>OX365951.1:5407822-6607822 GCA_947247005.1 Spisula solida | reverse complement strand
CGTTAGCTTGCATTAATACTACTGCTCCTCTCTCAGACTACATCGGGCACCAGTGTCCAGACGTTGTTATTGTCAGTTTACTGTCACATGGCAAAAAATCCAATGTCGCACACTGTCGCACACTGTGTAAGTCTTCATTCGGACGTTGGCTGATGAGACAGAAGTATCTAATGTTATTGTTCTATATATAGTAAACGTAGCGTTTCCCAAATGAGGAAATGACAATAACTTTGTATTGGTATTAGCCATAATATATTTCGGACCTCTCGTAAACGGAGAATGTCAACTTTAAATACGGTCAGATTGACAAATCAATATAACACATTGACAAGTTGTTGAGTTCTGTCTCTTAGTCATTGGTTCCATTCTCGTCTTGAATAATGTTGACTTTTGGCTAAGTCACTATCTGGGAATAACATCTAGGAGTAAATAATGAGTTGTAGCAAGAGAGCAGTCAAAGAGAGCAATAGTTATAACTCGTTTCGCATTAGACGTTAACTGAATATGATTAAAACAGTCATAATTATAACTGATTGTTTCGTTTGCAGTTCTGGTTCGGATTCGTGATCGATATACACCTACACGTGTGCAGTTTGTGTACATGTCTATCATTGGTCCGTGTTGCCAAAAGCATAATTCACCGCGTATTATCCAATTAAGCATAGCGAATATCACATATAAAGCAAAGTAATTGTATAGCACGGAAGTTAAACTGATTTGGTTCCCCTGAGAAATGCATACACACTGTACATAATGGTTTTAACAAGCAAACCTTTACTAGTACATGAGTTTAGCTTCGTCAATATTTCACGACTGATGTATCAATTCTTCTTAAACGTTCTAAAGCCCGAGGACAAAACATATAAAACACTCAACGACACTTGCAACAAGAACATGATAATAGCTTTCATTTTAATCACTGTTGAAGGATTCTTGATAGCAGAGTACACACACAATAGCAATAGTATCGCTGTTGTGGAAAGTTTATTATTCACGACGGGATCGCGCTGAATACGGGATACCTTAAAAATTCCTCAAATGGATGATAACTATTTGGACTATCGTGTCTGTACAAACGTAATCATACAGTATGAATTGATAGTCTTGCTATGAATTTATTATTATGATAAATATGAAATCTTAAAAAAATGTTTTAAAAATGGCACGATTTATTAGGAAACAAACAGACAAATTTTAAAGAAATTTCATACTTGTCAAACATTACAATTAATTTCGCAAATATTTCCACATTTCGTTTTGAACATAACTTAACTAGGTCATTCAGCTAGGTAATTCAGCTTTTTGATTGCTGAAATTAGTTCAATCAACTTTTTGACAGCTATTATATATATGAGCCAGTCTCCAGGAAAACCTGCTATATTGACATTATGTAATTACTGCATGCAACAAGCGTTTAAAAAAGCTTTCAAATAAGAAAAAATGACATATCAATAGATTCAATTTTAAGTCATTTATCTATAAAAAATTATATTGCTATATCTTAGCTTTAAAATTTCTTATGAATAATGTCGAAATATTTTACTTCGTTGCTATGGTGACCAATTTCAGAAAAGTACTCTGATTGAGAAAACGAGGAGTTAGTTGTTTAAAACAGTAGTAGTGTTTCTCTAAATGTGAACATTTACAATTTGGATGTATATTTTAAAACTTAAAACATCATTCTAAAACTTGTATTTATAAAGAACTTGTTACAACGACGCCGAATAACGTTTGAATGACACAAAAAGGGTCTGAATAGGGCATCAACTAAACAGCTGTAACTTCCTTAAAAATCATGACATTAACAAACTTTCTATTGTATTTTGATTCATTAAGATTACTCTATTAGATAATAAAAAACCATCTTAAAATTAAATGTTTTGTCAAAATAGCAGGTTTTCCTGGAGACTGGCTCTTATATAACTTATTTGCGTAAACTCGATAATATCTCAACACAGTTATAAGCCTTTTTCTTGTCGACTCCCTTCGCTTATTTGTTGTTTGTGAAAATAACATAATGACATTATTGACATGATGCGTACAAAATGCATTTTGCATACCCTTAATTCATTTGTATAAATCAGTTACATAACGTCGATATAATTATGTTTGGCTTCTATGATCTATTCAAATACTTCCTATCCATATACGGTGAAACACGTTAATGACTTGCTTATTCATAATCTAATACAACATAAAACCTCAATCAGAGTAATTAATGAACAACTGGTACCGTAGAGAATTATAGTAACACCATACACACCGATATACTAATGACAATTCTCCAACTCTGGATGACTGTGAAACAAGTTTGGGGCATTCATATTTTCCAGTTACCGTGTCCTATTCAATAAATCGTACAATAAGGTAATGCATGTAAACAAATGTTATGCTTGTCTTGGTAGCTAATAATTGCTATATGGGGGACTTTCCTTGTCAGTGTGTTTATGTGTATGTCTATTTCGTGCTCTGCTGTTGATGCTGCAAACTACTGCTCCCCGTGTGCGGTTTGGTATTATCCCGAACGCTAAGAATAATAAAAGTAAACGGCCTTACTTTAATACCCATTCATTGAGATGGTAAATAAATAGCTTTCAATCTATGGTATTGGATAACTAATAAAAGCATAGTTTGTATTATTATCAAGCTGCAACTGTATCTACGATTATGTGTGCATCAAACTCAACTGTTGATAGTAATGTGTGCATGTACCACCTCAGACATCAGGTTTACCTTATATAACCAAGTTTAATCATAGACAGGATACACATTGTACACTGTTGACATTTTCTATTTCCGCATTATGACATGACATAATGAATTATGACTTGGGGGATCCAATACAACTGTCCGTCATTCAATAGTTTATGAAAAAAACGTTATAGCAACCCGTGATTACACAAGATACATATAGGATCCGTCATGAGTTCTCTTTTGCGATCAAAATTTCTTAAAAAGTCTCGAAAAAACAGGTTATTCAGCAAGTCATTTTCGTGAAAAGAATAAGAAATTGTGATCCCCAAACAACGAGTGGTGGATTCCCTTTATCACACTTCAATAGTTACCGAGTCCAGAAATGTCAGAAATAACGACTTTAAGCCGACGACGTTACGTTTTCGCTCCGAAAAGCTTGTGACGTCCAGCATTTGTAAGCATACGTGTTGGAGAATATTGTTCCGTCGTTTTTTCTCACATGGTAAATAATGATTATTGTGTGATAAAACACAACACTCTTCAGTTACAGTGTACATATACCTCTAAATGAAACGCGGCAGTCATATGCTTGACAACGAAATTGCAGGGATTTCAGAAGCTAAAGGTAAATTTGTAATTTTCCTATAAACTAAAAGGTAGGCAATACATACACAAACGAAAGTTGATTAAGGTTCAGAAAACGAAAATGTCACTTGTAAACGTGTAAACATTTGACAGTGCACCAAACCTCACACTTAACCGATAGACATCCCAAAGTAACAGTACAGTCAAAATAAAAGTTCACATTGACAAGATGATATTTACGAAAAACATAAAACACGGAATTTCTACTTACAAATCGAGTTTGTATGGCATTTAATTCAAACACAACATTGACCTCAGTTTTGTTTTACTGGGGAATAAAAAGTTTTAGTATTAACACTATTATATTTGATAACCCAAACCCATACAAATGTTACTTATAATGTTACGGAGATTTATTAAAATAGCATATATTTAAATTAATGAGTACATTCCTGGCATCGATTCCAGATATCCATGGTGTAATCGTGGCATTCTTAACGGTATTACACCATTTATAGTTTTATTATTTTCAATTAATTACAATGATCGTTATAAATTCCATTAATGTCATTGAAACGGAATCAGGACTTTATTGAAAAAAAGTTTTAATGGATAATTGCGAAGTATCGCATTCAATTGATGAATGTTTGAAATTTTAAAATAAAGGACATATCAATGTTTTGTAATTATAGGAGATACACCAAATGAAGACAATGGAAAATGTCTGTCATGTATATATGCGATGAATTATGCCATGTGCGTAGCATATGTATACAGGATGTCCACAAATATTTTACAGTGTCAATGTATATTTATCAAATATCTACATTATAGTATAGAAAAGAATACTTGTAACTATATGTTTTTACAAAATATATAACATTTTTCTGGTACCAGTTTTAAGATTATAACACGGATGATTTTTCAAAAAATGTCACATTTTCTAAAATTATCTTATTTTGTCATTTGGTAGAAAATTTCAACGTTTTCACAATATTTGTCCTTCTGATGTTCCCCCTTCTTGCATCTTACATCTATTGGCTTAAAACGTTCGATTTTTCTTTGCGATAGCAAAACAAAGATAAATGAAACTGTAAACTTTCTTTTGGACACCCTACATATATTTCTCTCCGGAATGCGTGTAGTGTGTTGTGAAACTTAGCAACTGAAAGTGCAATCTAGTTAAATGCCTAAGTATGATGGACACTTGAATGATAACTGGCGTAATGTTAAATTGTTTGGCAATTATTGCGTATTACAAACGACAAAGATAAATGATCTATTCTGCTATCGCAGACATAATTCTAAGCAAATAACGAAATGCTCTTTAAAAATAATGCATTATAAGACCCACATGGTGGCAGCAATTGCATGGATAGCTTTATTGTTAATACTAATGACAGCATGTTGCTTTTATTGATCACTTAGTGATATACTTTTCATACTCGGAGTTCAACGAACAATGATATTATTATTATACATGTACACTAACAATTATGATACGTCTTTTCCTGATTTTAGCTGACAATTTCAATTTTTTATATGAGAAATATCATAATTATATTTCGTCAGTTTAAGAATAATGTTTGATAACGAAAGCCCTTTGACATACTATGATTCGATGATTGCTGCCTTCCCTATCCAATGTTCTATAATATTTTTGTCTTGCCAAATTGCAATATACTTAGCCTATATGAACGAGTTGGTTACGGAGTATGCAGTGCACCCGATAAGACAAGCCACCATTTGGGAACATTTAGAACATGTCTTTTTTATCGAGTAAGTCTTAATATATAATTACATTATGTTATAAGAAACCATTTGTGCGATAACAACGTTTAGCATCGTATCTCTAACCATTTCCGATTGTGATATATATCAACCGTCGTTGGTAAGAAACACTTAAAACCATAACTGGAACTGTTTCCTTGGCAAAATGTATGCAAAAGAATGTTATTGTCCCTGGAATTCATTTCGCGTTTAATTTAAACAACCCGTCTTTAGTGTTCTAGGTATATGAATAACTTGCATTTACACTAATTGGATTCATAGTCCAAAACAAGTCACGTGGTCCTTGGGTTTTTTAACTGTATATGCAGTAATAGCCATTAGAGGTTGAAAACCATAAAAATAAATTATATTTGGCGAATACGATGACGATATATTATTGTCTCGTATTGAATTCAGGCCGGATAGAGTTTACATAATAAATACAATGTTCTATTCGTAGGACGAGACAAAAATGGCTTACAAGAAAAATAGCAAAGCTTAAAGCTCTATTCGTAGGGCGAACAATTAATAGCAACGAATATGGATTACAATAAGCCATTTCCCGCGCTGTGCTGATCACACGCCCTAATCTTCGAGACCATGCCATTGATGATTACCGAAAATGGCTGACTATATACGGAAGCCACATTCGTTCAAAAATTTGACTGTAAAGCTGTTTCTGAAAAGAACACTTTCAAATGATTCTATGTAGCCATATACATGCATTAACAAAAAACACATAACCGCGACTGCAACGCCTAATATCCTAAACGATGACATGCACAATTTATAACTACTTTGATAGGAAGCCAAATAAATTTGTAGTCAAGGTGCATCACCTCGCTCATATTTTGAAAAATATTTCGTGTTAATGGTCCGGACAATGCATGCTTGTATATACTGTTTTAAGGAACCAAACCACTTACCTGTGGCGTGTTTGTAGCAATAAGTCTGCTTTTAAAATATTTAGTGTTGGTAATTCGATTTTCCTCACATGTATGGCGTAACCATTGTGCTATAGTCCAGTGGGTGTCCACGATATTGCCAATACCACACCGATATGTGCGTAAAACGCACATCCGGAAAACGGGTGTTGTCCAACGTACAAATACAAACAATCAATACCAATATAAAATACAAAGACGTTACGCACGAAACTGGTACATAAAAACGTTGCGTCAAAAAACGACGTAAACGTTGACTTTTGCGTGTTTGTTTACGACGTCTAGCAGTTAAGTTTATACTTTGATTCAATGGATCATGCATAAGAAGATAATTATATATTGAGGGTATTCTATACGCATAGGCTCTCCCCCCCCCTCTCTCTCTCCCTCTCTCTGACAACATTTTTGTTTTGAAAATGGCGGCATGTTATGACACTACCCGACTATTCCCGTATCATTAGAAATCTACAGAATTACTTCAAATAAACGGAATCGGTATCGAATAAAGCTATATTTTTTATAGAATTGTCGATAATATAAACAGTAATAACTATTATTATTGTTAATATTATTATCGACAATAGATATATTGCGGCTCATACATTTTTGACAAACGCTATTTGTAATGCAATAAATTCGTCATACATGTACTAGTAAAAAACGTCGTATGGGACATTCCACTGGACAAATCTGACGCTTGAAAAATCGCATTAAAATTTAAAGCTTGTGAAAACAAATTACACAACACGGTAGGTAATAGTCTACCATTTAATACTTCAAATAATTAAAAGAATGTAACGGCGCATATTTGCTCACCACGAAGCGTAATGCAATGTGTATACCGCGAAACAACGACGAAAATGAATATTTTCGTTATATGGGACATTTTACTGGACAATTATAACGTAATATAAAATATGCATATACGTATTAGTTCTACGACAAAATACCACAGTAAACACGTACATATGTTACCATTTTGTTATATTTTAACAATTTTTCTCACCCGAACACATGATCCTGATTATCTTAAATTTTAATAAACGATCACCGTATTTCACTCACCAAAATGACGTAAAAACGTTCATGGGACATTAGTCTTCATTTCGTTTATTTGTCACTTTTAAGCAATACGGTTAATATTTATACTAGTTGCTTAACACAGAATGTATGCATATTATGTATTCAAAATCTACTTCATTGATTTTTACCGTATGAAATTGTAATTATATATACATTTTTTTCAAAAAATATTGCGTTATACCGTCCGTTGTGACGTCATTATAACGGTGGGACAATTCCAAGTTACGTGTTTATAAATGAAATAAAATTCACAGTGATGACAATACCTAAAATAACTAGTACATTATTGTGCGGATATATATGAGGTAAAAATTCATTAAAACAATAGTGTCATTGTATTTATTAGTGATAGCTAAAATGTGTTCATTCTATACCTATTCTTGCATTGGTCTTATTTGTGACATCTGATGACAGTTTCCTAAAATCACGACCAAACGCTTATTGTTTGCATACGATGTTTGTGGACATGATGTCACGTCGTTAGGTCATCGTGATACAAATTGACGAAGTTTTGGCGATTTTTGATAAAAAATATCGACACAACATGTTTATGCATTCCGCTGTCTTGCTTTGGACGCAACGTGTGACACCGTTTTTTGACGTCACTTTCTTTTTAAAATGTAGTATATAATTCTTATAAAAAACGATATTCTTTAAATATGTACATAAGAACGAAGCTCCATGTATGCTCTTTCCGTCGATATACAGGACTTTATAGTAGTACGTTAATTATATGAATTAGGCACACTAATTCCAGGCATTACGTTCGATTTATCCAAAAGACACCAGTTTCGTGCGTAACGTCAAAACCCAATTACTTACAACCGACTGCTGTCCCGGTATGCGTGTTTATGTTTTATGGCTCTCTTCGTCTGACGGATGCTACATTTTGCATTATATACTGAGAAAAAAATGCACATGCTGATGCCTCAGAAATCCTTATAACATTCAATATCACAGCTAAATCATGTTAATGTATTATTTGCAATATCATGTCTGTGCCCCAATCACTCCCCTGTTACTAATACATGCCAACACATAATGCATTATTAAGTTATCCTAAATGACAGTTCTTGGTTATAATGACAGTCGTATTTGTCAAGGGACCGTTTCGTAGATTTGCCGAATATATCATACAAACTATTTGTTGCGACCTTCAAAACAAACGAAATATTTCTCCTGAATACGTCTGCTAAACGATATTTAAATGATCGAACAGGGAAGGTAACACTTAACATAGACAGCCGAGCTTAGAAAGCATAAACAAAACACATACATGTACCACACTAACGCGGCACAATGCCCAACACACAACTGAAAAACAACAACAATTTTAAAGTGGTTTGTCCAAACAGAACATTGATATAAAGCAGGACATAGATGAAGTATTGACCATTGGACTGTTAGCTGCTCGTACAGGACTAAGTTAATCCCAAGTTTATTCCATTTGGATTTTTTATGAAGTTAGCAACAAATGTGCCTGCTGGATGCCATAGTCATAAAGTGGTGACGTCTTCCTATATCAAATGCCAATAAAATATTTAACAAAGATTGAAACACATGCTCACTACCATTAACCAAGACTGAAGCAGAAATATCGCATATGCGCTACCAGAAAATATAAAAAAAGATAATAGAAAGTCGAACAGGGTATAAATCACTTAACCTAACCAGCCAAAGTTACACGGAACAATGCCCAACACATAACCGACCGCGAACATAAACTGCTCAAGTCGCAGCTGACAAACAGCTGAATGCCATGTTCAGTACAAGAGTGCCGCAACTTGTGCATGCGACAAAACAGAAAATTAATCTTAAATTCTAAAGTTTAATTAGTATGTAATGTGAGGACGAGAGTTCTTTTAAGGATTTCTGTTTTTAGTCCCCTACCGGTTTCTTTGACCGTAGGGGACTATAGGTTTGCCCTCCGTCCGTTCGTCAGTCAGTCCGTCCGTCCGTCCGTCCGTCAAAAATTCTGGATCCTGACATAACTCAAACAGTTTCCAAGCTAGGTTTATGAAACTTGGTATGAGGCTAGGGGGCAATTAGGGGATTATGCACGTCTACAAATATTTTGATTCTGACAAATATTGTGGTTGCTATTGCAAGAGAATGAGTGAAAATATGCCCAAATCTGGATCCTGCCATAACTCAAACAGTTTCCAAGCTAGGTTTATGAAACTTGATATGTGGATAAGGGGCAATATGGGGATTACATGTATGCACGTCTACATATAATTTTATTCTGACAAAAATTGTGGTTGCAATGGCGATATAAACATTGAAAATGGCTCCACACCGGTAGGAGACTTCTGTATTGCATGCAATTCTTAATTACTTGTTTCAATTGTAAGTGTTTGTCAGTAAAAAGTAAGAGAGCCAGTTGCAGTTCTTTTCGAAAACCTTTCGACTACAGTTTGTCCAAGGAATGTGTCGATAGTTTATTACCAAAAAAAACCCTGAAATTTACATATTGCATTTTTCAACATATCAAATTCAGTGACAGTTAATGTAAATGATCGCTACTGCTACAGTTTAGTTGGATTTATTTGCTAGACACTCTTTAGTTTGTGTTTTATATCACGGCCGGAGCAGTTGATTGGCCTCACAAATGTATGATATCTGCGCACATCTTACACATAATTAACATATATTATTATAATGACAATACTTGTATTGTGTAGGTGGTCATTTCAAAGGCAGTCGTGTTTATGTTTGCAAATTGATAATGTAGAATGTCCATTATTAACTGTTCAATATTATATGTTTCATTTTAATTTATTTTCCTTGCACTTGTAATCTCTTATTTGCCTATATCGAGTTTTCTTGTTAGGTGCTACCTACCATTTCCTGCCCGTTGTGTTTTGTTTTTATCTGCATAAAATTTGCTTCGTATAAGTGATCTAAGATGGTATGATGTATGCCTCTATTGCACTAGGGTGTAGTTGTATTAACTGTTAGGCAATGACGATAAGTATGATGACACAATGCCGTTAATATTCCCGAAGACATAAACTTGAGTTAGAAATTATTGGAGACTTAACTTCAAGCATCTCGAAGTTCTTGACAAGAGTCTTAAAAAAATAACGCCAAGTGGTACCCATGTAGTTTGTTTGCTTCTTCATGTTTTTCAGAATACGTGTATGGTCGGCCACACACATCAATGAGCAATCATGCATTTTACGTCGTAAACAAACAATACCACCAGTCAGTGTCTATCAACAGCTATATCTCAGGAGACATACACGGAATAATGACAATCCTACACATATAAACGACCGTAAAACAGGTTGTCATGATGCATATATTCTGGTTAATGCGTTTCCCCTGAATAACTAATAGTCAATGCCATTAGATTTAAATTGCTAATCCATTGACGTGCGTAATTGTGTCTCTTATTAAGCGCTGCGTAAAAAAAGATTATATTAAGTCAGACAGGGAAGGCAGCACTCAACTTAACCAACCGTATATTAAAAGTATGGTTATTTCCGTATACACCGTGTGTGTGTCACCATCCGTACCATAACAGGCGTATGTTTTTCAATGATAACCATTTGTTTCATTACTAATTTCAAAGCTGCTGTTTCTCTAAAAGAACAGGTTTTACAATTTCAGTTCATTATCCTCGAAGCATTTGTACTCCGGTTGTGTTTGACTGAGTTAGGCCACAAACTATTTGGAGTCGGATAGTATTGTTATATTGGTCAGTGTGCTTTTACATTGTGTTCTCATCGATGGTTTACTTACATTACTGATGTTGTTCTTTTACGTGCATGTATGTAGTCTGTCTGTCCTTGTTCTTGTATCTTTACGACGCTCTACTCCTTGGTCTGCTGTTTCTATCGGATGCTTCATTCTTTGTCCGGTTTACGTTTCAATAGTTTTGTTGTTTTATTGACCTAGTAGCTACGTAATGTCACATTTAGACCATAATTATAACAACACACATTTAGTGAATTTGATATATGTTTATTAAAAAGTCTTATAAACATGGCGACACATAATTATGTTAACATTATACATTCAATTGATTACACACACTTTACACGGAATAACAAGCTAATACATCGTTTTGTATTTTGGACATAATTCAAGTGCGAACAATATGATATTACAAGCGTGATGACGTAATTTATAACTAGTAGTATCAGCTTGTTTGATCGAAGTTAAATAACATTTACATTCATAATATCACCAAGCGGTTTCATGTAGTTTTTGCAGCCAATGAAAACAGCTGATAAATTAACATTGCGTACACATAATTATATAATTATCACAATAAATAGTTGCATGCACCCTGACGGCACTTAGCCAGGTTAACGTCCTGATGAGTTTTCATAATGACGGCGATTATGTACATGCATTAAAATTAAACTATGTTGAAGATATTACTTTGAACAAACAACGGGCGTAATGTTTTATAACATGTTGTGAATAAACAGTTAATCACAGACTGCATTTACCCATTGGTGTATGTAACTTATATGACATGCATTCATCATACATGCAGACGTCATATTAAGTTTGATGAATACAAAAACATAATATGACGCTACGTCAACGTCTGTAATAAACGAATTCACAAAGTGAAGATGATTTGCGTGGCTGGTTTCCGCATGGGTTCAAATTATCTGTATAATTGCATTGTGTAACATGTATAGTGTTGTTTCACGCATAGTCCAGTCAGGGTAAGGATAGAGTTACTCAGCGGTCGAGTCCACTATTACGGTGAAAACCAATAACAACGGCTTTTACAGTCTGCTATAATTTTAATGCTTAACTAACATACTACAGGGTGTCCCAATAAAACGGGGACCTAGGTTAAACATTCATAACTTTGTCTCTTTTAAAGAGAACACAAAATACCGGCATAATAATTGTGATTATTTATTCCAATACACCGAATTACCTCCCTTGTTTTCATTCACATAGCATGTGTCCCATATTCAATGATAACGAATCTGCATACACTAATGTTCATCATGTATGATGTATGGCAAACAGATTCACTATAAGGCCCATGTCCGAATTCTATCTAGGTCACTTGCCCTTAGTTACATGTACATGTATGAGGTCAAATGTCAGTACTTTCTTGCGAATGCAACCTGTTTTTGCCATTAATTTGTTGTAATCGGTTGTTTCTGCTTTCTTATAAATGCTGACACACTAAAAGGATGGCCTAATTACCTTTTTGCTTTTTACTTAGCGTTCTTGTTGATTGTTCTCAATAATAATCAATTAAATTTACATTTTGTTCTTTGCTGATTGTTAATGAATATTTTGAAGGTGGCTTTCTTCCCTTTTATTAAGTAAACTCCCACTTTATCCCTGTATTCATTATTTCATTTCATCACCCTTGTGACTAAAAAAACTTTTTGGACTCAAAATTTAACTCTCTGACAGAAATGTCTTAAAACAATGACATTTTCCACATTAGTCAGAAAAAAACCCACAAGAAATGACACCGAAGGTAAAATGATGGCGTCACTTTCTGTTTTAAAGCAAAACATATTAATAAGTACCTGTTTCACAAACGAACAATCTAATTCATTAATAATTTAATAACTTATAAGTGTTTTAGGTAGGTCCCCGTTTTTTGGGACACCCTGTATATTCGCTCTACCTGTTCAGACAATTGTTGTAATAGTTTGTGTAGACAAAAAGGACAACATCACTCTCACATTATCCTAACTGGACTGTAGTATGGACGTGTATAGAAACATTGAAGGTGACATTACGACGAATTGTGAAATGAATATTCTTAATTGGTACCATGCGGGAGACAATATAGACGCATTTGGCTTCATCAACAATCGGTCGAACTGTATTGGTCACGAGGGTTAGTGCTGGAAATTGCGCCGTGCTTGTTGCTATGGTATTTGTGCTCGGCTGGTTAAGTAGAGTGCTGCATTCCCTGTCCGACTTAGTATTATCGTTTTTCAATAAAATAGATTCGATGTTATGCGTAATGATACAACACTATTCATAATGATATAAACCCGATGTTTAACATAACGTGAAAACATTATGTCTCGGGCGTATTGTTTACAATATACGGCTTTTCATATAAGCGTAATTTACGCACTGGTCACTATCCTTGATTGACAACAAAAACCAAGTGTTTGACCATGCAACATATAGAAATGAGACGTAATGTGATTACACTAAATGTTAGCTACCTACAATATACGTAGAACTATATCAATTAAATTCATTCAGTAAAATGAATGAATGTCTAAATTAGGCTGTGTCCTATGATTTGAATTATGAAATTTGTTTTTATGAAATACATGTATGTGTTCATAACTTTGAAATAGACTGAAAACTACATAGGACAACACAAATGGTTTGTTTGCATGGCGTTAAACGTTATAACATGTACTACTATGATCATGTTAGAAACTGCATATGTTTCAACTAGAATTACTATTATGCGACTTTGTATTATGTTCAATTATACGTAAGTATAATTAAAGACACGAGAAAATACTACTCGCTTGGTATAATGAATAAAGTTCAGAGATTTCGTATACATGTATGTGTTAATTGATTCACGCACTCTCTCTCTCTCTCTTTCTCTGAAAACACAATTACACAAAGAAATGTACACGTACAAGTATTATCAAACTATAAATATATCCAAACCACTATTAAATTTTTATAGATTAGTCTCGCTTCCACCATTTTGTTCTTTGGTATAATTCCCTAAGCTGCCGTTATTCGTTATTCTAACAGTCATATTCTTTTTCAAACTTCCTCTAAAGCTAGCTCGCAATGTGGTATACTCTGTTCGTACTTTTTCCGGCAGAGCTTTCCCAAATATCGACATTAGCATTGCCTTAAACTCCTTTCGGAACATTTTACCGGTGATCATGTAAATATAAAAATTCAAAGCAAAATGGGTGATACCGATTTCTTCGATCACCGTGCGCACTAGTTGATAAACGTAATATTTTCTCCAAGTTGGATCTTCGTCTTGTACCAAACAGTCATTACCCGCATCAAAGTTCAACACAGACACATATACAACAGTCACTGGAAGCGTAGTGAAAATAAGGTAAAATGAGACAGCTAGCAACATGATGGTAGTTGCCGACGTTTTCTGCGAGCGTCCGTGTAACTGAGTGTGTTCATACTTACTTATACGCTGTGCTTCCCTGATAACTAAGACGTTAAAAAACAAGACACTTAATGGCACAACTAGGAAAATCAAGAGTTCTGTGGTCCAAGACCAAATGTTCCACAATGATCGATTCCCTCCCCATAACGCTTCTTCTCGTACCCCGCATCCTTCCTCACCGTAAGTCCAGAAATATCCTTGAATAGCACAAATAGCCAATGAAAACATAGCTAAACAAACAGACACCATTTCCGCTCGCTTAGTTGTGCAAAATCGTTCCCGTTTAAATGGATGGCATACAGATATATATCGTTCAACTGTGAAAGCCAAGACAAGCAATGGCGCCAAATACTGGAAAGTAAGAAAGATGACCGTAAAACTTTCACACATGACCGGAATATTTATTGTTGTAACACCCCACAACTTTTCAAGTTCATAAAGCACGTGTAAGACGAGGAATATGAAATCAACTAATGCTAATGCCGCCAAATACACGCCGGATGAATGACGCATGCGCGGACGAATCCATATTATAAATGATAGAATGTTGCCAGGGAAACCTAACACATAAATAATTGGTGTCAGTGTTTTGTCGATAAAGTCTATATCTTCTTGCATCGGTGATATCACGTTCGTGCAATTCGACGCATTGTGTGGACCACTTGCTGTTGCGGCAAGCGTCAAACTTCCGGTTGTTGTTGAAGCCAAGGACAACGAAAAACTTGCGTTCATGTCGTGGTCTACGTAAAGCCCTGACATGTTGCTCATCTGAAATTAGAAACGCACTATGCATATAAAGTGTCACTAAGTGCCTCCGTAGCTTAATGGTTAGCGCACTTTTGGTCAGATTTAGCGATCTGGGTTCAAATACGGATGGAGGCACTCACATGCCTGTATTTTTCAGCAGAAAGCTGACTGGCAAACAAAGGCTATGCTCGGCATTTTCTGTTTTGATAACGTAACACATCTATAGATCTCGTCTATGGCCATAGTGTACTGATAAATTATCTTTAAATTTAAAGAATCAGCGGAAAAATAAAACAAGTTATTCACAAATCGGAGAGGGAAGGCAGTATGAAACAGGACCAGTCGAGCACAAAATACAAAAATAAACAGTGATCCACAGTCAAGATGACGAATAAAAAGATGTGATGACGTTTGACAGAGTTTTCAAATTTGAGAATCAGAGCCAGCAATTTATTGTTATTTTCTTACCTTGTTAGATACCTCGTCTTCTGTTCACAACATACTTATTTAAATAGCATACGTTGTCCTCATCTGAAAGTATACAGTAGTTATGTTTTTAATAATAATATCAAAACGCTTTACAAAAAACTGGCTTAGAATGAGAAGGTCTTAAGTACGAAAGCGCTATTTTGAAAAAAAAACCAATACAAAACTGTTTGAAAGCAACCCTTTACGTATGGAAAAACACGTTTTTTTAATTTCAGTTTAGTCAACATGACCTGTTTCGTTTTTAATTAAAATAGCCTCATAAGAACTTTTGAAGAAGAAGAAAACTTTTGATGCAGACTCAAATAAGTATGGTTCGTATAATGTCGTAAGTAGCACTTACGTCTTTCTCATTCTAAGCCAGAGACATATTGATTGTAGATTGATTGTCATTTTAATAATAAGTTTTACCATCAATAGTGTCAAAAACATAATATGTAAGTTTTCACTTAAGGGGTTATGTGAATATCAGCTCTGATTTCATACCAATGACCTGATTAGTACTTATGAACAGTAAACCTGTCTACACATACAAGTTGAAAGGTTTACACGTTTATGACAATACGATGCACCATTCCATGCATATCGGCACTGTTACTAGTAATATTGATTGGTTTTCACGGATAGTGACCCTGTTGTTCATTGTGGACTTTGACATAATATTTAATTTGGTTAGAATGAGTAGTCCCACTATTCATCTTAAACAAACAGTCAGACAAAACAAATACAGTAAAAAGAAACTAAAGCTGTCTGAAACACAAAAGTGATTATGTGTTGTGACAGACCAGACAACAGAGCACATACTCCAGCAGTGCCACATGTATGAACCATCAAGAAAACATATATGGCTAGTTTCAACCACCCTAGATAAGAAGCTCCGTGACAAGAAGGATGGCCTTAACATGACTACTTCTTGGTAGGGCTGAGTATCGAGCAAAATGATCGATACGATATTTGTATCGATACAGAATGATTGATATCTGATATATCGTTTGATATTTTATACCTATGAAATAAAAACAAAGAAACATTTCCTATCTGTTGGATATAAGACTTATTTATCAAAGTAACATTTTTCAAGGCAAATAATTTTTGGGGCTATATGTTGGGCTTATAGAATACGAGTAGGTCGGGTAATGACGGCTTGTAAACGATACACTGACGTGCACTAATGGAAACGAGATTATGATGCCCCTAACCGTGAAAAATGAGTTGAAGTTGGCAATAAAAAAAACACAACAACCAAGCAAAGCACGCTTTTTTATTTAATTTTATTTTGATCGATATGTGTTCGACCGAACCCTAAATACCGGTCTACGATTCGATACGTGAACCGGTACTCAGCCCTACTTATTGGATGGTAGAGTAGATAGTTAACGAAAGCAGAAGAAGACTAGTCTAAATACCAAACTGGATAGTTCTACGTATAATAATACACAACACACTTTAAAGGGACTGCCTCACATATTGTTGTATTGCAAAAATAAAATAAAATTGTCATATATTCGCGTAATTTTGGTATAGTTGCCTGTATATCCCATAAACAACCACACCGACATCTAAATTAACTTGAGAAACTTCGGCATTTTGTTGTTATTAAGTATTTTACATAAAACATTCTATATGGTATTAAAACCCTATAGAATTAACATTACTATTACTTTAATTGCCTGAACATTGTTCGCAGTTGATGAAAACGAATCGAAAAACGAACCAAGTACCTCACTGATACATGTATTTACGCTGGGGTTTGTTGATGTAACAGTTCGATCACGTGTGAATTACATAATTCATAAAGCATGTTAGAAGGTAACTTAGAACTTTTTTTCAAGAAAATATACTCAGTGGGCGATATCGAGAGTGGTTAAAATTGCTTATTTGCACCAAATCTTTTATAAAGCAACCGTCAGTGGTTTTTTATTACATCAATACTTGGTAAGGTTGGAAAATCACGATATGCAAACAGTTTTGCCTAATCTTTGAGGCAGCACCTTTTAAGCTTCGTAGTTTAATATGACAGCAACATGTTTTTATTTTAATGATGTTGTAAAATAACAAATGCTTAGCTGTGTAGCACAATCCGTTATACAGAAATTACACCAAAATGTTATAAATATTCCTGAATTTTAAGTGGAAACTCGTAAAATTACAATTTGTATTCCAACAGTTGAGTAACAAACTAATTGGAAAAGTGGTTTTATAACGCTATTTTATTGCCTTATCATAGTTTTATTATGCAGAAAAAACTCGGGATTCCTGACAACAGAGTGTGTTTTACGGTGTCTGTTTCAAAAAAAATATTGAATTTAAATCCATTTTTTCTGAGGATTATTTTAAACTCGAAACGATACACGCAAATTGCACGTTTAAGCGTGTTGTTTTTAAGTGGCAATTTGGAGAAAGTGGTAGGAACATATATATCAGCATGGATTTCAATCGCAGTCAACGCGAAACAAAAATGTTAAATTTAATTGGTAGTGTTTTGCAAAGAAATAAAATATTTAAAATGAGTACGTTAATGGGAAATAAATAACATATTCAATTCAATTTAATTAGTACGTTTACGACAAAAATATATTATTCTGTTTATATGGTACGTTAATGGCTAGGAAATAAAATGTTCAATTCAATTGATACGTTTATGTATATGTTGTACGTTTATAGCAAATGAATTAACCATTATCAAATAACTTAATTTGCTTGCATTGTTTTAAGGCACTAGAACGTTTCAGGTTAATAAGACAATCATTTGTTTGGATATCAGTGAAATGAATACCATCTAGAGACTAAGCCAAGCTGCAGAACGTGCGTCTAGCTGGCTGTGGCTAAGATGTGAGGAGAAGAGCTCGAAGCTATCGACCTCCACACCGTAGGAACGGTGGCCCACCTTCAATTATATATATTAGACTGAGGGCGAAATATTGATGATGTGCAGTCACCTAACTGAGGATGGAGGAAGATTGGCTGGCTATAACGATCACCGCATACAACAAATCAACCATTGGTCTATATAAGGTGAGTTAGAGTCTGTATTAAACTTATACATCTAAAAGGAGATAGGATGTGTTGCTGTGTAGAATGCGATACGGTAAAAGGTGGAAGGGAATGAAACTTTTCTATAGAGGTTATAAACCACTAAATGCATTAGCGGACCAAAATCGGATACACTGGCCATATACTTTAATATGATATAATCTAGGGCTGACAAGTGTCACTTTACATTGACCTAGAGAACAATAATTATTTTAGTGGTTTGTGACCTGGATGAAATGTAATGAAAGTAATGAGAGCAATGAAAGTACAAATAGAGGAGAAGAGCAATGTGTATCAAAAATGCGACACCCTAGAGAGATGGCGAAAGACAACGTGTACGTTTACACTTATGTGAATACTGTTTTGGGGTATTTCGTCATCCAGTAATGTGACATTTCTACAAGTTAAGACGTGTGGCAGACGAATATATAATGTGTATTATAAAACGTATGCACGGGAAATCTTATAATTGATCGACCGTGGTCTCATTGAGTTTATATAATCGATTAACACAAAAAATGTTTGCCATATGCTTTTACATACACACGTGCTTACTTTATTCATAAACATGTAGTTGATGAACAGAAAAAAACATTATGCATTATGAATGTAAAACCGAGAGATCTCAATATTGGCATACTACATGTATGAAATTGTTCTGGAATTATTGCATATTAGACACACAACGCTAAATCTGTTCTAGTGATATAGTTTCCTCAGCAATTAACAACATATTTCATTTCAAAGTAAAGCAATAAAGACCGCATAACGCAGAGTATAACTGCATGGAAGTGTTTATTGCCAATATAGAGGCTCTAATGTTTTATTATTACTGCATGTACCGATAAACCTATTATAGTCTATTATTATAGTCTAACTAATAAAACTAGATTAATATTATACACGAAATTATATAACGTGTGTGTTTAGAGCGTATTTGGGTTTTGGGTCTGGTTTTATTAGACCTGCTGATAAATTACGACTTCGATATTGTTTCTTGGTGTTTTATAATTATGGAACTTATCAATTTTCCGTCAGGTGGAGAAAATATAATATAAAGTCGGACAGGAAAGGCAAAACTCAACTTCGCTAGCCTTGCACAGTAAATATATAAATAAAACATCACAAACCACAATAACAATGCACAATGCCTAATACATATAAGCGAACGAGAAAATGAACTCTCCAGTCCCAGCTGTCAAAAAGCTGAATGATCAGTTTCAACAGTAAAACAGTAATACGGATGAAAACTAAAGATGATGAATAAAGGATGTCCTAGTTTCAACAGTAATACGGATAAAAACTAAAGATGATGAGTAAAGGATGTCCTAGTTTCAACAGTAATACGGATAAAAACTAAAGATGATGAATAAAGGATGTCCTAGTTTCGACAGTAAAACGGCTGAAATACATAGTTTTAGACGTCTGAATTCCTACAAAGTTAAGGAATAACGGTAATAAAATGCCGAATGCCATAGTTTCAGCTAAATGACTTAGTGGCATCAATAAAAACGCGGAAGTCCCCAGCCTAATGACCTAGTTTCAAAAACATGAATACCCTGGCTGTATGGCTAATCCATTGACTTACTTCGAATTGTTGACTTCCCAACACAAGGTAAGCAGTATGCCCTGTATAACTGGATGACAGGACCACCAATATCGAACGTGTATTATTATTATGTAAATCTTATGCTAGGGTCACAAAGCTCGTACGATATCCGTACGAATTTATCAACTCGTACAAGTTCACATTGTTTAAATCCTAACGGGTTGTGTGTGTTTGTAGCGTCTGGTCATAGCTCGTTCTGACCACGAACGATCTATAGAGATTCACTCGTACGATATTCGTACGATGCTCTTAAGAGTTAAGAAACTCCGTACGATGCTCGTACGAGTCTTTGGTGTCCGTATGGGCTCCGAACGGACGCCGTGCGAGTTTGCCAAAATCAACTCGTACGGAGCTCGTAGGGAAAATGTGACGTTAGCATAAACGAATAAAAATGCATGAATGCAAAAGATTAACAAAAATCAGTGCTCCTTTAACTTCATTATTTTGTGCGGTTACACATATCTCAACAGTAAAATGTTTAAAATGAGAAAATAAGTAACGTTTTGATTTTTATCTCCTTCAATATTTTTTTTTTGTTTTAGATATTTGTTGTATGTACTAATTTCCCAGTAATAATAAAAAAAATTATATTAAAGGTATAGATACAATGTATAGCAGCAATAACATACATGTATTTAATATTAAAATGTCCCCAGTCATCTAAAATAACATCTATATCCACTAAGAGACAAGTCTCTAAGACAAACTATATCATTTCTGCGCCACATTAGTTTCCTTATCAAGCCTGGGAATATTAAGTAATGGAAATGGCTACATGCTTATGCTGCCACTCTCAGACATGCTATAGAAACGTTATTGTCATATTATCATCTGGAGTCAAATATCTCCCAAAATAGCTATGAATAAGGTCTTAGTGCATACTCAACTATCAACGACATGATTCAGTGGATATATCAGAAAGACTGCAAGATATATAGCATAGCTATACAACATTGAATTGCTTAGTAATTTTCAGTTGCAATAAATCCGACTCCGTATATCACGAGTACACTGTTATTAGTCTTGTGTATGATGTACTGAGTAATTATAATTTGAAAATGAACTGAGGTTTCATATCTAGGCAATATTATAACGATTCTTGCCGATAAATGACTGAAACTCATTGTTTTAAAGCCGACATTTCGCATTGATATATTGCTGTTGTTGGGAGATTAACACTTATTTTCGCTAATAGTCTGCTTTAGTGTGGTGACGAGCACAGGCCTTCTACGATTTATGGTCCGAAAAAATATTATACTCTTAGTTAACCTCAAGGTGAATTAGTACAGCCAGAATTGTCCGACGGTAGGGAATACAATCGTGTCCATAAATCCACCATTTATTCACCGATCTTATCACTCTTGGTGTCAATCGTTAGAGGAATGATTTCTCTTTCAAGAAAAATCGCTGTCATAACATATGTGTACACATTAGAAGGTCATATCTGACCACAAACTGTCACAAATCGTGACAAAATGGCTCTAAGAAATCTTCTGATTGCACGATTCTCAGATTGATCAACTATCAACTATAAAAAAACACATTAAAATCGTAATGATTGAACAAATTCCTTTGGTAGTTCATTCTAGTACATCAAATAGGAATCCACGGTACCCTTAAAGTCTCGATAAATAGATTAATCGTAACAAATCGAACTTTTTTTTTCTTCACGATACGTTTTCAATCGTCCGTCATCATTCATAACAAACTTACGCGCATGCGCACGGAATTTTCTAAGACATCGTCTCATTTGTCAGCGACAGACACACCTCCGTTGTGACCAATGAAACGACGTCTTACAAAACTTCGTGAGCATGCGCATTGCACTTATGGCCGTTGAAATCGAAACAAATCGAGACTTTAAGGGTACAACGTTATTCTATTTGATGTACATAAAAGAACTAACGAAGGATTTACATGTAGTTCAATCAGTACGATATCGTCGATAATTGAACAATTTGAGAATTTCTGCAATCAGATATTTTCGGAGAGGCCTTTTGACAAGTTTTGTGATCGTTTGCAGTCGGACATTACTTGTTGTGTGTAAACATATGTTATGACAGCGATTTTTCCTTAAAGAGAAATCATCTCTCTACCGATTGACACAATGATTGATAAGATCGGTGAATAATGATGGATTTATGGACACGATTGTATTCCATACCGTTGGACAATTCTGACTGCACTAATTCACCTTGAGGTTAACTAAGAGTAATATTTTTCTGGACCAAAATATCGCATCGAGGGCCTGTGGTGACGAGTATCAGATATTTCATATCCAGAATACAGCTTTAAACATGTTGTTATGTTTTGAACACCCAGTTGTGTCTTCTGTCATTGGTATTACCGTCAAGGGAGATAAAGTACTAAAGTCGGGTCGCATTGCATATATTCAGTGGAAATCAAATGCCACTCAATATCAAGTTGTTGATAATAAGCAATATGTTTCTTAGTTACTACCGAACATATCGTGCACAATTGGACAGAAAAGTCAGCACTCAACGGAAACATCCGAGCCCAGAAAACAGACATTACACATTCCACAATCACACGACACAACACTAAATGTCATAAATCCCACTTGTCAAAAAACTGAAAGACATAGTTTCAGCTAAAAAAGCTGAATGTACTAGTTTTAACTATAAGAAGCTGACTGAATCTGTTTCATCTGTAAAATCATGAGTGTATTCATTTTGATATAGAATACATGCCTAAAGCAGTTGAGCAAACTTCATAACGAATGACAGGAGCATTGTCATAACAAGATATAGAGTGAGATACTAAAGGTTGCCTTAATCAAATAGAGTCGTTTACTACTTGGAATTACTAGTAGTCAAGAAAAAAAAACTGAGTTGGATGTAATGCGTATATCAAATAGTGCGCATTTCTCAGGCATTGAACTATATACTATATAACTATATTTGTATATTATTTCAAATTAATATCTTTAGCTTTATCTTCCCGTATGTTCTCTCATTTGTTTAAGATATTCAGATCTATGATATTCTAGTCCTACAATAACAGTTAAATCAGCCACCGCGTCAGTGACTTTTAGAAACTGAGTCTAGCTTATAATCGGGAATATTTCTTCGTCTATGACCTGACTTTCAAATACAATTGCTTTAAAATTATTAATGTTCGCGGGTATTTAATTTCGCGGATTTCGATTAAATGGTAATTTGATGATTTCTTAAAGTCAGGGATTTTCAATATTGAATTTCTTGTAACATATATTCAATGGGATTTAACTTCGCGATAATAGTTTTTCGCGAAATCAACGAAATTTATTCCACCGCGAATATTAAAACTTTACAGTATTCGAGGATTTTTAGATCACAAATTTAGATCATAAAGCTAGATGAAGTAGACAGCTCCAGGCCTAAATTTAGAATTTAGATTAAAAGGATAAATGAATGTTGTTCTGATTTCACCAGGAGAAAAAACCTCCCTGATTCCTTATGTTTCAATACTGAGATAAACGTATACGAATATCAGAATACGACGAACTAACAAATTAATGATGCTTCGAGAGTGATTTGTATCAGATATGAATCAACCAGTGTTGCAAAACTGCGTGAACACTGATGCAAATGTAAGTATGAAACGTACTTAAGAAATAAGCAAAACCATTTGAATAATTTAATGAAATATGATTTAAAAAATAATAGAACATTGAGCAGGGAATTAAGGCAGCACTCAACCTTTACAGCCGAACATAGAAAACATGAAACAACACAGACCAATATTACACAGCTGAATGTCCAACACACAACTGAACGAGAAAATGATCTACTACCGCTGAAAGTCCAAGTTTCAGCTGTCAAAAATCGAAAGTCTAAAACAGAACCTTTCAAAAAGCTGAACCAGCTAGTTTCAGCTATGAATATCTGACATGGAAGTTCATAATAGTATGTAAACTGTACTGTATATTTTGTATATCGATCAGTCCAGTTCAATTCAATGACATGAAGTTTTATAAGCTGGCAACATAACAAGCTGTATAACCCCTTTATCAAATGTATGAAGTAGAATATGGCTGATAACGTCGTGTTTATGGTTATGCCGTTAACATTATAATAATGTTTGGGTCAGTTTTAATAGTTTCAGGAGTGATTTCAATTTATTTTAGCTGTTAAAATTTATTGGTAAAGACTTCCTGCTGGTCAGTGTCAATGTAATACGATCTGTACATATAACTGGACGTGGGCATATATACGTTACACGCATTGTAGTTTAATGGATAACGTCAGTATTTTAATAATGACCAATAAACTTGTAGAGTAAACATATTGATAACATGTTCCGATTTAATGGATTATGACACCTACTGACCACCGCATATCAATCATAAAACTAGTTGACACAAAACTTTACAATGTATGCCACTTAAACAACTTCCATATAACACGAGTAAGGTCAGCGACTGACGGAAAAATTCCTTTCATATGATTTATATATGTTTCGGTTGATAAGTTAACCTTCTGATTATCCGTTGCAAATATTTATACATCACTTTAGTTTATAAGTTAACATTTTTATTATTTCAATTTATTTTCAATGTACGCTAACGATTGCCCATTGCAAATAATTCATACCATAGTTTCAACTTAATTATTTTATTATTTAAATTGAGTGTAAAATGTACACTAACCGCTTAGAGAAAAGTGGTCTTATGTCATTATATAGCAAAATTTATCAATGTGTAAGTCACAAAACGACACACTTAAAGTACTGTTGATTCAGAATGCATTGTTACAAATTATATTCAAGTTCCCTGTATGGACCTTTATTTTTAGCAAATTGGTGTTGTTCTTACAAATTGTTCTTATTAAACGACACCATATTAATACCACAACCCCACTAGTGCTGTGTAGGTTAACAATTTTAAAGATAAAAAGATAGTCATTAAATGCTTTAAAGTATTGTTGTTTTACATAAGTTGCACCGTTTTATGGTACGTCATGCCACCATCAATACTAGAACTCATTTAGCGAAATTGTTCATTGTTCTGTACTTCAGAACTACAATCAAACGCATATAACTACTTTTAATAACTTGAACCGAACGTATAGTAATTAACTGGTATACTAGCAAATGCACATTGCACTAGTATTTATTAAACTACTGACAATAATTACAATGTAGTGTTTTTGGTTAAAGCTAGGGTCACAAAGCTCGTACGATATCCATACGAATTTATCAACTCGTACGAGTTCATAATTTTTGAAATCCTAACGGTTTTTTAATGTTCGTAGCGTTTGGTCACAACTCGTGCGGACCACGAACGATCTATAGAGATGCACTGGAAAGATATCCGTACGATGCTCGTACGAGTTAAGAAAATCCGTACGATGCTCGTACGAGTCTTCGGTGTCTGCCGTACGGACGCCGTGCGAGTTTACCAAAATTAACTCGTACGGAGCTCGTAAGGAGCTCGTAGGGCAAATGTGACCTTAGCATAAGTTGAGTACTTCCTTACTTCCCTGTCTGTCTTAATATTATCCTTTTGCAAATTAGAACTATACTAAATATGTTACTCTACCGCATGTTTAGTTGCCAATGTAACCCATGATGTACATCAGATAACACTAGTAATCCTTGCTTTCTTTTTCCAATGAAAAGTATTGTCACACAGTAAATCGCAAAACTAAATGAAAACAATTTCCACTATGCTACTTTTATGTACCGAATGCAGGCAACACTGACGTCATAGTCAAACAATTAAATTTTGAATCAAGCGAAAACAGTTTTGTTTGGATACAAATTACGTACGCCTAATATCTCCATAACACCATATACACGGTCATTTCATTTATATTAATTAGAAATTAATTATATTATTTGCCGACACGTGATCAAAGATTGCAAGATTAACTAATGCTATACCTAACCGTTATCAATTAACTGTGCGTAAAAATAGTTGACTTTCTTTATATAAGCAATTAATAACGGTTTAAATTACGGACTTTATTTTATTATTTCAGCCTTAAGCAGACATAGGCCAGTATTACGTAACCACTTTAAACCATATGGAAAACGTTTATTTGTATACATTTCATCGTGTCGTTGCAATTTAGTGCGTCCGATAATGTTTTTAAAAAAGCGATTGTTCCTTTAGACGGGTACTGACTTAAAAAGAATAAGGGCTTAAGGATGGGAGACCATTTGTAAACACGGTAAACTAAAGTGATAATTTGAATATAAAAGTTAACATAGTTTGAACACACACCTTAGTGAAACGAAAGCAATGCCATTTGTCTTCCCTCTGAGCTACCAAAACAAGCAAGTATTGTTCGCAAGGACATGATTTCACATATTTCACGTGCTACTATAAAACATACTTTTATATACTGTAGCGCATAAACAATCCGAAGCCACACAGCAACAGATGCAACACCAAGCCAGCCTTTTAAGAGTTAGAACGAACCATTAATATCTACGCCGCATTATTAGTTGACTATAAAGAACGCTAACAATTACCGGAAATAAGATGCGCGTAACATTACCTGAGTGGAAATACTTCCTGTGTTTTCTGCGAATGCCAGGCGAAGCGAAATCACAAGCTTTCACATTATACCAGTTCTAATGGTTCCGATTGAGTAGTTGTCTTGCCGACAAATAATCCTTTGATTTTCAGACAGATATGTTGCATCAATATCCACTTAACGACGATTATTATTAGAACATATCAGACATCGCTTCATGCTCCCCACTTAAATGATCGAACCAACAGATCATCAGAATGTAAAACTACGCGCCTGAGGGAATACACTGTGAGCTAAAACAGTTCGTACTGCAATCACGGATATATCATCTAGCACATACCTTTCACATTACAATAAACTGATAGGTTCTAACTATTTCAGAAACGAAATATGTTTGTTTAATATAACAAAGAGAAACCTTTGTAATTGGATTATTAATAGTTAAGTAGGAAGTATGCTTTACCATTATAAACAGGGGAAATGATGATACAACGCACGGTCGCTTCTAAAATATAAAATTACGCATGAAATACAATGGTAGGTCTACGCACCTTATTAACGTAATAGGCGTTGGCAATTAGTTAAAGATTTTATCGCTCGAACAGAATGGAGCTAGACTGAAATCGTAAGTTTGGCAATTAATTAAAAGCCATGATCGGGTTTTAGTTGGTTGATATGAGGTATCAATTTAATTCACGATAACGATTGATTCAACAAATATGATAATTATGCAATCAACTGGTTTTTTGCAGATATATTTTGCATTAACTAGGCATAGCGATAAAGTCGTTAATACAGACCTGGTATACGTTCCCCCATGCCTAAATGATCAGACACATCTCAAGTAGATTTCTGAGCACAAAAATAGATCAATATGAAATCGGGGTGCGAGTTTGCAACAAATCTCAAATTGAAACTTTGGCAATTTGGCTTTTAAACGGACCCTCCAAAAATGTCTTCGATTTGTTGATGGCGATTTCGAATCCCATCGCAGAGAAAATCTGCACAATTAGAGACAGTTTTAAAGCGAATTATTTCAAAGTAACATGCATCGAGAGATTGGGACTTGAACTGGTATGTAAAGTTTGAAGAATGTCGTGGTAATTACCATAGTTATAACTAAAATATTATTTCTGTTGTGGCCTTAGCATTAAGCAGCCATTTAAAACAATCAATCGCATAATCTCTATAATAAACCGATAGCAATAACTGCTGATTATACAATTAAACAAACATTAACACAGGCGTATAATTTTGAATCTAATGGGAAATAAAAGGCTTTTATAGCGACTTTGTAATTAAACATATTACCATAAACCCACCGATATTAAACTGGTTATATTTCTAGCTCAATTTCATTTTTGCTGAAATTAATTTTAAATGATCATTTATTTCAATTTGTAATCCAAATAGATCGACACAGTAAAGTTGCGGCCTCTATGGCAACCAATTATATACAGTATAAAGCTAATTAATACCCGCACCTAGTACAGTTGTCCCGATTAAGAAAATGAGTTATTGCAAAAAGAAATTAGAAACTCGGATAGGGATGGCAGCACTCTACTTAATTAGCCGAGCACAGAAATATACCACATATACCACAGGCACAATGTCCAACACATAAATGAACTTTTTGTCGTGATTAAGTCTCAACCAAAAAGATTATATTAAGTCAGACAGGGAAGGCAGCATTCAACTTAACCAGCCGAGCACAGAAAACGATAAACACACACAAAACAATGACGCGATTCGAATTATAGTTTATTGAACTATTGAGCATCGAGTTATCCGGGTAAACGTTTTTACCACAGGCAAGCTACGGACTATGCGGGTATGATTGATACGAGGGTTGTTCAAATTGGAATGCAAGTGATGCTATATCTTTCTTGTATCAATGATTTTTTAAGAATAGTAGCTGTATATCAAAGAACACTGAATTAGCTTTAAATTTATACCTCACATTTTAAAATCCGTTCAATGTAGCTGTAACAATAGGTCAATTAACACTGTCTACTCGTGTATACTAATGCTTAAATTATTGGGAAAATGTCACTTTTTTCTGGCCAAATTCGGTCCTATTTAAGAATCGTTGTTTTTTTAATGCGGGAGCAAATACAATATTTTACATAATATGTTTGGTGAAATGGTGGCATGTTATGTCTTTCTCATCAACTACTTGATAGTTTACGCAATTTAAAATGGTGTAATTTTATTTGGAAAGGAATCCCATGAACGCCATCCAAATACCAAAATATACTATAAAAGGGTTGCGAAAATCATATTTGTTTTGGAAACTGGTGGAATATTTACAATTACGCAAGTAGCTCAATGTGTTGGCACATCATTAGGAGCTATTCATACAATTATCAAACATATTACAAAAATTAGGACGATAAGTATACTTTGGATATCCCTATCTGCTTAGAGACGCCAGCACACGTGCCCTTGCAAACTGTCCACCAAATAGTTGAAACCAGTTTCTGGATAAAAAAGTCGACCGTTTGCAAATGTAATGACCATCAACGATACACGGGTTCATTTTTTCACCCATGCGACAGATACTTAAACAAATATGGGCCAGCAAAGAAAGAACAAAAGTATGCATTGCAAAACGCACCATGAGCGTCAGCAGAAATGTACACTTTTTTCAATATAAACCAAGTTTCTACAATTAAAGTTGATAAAATAGACAATGGGTAAATGCCAAGCTTGAAAAAGGAAAAATCCTTCAGAAATGGAAGAAATACTCCGACAATCGCTCTCAAACCACATGTTTGAAGGATGACATGCTATTGCAGAGCAATGGGCCTCCACCTGCAGCAGCCATTAACGCGACTTTCTGAGAAGCGTGAAGGTTCTTGAGCTTTCCCACCATCCTGATTTGTCAAGCAATGTCCCTTGTGATCTTTATTTGTTTTAAACGACTTTTAAATTGCAATGTCGGAAGAAATATCAGATACGTTAAGATCTCGGTTTGGCACGTGTCCAGTATATGCACAGTGACCCTATGAATGATAATACAATCGCATTTTAAAAATGGAATATCTGAATGAAACTTCGCATATTATACCGGAGATGAATCCTGCAATAGGATCAAAGGCTAGTTTCAATAGAATCTATTAAGGAAAAAAATGTATGGGCTTAGTTGCATTCCAATTTGAACAGCCCTCGTACAGCTGCTTGTCTTTTTCTTACAAGAGAAATTTGATTTATTTAGCTAAGTGGGTAGACTTACTACTAGACTAGTATACACAAAATGTTTGTACATGTAATACTATGTAATTTGAATTAAAAATGTGTGTAAATGCATAATATATATTTTGATTGCATGTAAACATGATAGCTCTTCCAAGAGGAGATATAAACTAGTAAACTATATGTCTATCTACCAACACACAGCAGTTTTAAGTCTCGTAAATCAGACTGAATGTTATAATGTGAGTCATAACAACGGTATTAGAAATTCCCTTTGTCTCTGAAATCAATGCAGCTGAATTGCACTCATACACTCATGCAAACTTTCAAATGCTAGATACGAAAACAATAAAGAATATTGAGGGGTACTTACTGTCAACGTTCATGCACATTCTATATTGATATTGCCAAACCTAGCCGTATATATAGTACTAGTCTGAAAAGAGAAAATAAACATATGTTAGGCGTAGCTCAAAAGGTTCCTCTGATATTAAGTTCTCAAACATTGATAAGTGTCAACACATTTTCAGACGATTTCCAAGTTAGAGGTGTTATAATGTATGTTTTTGCTGTTAAACGCATCCTGTCCGTAAATAAATGAGAAATATCAATTACATGTTCACAAAATAATTCATTAATAATCATTTCCCAACGTGTCATAATATCAAAGTATTTATTTCAATATTAAACAGGGATTGTGCTTTGAAGCAGCATGACATTATGCAGTATCAAACTTCACAGTATATTTATTTTAATATTAAACTGGGAGTGTGCATATTACTACAAATATTGATGCATACTATCTCTTCTTTATAAAAAAAACAAGCGAGTGATAAACAGAAACAAGATACAGTTGTGACTTCTCCCTAACAGTTCTTCGATCTGAGCGTTTGTAGTTAGTTTGACATCGCTTTTCAGAAATATATCAGTTACATACTGCGAACAAAGCAGTGCTATATATATTTACTGGTATTGAATATTTATCAGTCAGTATGAACTTATTATTGTCACGTGTAACAAGATGATAATAGATACTTGGACATGAACGTCAGCACTCAGAAAAAACATCACATACAACAATTGCACGGCACAATGACCACTCAAAAACACATTACGCACCACAATTGCACGGCACAATGACCACTCAAAAACACATTACGCACCACAATTGCACGACACAATTACCACTCAAAAACACATTACGCACCACAATTGCACAACACAATGACCACTCAAAAACACATTACACACCTCAATTGCCCGGCACAATGACCACTCAAAAACACATTACGCACCACAATTGCACGGCACAATGACCACTCAAAAACACATTACGCACCACAATTGCACGGCACAATGACCACTCAAACACATCACACACAACAACTGCACGGCACAATGAACAACCCATAACTAAACGAGAAAACAAACTTGACCGGCGAAATTCCAAGTCCCAGCTGTCTAAAGGCTACAAGACCTAGTTTCAGTTAGAATCAAACCCTGAATGACTTAATTTAAGCTTGAAAGTCATGACAGACACTGAAATAACCTGTGCAAGCAAAGTTCCAAACATAATGTGTCAAGATACACTAACTCAGGATTACTAACTGCACATACTTTGGGAGCTATGGTGCCTTGTATAACGGACCAAACTTGTTAAAATGTGAAATTAATGTAATTATGTTGGTGCAATTAACTAATATAAATCCACATGTATAGCGAGCAAATAGTATATTACTTTATAAGTATACTATTGCGTTTTACATAACACTTATATATTATAACATAATACTTTTGAAACATGTTTTGCGTGTCTAGAATTAATCAGTTTTTGAAAACTAAAATGGAACATCCAGTACCATAGAACTGGAATACACAACAACTTATTACAAACAGTCTTGTAAAACGTTTAAGCCCCCAGTGACAAGTGTTACTGTCCGTTCCAAGGCGGAAGCCCTTTAGTCAACCTTCCTCTGTGTATGTACTGTCCACTTTATAGTATAATTGGAAAAAATACAAAAATATTTGGCCACTGTGCCTTTTGTTAAACTTTATTAATTTTGTATGTGCCATTCTGCAATTGCGTTGTCCAGCACAAGGCTGCTTCGTATCTTTCAAAATTGCATATACTCAGTGTATGTTGTGGATTGTCCTTGTGGTGTATGTTTTGTCCGGTTGTTAATTTCTTACCAACTGGCTCTTGTTCCGTTTTGGTTTGACTGGCTTAAGCAGCAGACTTTCGGAATTGGATGCCCGGTTTTGTATTACATGTTCCTGTGCTAGTTTTTTATGTATGTTCCGCGCCTTTTCGAGTGAAGTTGTATATTTTCTGTGCCTTTTTGTTCTCGCGTGTCCCGCGGTTTCTGTTGGGGTCGGTGCTACTTCCGGTAGTTTCGTATTTTGTTTAATTATTATAATATGGGTTTGTATCTGGATTTAAACCCCAATTCCGTTTATAATCGAGTTTTTCATTTTTAAATAATCGATAATATGCCATAATTTCTCAGTATTTAATTTTTAGACCGGGGCCAAAAGGAGCTAGGAGTTAACTATTTATTCGTATTTGCCGGTTGTCCTCTTACTATTTCGTCCCAGCGGTTCGCATCCTACCGGGTTCGTTCATGAGTCTATGTACAGCTGTGGAGTTATGGATGTAGTGTTCTGTCCCCTGAGGTCATTTATTGTAGTTTTAAGTCCCCTACCGGTTTTTGACCGGAGGGGACTATTGGTTTGTTAATATGGCAACATACATATTGACAATGGCTTTACACCGGTGGGGGACTTCTGTATTGCTTGCAATTCAGTACGTCATATCTCGATTTGTTCAATTACGTCATTTTACTTAATGAAACTGGGTCACTCGTTTTAAGGTTTTCAGATTTTTTGTTGCTGAAATCGGGCCTTTCAACGTTTTAATACTGTTACTTAACTTTTAGACTGTAGGCTGCTAAAACTATGTAGTTCAGCAGTTTTACTGTTGTTACTAGGTCATTCAGCGTGGGCTTTCTGCCTTTTGTTTGCTGAATCTTTTTTATTCAGTTTTTAACAATGAGACTAGGGGCGTTTAATTTTCTTGGTCGGTAGTGTGTTGGGCACTTCTTCGTTTTAAGATTTCTTACAGCTAAAGCGGGGCAATATAGTCCTTTTGCTGTGGAAACTGGGTCATTCAGCTTGTTAGTAGGTCATCCCACTATACGGGCCTTTCAACGTTTTAATACTGTTATTTAACTTTGAGACTAAAGGCTGCTATAACTATGTAGTTCAGCAGTTTTACTGTTGTTACTAGGTCATTCAGCGTAGGCATTCCGCCTTTTGGTTGCTGTATCTTTTCTACTGGGTCATTCAGCTAGTTATAATTTATTATACTTTTCGACAGCTTGGACTTGGGCGGATCTGCGCTTGTTTAGTTGGGCATTGTGCTTTGTGTGTTTTTAATGTATTCTGTGCTCGGCTGGTTAAGTTGAGTGCTGCCTTCCCTGTCTGACTTAATATACTCTTTTTGACCCACATTTCCAAACAAGTAATGTGTACATTATAAAATGTGGAGATACTTTCAGTTTAAGATTTCGTAATCGTGGCAATATTACGATCACATAGCGTAAGACTATTCCAAAAGTTAATAATACAACTTTCTTATATTGTTCATTTGAATTGCAAACCATAATGTAATCTACAACCTATGTTTTAAATGAAACTAACGGACAGGGCGATTTTAAAATAATCTTGCTTTAATCATATCCAATCGCTTTGTGATACATTCCGCTTAGAAATGCCTTAGCATATGAAAGCAAAACAGCTCAATAAATCAAACACAATTTAAATAAAACCAATTCGTTACCTTGAGACAACAATATAATCTAGAAAATATATTCCAAAAAAAATCCAAAAAATTGACCGCCTCGTTATGCCATTCCAACACAGTCAATATGTTATGAACATGTTCAAACTAATACAATGCACTACTTTGTCAGTATATGAGAGTTTATTGCTAGTTTATTCCACATCTAATGGTATTTTATCACCCTTCAACCCGTATCTTGAAGCTTATTGTAAACTATAAGATTATTACTATCACTTTTTTATTGTGACAGATAACTTCGTAACTGGACAGTTGTCAGGCTCTTGAGAATGAGTAACACTCGCTTATGAATAATAGTTATTAATTTGCGTTTCTGGTATTTGATAAAATACATTTGGTGTATTTACACTACCAAAAGGACAAATGGGGGTCTTCGTGTAGAAAGTTCAAAAAGGACAGTACAATGTACGTGTACACAATAGGATTTAAAACGTATTTAAAGCAATAAATCTAACACATATATTTACGACATACAGAGTTGTTTATAATCATCATACGGTGAATACATTCACTTACTTCTCATTATCTCTGTCAATAATGACATTCCTAACAAGACATTCACAGGTGTTCCTCTAAGTATTCTAGCCAAAACGAGGCAGTGGAAGTATATCAGTATATGGTGTTTCGGTGACAACCTTGTTTGTGTATCCGGTTTGTTTCCCGTCACACGCACATACTTATTGTAAATCCCAAACCTTTGTAACTATATATATACCCCTACTAGACTCTTGCACAAACAAATACTGTTGCGCACGCACGAACTATTAAAGTCACTCCGAAACAGTGGCATCGCATAGCCTACCACACAAGAATTATACACAAAACGAACCATTCACATCCCCAAAATTGGATATTTCAAGCAATACTATAGACTCACCCACAACGAATGATACACTGTGGATTTTAAATTAATTTCGTGCATAATTAACCATAACGGGAGGTAATTGTATGTATGAATGATAACTACATTGAAGTAGAATCTGAAGTATCCTCTCTAGGTTGTACTAGACGACTTGTCTTATTGCGATTTCGAGGCGAAATGTATTTTCAGATCTTAGATCAAATAAGCTCGTCTACCATTATATATAATGATCGTATTAAATACAAAGACAATTTATTTGTATTATCTTCAAATGTCAAATGTCAGCAGACAAAAGTAAAGCTGCTTTTTATACAAATTGACATATCATCCTCTACCATCCCCATGGTGATATTGTTATGTTTCCATCCCCCCAATTATAACAGATGCATCATCGTTGCGACAACCTCATTAAGCTACAGTAATCACCACTAAAACGTGTTAGGTATTAAACGGCATTGTACATTGTATCATCGTGTTTATTAACATAAAGTAAAAGCAGCGTACTAGTTTGACACTATGCCACACATACCATTACTTGTTAATACGACACCCCATTAAAAACTGAATCACATATTGTATTAACAACACGGAATAGCATGTCATCCCATGGTACGGTACAGCTTAGTTTATTCTGACAAACACACCACGAACTGTACAGCGCTGGGCAGTACGAAACAAAACAGCTAAGTACAACGTACATGTATTGCAATATGTAGTACTAATAAACTAATACGATATTTGAATACATACATATTACTCAGTATTCAGTAAATCAAATTTTACGAGTAAAGATAAGTTAGATAACATTTAATCCAATCAAGGGTCATATAACATGACATATGAATCACATATAAAACAGAAAGGTTTGAAAAAAAGAACTTTGAAAGTAAATAAGGCTTGATTTTGATTAGGTAACACAAATAAATAAGGCTTTAGGTCAAAAGAATCTTACCTCCCGTCATGCACTTGAAAGATGATGGGAGATAGGATTAATTTGACGTTATTAATATTGGTAAAAAAATGATCCGATGAATATTAATAGTGTAGCATTTGCGAGTCGTAAGTTTTAAATAAATACAACATTAAAATGTACGGTATCAATATGCGATCATATTTTACTGCTAGACTATATTTATGGGTACTATGATCATTCCATTGTGATACAGTGCATGTTTGGTCAAACATGTTCATGTTTATTATATAAGCTAAAATTCGGTGAACGACAATTTGTCAAAACCAACAATTTCTCGAACACGACATTTGGTTTACTACGACCTTTAGACAATTGGTCAATTTGAGTATTTAATACTAACAGTATTTGCAACATCTCATGTTCGGCTGTATTTAAAGCTCGATATTAGATGTTTAAGATTATTGTACATGTTTTCCTTCCATGTTTTTCTTTGTGACTTATACTTGCAATCTACCTTTTGTTTCGGGTTTTCTTATTGTCCAACTCGTGATCTGCAGTGTCTATTGAGTACTGCCGTCCATGCCCGATGTGCTTGTATCCGTTTATTTATTTATTTCCTTGTTCTTCATTTGTTAACTCGATTATTGCGCATATAACCAATCGATCATATTGTGTAGAATGATCACAATATTTGAATCAGCAATACAAAACACACAGGCATACATACATTGTAATTGAAATAAAAACAATGTGACAATTAAAGTAATATAAAAACATTTATGAACGATTGTGCCTAGCACTCAGTGGCTAATTATCGAATCAGGCGTCAAAATACCTTAACATAAATAACTACACACACTATCAGATGCCCTGCCATCCTCTGCGTTTTATTGTATCTAAATCAATATTTTCCCGCAGTTTAGCTCATATGGCAAAGTTCAGACCAGGCAACATAAAAAGCACAATCTCACCAAATTGCCAACACACCAGTAGGACTAACAGATTGTCATACAAACAGGAAATGCATAGTGTCACACCATCCCGGCTTCAGAAGAAACAAATTGCCAACCATCCATCCAACTGGGAAAAATGTCTCACCAACCCCCTAACAGAAAGACATTTTGCCTCACCAATCTGCCGACATGACAGACATGTCGACATGACAGACATTTTGCCTCACCAATCTGCCGACATAACAGACATTTTACCTCACCAATCCGCAGACATGACAGACATTTTGCCTGACCAATCTGCCGACATGACATTTTGCCTCACCTTTCTGTCGACATGACAGACATTTTGCCTCACCTATCTGCCGACATGACAGACATTTTGCCTTATCAATCCGCCGACATGACAGACATTTTACCTCACCAATCCACAGACATGACAGACATTTTGCCACACCTATCCGCAGACATGACAGACATGTTGCCTCATCTATCCGCTGACATGACAGACATTTTGCCTCACCTATCCGTAAACATGACAGACATTTTGCCTCACCTATCTGCCGACATGACAGACATTTTGCCTTATCAATCCGCCGACATGACAGACATTTTACCTCACCAATCCACAGATATGACAGACATTTTGCCACACCTATCCGCAGACATGACAGACATTTTGCCTCATCTATCCGCTGACATGACAGACATTTTGCCTCACCTATCCGTAGACATGACAGACATTTTGCCTCATCTATCCGCTGACATGACATACATTTTGCTTCACCTATCCGCAGACATTTTGCCTCACCAATCCGCTGACATGGCAGACATTTTGCCTCACCAATCCGCTGACATGACAGACATTTTGCCTCACCTATCCGCAGACCTAACAGACATTTTGCCTCATCAATCCACCGACATGACATACATTTTGCCTCATCAATCCACCGACATGACATACATTGTTCCTCACCCACCCGTCGATATGACAGGCATTGTGTCTCACCAATCCACCGACATGATAGACATTTTGTCTCACCAATCCGCAAGCGCCACAATATATCGGTCGTGATGAAACAAAACATGACAAATTTTAGATAGTTTTCCGTATGAAGACATTATAAACTGAGCACCGGCATCAATACATTGATGGGAAACCAGTTTAATGTTACTCGCAAAGTGTTTTGTTCCACATATCGTCTCTGATTGTGGATTTATAATATTTCCCGCTATATCTGGCCGTGTGGTCTGCAAAGTATCTGGAAGTGCCAGGAAGCTGTGTATCGGTGCTATACACCGGGTACATTAAAGAACCAGGCTGTCTATTCGAAATAAGAGCTAGGCGCACCTCTGCAGCGCCGGACATGCCTGTATCTAATGTTTCTCCCTCCCTTCATGGGGCTTTCTCTCAGTCTGTCCCTCTGGTCAGATCACGCTGTATCTGCACTGGTAGATGATTCACCTGCGCCCTTGTGGCTGCAACATGGATAAAGTGCCTTTGAACGTGCGTTCGCATGAAAAGGGCGCTATATAAATCTGGTGTATTTTTTATTTTACAATCATGGAACCATAATGAAAATCACGCAGAGCTATACCCGACATGCGATGAATGCACAACATACCTTTTGAGTTATCGGATGTCGAACGTGCAGGTAGAGAAGTTGAACGAACGTTGCTATAAACAATAACATAATAGTTGCAATGACAGAACAGAAGATGAACACATAGCCTGATTCTGACATGTGTATGTACTCCATTACCTACACATGAATACTAAAATACGATTCAGAACTTCAACATTAAAATAATGATAATCTAATTGTATGAACCATTGAATTATACTTTATTATACTTTATCACACACCTATAACACATGTGTTTTGTAATTACTGTAAACATGTCATTCGATAAACAATTTAGTACTCCATAAAATATCGGCATCATATTCTTTTTTAAATGGAACCTTTGTTTCGAGTCTAAGCGTTTTCTACACGAAACCTGTATTTAAGTTCAGTGTAATTAACCGAAAGTCATACAATACGTATAATACAAATAACCACGCGTTATTAGTTCATGCAAATAGAAAACTTAACTGCAACATCAACATCACTACATTAATTGGCAGCAGCAATTATGTGTTCATTTGGTGAATTGATTTAGTCTAACTTTAAAGTAGAAAACTATACGATGCTAAACTGATTTCAAACTAATTAAAAAATGTATGTGATGTGTGTAAATGGTTGGAACTATTACACATTAATAACAATATTCAGTACTGCACTCAGTCTTTAATATTTCTCCTAAAAGGCTTTCTCAAAATAACAAAGATGTTATACATGTATTTTACTCCTGATTTTCTGCATTAGCTGACGGATTACGCTTTTATTTAAATATATCATAACATGTAAAGGAATGAGAATAAATCAGACGGGAAAAGGAGCGTTCGACATAAACGATAAAGCACCAAGGGGCACAGAAGAATTCAGAACGAACAGATACAAAAACATTCGCATATAAAAATAACAGAAATACACCGAGAGGGACAATCACAAGTTCTAAGTCAAATGCGACAAGGCAATCCATGCCTGCGACTGGAGAAAAATCACTTTACAGACACAAATGCACGTGTCGCAAAAGAGTACTAAAAGTAATGAATAATTATACATATCAAAATTGGCAACCAACATGGTCAGTCGATCACAAGCATTCCGTCCAGCCATAACAAAAGTGAAAAAAAAATGGACGATGTCAAAAACATTCATACATACTGAGATGAAATTATGCTTCAAAATTTAATCTCGAGCAATTTGTCTATTTTCTTGCTCTTTTCGTGATGAGAATTGCATCAATTTACGACCACGTAGTCTGTTTTGAAATTAAGAGAGGACACATTCAGTGTTTGCTGAGTGTTATAAATCATTTTATTAATATACATTTGTGTCAATGCTTTTTGTAATCAAGACGGAATTATTCTATAAAATCGGCATTTTCTTCACAAATAGTGTTCTACGCAATTTCTATATTTTGTGGCGATTTTCGTGATGTGAAATTGAAATTGCATCAATGTAAGACCACGTAGTCAGATGTAGAATTAAGAGAGAACACATGATATTCAATGTTTGCTAATATGTTTTTAATATTTTTATTTATATACATCTGTACCAATGTTCTACGTATAAGCAAGACAAGTAATTCTATTGCATCGGCTTTTTCTTCACATATAGTGCATTATTTGCACTAGTGATGGAACAAGTTCATTAATATATCAACAACTGCAAAACGTATTGGTAGCTTGATACAGTTTATCAAGATGGTTAATTTTCGGCTCCACATTATCTTTCTATTCACGCAAACAATATTGTGAACCGATGACAAAATCGCCTCATTAATCAAGATCCAGAGAGATACAACATATTAGGTAAAGGACTCCGACATTACTACATTTGTATCTCATGCAAATGATATCGTGGAACTCAATTATTTAATGTACTAGACAAATCTAATGCAACGGCATAAGTAGGTCGTCGAATAGTTTTAGTATAGTGTTAATATGTATTTACGTAAGCATTATTAGATTTGACTGAGTAGTTGCAGAAGTCTTTTTGTGTCTTAGTCTTGTCGATTTAACGAGTCTTATATTTGTTTGACGTCCGCGTGATTATGACTAAATCTTTATTCTCGTCATGAAATTCTACAACCGGGTGGTTATGTTTGGGTTTATTTACAAGAGAATGATTGAATATCATTGTGTACATGTATACACAACAAAAGTTCCGTATTCTTTGATCGGAGCGTGTATATATGCCCATTGTCTTTAAACCTGCAAATAATTACGAATATCACACTGTAGTCAGATTTTTACCAACTAAGCATAACAAAACAATAGTCATATTAAACCTGTTAGTCATAAACGCCGTACAATACTTGGCGTAACCGACACATACTGAACAGTCTATTAAACAGTAATACAGTATTGTTCCTGCCAAATTATCTAGTATACGCGCAATAAAAATAAAAGAAGACTATCATAAAATTTAAATTGTGCGTTATGTTAGAATATTTATATCCAATTCCAGACACCATCTAAAGCCTTTTGCAACAATATAGTTGTTTATAACATGAAGCACAAGCAGATATGCAAATGTGTCCAACTTTTATCAAAGTCAGACAGAAACATCACAGCAAGACACATTGTAAGGTACTTAAAGCATGATTTGATCTGAATAACGCAAACTGCAATTTATGTTTTATTTCCGATAGCTGCTAAGAATGCTGATAAAATTGCTAAACTATAAAGACAAATTTAAATAATAAGTTTTTATAGGTTATATGTACATGTAATTACATGAACTACATGTATATAATTTTAAGCCTTTTAAGAGAAATATGGCTACAATATTTATGTCGTTTTTCAATAGTTGTATCAATTTTAGAAGAACGCACAGAACCAATAAAATATCCCATTTAAAGTACTGCGAGCAAATCAAAGAAGCATGCTCCAACGGACATAATAGAATGCTGGACGAACAATCATGCCTAGATCTCCAACAAGAGAAGAGACAAGGCAAACCTGACCTGGACGTAAAAATACCTAACACTGGTATAACTAATCACGACATAATTACACTAGACACAGTCCTGTCATTTATGACATATTCTATTAAACACCATATACTGTGGTATTACTTTTTACGTTCTTATGACTGCCTCGTCAAATTGGTTTGAGTGACATGATACTGCCGCATCCGTTTCGTCTTTGAGTTTCAATATTTGTTTTTGTTTGTCGTCTAGATTGTTAAAGTTTTCTTCAAACTTCATTCACACAAAGTCATGCATACGAAGACGAGTTGGTTGTCCTGTGTCAAGTAAATGTAGATCAACTATCAGGACCATCTTTCTTGTGAATACATATAACAAGATATCTACATGTAGGGGGAATAATCACAACAGACGCCATGAACAGGGGTTGTATTGGAAGTCCAACGCTGATAAACTATTCTTGAAAGCGCACTGTCGTCTGACAGTACATGTATATTAGCTTTGGCTCACCAATAGTCATTTCAAACATTTACGTAACAACAATGCATTTGCTAAACTAAAGCACTCGTACAAGGCAAACAATGGTATTAAAACTTTATATCAAATTATATACCCAGATGGTACATTTATTATAGATATGTGGCCTTTATAGCTCAATGGTTAGCGCGCGTGTCATCTAATCTGGCGACCTGGGTTCAAATCCGGGTGGAGGCTCACATGTATATGTTGCCATATAACTGCAGAAATATAGGATATGATCGGAATTATAGATTCATTATTACAAAATCCAATATCACTATTAATATTGATATGCAAGAAACATGTAATCATACTGTACTGTATGAGCTATTGTTTATTTCAAATTGCGTGAATATAAACCAGGAACCATTGTGTCTGAAAGCGACTCAGTATGTGCCTCTAAAAATCGGTTAATAACGTCATATTCGAAGTGTAAATGTCTAGAGCATGACTGTTAGCAACGTATATTGTTTAAGCACTAAGACATAAATTCTCAGGGAACAATATATGGTGCAGTTATAATGGTTTGTTAACAAAACCAATACTACACCAATAACTAACTCTCTCAAAGTTAATGATGTGTTCGATGTGATAATTGCAATATCAGACATTGTGTTCATATTCAGTTAGGTATTACGTCATCTTAACGAAGCGTCTGACCTTTTAACACAATTATATCAGGGATTTATGACCATTTTCAAAATTGAACAACCATAGGCTGTCTTCAATAAATCTGAATTCTGAACATATATCATGGCAATGTTATGGCAATACATCCCGATACAGAACAATTAGACGATACAACAATGTGGCCTCCGTAGCTCAATGGTTAAAGCGCTTGTCGTCTAATCTGGCGACCCGGGTTCAAATCCGGGTAGAGGCACACATATATGCCTGCCATATTTCAGCTGAAGGCTGACTGGCAAATAAAGGCTATGCTCGGCATTTTAAAAAAAAATAGTTCTGAAACTAAACTGCCGGTGCATGTACATTGCACCTAATTTCTCTGAATTTGTAAACGCTCACTGAACACAGCGAACAATGACTTAAACCAATGCCTCTTGGCAAGTGTGCAGGTTTATTTGTCAGCCAAATTTCTGTATTTTAAATTGTTCGAGAGTTCTTAATACCGTAGAACGAATACGATGGTTTACTATGTAAAGCTTGGTTCATATAATGTAGTATGTAACTTAGTACCGTACTATGTAACATAGTACCGCAGACAAACAAACCTGCACACTAAGTATATTAGTATTCATCATTACTGTTCCATATAAATTAGAAACGTCGACGGGAGCGAAGTAAGGATGAACACTTTAGTCTAATATATACATAGTTACACACTTGATGGGTCAATTTAAAGATCACATAAAGATTTTGTAGTTACATAACATTTCTTTCAATGATACCATAGTAGGAGCGTTCTCAGCAACTACATTAATTTTCACTTAACGACGATTAGTATTAGACAAATAATAGACCGCGCTTAATATTCCTAACTTCAATGAACTAACCAGTTCAGTAGGTGAAACTTTATACGCGCTTCGGAGAATCCACAGTCAATAAGACAATTGAGGCTATCACGTAATACATACATTTTACAGGGACATGCAAGAATATATCTATTTCTGAAACGAAATATATTATAAGTATATTAATAAAAGAGAACCATATGTACACATTTAACTAGAGTACTAATATATAAGCAGGAAGAATGCTTGCCCATCATACACAGGGAAAGTGATGGTACAGCACAGTCGCTTCTAAATTCAAAACATACACGCAATTTAATGATTTAATCGTTTGGTGTATGTCATAATTATTCAATCAAATGTGGACGCGTATAATGTAGTTTGGCATTAACAATTCATAGCAATAAAGTAGTTAATATAGTATTGGTAGACGTTGCCACATGCCCAAAGTATCATACATATCTCAAATAGATTTCTGAGCACTAAATTAGATTACTCTGACTTTGGGTTCGAGTTTGCGACACATCTTAAATTGGAACTTTGGCATTTTGGCTTTAACAGATTCGTCAAAAATGTCTCGATTTGATGATAGCGATTTCAAGTACCATTGCAGTGCAAATCTTAACAACTTGAAGATGCTAAATTAAATTATCCCTTAGTGACATGTAGTGATACAATGCGGCTTGAACGTGTATGTAAAGTGTGAGGACAGCTATAACCGTAAAATTGTTGCCGTACCTTAAAGTAGACACATAAAACAATTAATCGTATAATCTCCATAATAAAGAAATAGCAAAAATTGCTGTTTATAAAAATAATAAAACTAAGATTTTGCACGTAATTTGAAAATAAAAGGCATGTATAGCAACTTCGTAATTAAAACTAATCACTATATGCCCACCCCTATTAAACTTGCTTTACTTTTAGCTAAAGTTTGTTTTACTAAATTAGGATCAATGTATTTTACGCGATTATCATTTATATCAATTAGTGATCGACCGAATAATGATGAGTTTTATACGGCAAACAATTAAATCCATTAAAATGCACATTAATACCCACGCCTTTGTTTCAACTTATTTTAAATTAACTCTATTTGAACAACGATAAAATGAGTTATTACATTTTTGCAACCAATATGTTAGTTTAAATTGTTGTTGAGTTCGTGATTAAATACAATCCAAGGTCATACAGAAAAGGCGGCAGCACCTAGGCTCACACACAATAGCAAGAAAGAACGAACCATCCATATCTCAAACATTGGATATTTCAAGCTAAATTCACACCCGCAATAAATAGCATACTGTGGACTTTGAACTTCGTGTATACTGAACTACAATTGGAGTTACTTACAAATGATTACTACATTGGTTAAGTCTCAACCAAGACGGGATTCGAACTATAATCTGTCGAACCATTGCAATGTGTCTCCATCGAGTTATTACCCGAAACATAAGGACTTTGCGGATAGGATTGAAACAGCAGCTTGTTACATTACAAAAGCAATTAGAACATTTCTACTTCAGTTGGTAGACTAGTACATTATGTACACATATAATGTGTGTAATAGTATGTATTTTGAATTGAATGTACATGTATTTGCATACTATGCACGATAGGTCTCCAAAAAGGATATATAAACTAGTTAATAATATGTCTATCTACCAACTAACAGCAGTTTAAAGTATCGTTGTAATGTTATAATGTCAGTCATAACAACGAAATAAGAAACTGCCTTTGTCTCTGAACCAATGCAGCTTAATTGCATTCATAAACTAGCATGCAAGATATGAAAACCATTAAGAATATTGGAAATTACTTACTGTCAACGTTCGTACACATTATATTATGGTATTGACAAATCTAGCCGTAGTTCTAGACTGAAAAGAGTAAATAAACACATGCTAAGTACAGCTACAAAGGTTCTTTGGGTTAATAATTTTCAACTTTTGACACATATTCAGATACTTTCTAAGTTTGGGGTGGTACTACGTATATTTTTCTGTTAACCACATACTTACGTGTACATATGAAAATGATTGAGAACGTGATCAGAAATTCTATCATAGTTATTTACCAACGATTTATAATGTGCTGAAACATGACGAAGTTTTCAACTGCATTTTATGTAACCTTATGTATTTCAATATTTAACATAAATTACGTAAATAAATGAGAAATTTCTCGAACGGGTTCAGGAAATGATTCATAATTATTTGTCAGCGTTCCATAATATAATACTATTGCTTTCTATATTAAACTGGGATTGTGCTTTGAAGCAGCACAATATTACGCAGTATCCAACTTCATAGTATATGTGTGTATAATATTAAACAAGGCGTATGCTTATAATTACAAATATCGCTGCATGCTATCACTTCTTTTTAACAAAACGATCAAGTGATAAATATAAACACGATAAAGTTGTGACTTCTCAATACTAACACCGTGAGGTTCGTCCATCTGAGTGTTTGTTGTAAGTTTTCCAACATTTTTAAAAAAAGCAATCAGTTAAATACTGAGATAAAAGCAGTCCTCTTGGTACTTAATAGCAACCAGCCAGTGCGAACGTACGCGTAGCACTTACCATAATAAGAATAGAAAGTAGCCAAGCCATGAAGGAATCTGAGATAGCCAGTGCAAGACCGGTGTTACAAACATAATATACTATGTAACAATATGTCGCTTTAGTAATTGGGTGATCTTTGGTTTCTTGTATAACGGACCCAACATAGTCTTGTAGAATTGTTTAAATATTGTTAATACTCCGGAGCAATTGACTAATATAAATATACTTGTATAGCGCTAAAAGTATGCTATTGTTTAAATACACACTTGCGTTTTACATAATAGCGGGAAACGCAATTGTTTTTGCGTATCTAAAAGTAATCAGTTTACGAAATCAAATATAATACATCCAGTGCCAAAGAAATGAAAAACACTACGTCTAATTTCAGACAGTCATGCTACATATTGCCAAATATTAAAAAAGACTAGTCTATAATTTACACATGACTGGCGTTTTTCTTGCTTGCGATGCCTCTTTCGTTATCATAAAATTTACCAAACATGCAATGTTATCAATACAGTAATACTGAAAAGCATTTTTTAATAAATATCTGTATCAGTCACGTACTGTCAAATATAGTTTTTATATCAAACATTTTGAAAATCGTTTCAATATCACGTGTTGTAATCCTGGAAGAAATGTCATTAAATAGCTTGAGTCAATCGCAAAGGTTAAGTATACAACTGTTTTTACAATTTATATTTGAATCTATAATCTACGTTTTAAATGAAACTGACGGACACTGGGTTATTTTTCAAATTATCTGGCATTAATTATATATAATAGCTGTTTTATGAAGCCTCAGCACAGCATGAAAAGTTACGTTTAATTTTCTATTAAACGTAACTTAAATGTAATTATATTCATAATTTAAATACATTTAATCAGAAAAAAGTAGCCATTCAATTCTATATTTAAGTATACTGCATTTAAAGGTGATTAAATATCTTTTTTTCACAAAATTTATTCTGCACATATTGTACAAATAAGACAACAAACCACTCAGCAGTTTGTAACCTGGTTCTTACCAATAAAAACATTTCTGTATCGTACGATTTATATAGTTAGCCCATACTTTTATTTTGTCTGACTTAGTATAAATTATTATTTTTTATGTACTGCTTTTATATTTCAATGTCCATGAATAACCATGAGGTAGCATTTAAAGATGTTACACATGCACTAGTTCACTATGAAACTACTTAATGATAAAATTTGTATTCTAACACGATCCGCGGATTAATCCATTAAACAAAGAGCGGACCTAAATATGTATTATTACCCCCATAAAACATGGTAACAAATTGGCTGTTACAATTTACGCCCGTATCACATGACCTATTAATGAATGAATGAACATAAACATTATAGTAAAACAATTTAACGGACCGCGAGTTTCACGAGAATCCAGTGTTACAGCTATGACGCATCTATTTTTAGAAACTCCAATATACTCTCCAAATTAAGATTCATAAAAATTCTGATAATCAATTCATTCATATTTTTCATTTCATGACATAGATACACTATACTCGTGTTATTAAAATTGTTTCAATGTTTAAAATGTGTTTATTTTCTTCAGAAAATTACGAAGGTCATTTTCATTAACGAGGGCGGTAATTGTACCAGCTAATAAGACACTCAATTTCAGCGTGGAATCATGTTCAATGTCAAATGGGTGAAAATGGAATGCGCGTAGTTAAATAGTGCGGGATATTATCGTATTTAGAATCGAAATAAAAACTCTGTTCTTGTATTTTGTCGGTGAATAAAATTTAAATTTAATTTTTCCGCATCCGAACTCCTGCCCATGTTTTATTCACCGACAAAATACGCGAACAGATTTTTATTTCTTAATTTAAAGTATATTTAACGGCAAGGAAAGATATATACACATTTTACTCATATTTTTATTCAAGGGAGGTAATTAAACAATTATGGAAATTCTTCGAATTTTAAAATTTGTGAAATAAAATTTGTAGATCTACATGCGAACTAAACGCGAATCTAGTTGGATGACTGTACTAGTATTATTTGTGATTATATAAATTATATGAATAAAATTTAGTTAATATACGGAAAATAAATCGAATTAAATATGGACGTTTTTGTGAAATTCCAAATAAACGGAAAGATAATATAGTATTATTTGTGATTAAATTTACAAATTTAATTTAGTCTATATACGGAAAATAAATCGACACAAATTTGACGTTTTTGTGAAATTCCAAATAAAAGTAAATATAATAAAATATTATTTGCACTTAAACCCGTTTTTTCATGCTGTGCAGCATAGGACAGAAAATTATTCAATAAATTAAAATAATTTTAAGTAAAACGCATTCCCTACCTTTGGGCAAAAACACAATTTAGATAATATATTCCAAATCCTAAAACGAAAGTTTTGATCGCCCTGCTAAACATTTCAAGACAGACCAGTACAGAGAGACAATTAATACATGCTGTCTATATTTTATGAGCGTATTCCAACTAATACATATGATTCTTTGACAGTGAATGAGAGTTTAATAGTAGCTGTCCAAGACATGAAACCATAAATGACAAAAACTGTTATTTATGTAATGTTTTCTTAAGATAAATACGACCAGTATTGCGTCACGAATTCGTCATAGTTTTTAAGTCAAAACATAAAATTGAATGTAATAGGATAGTAAACCGGTTGCTATATGACAGGAACGAAGTGCCAGTACATTCCACATGTAATGGGATTTTATTACCCTTCAACCCTTATGTAGTAGCTTATTGTAAACTATAAGATTACAACTATCACTTTTTTACTGCGACAAATAACTTCATAACTGGACAGTTGTCATGTTCTTGAGAATGAGTAACACTCGCTTATGAATAATAGTTATTAATTTGTGTTTATGATATTTGATTTGGTGTTTTCACACTCCCAAAAGGACAAAGGGGGTCTTCGTGAAAGAAAGTTCAAAGCGGACAGTACAATGTACGTGTACACAATAGGATTTAAAACATATTTAAAGCAATTAATCTAACACACATATATATATACGACATACTTGTGGTTTATAATCATCATACACAGAAAACACTCACTTATTTCTCATTATCTCTGTCAATTGTGACTTTCCAAACAAGAAATTCACATGTGGTCATCTGTGTATATATGTTGTTTTAACTCATTGCTATACCAAGGAGGTACCATATCGGTGTTTTAGTGACAGTCTTGTTTGTCTATCTGGTTGGTTTCCTGTCACACGCACATACTGTTTGTAATTCCCAACCTATGTAACTATATGCTCCCTACTAATCACAAATAAAAGATGTTGCAAAAGTACAACCCCATGGTACGGTACAGCGTAGTATATCACGGGAAAGTATATTTCCATCAAACTAGATATGAACTGGTAAGTAATTCAACAATGCAGTCTCGCGTACATCCGTGCTATACACCGGGTACGTTAAAGTACCAAGGAGTTTACACGGAAAGAGCTTGGATAACCCATCCGGATTCCTTGTATCACACAACCGTTCCTTCAATTAAGACACAGGACCCCATTGTGAATAAGTTATTATTCTTCATCCTAGATAAAACACACCAGCAGGACAAACATATTGTCACACCAACAGGAAATGCATATTGCCTCACGTACCAGGATACAGGAAAAACAAATTACCCATTGGAAAAAACATACTGTCGCATCAATCACTATTCGTCAAAATATGACACAACGCACATTATAGTTTTACCCTGGGAAGTTAGTTAATACATGTATTACTCACTAAGCAATTTGTTCCACAAGGCATTTTTGATGGTTTTACAAAGGAAGTCACGATAAAAATCCTGCAGAGCAATAGCCAACAAACGATAAATACACAACATACTAATTAAGTTGTTAAATGTCGAACGCGCTTGTAAACAAGTTAATCGAACGTTGATACAATGCATAATCAATAACATAATAGTTGCACTGACAGAACAGAATAGAAAATGAACAAAAAGCCTATTCCTAACACTCGTGAGCTCAACTTTATTAAAACTAAAACATAGTACACGTGATTCAGAACTTAACCTTCAGATTGGAACATGGATCTAAATAACGGGCGATCTAAATATGTAAACGTTTAAATTATATTTGTTCACACACGTATAGGAAATGTTTGTTGTAAATAACTATACATAATGAAGAAACTTTGTGTTACTAGTATATCTATTAAATGATACAAATTTGAAGTTAATCGAACGTTGCTACAATGTATAAACAATATCAAAATAGTTGCTCTGACAGAAGATAACAGAAGATGTACACGTAGCCTGATTCTGACATTCGTACGCACAACTTCATTGATACTAATAAACATTGTACACGTTCTTCACAACTTAACATTAAAATTGCACGTGGAACTAAATATTGGACAATCTAAATATGTAAATCATTAAAGTATATTTTATCACACACGTATACGAAACGTTTGCTGTAATTGAGTATACGTATTGAAGCAACTTTGTGTTACTAGTATGTCTTTTAAATGATAAAATGGCATTTTATAAAGACTTGGTACTCCCAAAATATATTGGCATATCATATTTTTAATAGAACCTTCGTTTCAAGCCTCTGAGTTTTCTAAACGAATTATATATTTGAGTTCAGCGTAATTAACCGAAAGACATGCAGTAATCGGGAAATTACTGACGTATAATCCAATTAACAACGCGTTATCAGATCATGCTGGCAGAAAACTAAAGTTCCACATCAACATCACTGCATTAATTGACAGCAGCAATTATGTGTTCATTTTACAGATTTGTTTTTGTCTAACTTTTAAAGTAGAAAATCATAAGAGGCTAAATAATTCCAAATTAATTGAATAATGTCAGTGATATGTGTTCATGATATGAACTATTTCTCATTAGTTTACGGTTTAAAAGTTAATTGCAATACTTTTGGGTTTAAATTAAACCGACCACTAATGTGCAATACTAGTTATACGAAAAGGGATGAAAATAAATCAGACTCGAAAGGAAACACCTACCGCAAATGCGGCAGCACAATTAATGCCTACAGTCGAAGCTAAATGACTTCACAGATACAAATACCGGCGCGAGGCTTTATTTGCTGAAATATGGCAGGCATATATATGTGTGTGCCTCCATCCGGATTCGGTCGCCAGATTAGACGGCAACCATTGAGCTACGGAGGCCACACATTAAAACAAATACAAAACTGACTTATACTAAAAGCATACTTATACCACAAATACAACTACCAAATAGTAAAGGAATAGTATCAAAATCACACAAAATTACACAAAGACACACTTCCAGGACAGTCACACGCAACATGGTTTACTATTAAAATTGTTCGAAAGTCAATTGAAAGTGGACGATGGCAAAACCATTAATACAACCTGTGTTGAAATTGTGCCACGTAATATTATATCACGCAAGTTATATTTATTTTCTCGCTATCGTCTTCCAAAGGAAATTTGCTATACACCAATTTACGAGCACGTGGTAATAACTTTTTATATAATCTTGTTTTAGAATTAAGTGAGAACACATTATATTTATTGCTTGATAATAGTTTTTTAATCATTCAATTAATACATTAATGGTCTTTGTAATCACGACAGGGGTTACGCTATAAAATCGGTAATAAAACAATCAACTAATTAACAACCAATAAAGCAATATAAGATCATTATAACGAGTATCATGTTCTTTTTAAATATCCTTTAACTTACAATAATTTGGCCCAGAGTATTTTCCTGGAATAAAACACCAAGCAGTTCTTACTCTTGCATTTCACCACCCTAGGAATGAGCAGCACGGTAGTGGATAATGTTATGGATGGGCATACCAAACTTAGGAGATTAATCCGAATCCGCTGGGCTAGTGACTAGCCCACTACCTAGTTAGCTGGACCGGCCACAAACTTTCGTACAATGTATATAAACAACAGTATAAGTAACAAATAACCATGTTCCATTGACGATTACATTCTATTTTATCTTTAAGAACTAACATCAAGTAGAAATTGTGTAGTGAAATATATACTTAGCGTCAAAGATTTTGCAACAAAATTGAAAATCCCATTTTTTTGTAATACAGGTTCGACCTTTTCTCGTTCACGTTGTTATGAGGGTATCAGTAGCGATTATTTTTAAACTATTGTCGTCCTTTTTCGTCACGCTTGAATAATCATATGGTCGAATAAAGGTTTATCGTCTATTCATGCACGTGCAAATCGGGTATTTCATTTTTCACTTAATTTTCACTTCAGACGTGCTTCAAACATGCCTGTCATAAAAGTACACAATAAGTTTTTTAAGACATGTACGCTTAAAAAGATTACCACAATGGGTAATGGTGAACATAATCGTGTATATGAGATTCTAAAGGCTGGTGTTTCACTAAGGCTTCTTTCTGTCGCATTAAACTGTCATCTCTGTATCATTAATAGACTATGGTATCATATCAATCAGACAGCTCGTGTATATGACATACCACGCGATGACAGGTCAAGGGTCAATACAGCTGATACAGACAGGCAGTCTGCTAAAACTGTAGCACTATATTCAACGACATTGCTGTGGCTTAACCGTAGTCAACCATACTTTTAAATCGATATAAAACTTCCAATTCCAATTGCGTTTTTGTGAAAACGAAACCGTTTTTAAAAAAATCTTCATTTGGGTAAAAACATGTTACGATCACATATCAATAATGGTCAAAGAACGACAAATTTTACTATCCTTACCTCCCTTGCACTGTAAGATATTAATAATGGTTGAATATTCTTAAAATACGATGCCAAGCTAAGGTAACGGCAGACATGTTGCTGAGTGGCCTTTATTTGTAGGTTGCTTTTTAATGGTCGATTTGTTCATAGCATAACGCAACATTTCATGCAAAAATATCAATAAATAGAAATGGTATATGGTACCAAAACGGGCACAAACGTATGCCAAGTGATATGTGTATTTTTGAAATGTTGGGTTGTGTCATATTCGGTGTTCATATGGATAAATACATTTCTTAAAATTGTTATGAATTTATATCGGTTATTTATCGATGTACATAGATGGGTAGTTGTATCAGCATAAACAAGTTTGCGGTTCCAAAAAGAAAGACAAAACAATGTAGATTTTCGTAACTTTTGACGCTCAGTATACAATGAAATTCAACTTAAATTATCCGTATAACATGTTACACAATGTACTGTATTATATGTTCCACGCCTTTTCTTCACATTCAATGCACCATCTGCACTAGTTATGGAACACGTTCATTAATGTATCCACTAATGCGAATCATAGCGGTAGCTTGGTACAGTTTATCAATATGGTTCATAGTTGACTCCTCGGTATATCCCTATTCAAGCAAACAATACTGTGAGTCGGTAACAAAATCGCCTCATTTATCAAGAACCAGAGGGATACAACATAATCATGGTAAGGGACTCAAAACATTGCTGTCTGATGCAAATGTTATCGTGTTACTCATTTATTTACGTAAGCATTATTAGAGTTAACTTCCACTGAGTAGTTGCAGATTATTTGTTTAGTCTTATTGTTGTTTTATATTTGTTCGACGTCATGCAGATTGATTATTACCAAAGCTTTATACTCGTCATGAAGTTATGCAACCGGGTGGTTATTGTTGGGTTTATTTGCAAGAGATTGATTAAATATCATTGTGTATACACAGCAATTGTCCCGTATTCTTTGATCGGCGCATGGATATATGCATTTTGTTTTAAATCCTGTAAATAATGTGGAACTAAAGGATCAAACAATCATATGCTAATGTTTGAGTTGTTAGTGTTACTCTAGTTTGTACTAGAATGTCTCAATCGATTCCACGTGCAGTCACTTCGTTATGAAAACAATGCTGGATAACAAATAGGTTTCGTCAAACACGTTTACAAGTTAACCAAGAGTTATTGTTTTAAAAAAGTGTAGCTAGTTTAGGTTCTGCGATTACAGATGAATTGATAATGGCCAGTATTCTTGTCTCACACTTGTGCCAAGCGTTACGACTCGTAACTACCATAGATCAAATTGAGAAACAGCAAAGACGAAAATGATGTTGTAATTGCATTGTGTTGATTTTATACAGTTGTATACGCGGAGGCAGTAAAATTTGGCAATAGACTTTGCGTCATTATCTGCATTCTTGCTGTCAAACTATTTAAAATGACAATGATGGAAATTTCACAAAAAAGCTCCACAAACCATTCAATCTCGGACGAAATTTGAATATCTAGCCGTATTCACGACGTAATGCGGAGTTATCTAAAATGCATGGTGTACAGTAAATACTGTTCATGCCAATCGAATTGTCTAGTATACGCACAATAACAATCACACAAGACTATCATAATATTTCAATTCTTCTTTATGTTAGAACATTTATAGCCAATTCTAGACTCCATCGAAAGCCCTTTCTAGCGATATTTTGTTGTTCATAATATGCTGTACAAGCGAATATGCAAATATTTCAAACTATAATCAAAGTCAGAGAGACATATACGAGCAAGATACGTTATAGGGTACTGCAATCTATATTTTATTTTCCGTAACTGCTAAGAATGCTCATAAAATTGCTAAACTATAAGCACACAGTCAGCTGATAGTACCTGTACATTAGCTAGGGCCTACCAATAGTCAACTTACTTAACAGCAATGCATTTGCTTGTACAAAGGCATTTGTACAAGGCAAACAACAATAGTATCAAATCTATAAATCAAATTATATAACATGATGGTGAATTTACTATTGATATGCCAGGATACGATACTGCTTTTTATTCTATACCTAGCAATGTATTGTCACGAATACAGGCCAAATCATACAGTGGAATACAACGCGACAGATTGCATTTTCCGTTACAAACCTGTCTGGTTATCTGAATTTGTATCATGCATGTCTGACGTGTAATATGCCGAACATATGCCAACGTCAATGACGTCACGACGTACACATTTACTTTTTATGAATGGGCGTCGCGTTATATGCCGGAAATATGCCGACGTTCATGACGTCAATGTATACACATTAAGCACATGTTCGCGGGTTAAAGCGCTTTTTTCCTTTGTAGGTATATAATAAAAGGAATATTACTGCAGATGTGTTAATCCGTTCAGCCGTATTACCTCTCGTTGCTTGCGCCATAGCGTATCATACGCGGTACCTAGCGGTCTCGCGAGATACGGCATTACACAAGCAACTCGATGTAATACGACCCAACGGATCAACACACTGCAGTGATATTCCGTATAAACATGTCACCATACTTTACCGTATGAGATATTTTCATTTCAAATTGAGTGATTATAAATCAGGAATCATTGGTTCTAATAGCGACTTAGCACGTATCGTTCGAATTCGGTGAATGATGTCTTATTCAGACACAGTGTAAGTTTCTAGAGCTTGACTGTTTGCAACGTATATTGTTTAAGCACTAAAACATACTAGTAGCTTCTCAGGAAATAATATATGGTGCAAGTATAAGTTATTGTAAACAAAAAACAATACTACACCACCAACTAGCTCTCCCAAAGTACATGATGTATTCGATGTAAAACGTTTTGTAATTAGCAATATCCACCATTGTGTTCATATTAAGTTAGATATTATATCGTCTTAACGAAGCGTCTGACCTTTTAACACACAATATATCAGCGATTTATGATACATGTATTTGTTAAAATTTAACAATCGTAGGCCGTCTCCAATACATTAATTTAGAATTCGGAACTGATATGCAGTCAACGTACGTTACAAAAATACACGCCGAGGATGAAACTAAAACATACAGAATAGAGGATTTGAGGGGAAACAAGACATACTTCCTCACTATTAGTAATGGAGCCGTCAACATGAAGATTACAGACCAATTTGACGCGACAATAATAGCACTGTTAGTGTATTGTACCTAACTTGTCTGAAGTTATAAACACTAAGGGGCACACCGCACAATGCGTTAAACCAATGCGTCTGGACAAGATATTTGCAAGCGTTAGAAAACATTTATCTGTATCATTTTCACTTGAATATATGTACTAAAGATTGTTCTTGCTCTTAGGGTCAGATAGTGCTTTATATCCAGAAAGAACATACATAACACCATAATTGCTCAATAAGAGCACTTCTGTCGCCATTGAGCCTAAGGCGAATGTAATACAATTGTTTGATAGATATAATACCTAAAGCGTTTATCAAATTAGTGTTTATCGTTGTTAGTTGGTTCAGCTTATCATTCCACATAAAAATGTTGTCCAATACCAATACAATTTGAATACAATTGCGGTTGAATTATATACTAGTAGATATATTAAGTTTTACGATAAAATGTGGAGATACAGACACGAAATATATTATAATTATCATAATGAAAGAGATCTCGCTGTAACCAGAGTACATATATTAATGTACATGACATATAAGTAGGAGGTATGCTTGTTCATCATAAGCAGGTAAAGTTTTGATACAGTTAACCGTCGCATCTAAATTCTAAAATTACGCATGGAAAATCATGGTAAAATTTTGCACTTTATTAACGTAATCTACTTGAGCAATGTTTTACAGATTGCATCGTTTGAACCGAACTGGCGCTAGAATGAAATCGTACGCTGGTTAATTCATTGAAAGCCGTGTTCTGATTTAATGAGTTGATATATCAATTTAATATACAAAACGTTTGATCTATATCGTAAGTATGCAATCAACTGTTGTTATGATAATATACTTTGCATCGACGAGTCATAGCGATAAAGGCGTTAATATAGCACTGCTATACGTTTCCACATGCCGAAATTATCGGCGGGATCTCAAAAAAGATTTCTGAGCACAAAATTAGACTAATCTGAAATCGGCGTGTTAGTTTGCAACACACTTCAAATTGAAACTTTTAGCAATTTAGCTTTAAACAGACCCTCCAAAACTGTCTTCGATTTGTTGTTGACGGTTTCGAATCCCATCGCAGAGAAAATCTGTACAATTACAGACAGTTTTGAAGCTTTTATTCCTTAGTGACATGCAGCGTGAGATCGTTGCTTGAACTGATATGCGAAATATGAGGGATGTTCGGATAACAACCATAGTTGTAACTGAAATACTGCTGCCGGTAGCGTTAAGCAGACACTTAAAACAATGAGTCGCATAATCTTAATAAGAAGCAGATAGCAAAAACGGCTGATATAAAAATAAACAAACATTAACAAAGGCGTGTGATTTTGCACCCAATGGGAAATAAAAGGCATTTATAGCAACTTAGTAATTAAAAGCAATTACCATAAACCCCTTCGATTAAACTGTTTATATTTTTAGCTCAAATTTATGGTTGCGGAAATGAACTTTACATGATTATCATTTATTTCAATTAGTGATCCACATGGATCGACGCAGAAAAGATTGCGGCTTCCATGGCAAACAATTATATCCAGTTAAAGACACATTAGTACCCACGCCTATGTTTCAACTTAGTTTAAATTAATATATTTGACACCGATGAAAAATGAGTTATTACATCTTTGCAACTTATAGTTTACAGTTAATTTGTTTCATAGGGGATCGTGATTAGATACTGTAGCACACAGACAACACAAGGCCACAAAAAGGCGACATGATCTGGTCACTTATGCATGAGACAGACACAGAACGAACTAGCCATATCCCCAAACTTGGATAGTTCAAGCTATATACGCACCCACAATGATTGACAGTCTGTGGACTTTGAAATTAAAACATACTTAACCACAAAGTGAGGTAATTATAAATAATATCTACAGTGATTACGTCTCAACCAAGACGGAATTCGAACATAGTGTGTTGAATCATTGTGCAATGTGCCTCAATCAAATTACTACACAGGAACATACGGACTTTGTGGATAGGATCAAAACAGCCGATTCTCTTTTCCTTACCAGAGCAATTTGAAAATCCTAATTCAGTATACATAAAATGTTCGTAATACTATTACATTGAATTGAATCTACATGTATATGCATATTATATGTTTCATGATAGCTCTCCCAAGAGGAGATATAAACTAGTAAATAATATGTCTACCAACTAACAGTAGTTTAAGTCTCGTTAATCAGACTGAATGCTATAATGTGAGTCATAACAATGGTATAATAAACTTCCGCTGTAGCTGACTCTGTATAGCTTCATTGCATTCATAAACTATTATGTAAGCTTCTTAATGCTAGATATGAATACAATAAATATTATAGGGAGCTACTTACTGACAACGTTCATTCACATTCTATTGCGATATTGTCAAATCGAGTCGTAGTTCTAGTCTGAAAATAGACAATAAACACCTGATAGGTACAGATAAAACAGTTCTTCTGATAAGTACTTGTTATAATTGTTACAAACATTGATGAGGGTCCATACCTTTTCAGATAATTGCCAAGTTCGAGATGTTACTACGTACACCACATCGTTTCATACGTAAATAAATTATCAAGAAAGTGTTCAGAATTTGAACCATAATTAGTTCCCAACGATTCATAACGCGCTGAATCATTACAAGGTATCAAAGTTATTTTTATTGACTTCAAAATTAAACATACGTACATCCGTAAATACATGAGAAATATTAAGAACATGTTCTGAAAAGAACCCATTAATTATTATTATCCAACGTTTCGTAATATAATATCATTGATTTCAATATTAAACAGGTTTGTTGGGCTTTAAAGCAGCACATCATTACGCAGTATTAAACTTCGGGTGTATATTTACATTTAATTTTAAACAGGGATTGCGTATAAAGCTACATATTTGTAGATGCATAGTACATGTACCTCTTATTTCTATTAAAACAAGCGAGTGATAAACAGAAACAGGATACAGTTGAAACTTCTCCCTAACAACAATGTGAAGTTCTTCGATCTGAGTGTTTGCTGTAAGTTTTACGCCATTAAAAAAACAGTTACTTGCTGCGAACAAAGCAGTTATCCTAGTATTCAATAGTTATCAGCCATGAACTAACTATTGTCACGCGTAACAAGACGATACTAGATTATAATATACGACTGAGTTTTGCATAAAAGCGAGTACCTAATTTTCGAAAATAATTTTTGCGTGTCTACAGGTATATGTACTCAGTTTTTTTAAATCGAGGTTGTTACATCTTGTGTAATGCACTCATCATCTAAGTTTGATCGCCCTACAAATGTACCATTCCAACACGAAGTATTGCAAAGAGACAATACATACAATGTCATGCTGTCAATATCTTAAGAACAAATTCCAACTAATACATATGCTTCTTTGGCAGTATATGAGAGTTTAATAGTAGCTGTTCAAGACGTAAACTCTTAAAACTCAAATAAATAAGACAAGTATTGCGTCATGAATTCTTCGTAGTTTTTAAGTCAATGCATGACATTTAAATTTGATAGGATAGTAAAACGGTTGCTTTTTGACAGCAACTATTTACCAGAACATTTCACAACTTATGATATTTGGTCACCCATCAACCCTTATGTAGAAGCTTATTGAAAACTATAAAATTACAACTCTCTCTGTTTTAACTACATTTTGTACTACAGATAACTTCGTAACTGGACAGTCGTCATGCTCTTGAGAATAAGTAACACTCGCTTATGAATAATTGTTATTAATTAGTGTATATATGATATTTGATAAAATACATTTGGTGTAAGGACGAAGGGGGTCTTAGTGTAAGATACTTCAAATAGGACAGTAATAGGATTACACAATAGGATTTAAAACGAATTTAAGGCAATAAATCTAACACAAATGTATAGCCGACATCCTTGTGGTTTATAATCATCATACGGTGAAAACATTTACAGTACTTATTCCTCATTATCTCTGTCAATTATGACATTCCTAACAAGAAAATCACATGTGTTCCTCTTTGTATATAAATTTTATATTACGTTGTTTTAACTGATTCCTATACCAAGGAAGTACCATATCGGTGTTTCAGTTTTGTCTATCCGGTTTGTTTCCTGTCACACGCACATACTTTATGAAATTCCCAACCTATGTAACTATATACTCCCTACTAATCACAAATAAAAGATGCGCAAGCACAACCCCATAGTTCGGTACAGCACAGTATATCACGGTAAAGCATATTTCCATCAAACTAGACATGAACTGGTTGGTAACTCAGAGGAACAATGTAGTCTCGCGTACATCCGTGCTATCCACTGGATACATTCAGGAACGAATGAGTTTGCACGGAATGAGCGATGATATCCCTTCCGGATTCCTTGTATCATACCACTGTCCCTTCAGTAAAGACACATGACCCCATTGTGAATAAGTTTTTGTTCTTCATCTAGATAAAACACGCCAGCAGGACAAACAGATTGTCACACTAACACGCCAATAGGAAATGCATATGGCCTCACGTACCAGGCTACAGGACAAACAAATTACCCAATTGGAAATATATACTTTCGCATAAATAACTCCTCGTCAAAATATGACACAACAGACTCTATAGTTTTACGCTGGGAAATTCGTTAATATTACTCAGAAAGCATTTTGCTCCACAAGGTATTTTTGATTGATTTACAAAGGAAGTCACGATAAAAATCATGCAGAGCAATAGCCGACAAAGGTACACAACATACCAATTAAGTTGTTAAAAGTCAAACGCGCTTGTAAAGAAGTTAATCGAACGTTGCTACAATGTATAAACACTAACATAATAGTTGCACTGACAGAACAGAATAGACGATGAAAAAATAGCCTGCTTCTGGCACTCGTACAAAATACAATACAATATTTATTTTAAGTCGGATACATGTACAACAAGGAAACATTAGCTATGTATAGCTATTGTCCGACATTTTTAACAACGTTTAACATTAACAAACATAATTATAAATGCGTATAAGCAGAGGTTAAGACATTTAAGGTAGCAGAATATATATAACTGGTTATATATACATTAAACATATTTTAAAATAGATACACATTGAGCAGAGAATAAGAAGCAACCATGCATTTAAATAAAAAAAACAATATACTTTTTAAATAAAAAGTGCGCTCAACTTTATTGATACTAAAACATAGTACACGTGATTCAGAATTTAACATTAAGATACTTAGGTACATGGATCTAAATATTGGAAAATCTAAATATGCAAACCATTAAATTATATTTTATCACACACGTATACGAAACGTGTGTTGTAATTGAGTATACGTATTGAAGATACTTCGTGTTACTAGTAAGTCTTTTAAATGATAAAATGGCATTCTCATAAAGAATTGGCAGTCCCAAAATATATTGGCATATCATATTTTTTATAGAACATTCGTTTCAAGCATCAGAGTTTTCTAAACAAATTCTATATTTGAGTTCAGCGTAATTAATCGAAAGACATGCAATAATCGGGAAATTACTGACGTTTAATCCAATTAACAACGCGGTATATATCATGCTGGCAGAAAACTAAAGTGCCACATCAACATCCCTGCATTAATTGACAGCAGCAATTATGTGTTCATTTTGTGAATTGGTTTTTGTCTAACTTTTAAAGTAGAAAATTATAGGAGGCTAAACTAATTTCAAATTAATTGCATAATGTCAGTCTTGTGTGTTCATGATATGAAGTATTACACATTAGTTAACGGTTTAAACGTTAATCAAAATACGCTTGGTTGTTCTCAAATTAACGCATAAACATTAATTTAAATTAACACATAAAACCGCCCATTAATTTGTAATAATGCGAAATGGGGTAAAAATATCAGACACGACAGGAATCACCTACTCCAAATTCGGCAGAACAATTCATGCAAACAGTCGAAGCAAATGACATTACATATACCAATACACGTGTAGTTTAAATAATACAAAGCTGTCTTATACTAAAAGCATACTTATACCACAAATACGACTATCGATAGAAAAGTGACAAAAGGCACAATGGACACACACAAAGTTAATCATTAATAAAATCTGGATTGAAATTGTACCACGTAATCTTATATCACGAAAGTTATATTTATTTGCTCGCTATCGCTGTCCAAAGAAAATTGCAATTCATCAATTTACGAGCGCGCAATCTTAACTTTTACATTAACGTTTATATAATCTGTTTTTAGAATTAAGTGGTATTTGTAATCACGACAAGAGTACCGCTATAAAATCGGTAATAAAACAATCAACTAATTAATAACCAATAAAACAATATTACATCATTAAAACGAGTCCCATGTTCTTTTTAAGTATCATTTAACTTACAATAATTTGGCCCGGAATATTTTCCCGGAATTAAACACCAATCAGTTCTTACTCTTGCATTTCTCCACCCTAGGAATAAGTAACACGGTCGTAGACAGTATCATGGAAGGGCATATCAAACTTGGGAGTTTAACCCGAATCTGCTAGGCTATTGACTAGCCCAATATCTAGTTAGCTGGACCGGCCACAAACATTCACACAATGTATATAGACAACAGAATAAGTACCTAATAACAATGTTTCAATGACGATTACATTCTATTTCATCTATAAGAACTAACATCAAGTAGAAATTATGTAGTAAAATAAACAATGAAATTCAACTTAAATTATCCGTATAACATGTTACACAATGTACTGTATTCTATGTTCCACGCATTTTCTTTACATTCAATGCACCATCTGCACAAGTTATGGAACAAGTTCATTAATGTATCCACTAAATGCCACGCAAACAGTATGAACCGGTAACATAATCGCCCCATTAATCACGACCAAAAGGAACACAACAGATGGTAAAGGACACCGACATTACTATCTTATGCAATGATATCGTGTAACTCATCTATTTAATGTACTGGACAAATCTGATGGTGACGCAAGTGCAACGGCATATCAAGTAGTTCGTCGAAGGGTTTTTCATATAGTATAGTGTTTACACGTATTTACGTAAGCATTATTTGTTTTTACTTTCACTGAGTAGTTGCAGAAGATTTGTTTAGTTTATTTTTGTCGTTTTAAGGAGTTTTATATTTGTTCATCGTTATGCAGTGTGATTATTACCAAAGTTTTATGCTCGTCATGAAATTATACAACCGGATGGTTATGGTTGGGTTTATTTGCAAGAGAATGATTGAATATCATTGTGTATACACATCAATAGTTCCATAGCATTTGATCGGCGCATGGATAAATGCATTTTGTTTTAAATCCTGTAAATATTTGGTTATAATGTGGAACTAAAGGACCAAGCAAGCATCTGTTAATGTTTGAACAGTTAGTATTAATTCAGTTTGCACCATAATGTCTTAAAGGATGCCGCATGTAGTCATTACATCATTAACAAAACGAGCTTGGATAAAGCACACTTTTGCAAGTATACCAAAAAGAGTATATTAAGTCAGACAGGGAAGGCAGCACTCAACTTAACCAGCCGAGCACAGAAAACATTAAAAACACACAAAGCACAATGCCCAACTAAACAAGCGCAGATCCGCCCAAGTCCAAGCTGTCGAAAAGTATAATAAATTATAACTAGCTGAATGACCCAGTAGAAAAGATACAGCAACCAAAAGGCGGAATGCCTACGCTGAATGACCTAGTAACAACAGTAAAACTGCTGAACTACATAGTTATAGCAGCCTTTAGTCTCAAAGTTAAATAACAGTATTAAAACGTTGAAAGGCCCGTATAGTGGGATGACCTACTAACAAGCTGAATGACCCAGTTTCCACAGCAAAAGGACTATATTGCCCCGCTTTAGCTGTAAGAAATCTTAAAACGAAGAAGTGCCCAACACACTACCGACCAAGAAAATTAAACGCCCCTAGTCTCATTATTAAAAACTGAATAAAAAAGATTCAGCAAACAAAAGGCAGAAAGCCCACGCTGAATGACCTAGTAACAACAGTAAAACTGCTGAACTACATAGTTTTAGCAGCCTACAGTCTAAAAGTTAAGTAACAGTATTAAAACGTTGAAAGGCCCGATTTCAGCAACAAAAAATCTGAAAACCTTAAAACGAGTGACCCAGTTTCATTAAGTAAAATGACGTAATTGAACAAATCGAGATATGACGTACTGAATTGCAAGCAATACAGAAGTCCCCCACCGGTGTAAAGCCATTGTCAATATGTATGTTGCCATATCAACAAACCAATAGTCCCCTCCGGTCAAAAACCGGTAGGGGACTTAAAACTACAATAAATGACCTCAGGGGACAGAACACTACATCCATAACTCCACAGCTGTACATAGACTCATGAACGAACCCGGTAGGATGCGAACCGCTGGGACGAAATAGTAAGAGGACAACCGGCAAATACGAATAAATAGTTAACTCCTAGCTCCTTTTGGCCCCGGTCAAAAAATTAAATACTGAGAAATTATGGCATATTATCGATTATTTAAAAATGAAAAACTCGATTATAAACGGAATTGGCGTTTAAATCCAGATACAAACCCATATTATAATAATTAAACAAAATACGAAACTACCGGAAGTAGCACCGACCCCAACAGAAACCGCGGGACACGCGAGAACAAAAAGGCACAGAAAATATACAACTTCACTCGAAAAGGCGCGGAACATACATAAAAAACTAGCACAGGAACATGTAATACAAAACCGGGCATCCAATTCCGAAAGTCTGCTGCTTAAGCCAGTCAAACCAAAACGGAACAAGAGCCAGTTGGTAAGAAATTAACAACCGGACAAAACATACACCACAAGGACAATCCACAACATACACTGAGTATATGCAATTTTGAAAGATACGAAGCAGCCTTGTGCTGGACAACGCAATTGCAGAATGGCACATACAAAATTAATAAAGTTTAACAAAAGGCACAGTGGCCAAATATTTTTGTATTTTTTCCAATTATACTATAAAGTGGACAGTACATACACAGAGGAAGGTTGACTAAAGGGCTTCCGCCTTGGAACGGACAGTAACACTTGTCACTGGGGGCTTAAACGTTTTACAGTGCACCAAACCTCACACTTACCCAATAGACAACCTTATAGAACAGGACAGTGTAAATAAATGTTTCCCGCCATGTAATGCCCCCTAACAAAAAGGCCACAGTGACCGGTAATAAAAGAATGTAAAACATGAAACATTATATAAAATACAACCATCGAGTAGCACAGAAAGTACTCAATGACCTATCAGAAGTCAGAGCAACAAGAGAGCAAAACATTTAAGGGTACGACAAGACAATGTAACAGACAGGCATCAATGCCAGCCGTCCACAAAGGCTTGAGGTTAGGCATATCATAGAGTCTGTATATTTTCCGGTCATCGCACAATGAAATAAGAAGCATAGCGGTGAGCTGTAGATGTATTGTTTTAAAAAAGTGTAGCTAGTATAGGTTCTGCAATTACAGATGAATTGATAGTAGCCAGTATTCTATGCCTCACACAAGTACATTGTACTAAGCGTTACAGCTCGTTTAAGCGGCTCAATAGATCAGATTAAGAAACATCAGAGACTAAATTGATGATGTAGTTGCATTGTGTCGATTATATACAGTTGTATACGAGGAGGCAGTAACATTTGCCAATATACTTTGTGTGTCATTATCTGCATTCTTGCTGTCAATCTATTTAAAATGACAATGACGGAAATGTCACAAACAAGCCCCACAAACCAATAAATATCGGAGGAAGTTCGTATATCTAGCCGTATTCAGATCACATAAAAACATAAAACGATGATTTAGTTCTAAGCTTTTTAGTCATGAACGCCGTAAAATACACGGAGTAATGCCGGTCTATCTATGATGCATGGTGTACAATAAGTATTGTTCACGCCAATCGAATTGTCTAGTATACGCACAATAAAAAGCACACAAGACTAGCATAATATTTAAATTATTCTTTACGTTAGAATATTTATAGCCAATTCTAGACACCATCAAAAGCCTTTTTCAACGATATTGTTGTTCATAATATGCAGTACAAGCAAATATGCAAATATTTCAAACTATTATCAAAGTCCGACAGACGCATACGAGCAAGATACAGTTATAAGGTACTTATTGAATGATTTTATCAGAATAAAGGAAACTGCAATTTATATTTTATTTCCCGTAGCTCCAAGGAATGCTCATAAAATTGCAAAACTATAATGCCAAATGGAAAAATACAAGTTTGTATATGTTACATGAAATTACCATATATGTTTAAGCTTTATCAGAGAAATATGACTACGACATGAATGTCGTTTTTCGATAGTTATCAACTGAAGAAGAACGCCAAGAATACGTTCAACATAACAGTGAAAGTACTGAGACCAATTCAAAGAAACATTCTCGAACGGACATGATTGAAAGCTGAACGACCAATCATGCCTAGATCTCCGACAAGAGAAAGGACAAGGCAAACCTGACCGAGCGTTAATCCCGGTGTAACGGTCAATTTTATCTCCCTAAATACCAAAACTGGTATAACTAATCACGACATAATTACACTAGACATAGTCCTGTCATTTATGACAGATTCTATTACGCACCATATACTGTGGTATTACTTTTCACGTTCTTATGACTGCCTCGTCAGATTAGTTTGAGTGACATGTTACTGTCCTAGACGTCTTTGTATTGCAATATTTGTTTTTGGCTTTCGACTGGATTGTCGACGTATTCAACAATAATATTTCCTTCCTACAAGCTACTTGCCCTATTAGATCAAGTATTTGAAGAACATTTATCAGGACCAGCATTATTTGTGCAGACAGCTTACAAGGCATGGACGTGTGGGGAAAATGACCACAACCAATATCATGAAATAGTGTTAGATCAGTAGTCCATCCCTGACAATTTATTTAAGCACACTGTCAGCTGATAGTACTTGTACATTAGCTATGGGTTACCAATAGTCATCTTACTCAACAGCAATGCATTTGCCAGAACAAAGGCACCCGAACAATGCACACATCAATCGTATTAAAACTATATACCAAGTTATATAACATGATGGTGCATTTATTATTGATAAGCAAGAACATGATAATGCAGTAAACATGTCACCATACTGTACCGTATAAGATAGTGTTCATTTAAAATTGCGTGAATATAAATCAGGAGTCATTGGTTCTAAAAGCGACTCAGCATGTAACGTTCGCATTCGGTGCATAACGTCTTATTCAGACACAGTTTAAATGTCTAACGCATAGGCAAATTATTGGGTGCAAGTACTTCTACATAAATTGTATGGGAATGATGTATGATGCAATTATAATTGTAAACACCACATATATTACACCACTTACGCATCTCATTCTCTCTTAACGAACAGTCTGACATTTTACGATACAAATCTCTCAGACATTTATGACCATTGTTAAAATTGAACAACCATAAGCTGCCTTCAATAAATCTGAATTCCGAACAATATCAAGCCAATCTTATGACAAAACATACCGATGCATAACAATTAGACGAGACAATAATGGTACTGCAACCAATATACCCATACATTGAACCTACATCGTCTGAGAATGGAACACAAACAAATACAAAAGGGTTATGATGACCCTAGTTCGCTCACCTTAGAATCATGTCTACGCATGTAAACGTGTGCAAGCCCCGGCCTTGGCAACCATTATGTCTTAAGAAATATACAAGGACATTAGGAATTTAGTAGAGGGCACTCATGGCACATTCCTCTTAATTCATATTGAAATCCGCTAATAGTTATGACAATTCATACCGGGTATGGAACTAATTCAAATGTAAACCTGGGTGGGCGTCGAACAAGGCGAAATAGCTCACTATTAGCAAAGGAGAAGTTAGCATGAACAATTCAGACCAATTCCACGTGACAGTAATAATACTGCATCCAGTCTTCTCGCACATTGTACCTAAGTTGTCTGAAGTTATAAACACTAACTTGACACAATGAACAATGCGTTAAACCAATGCGTCTGGACAAGATACAATGTATTTGCAAGCGTAAAAAGACATTTTCAGTTGATTACACCACTTTTATCACCAAGTAGTCTACCGACGATGGTAATGCAATTGTTTGATAGAAGGTTAATAAAAGGTTGCACCTAGTTGCATTACCCACCTTCTCATAAATCATGACAGAAACGTTTATCATAGATGTCTGTAGCGTTATAAATTATTCCAGCTTATCATTTGATACAAAAAATGTTGTACAATGCTCAATATCATTTAGATACTATCACGGTTGATTGATTGCATAGTAGTATAGATTATGATGTATGAATAAAAATGAAGACAAACACAGCTTCTTAAGGCAATAGGAACTATAATCAACATGCTTATTGGTCTACACACATATTGTTACTTAATATAAAAGATAACATTAATATGTTACAGATAAGCATGCATTTTAGTTGATACATTAATTTATAAAGATCCTACTAATATATAATTGGGTCAAACTTGACCGGTCCGTTAAGAGAACACACATATTGTAACATAACATTTCTTTCAATGCTACTATGCCAAGAATGGATTCTGCTTTACGTACATCTAAATCTCGTTCGTTTCGAATATCGATAAGTCACCTTTGAATTACTATTACAATTTAATGAGCTTGTGTATGTTCCAAGATGGCTCTTCTAATTCATCTACCGTATCGATACCATTGAATTGTCCCTTCGGCTTGGATATGTATACATTTGCGTCGTGCTCTTTGCAAATGGCATTGTATTCTATGCTTTCCGTTATGTACAAAATAATTATACGGTATATTTCCACACATAAAGCGCATCAGTTGTCAAATTACCGAGTCATTCATACCTACAGCAGAAACTTGAAAATGTCAACAGATGTATTACATTAAGATAATTTGTCATTGAACATAGAAAATGAAAATCAGACAAGACTAGGAGGGGTTAATGATAGTTGATTACACAAATACACAGTAATTTGATTTCGTTCATCGTAACCTAAGACGGATGTAATATTATTAAGCGCACAGATCTCTCACAAGTCGTGTTACATCATAATTGCATCTCTAGCGTGTGATACGACGATTATTGTCAAAGCAAAGAGCGTTTACCGTTGCTGTGTCTCTACAAGAACGAATGAAGGTCAAACAGAGCCATATGCGCACATAGTATAACCGTGGATATAAATATTACGTCAGTGTCTCATGCATCATTAGGAAATATATTTTCCGAAGGAACATACTTAATATACACTCACTGTGACATTTTTTCCGTTGATGTGGCAACATAATCGTCGCTCTCAATATAATTATAAGTTAATGTTCCACATAAAATCAGTATTTCTTTTTAAATTACATAAAAGTGGACAATGCCGAACATTGAAATTCACACTCAAAATAAGATAAAAGCTTTTCTGCTTAGCCCTTTTTCTTTATAAATATTGTATGTTAGAAGTATCATTATATATTACATTGAGTTCATGAGGACTTAATGAGAGATCCGTCAATTTTTTTACCAGGGAAGGTATCAATCAACTGAAACAGCTGAGCTCCGGAGGCATGAAAACAACACATACCATAATTACACGGCACAATGTCCAACGTACTGTTGAACGACTAAAACAAAAATAAATAATAAAACAATCGGACTGGGAAGGCAGCATTAAACGGAAACAACCAAACACAGGAAACAGAAATAACACAGACCACAACCAGACATCACAATGCCCAACACACAACTAAACGATAAAACGAAACCGCAATACAAATAATTCCGTTGCTTTTCCGGTCAGTATAGATTATTTCAATTGACATTAACACACTAAAGATAATTGTTAATTAAACGTACATTGATGCAGTATGCATGGTTGTAACCTGATACTCATTATGGTATACCAACAACAACAACAAAAACATTAACAATGTTTCGATTGAAGAATGTTTAACATTAGCATTTAACTCCTGGCTAGATCACGTATCTTTTAGAGATGGACATTGTAAACGCTTTATTTCATGTACCCACTTTTATATGTATAACAACACTTTTTAATCCACTCTATATGCGTTCTAAGAAAATAATAAGTGATTGTTTGACGCATTCATTATTTCTGCAATGATAAATATATCAATGCTGCATATATATAGTATATGTGCGTGTTTTCATCAGTTTTTTATCAGATAGATGTATAGGAGCATAGTTACATTTCCTGATTGACTAAGTACGTTTTAACACGTCTGCACTTAAACGGAGCTAATTTTATCCCATGTTCATGCCAAGTTCATTACGATACACTTGGAGTTTGGATTGCTAAAACCAGTTCATTTAGGTTTTTGACAGCTGGAACTTGGGTGGATCATTATCGCGTTTGATTGTGTGTTGGACCTTGTATGTTTTATGTTTTCTGTGCTTGGCTGGTTGAGTGGAGTGCTGCCTTCCTTGTTCGACTAAATATTATCTTTTTGGTCTCGAAATCTTCCTTCATATAAAATGTGTTTATACAAAAAACATCATTGGAATAACTGGGTTAATTCGAATAAAACTTATATCCTGGAAGTTACTATTAACCAGATCCAAATGTAATGTGTAACCGTGAATATAGAACATTGATTTTCTTTTTGAGTACACTCCATTGCCATCGTACGATCGTTTTATATGTGCAGTAGACTAAAATTGAACTTTGTAATTACATTCTTTGAGATGGGGTTGCTTGATTTAGGTTATATTGAATCAAATACATTACGTACTTCTTCTAAATGAGACGTTTACCCTAGTTCTAAAACAACGAGTGTTTACCTTGAGCGAACCTATTAATTCATTCCTATGGGTGTATTTGATGCAAATGAGAATGATTAATTTAAATTTAATTGGACATTGATCAATTAATTAACTACAATTTCACGAATTACCCAGTAAAGAGAATAAACCGCAAAGTAAATATTTGCCTTTCTCCTATCAAGTTGATGAATGGTATAAAAATTTAAATGAGACGATCAAATAATAGAACTTAATCCTCCTCATGGTTGTTACATCCTATTCAGAGTGCATATCCGCGTACCTTGTCAGTATTAATCAAGTTGTGTTGATGCTTCCATTAAACACGGACTTCGCTCACGCTACCGGTACTGCACTGTACATGTATGTAGAATGAACTCGTGTATATTATGGTTTTGTTTGCTGTTATCTTTAAAGGTTTACCTATTCTGCTCCACTGAGCTGATTAGCAATTCGTCGTTTAACGCGTGAAAGAGTCTAATACCTTACCCCCTTTGTTTATTACATGTACAATGACAAAATACCAAATGTTTCGTCACAATAATTCTTTAAGTGTATAAATATATTTTTTCAGTTTTGAGAAAAAAATGTTTGTGGTACAGAGTTGTATCATCTACGTGTTAGAAAAACATGCATTCGAGATAGTTGGTCTTGTTTCAAGACGAATCCAACGATACCAAGAACTTCATTTTGCCAAAAATAAATGTAATACTAAATGCTTCTGGAAATAAGGGGACGATTAATTAATATCAACGCGTAAATCGCCCCTAAAACTTTGCTTTGACTGGAAATAGTCGTATGTGTTTCTTTTGACAAGCTTTGAAACTTTGTTGGGAACAGTTCGCTAATTGTAAACACCACTTGGAATCGCTCTATTTAATTTGTCAATACATTTCACAATTTAATCTGATATTTTCTAATGTAGTGATTATGGTTAACGATGAATGCATGTAATATAACACATAATGGACCGCCCTATGTCGTTAGATAAATTCCTCATGTGTATATGTTCTTTACAACTTTCCCGGAAAACATGCCTCTTTCATCGTCTTATTTGTATGCAAAACATTCTGCAATTGTCTTCATTCCCTGGTGGAATACGGCTGTTAATGATATGCTCAGCTCATGTCAAAATGTTGATGAACGTTTGGCACTAATTTCCCTAGATACAGGAAAGGCATTGATAGACAATGCACCTCGCAGTCATCTGTCAACACTTAAAATCATTATCAGATCATTTAACATTGCAACTACATTGCGCACTTCACGTTTAAGTTACTTCCAATTTAATTGACGAGTTCCATTAGAGTTCTTTTTATAGAAATCGTTTTTTGTAATTATCTTGTTCTCAACTATCTAATTAAAGGATGGTATCAATAAAGTACATGTAACAACAACATACTATACTTGAGTCCCACATGGACGATTCGGGAAACCGAATGTACCAGCCTCGTTAAATAAAGGCGTTACTTACTTACTTTCTACTTACTATAGAACGAAAAGTTTCTAATAGATACATACACATGTATCTTCCAAAATGCAGTATTGAAGAGAAACCAAACACACATTAAAACATGGATTAAAATGTAATCAACCTCGCCCATACTTTCTTACAATAAAATTATATACACAGCGCTACATCGAAATTTACATGTCGACGACAGTCAGAGTGCAGTCGGCCGGGACACAACTTCAGTTGAACCTAATACCTAATATACGGTGTAGTGTACGTCGATTATGTTACGACTGCATCACTATTGACACATCATTCCTGATGATACAAATTGTCACGAAAGTGACCACAATTACATGTACCTGCATGTACCTGCATGTATGAAAACACACCAAATGCCCTTAAAGTTAAACCTCGAACACTGAACCGTATTTACAAGAAGCGGGGTACTACAGGTTGAAATCATTATTAAAATAGTATAATATCATTGATATTGAATACATGGTCACATGACAAAGAAACAAGACCACCATGTGAATGGTAACTTAACGAATAACGTCACATCTCATGTCGGACTTATTGTCTTATGACTAAACGTCTAATGCAATTATCAAATATGTTAATTTTGTACTTGCATTTGCGTCACTCAAGTAACACAGTCGTATAATTTCTGTATTAGACGCAAAGCAAATCACATAAGACATAACAAGAACATCCAATCACAGGATTTGGTGTTAAAAGATAACACACAAGAAGTTCCAGAAGGTCCTGGATCTCTCGCGTGAGCAAAATGTTCACAATTTATAAAAAAAGTTTTTAAACTGCATGACACTTATAAGAAAACATAAATTGTTTCAGAGACCGAATTATGATAAAAGCAGTTAAGTAAACCATCACGTAAGTGATTATTATCAATATAAACAAACACCCCAAACATTCTTATATGCATTATTTTAATCATCTGGTCTAAAGATACAGATAGCTGTTTCAGAGGAGAAGAGTTTCTCCCTGTATAACTCTAAAGCAAACAATGTTATGTGACTCCCGGATGGGTTCAGTTTCGACCCCTTGGGTATAATTTGAACACTCTATCTACAGCCTTTAATAACAAACACTAGGTTAAATGTCATAAGAGTAACTGTTGTGATTCATGAGACGACCATTGTTTAAGTTTCCAATGTTAAAACCTATATTTAGCTCCTGTGACCTTATAAGGTAATTAACTAGAACTAATTAAACCACCTAATCCACTACCCCTTGGACATTTTTGAAAGTGACTATGCCTGTAAAGATTCATTACATTTCACCAATGGATTTAGGAGAAAAAATCATTTAAAGGAATTAATTGTTGGCGGCCAACGACGACGGACGCCAGAGAAACATCTACCTTAATAGCTATTTCGTGATATTTCGGACAGGTTTATACGAATCACATAAACTCAACTGAAACCTTCGTGAAACATAAACGACACAAATAACACGACCTTTTGCACACAACATACAACTGAACGAGAAAATGAAACCAAACCGCTGAAGGGCCACCGCCGCCAAAAAGTCGTAAAACACAGTTGCAGCTTAAAAGTTTGAATGGCCTAGTTTCAGCTGAAACAAAGCTGACTGACCTATATTTGGCTGCCAAAATGTACTAAGCCAGTCGCAAATAATAAACAAATATGCATCAATATCTAATACCCACACTATATTATCGTTGAACGAATTAGTTGAAATGAGCACAACGCAACGTGTGGGGGAGACAACACCATAACATGGTAATCTACAAATTAAAGACAATGTCTCAACCGTTACATATTTCCTCTGGGTGCATCAAAACGCATACTAATCCAATAGTTGTATCTATAATCTATTAAATATATATAGTTAATACAAGCACTTGCATTGAAAACAATTTAATTCAATAGTATAGCATAGAAACAGGTTTAGCAGAAAGAACATGAATTTAATATCAGTACTACGCACACTAATAATGACATTTCCTGAAAAAAAGAATGTGTTTCGTGTAATCCGACTGTACGTGTAGAAGCGAAAAGTCTACATCAATTTTAATATATATATTCATATAATATTATGTAGTTATAATGATACGTCTATCTGTAATGCAACGTCAAATAACTTACGTATGCACACCATTGCCACATTCGTAATGAGCCCTTGGAGTGATAAATGCGACATTTTATTCCGTTATAGATAAGCAGTTTAAACGACATAATAACGAATAAGAATTAAGAAATAAACTAGGAAAAACCGTTGTATACCGGCTGTTATACAATGGTTTGGAGGTCTGACGCATAGGAATTAACCACGAAGGCCGTAGCGTCAGAACGATAAACCATTGTATAACAGCCGGTATACAACGGTTTTCATAGTTTATTTCGATTCTAACATGATTTAAACCCGGAATTTTATAAAAAGCCAGTGTTATTTTGCGAGATCTATGTTGCTTAGGTCACTTGTTGACAGCTGTTTCGATTATCTTTATCACCCCCAGTATAACAATACTTCAAACAATAATCAAAATATGAAATAAGAAGAAAATATGTTCAACATCAATGGATACTTATTGAATTAAATATCATTTAAGTATTCCTTACTAACAAATAGTCAAAAATACGCAAACAATTTACAACGATAATAATACAATATCACGTGATTTCATTCATAAATTTCCTGACGTGTAAAAAAGAACAGCCGAGTCGAAAGTAGTTCAAATTTCCATTGTATATCGGCCGATATACAACGCTATGATTTGTTCTTTGTCTATATACTTTTATTAGGCAAAATCGCTGGTTATGTTAGAATAAATGTTGCATTGGCTCCGTACATTCAAACGATGATAAATAAATGTTTAATAAAACCTTAATATATGATGTCGTGGGCACCAGACGTGTAATGTAACTGTCATATTAACTTGTCAAATTATGATATACTCGAAAGAGCGTAATTATATAAAGAATTGTTTCTGCTTTGGGATATGATAGTTCTATATGTATTTTATACATCGCCATATATTAAATAAATTGCATTGTATATGACATCGACAGTTCTACGTTATTGCCACTATTAATTACATGTAACAGTTGCAATATGAAAACATCGTTGTTCCCCGAACGTTCAATTACATAACGCGAGTTCATTTTGTTCACCGTATGAACATGTACAAGCAATACACATTTGTCTAAAACAAACAGCATTACGTTAACCAAAAATAAGGCTACAGTTTAATAGTGCATGAGATTTGTCATAAAACAGTGATACACAAGCCAGTCGTTTCATTTCATTTAAGACCTTCGACAAATACGAAGCAAGACGATCCGAGCATTTGGGTCCTGACATGACTAAATGCAACGACAAGATGTAGCATGCTGACATGAAGTTGGTATCGAAACACTCAATTTACGTGAAATATGAAAATAAAACTTACAATAATCTCTTGACGTACGCTTTACCAGTAACTGGAAAAAAGAAAAAGAAATAAAGATGAACAGGTAGAGGGAATACAGTAACTATATGTTTGTTTATCATTTAAATTATAGTCGGCTAATTAAGTCTTTACAACTGGCTTTACACCTTAATGATGGACTCTCTCACTGCATCACACTATGTTCACCCTGACTGGAATATAACTACAAAAATGTCCGTACGGAATGTAAATATATTCGAGGTTTTATTTAACCAACCCTTCGCCTTGAAATGTGAAGTACGAACATATTACGATTAAACGGTTTTTTATCGTTTATATTACTGCACGTACTACAGACGGATGACGATGGTGTATAGATCCATATTAATTGATGTTGTTTAAATATATCTGGCTCGCCATAGATAGAATATGCTCCCAATAATATAGCCTTGATGCGCGATTATTGTAAGTAATGAATCGTGTATGTTTATTATTTGTTTACGCTGTGGCCAACAGCTCTTTAATTATCACAACACAATATTGCTATTTCTAATTACTAATAGACGAGCATGTTTATGTGTTAACCTTGTTGCCCTTGTGTACACTGTTATTCCGGCTGGAGACGCCCTCACTAAGAAATACTTTATAAACAAAACGTAAATATTGTATGCACAGACACTCCCGCTATGTTTCTAAGACATAACTTAGTTCAGATAAGGTTTTAAAACAAAGTATACAGTTACAGGCATTGTGCTCTAGAAAAGAAATACTATAAAGATAGGACGGTCACATTGCACCAGAACACTAGATCAGATAATTTCATGTGCTAACTGCATGATTACAACATATAGCACTTAACTTAAACTCATCTTTGAAACGAGGTCCCTAAGCTTTACATTGTTTACAAAATGCAACTGCTGTTGTGCATTTTATTGCTTTTCGAAACTCAAACGTAAGAGATAAAGTCTAGCCAAAATTACAAGTATAGAACATGAAGTTTGTAAACTATATAATCTCATCGGTTACAGACTTGCATTAAACCTTTGTAGAACGCTTAACCTAAAGAAGAAGATGTAAACATGATAATTACTTTTCAAACAAAAATGAAGTTGCTGATAGTGCTTTATTGCTAAATAATAACTTTATTTAATATACAGAAACACGCCTTAGAATGTATACTATATATTATCAGCAAAAACTAACAAGACAGATCGGTATTTATACAAATGTTCTTCAAACACAGATCATGCACAAAATAAAACTCACATTTCTGAATACTAATCAAATTGATAAAATATCTTAGTTGTCGTGTTTTCTATTCAATTAAATTGTTTTCCAAAGGCATTAACATCGTTGTTGTATTTGTGTGTTCTAATAAATGTTTTAATTTATGTTTGACATTTAATTCCAATACAATGAAAGATAATAATAAATCACAATGGGGAAGCAGTACTCAACAGAAACAGTTGTGCACGAATATGATCAAAACTGATTTATCCGATACAAAAAAGGAACAATGACAAAAGCATGTCTCGACAATTCGACACACAAGTGAAGAATTCATTAAATTTGTCTTGAACCAAGGCCAACGACTTTCAAGGACAGCAACTCATTACATTACAAGACACACCCTCAAAAGAAAAGGCACATGGATGCAAACTGTATATATAATGTCTTTTTGGTCACAAATTATAACATTCATTGATATCTGGAAATCTTTTTAAATTTCTGGAACCATCAACCATTCCGCAATATTTCGAGAAAATTTCAATATAATTTAATTCCCGGATTGTTGTTTCTGGTGTCTTTTTTAAGGGTCAGTAATAGACACTGCGTCTTTTTGAGAATAATTGTCCATTAAAATTTCATTTCGGGAAATAATCTTATTCCACAACAACTATTCCGTGAATAATGTAAATGCCTTCCATAAAAACATGATTTCCTGTACTTGATTGCCATTTTTGTACAAAATAAGATCTTTTGAAAGTCGCGAAAATAGGTGTCAAAATAAGTTCAGAAGGCATGCTATTTTTCCATTCATATTTTAAATTAGTTTTATTGGTTGGAATTTGATATATTATACATGGACGCACGCCGTAGACCATCAACACTAATTTCTGGGAAGAATTTGCGATCAATATAGATTTGATATGAAGTTATCGGTGCGTGAACCAACAAGCATCATTTGGTATAAATACGAGTAGTCTCTCTTGTATTTGACCGCCTTACTCGTAGACAAAACATACTTTCATGTTCATTTCTGTTCTGGTGGAAACACAAGGATTAAGTTATAGATTGGTATGTTGCAATTAAATGAATACTGCCATTTACTTTTCTAAACCACTACTGCAAAGATAACACATATTTGGCTTAAAATGACAATAAGGCTAGTATACTCGAGTAGACTCTTACTTAATTATTGACGAAAGTCTATGTAATTTTTCAGATATAGAATAGAAACAAACACCTTTCAGACAGTATTCGTAGGATTCTACTAAATACTGTCATAGCAAAATACATAGGGCATGGACATTATATATTGAACGCCCCTCGTATGTTTGTGTGTAGATGTCATTTAAAGCCATTTTGATACCACTATGTTTATTATAAAACTCGTTTACATTTACTAGTAATTATCCATATGCAGGCTTTTTTTAATTAGATAAATACCAGATTTGTTTCTTGTGAGCATTTGATGTATACTGAGTGCATGAACATTTTATAATTAAGATGTATGTACTATGATAGCATCGTACCAACACTACAATGTGTATTTAATGTTAGCAAGTCGTTTTGTTCCGCCTGGTCGTATGTGTACTGTATAATCCTTAAATGCATAATCATTCTTAAACGACTGATGCTTGCTAAATAACACCAGCAATTGGGATACAATGACCACAACAACATGACATGGCAAAGGTGATGCCACCATCTTTTGAAACCGTTCAATCGGGTGTTCTTTTTGTGGTTTTAATTTAAGTTCTATTTTTGCCCTAATACATGTTGTTTATTATTAATTCTAACACGATCCGCGGATTAATCCAATACACAAAGAGCAAACCGAACCATGTTTTATTACCCCCATAATAATAGTTGTCACATTTGCTGTTACTATTTACACCCCGTATACAGCAAATTGGTCATATCTGTTTGTGCGCTCCAAAAATGACAAAAACAACTCAATAAAATACATAATAAGCATTTATTCAATACACTGTTACTGCTGTTTCTGCAAATAAACAAATTAAACTGCAAAAATGGGTTTCGCTTCTTCACAATACATCGAACATCAACATGTGTGTTTCAAAAATAGTTCTAACTACCGTCGTGTGAAATGAATATCACGTGACATATTTATGAATGAAAAATGTAAACATTGTAGTAAATTATTCTTCCGGTTCGTAGTAAAATGCACTTCCGGTATGTATCGGTGTCGGGGGAGGTAATTGTACCAGCTATTGCCACTCAATTTCAGCAACCATGAAAGGTAAACAGGTAAAGTGGAATGCGCGCAGTTAAATAGTACGAGATACTATCGTGTTTAGAATCGACATAAAAACTCTGTTCTTGTATATTGTCGGTGAATAAAACGCAGGCATCCTTTTAACTAAAGCACATGTATTCGTAAACCCCCTATCTAAGAGTATTGATGTTTGTTCATTGCTTGTTCTTATTCAATATTATTTAATCACTGATGCGCTCTTTCAATAGGAACAACCAGATCAAGTTGAAACACATTCGTGATATGTACTCAAAACACTTGTACGAAATAACATTACTACGAATGATATCCGTCAATGTTAACATATTATTTAATGCACCAAGTTGTCCGATTTTCGTGTCTTTAACATGTACTTCAAAAGAATCATGCATTGGTTGATGTACTCTAATGCAGATGATAACATGCACACATTCTCTGGTTAAAATTCTGCAATAATTAAACACTTATTCGCAGTCTATTAATGCTACAATTGTATATGAGATAACAATGGACATTAAGATGCTAATAACACCTAGCCAAGATTCTGTTTGTGAGAATTTAACATTCACATTTATGTATCTTTGATTATTGCATCACCTACTGTGCTCTTGAATTGAGAGTTAACCACGGAACTAAGAGAGTGCAATCACATAAATTGCTTCATCTGCTGAAGTGATTGCTCTAAAGTTTTGTTATCTTCGTAAAAACAATATCTACATGCATTAGAGTTCCAATGTTGTTTGCATTTCCTCTCAGAGGCGAGATGTTTTGCGTTAAGTATGCACGTGTATACGCATTCTGATCATCTATATGCATTGCAAAAGTATATTTACCGGAGACAAACGGAAATGGCCGAGCTTTCACGATTCGTGAATACGAGCATTGCATATAAAGAAGTAGTTTTGTGTTGAAGTACATGAGGTATGCTAGGGTGTGACATTTGATAGGTTTATCTATGAGGTTGCTACGTCTTGTGAAAGTTTCGAAAACCTTGGTAAAAGATGAACTTTGTAGTTTTAATATAATTTCCCAACTTTGTATCAATACCACTTTACTTTTAAGTTATCATCCTTGTATTGCATAGCTGCACATTTGACTTTAACGACACAATATCTCAATAATTGTTTTGTTTTCGCATCAATCAGTGATATACGGAATATCAATACAGTGTATTACCTCGAGTTGCTTGTGTAATCTTGCGAAACCGTTAGGTCGAGTGTGATGCGGTATGGTGCAAGGAACGAGAGGTAATACGGCTTAACGGATAAACACAACTGTGATATTCCTGTTATTATATTTCCACAAAAGTGAAAAAAAGCGCTTTTACGCGCGAAAATGCGTTTAATGTGTATACATTGACGTAATGAACGTCGACATTTTTTCGGCATATAACGCGACGTTCAATCATAAAAAGGTAAATGTTTACGTCATGACGTCATTGACGTTGACATTATGTTTGGCATATAACACGTCAGACAGGCATGATACGGATTCGGAAAACCAGACATGTATGATACGGAAAAAATCTGTCGTTTCGTATTCCACTGTTTTTATTATTAAATATTGTTAAAATATACAACTTATACGTTCGAAACAATACACAGTTTATTCATATTTTGTAAGGTTAATATTGTCTAATTGCTTGTTTTCCTCCACAGCCCTGCCAATCACATGTTACCTAAGAGATTATCCAAACAACAAACATGCCAACCATCTGTAACATGCAATCTTCCGAAGCAATTAGTATTTAACTTTGTTGTGTCTTTATATACTGTCTGTGGTGTATCGATGTCAGGAAATGCAAGTCCGTTAGCAGCATGCAGTACAATATCATTTATATAACCAATCGTGTCAATGTCATCTAACTTCCTAGTCTTGGTCTAAAATATGCATTAAAGCCATCAAATCTTTTTCATCATTTGCGTGTACGGATGTGATTTCAATTTTATTAGTAAATCCCATTAAGTTAAATCAGTATCGATTATAGGGTAAATGTTTCAATAGTGTTTTATTTCATCACATAAAGGACACATACATGCCGTAAGTTTAACTTTAATCAGCATGCATTAACCGGTTACTATTCCAATTATAAACGTTTGTTTTTATTTCCACAGATAATTGACCCACTCATGTCATTGTAAAAGTTCTGTAAGTTTTAAAGTAGAGTTCTTTCATTGATAGTTCTCTCTTTCTTTCTCACAGTTGTTTTGTGTGACAGCATCCTTTAATCACGTTTGACGTCAGCAAAAAGGTTAGTCATGTTATTTGGTAATTTTGGGCACGATAATATCGCAGCCGGTTTATTAATAAAGTGTATACCTAAACAACAAACTTATGATTTTAGTTTTGGGGAAAATACATTTTTTTAATGAAATTTCAATAATTTAGGAACCAATTACAACTAGTTATGTCTTTATAGCCATAAACGTGTTATGTTCAACCAATAACAAAACCTGATAGGTAATTAAATAAAAAGTAAACATTATTTCAGATTGGATGGATCAGGGGTTTATTGCAGGTTGCAGGAATATTTGCACATGCTGCTGGAATGTGTGTATGAGGTGCTGGTATGCGCACACATGGTGATAAACTAAACAGGTTTGATTTTAATGAAACACAGATTTCTGGGATGAGCGTTCGTGGGTTGCAGGAATGAGAGCACAGTTACATTGTAGCTTGGGAGTGCGCTCGCATGTTGCTGGGGTAGCATAGTGTTTGTTTGAAGATGACTTTTTACCCACCGACGTCATTCAATCCAACGCTGCTTTGCTATCGAGACAGAGCGTGTGCATAAGTCTTGGTTCAATCCGTGGCCGCGTAGTGTCAACAATGAGATAAAATTATATCAGTGTTTCAATTGTTTATCGCTAAGCATAAGCTGAAAATATACTGGCTGCACTTCTCGTATACCTTAAATTATCAGTATTAAACTAATGTGGCACACAGAGTGCATTATGATTGCTCAGTTTAAAAAATTCCAATGCACTTCCCTTCACTCCCACCCTATTATTTAAATAACTTTAGATTGTCTGAATAATTGCCAACATTGCTTGTAAACGTGACATTATACAATGTTTATGTCCTGTAATGCGATAAATAGACAACATAATACAATGTAACATGTTGTTAAGTACAGTCTGCAGCAGTACTGACAACTTCGTACAATATGGCAAATGACCAACTTATATAGCACTTGTTGCAAGATAGTCCGTTTGTAAAACAAAAACGATTTTCATAACCTTATAGTGTGAATGATTTAGTATGGCCAATGTATTGTGTAAGCTTTCCTTGTGTTCATGCCCGAATGTTGCACGTTCATTTGAGACCTGACCTCGGTCTCCCGAAGCATCTCAATATGAGCAAAATCTCATCTCAAATATTGGTATGTGTCTTTATGTTAATTTCAACCGATTACTGGCCTAACAATTACCGTCACAAAACAGAAAGATTATTCGGAGTTAACTACGGCAAAAGTCGGAGACCTCGAATAGGAGGTTTATCGTAAATTTAGATTCTATTTCGAGCAAAATCTCAATTTAAGCTGAGATTTCTACTAGAGATGCTTCGGGAGATCGGATCCTGAAATTAGGACTTATACCGTTTTAGTTTCATTTTCTTGTTCAGTTACGTGTTGGATAGTGTGGTCTGTACTTGAAGTTTTTTTATGTATTCTTTTATATGCATTTTATGCTCGGCTGTTTCAGCCGAGTATCGCCTTCCCTGTCCGATTTATGTATTTCTAGCGATGACTTTAATTGCATATCAGCAGTATGTAATATAAAAATAGAATAAAATGTATTGACGATCATTATCATTTCAGTTTATTGGGTCAGGTTGTGGTTCAACCGGGTCGTCTTTCTAGGCAGTGCGGGCTGTAATGGAAGTTCGCTTCATGATCGACACATTTTGAATCCCTAAAATATTTGGTAGATGTTTTTCCCTTGCTTAAATACAATTGCTTTTGTTGTCTCTTTATTGTCTTTATTTTCTTGGCGGCAATGAATACCAATAAGGTAGGGAAGGGGATAAGTTCCATGTTACATTTGTAACTATAGTTCACTCCAGTTAGTTTAAAATTCTATGAAATCAGTAATATTCGTAGGGAGTTTAATTTCGTCGATTACGTGCATGACCTCAATCCCAATGAATACATGTAATTATACCAATAAATATGTCAAGTTAACAGAGGCTGTCATACACGTACTTACTTTCAAACGCAGTAAGGTATAAGTCTTGGTTAGTATAACATGTAAGAAAACAATAAATAATATTATATCTGCTTGATTTTTGAATGAGTTCTGTTAATTTGTGTGAATTTCGACTTTGCAAATGTTCATGAAAACCGAAATCATTGACATTACGTCCCTAAAAAATAATCTTTGTCTCCCTTGAAATTAAATGATTTTTACAGTGGACTAATTTGCAAGGTTTATGTCAATGCTAAACTCAGTTTGAAATTACATATTTATTCCTAGGGGAAATAAATTACTCAAAGAAACAAATTAACGGAATAAAAATTACATTGGCAAACGTCTGCCGACGCAAGAAACTAATTGGTAAACGGGCTAGATACTTATTTGTTAATACATGTGTCTTTGTAACAGTTTGAATTATATAAGACTATCGCCAGTTAATATGTTATTGTGTGGCCGCAACTAAATGCCATTTTCAATTACGTACAGTCATTTCTACGTTTGCGTTACTGGGTTACTGGATAATTGTTCTTCGTTAAGCAACAACTGCATTCTCGATACATATCAAGATGGTGAATACAGAATGCATTTGTCAAATAACTGATTTCCTTTCCCTATGTCGGTAGATCGGTTGATCAATAATCTTTGTGATATCGATAAGAAACCCTAGCTAGGCATTCGATCGCATCATATAAAGTACGATTACTATTATAATTAGCTTGTCACTTTAAGTGAACTATTCACATTGTCTATAGAGGTATGATGTTATTGTAAAAAAACACGGAATAATTACATAATAACGGTCTACCACGGCAGATACTATATTATGCAAACTATTCACTACTATATATCGAAAACGAGTATATTGTTGTGACTGCTTTTTGGGCCATATACTTTATATAGTGGATACCCCAAGGGAACAACTCAGAGGTCATATTTTACATGTATTGTCTACGTTTGAATAATATGCATCTAGATTATGTTTGTTTCTTATTATTTATGATTATGGACACATATCATTCACGAACAAGGCATATGTTAAGGAGTTAAAACATCGAGCACATATGTTCCGTATTGAGACTTTGAATGACCTTACCTATTCGTACTGCGAACTGATGATCTGTTTTGACGCATTCCCGCCTAGTTCACTGTGCATATCTACATGTCAGGAGTGTTATGGTTGGTCAGAAGCCAATATAATATATATACCTGCTTATCACACAGACGGGTAATAAATCTTAATTATAAAGAGGGATAACATGGCTTCCATCGCTCTATGTTTACCTTGTGAAATATTTAAAACATAATGAAAAACAAGTTTATTTAGGAAAGTGCCCGGTTACACATGCATTTTACAAGCGGGGCCTATCTATACACATTGTTTCCCAATTATCAGCATGTTCATGATAATACTCTCTGAGGCTATGTCCTAGACTAAATAAGATGACCCCGGGTTCTCTATCAACAAAACATACAGCACGACCACACCGTGTTGTGAATTACATACACCGACTTTATAAGCCGATTGCAATGACGTAGATACACTGGACGACCGCTCTTTAATTAATTAACGTTTTTTCCAGAGACACGCAATAGTGCATTATGTTAGGTGTAATCACTCAGTGACATTCGCCCATAAAATGTTCTATATATGATACAGATATTGCATGGATTCGCTAATACCTCATTTACCAAGCCGTAAAGTCACAATCAGGTCACAACGTGTTCAACTGGTCAATAAGACAAGACGCACCAGACCTGCTGAACAGACATTTTGTTGCCTTATTTTCTGTTTTTACAACCATCTTACGAGACAGATCAATAGATCGTGATTCTGGAGTGGAGAAAAATATCAATTCCGATTTTTAACGTAAAAGGGAACTTAAATGTTTGAATGGTCATTAGTGCGATATATGGTTTCTATGCTTATGAAGTACCGGTAACTAGTGAGTCACCTAAGAACCTTGTTGGTGTTTAAACGAAGTTCAATTTAAGAGCACATCTTTGTTGCAACCCGTTTTCAAGCAAATATAGAACATTTCAGTTGCGTAATCTGCTGTTTTTACAAACATATAACACTTCAGGTACAGACGTGGTATAAAAGTTTTATTACTTTCATGGACCAATGTCGCCGGCCTTTATGTTAATACATAATAGAGAAATAGGAAGTTCGGACATTGTGAAGTTGAGCATACGACAGCTTCGTTTTTTCAATGCTATGTGTACTACTACTGTTGAGTGTTACATTGTGTCTGGCCGTCTTTGTGTTTCTTTTTTTTTGTCTGGTGGCTCTTACTGTTGTTATTTTTAATTGAATGGGGTGGCTCGTGGGCGTAGTTTATTTGTAGCTGTTTTGTTGCACTCTTTTCCGTTTATGTTTATCATTGCGACTTGTACTTGAAATGTATGATTGTTCTGCTGAGTGTTGCCTTCCCAGTCCGATTTGCCAATAGCTTTGTGCCTGGTAACCTATTGCAATTAATCGCGTTTTCGCGTAAATGCTTATCCGCATTACTCGTGAGTGATAATTACTATAGTAATGCACTAAGGTAGACTTTCCAAATCCGATAATCAATTTTATTTTTACATTGTGCACCGACTGTTTTCAACATGCTGCCATAATCCGTTACTATATAGGACGATTAAGCCCACCGGTTGTTTTGCAACTTAATACAAAAAATCAAAACTAATACAGGGCGATATAACGCACCGAATGGTTTCAAATTTAACCAACAACATCACGTGCATATATAGGGCGCTGTACTTATCAAACCCATCACGTGTCTTACCCGAGTACTGAAGCACACCAAATGTAGCATTTACATCATTTTTACTGATAACAGTGACGCAAGTTATTTACTGTGAGTTATTTACAACGCGTGCCGGATCAGTTCTTAAACATCGCGTTATCACATTTATCTTATATCCTTATTTACATAGTTAAGTCACTAAACATAATTTATCACATGTAACTTCGTTAATTAACTAAGTAAGGCGATGTAAGTCAATAATCCGATCATGTACAAAGTCAAAAATAGTCAGTTAAGTCCTGATTTTGATATCTGATCTAGATGATTTAAATGGCTGCCAATTATTATATTGAAATTAACAACTCACAGTGTAAAGGCCAACTTTGTTATCTTTTCAGTTAGCTTTTTTGTTGACGATATTTTAAAACATCAATAGATGTAATCTTCCAACTGGCATTAAAAATTTTGTAGTTCGATATTACACGTAGGTCATTTGATATGTTATATCAATGAACATGTTCTACTTACAGGTTCAAGCGTAACTATCACTCAAACACTTGGATGTATCATTTACGCACACAGCGGACATTTATGTATTTGCAGTTGACAGGAACGGGACTTACATGTATTACCGAAAGCACTATCTTATCAAAACATGCATGTAAAGTATGGATTATAACTATTTCCACGGAATTTCCAGTTGACATAGATAAGCGGCAAGATTTCCGTCAGTTGTTACGTACAAATGTACATTTTTGTAACATAAATAATAATAATAATTTGGGTAGTAAAAGTAGCACTCAGGAAACAGCAGAATGGAACGATAAATAAAGAAATCAAACATAATCTGTGAAATGAAATGTAAAGCGCACACAACACGATTCGACATCTTCGCATAGCAGTCGATCTATTTAAACATAACCAAAATAAAATCCAACAAATTGAGAAAAATAATAACAAGGCCAGCCGCAGATCAGAATTTCAACCATCAAAAGGTAAGACCAGCAAGTGGCAAAAATTGCGGTAAAGCCACCGTATATAACAGTTGAGCAGGAAACGACGCATACAAATTCGATGCCTTTTTCTAAATATCAATGAGACATCAGCAAATATTTCATTTAAATGGCCAAAATGCAGATTGAATGAAGACACAGGATACTTTCATTATTAACGAAGTACAAAAAGATTATATTAAGTCAGACAGGGAAGGCAGCACTCAACTTAACCAACCGAGCACAGAAAACATTAAAAACACACAAAACACAGTGCCCAACTGAACCAACCGAGCACAGGAAACATAAAACACATAAAGACACAATGCCAAACTAAACATGCGCAGATCCGCCCAAGTCCAAGCTGTCGAAAAGTAAAATAAATTATAACTAGCTGAATGACCCAGTTTCCACAGCAAAATGACTATAATGCCTAGTTTTAGCTGTCAGAAAACTTAAAACGAAGAAGTACCCAACACACTACCGACCAAAAAAATTAAACACCCCCTGTCCCACTGTTTGAAAGCTGAATAGAAAAGATTCAGCAAACAAAAGGCGGAATGCCTACGCTGAATGACCTAGTTACACCAGTAAAACTGCTGAACTACATAGTTTTACACAACCCATACACAAACTGTCAGGAAGCAGAAAACGTTTAAACCAATTGAAGAGATGTCTAAGTTGAAGCATCGTGTTAAAAGTGCTGCCTCACAGATTTGGCTAACACTTTTGTGTATCGTAATTTTCCAACCTAATCATGTATTGATGTAATAGAAAGCCACTGACGGTGGCTTTATGAAAGATTTGATTTTAACCACTCTCGAAATCGCCCACTGAGGAATTTGTTCTTGACAAAATGCGTTAAGTTTCCTTCCAACTTATTAATACCCTATACAATTGTTGATGTAAAAATACTAAAATACTACAAAATGCCGAAGTTTCTCAGGTAATATATATGTCAGGGTGGTTGTTTATGGGATATACAGGCAACTATACCAAAATTATGCGAATATTTGACAATTTTATTTTTGTAATACACCAATATGTGAGGCAGTCCCTTTAATCACTAACTGCAGTACAACCTCCGTAGAGCAACAGTATATGGTAAATATTGGTTAAGGGAAAATGAAAGGGGTTGTTATAGAGAGGTTGTTACTCTACCGATTACCAAGGGCTGCTCAGAAGTGACTGTACTGTAGCATGTTTATAACAAGTTGCGTAATTGCTATACACACATTGTTGAAGTAGGCGGTGACCATGTTGAGGAAGAATTGCAGACAATGATATGCCATGCATATTCAACAGTTTGAACATTACGTCATGGAAATCATTCACCTTCACCGAAATAAGTAGTTGCCTGAAAATGGCAGTAAAGGCACTCACCTTAAAAGCCATTTTTCAGTCTTCGGGGGAAACAGTTGGACATTTTTCATTGACCTAAATGCCTATTAGCCGGAAGTAATTGTCAGAAAACAAATGGTTATGTCATGATGCGTATATATCGTAGCCAATGTCTTGTAATCTGTCAGTCTGTTGAAGTCCTCACATAACATTGAAAACTTAAGTTGTCGAACGTAACATAGCAATTACGAAAGAGAAAGACACCCTAACATGTATATTGCTTGTCATGCAGAAGTCAATGTTGACCAAATAAACGCAACTAACCTATTTCTGTTACTTGATCCGTATTTGATTGTGTGCATAGTTCCGTTTAAAATCATCGTATGTCACTATACTACAAAAGCAAAACTGCGTTTTATATTGCGACGTATTATGACATAACCATAGTAGAAGTTAAATAGTTTTGTTATCCGACATCGAAGTTCATCAATTGCAAAAAATATTCATAAAGAAAATAAAGACTTTTATAATTGGTCACTACATGTAACGATCAAATTCTGGTTGTGCAGCAAACCCATATCGAACACAACATAAACATGACAAACGTACAATAATAACACTACGCAAACAGAGCGCATTTTTCTTGTTTCTAATTATCGAAAGAAATAATGAACAAAATCGGACCTGGAAGAAAGGCAGTATTCAACAAAAAGAGTCGAACGCTATTTGTATAACTGTGCTATCCAATCGTCCAGTTTTGGTCGATAGTGAAACAAGTTTTATAACTTATGAGTACATGTATGCTATTCCTGCAACTAAGGTGTGTATGAAAACTAAATGCTCAACTATATTGTTTGAACTTTCAGAAACAGCAAATGATTAAGAGGCGGTATATACATGCCTATCTAGTATACACTTTTTATAAGTAATATGCTTATATTCTCGATATGATGGAATTATGTAGATCATCTAATGCTACATTTAATAATACAGTTACTTGTAAGTTAAGCACATAAGTGTATACACAAATGTTCTTAATGAAAAAAGTACAACAGAAAAATGTGCAATCAACGATACACGTTTGTTGAGACAGTAAACTAAATATACCAAAGAGTACCAGTATTGATACACATACAAATAACGGTATTTATATATTATTAATTGCAATCCAAACTTGATTGTTTATTAAGTATGCCATAATATTGCATAATCAACATTCTTAAAAACAATTTCATCAGAGGAGCATGCTCCTAGACATATCCAGGGTGTTTGTGATGATACATTCACCATGATATGTTACTCATATGTACGAACTGAATCGCTAAGATCCCTTTCCCTGTATTTCTGGACACCATCGTACCACTTGTGTATGTTGAAAAGGAAATGAGTCAATAACTTTGATCTTGGTGGATGTTTAACAGAATAAGCTCAAATATCGAGACCAATCAGACTTTCTGCATAGTTTTGAAAACTCATCGTACCTCTTGATCATGATTATGATTGATAACTTTGATCACAGTTCGTAGTTTCATAAATTGTTATTGTAGCCAAGGTCAATGGTTTACTAAGTTGAACATCAGCAATGATGGTTTACAGAGAGTGGCAGCTGTATAATGGGATTGTATAATGACTATAAACAAATTATTATCCAATCAAAATATGTATAACACTTTCGAAGCATGTTGTATAATGAATATCACTAGATCGTTGCTGACGTTGTAGTTCATGTTGGATAATTGGGCGCCAGTGTGTACCTGGTGCCACATTCTTTCTCGAATCATAGTCACAATATTTGAGGAAACATCTAAATTTAGACAAATATTGGCACAAAAGATACATCCTAATTGTAGTATCAACGCTGAATGGGTCTTTGATGTTGGTGTATTCAATAATAAAGGTCCGCTACCATTCCTACTTAATTCATTTTAATAATAGTAACATTAGTATTATCTGCCTCACAATAAACACAAGCGGAATCACTCGGTGTAATCAGTTTAAATAAATGCCATATTTATATACTCGTATTAACCAGCTTTAATGAGCATCATACGTGTGTATCAGATACTTGACAGGGATTACTTAATTGCAGTATTTTTCGAACTCTGTTTCTTTATCTCCAAACGTCATAAACTAACATATTGTCTTCTAATTTGGTGACCCGGGTTCGAATACGACAGGAGGCGATCATATGCCTTTTATATTTCAGCAGAAAGGTGACTTATAAATAAAGGCTGTTCTCGGCATATGTTCATTCGCAATGTATAGAAATAATGGTAAGGACTACTACATGTACTATTACAGAATATGTCAATATGATGCCGTTATGGTACAACACAATACAAGTGAATTGTGTCTAAAACTGTCTATACATTGGAGATATTTCATCGTTTACTAAATTATTTTAATTTTGATTAATATGTAAATATAATTTTGCATTTCCGGTCACATGTAAACATCATGCATGTGGTTTACCCAATACAAAGAACGAACTAACATAACCTACACCATGGTATCGCACCGATGTTGGTATCAGTGCATTTTATTCGTAATGATTGAAAAACGTACAGGAAAATCAAAAGTCTATAAATCATTTTGCTTTGGTGACATTAAAAAGGTTACGGTTGGATATTCTTAGATGCTCATGTAATTAGAAAACAAAAACGATTTTTATAACCTTATAGTGTGAATGATTTAGTATGGCCAATGTACTGTGTAATCTTTCCTTGTGTTCATGCCCGAATGTTGCACGTTCATTTGAGACCTGGCCTCGGTCTCCCGAAGCATCTCAATCTGAGCAAAATCTCATCTCAAATATTGGCATGTGTCTTTATGTTAATTTCAACCGATTACTGGCCTCAAAATTGCCGTCACAAAACAGAAAGATTATTCTGAGTTAACTACGGCAAAAGTCGGAGACCTCGAATTGGAGGTTTATCGTTAATTTAGATTCTATTTTGAGCAAGATCTCAATTTAAGCTGAGATTTCTACTAGAGATGCTTCGGGAGATCGGACCCTGAAATTAGGACTTATACCGTTTGAGTTACATTTTCTTGTTCAGTTACGTGTTGGATATTGTGGTCTGTACTTGAGTTTTTTATGTATTCCTTTATATGCATTTCATGCTCGGCTGTTTCAGTGGAGTATCGCCTTCCCTGTCCGATTTTTTGTATTTCTAGCCATGACTTTAATTGCATACCAGCAGTATGTAATATAAAAGTATAATAAAATGTCTTGACGATCATTATCATTTTAGTTTATATGGTCAGGTTGTGGAATAATCGGGTCGTCTTTCTAGGCTGTGTGGGCTGTAATGGAAGTTCGCTTCATGATCGACACATTTTGAATACCTAAACTATTTGGTAGATGTTTTTCCCTTGCTTAAATACAATTGCTTTTGTTGTCTCATACTTTCGTGGCGGCAATGAATACCAATAAGGTAGGGAAGGGGATAAGTTCCATGTTACATTTGTAACTATATTTCACTCCAGTTAGTTCAAAATTCTATGAAATCATTAATATTCGTAGGGAGTTTAATTTCGTCGATTACGTGCATGACCTCAATCCCAAGAATACATGTAATTATACAAATAAATATGTCAAGTTTACAGTGGCTGTCATACTTACTTTCAAGCGCAGTAAGGTATAAGTCTTGGTTAGTTTCCTTGCATATATCAACATGTAAGAAAACAATAAATAATATTATATCTGCTTGATTTTTGAACGATTTCTGTTAATTTGTGTGAATTTCGACCTTGCAAATTCTCATGAAAACCGAAATCATTGATATTACGTCCCTAAGGAATCTTTGTCTCCCTTGAAATTAAATGATTTTTACAGTGGACTGATTTGCAAGGTTCAAGTCAATGCTAAACTCAGTTTGAAATTACATATTGTTTCCAGGGGAAATGCATTACTCAAATAAACAAAAAAACGAAATAAAAATGCATTGACAAACGTCTGCCGATGCAAGAAACTAATTGGTAAACGTGCGAGATACTTATTTAATAATAAATGTGTCTTTGTAACAGTTTGAATAATTTTAGACTATCACACGTTAATATATATGTGAACTATATGTTACTGTGTGGCCGCAACTAAATGCCATTTTCAATTATGTACAGTCATTTTCAACGTATGCGTTACTGGGTTACTGGATAATTTGTTCTTCGTTAAGCAACCACAGCATTCTCGATACATATCAAGATGGTGAATACAGGATGCATTTGTCAAATAACTGATTTCCTTTCCCTCTGTCGGTAGATCGGTTGATCGATAATCTTTGTGATATCGATAAGAAACCCTAGCTAGGCATTCGATCGCATCATATAAAGTACGATTACTATTACAATTAGCTTGTCACTTTAAGTGAACTATCCACGTTGTCTATAGAGGTATGATGTAATTGTAAAAAAACACGGAATAATTACATAATAACAGTCTACCACGGCAGATACTATATTATGCAAACTATTCACTACTATAGATCGGAAACGTGTACATTGTAGTGACTGCATTTTTGGCCATATACTTTATATAGTGGATACCCCAAGGGAACAACTCAGAGGTCATATTTTACCTGTATTTTCTACGTTTGAATAATATGCATCTAGATTATGTTTGTGTCTTATTATTTATGATTAGGGACACATATCATTCACAAACAAGGCATATGTTAAGGAGTTAAAACATCGAGCACATGCGTTCCGTATTGAGACTTTGAATGACCTTACCTATTCGTACTGCGAACTGATGTTCTGTTTTGTCGCATTCCGGCCTTGTTCACTGTGCATATCTACGTGTCAGGAGTATTATGGTTGGTCAGAAGCCAATATAATATATATACCTGTTTATCAGTTACAGACGGAGTAATAAATCTTAATTATAAGGAGAGATAACATGGCTTCCATCGCTCTATGTTTACCTTGTGAAATATTTAAAACATAATGAGAAACAAGTTTATTTAGGAAAGTGCCCGGTTACACATGCATTTTACAAGCGGGGCCTATCTATACACATTGTTTACCAATTATCAGCATGTTCATGATAATAATCTCTGAGGCTATGTCCTAGACTAAATAAGATGATACCGTTTCTCAATCAACAAAACATACAGCACGACCATACCGTGTTGTGAATTACATACACCGACCTTATAAGCCGATTGCAATGACGTAAATACACTGGACGACCGCTCTTTAATTAAGTCACGTTTTTTTCCAGAGACAAGCAATAGTGCATTATGTTAGGATAATTACTTAGTGACATTCGCCCATAAAATGTTCTATATATGATACAGATATTGCATGGATTTGCTGATACCTCATTAACCAAGCCGTTAAGTCACAAAACAGGTCACATTGTGTTCAACTGGTCAAGACTCATCAGACCTGCTGAACAGACATTTTGTTGCCTAATTTTCTGTTTTTACGACCATCTGACGAGACAGATCAATAGACTGTGATTCTAGAGTGGAGAAAAATATCAATTCCGATTTTTAACGTAAAAGGGAACCAAAACGTTCGAATGGTCATTAGTGCGATATATGGTTTCTATGCTTATGAAGTACCGGTAACTAGTGAGTCACCTAAGAACCTTGTTGGTGTTTAAACGAAGTTCAATTTAAGAGCACATCTTTGTTGCAACCCGTTTTCAAGCAAATATAGAACATTTCAGTTGCGTAATCTGCTGTTTTTACAAACATATAACACTTTAGGTACACACGTGGTATAAAAGTTGTATTACTTTCATGGACCAATGTCGCCGGCCTTTATGTTAATACATAATAGAAAAATAGGAAGTTCGGACATTGTGAAGTTGAGCATACGACAGCTTCGTTTTTTCAAAGCTATTTGTACTACTACTGTTGAGTGTTACATTGTGTCTGGCCGTCCTTGTGATTCTTTTTTTTGTTTGGTGGCTCTTACTGTTGTAATTTTTAATTGACTGGGGTGGCTCGTGGGCGTAGTTTATTTGTAGCTGTTTTGTTGCACTCTTTTCCGTTTATGTTTATCATTGCGACTTGTAATTGAAATGTATGATTGTTCTGCTGAGTGTTGCCTTCCCAGTCCGATTTGTCAATAGCTTTGTGCCTGGTAACCTATTGCAATTAATCGCGTTTCGCGTAAATGCTTATCCGCATTACCCGTGAGTGATAATTACTATTATAGTAATGCACTAAGGCAGACTTTCCAAATCCGATAACCAATTTTATTACTTTATAGGACGATTAAGCCCACCGGTTGTTTTGCAAAAATCAAAACTAATACAGGGCGATATAACGCACCGAATGGTTTCAAATTTAACCAACAACATCACGTGCATATATAGGGCGCTGTACTTATCAAACCCATCACGTGTCTTACCCGAGTACTGAAGCACACCAAATGTAGCATTCACATCATTTTTTACTGATAACAGTGACGCAAGTTATTTACTGTGAGTTATTTACAACGCGTGCCGTATCAGTTCTTAAACATCGCGTTATCACATTTATCGTATATCCTTATTTACATAGTTAAGTCACTAAACTTAATTTATCACATGTAACTTCGTTAATTAACTAAGTAAGGCGATGTAAGTCAATAATCCGATCATGTTCAAAGTCACTAATAGTCAGTTAAGTCCTGCTTTTGTAATCTGATCTAGATGATTTAAATGGCGGCCAATTATTATATTGAAATTAACAACTCACAGTGTAAAGGCCAACTTTGTTATCTTTTCAGTTAGCGTTTTTGTTGACGATATTTTAAAACATCAATAGATGTAATCTTCCAACTGGCATTACAAATTTTGTAGTTCGATATTACACGTAGGTCATTTGATATGATATAGCAATGAACATGTTCTACTTACAGGTTCAAGCGTAACTATCACTCAAACACTTGGATGTATCATTTACGCACACAGCGGACATTTATGTATTTGTAGTTGACAGGAACGGGACTTACATGTATTACCGAAAGCACTATCTTATCAAAACGTGCATCTAAAGTATGGATTATAACTATTTCCACGGAATTTCCAGTTGACATAGATAAGCGGCAAGATATCCGTCAGTTGTTACGTACAAATGTACATTTTTGTAACATAACAAATTATAATAATTTGGGTAGGAAAAGTAGCACTCAGTGGAAACAGCAGAATGGAACGATAAATAAAGAAATCAAACATAATCTGTGAAATGAAATGCAAAGCGCACACAACATTCGATTCGACAACTTCGCATAGCAGTCGATCTATTTAAACATAACCAAAATAAAATCCAACAAACAATTGAGAAAAATAATAACAAGGCCAGCCGCATATCAAAATGTCAACAATCAAAAGGTAAGACCAGCAAGTGGCAAAAATTGCGGTAAAGCCACCGTATATAACAGTTGAGCAAGAAACGACGCATACAAATTCGATGCCTTTTTCTAAATATCAATGAGACATCAGCAAATATTTCATTTAAATGGCCAAAATGCAGATTGAATGAAGACACAGGATACTTTCATTATTAACGAAGTACAAAAAGATTATATTAAGTCAGACAGGGAAGGCAGCACTCAACTTAACCAGCCGAGCACAGAAATCATTAAAAACACACAAAACACAGTGCCCAACTGAACCAACCGAGCACATGAAACATAAAACACATAAAGACACAATGCCAAACTAAACATGCGCAGATCCGCCCAAGTCCAAGCTGTCGAAAAGTAAAATAAATTATAACTAGCTGAATGACCCAGTTTCCACAGCAAAAGGACTATAATGCCTTGTTTTAGCTGTCAGAAAACTTAAAACGAAGAAGTACCCAACACACTACCGACCAAGAAAATTAAACACCCCCTGTCCCACTGTTTAAAAGCTGAATAGAAAAGATTCAGCAAACAAAAGGCGGAATGTCTACGCTGAATGACCTACATGTAGTTACAACAGTAAAACTGCTGAACTACATAGTTTTACACAACCCATACACAAACTGTCAGGAAGCAGAAAACGTTTAAACCAATTGAAGAGATGTCTAAGTTGAAGCATCGTGTTAAAGGTGCTGCCTCACAGATTTGGTTAAAACTTTTGTGTATCGTAATTTTCCAACCTAATCAAGTATTGATATAATAGAAAGCCACTGACGGTGGCTTTATGAAAGATTTGGTGCTAATGAGCAATTTTAACCACTCTCGAAATCGCCCACTGAGGAATTTTTTCTTGACAAAATGCGTTAAGTTTCCTTCCAACATATTAATACCCTATAAAATTGTTGATGTAAAAATACTAAAATACTACAAAATGCCGAAATTTCTCAGGTTATTTTATAAGTCAGGGTGGTTGTTTATGGGATATACAGGCAACTATACCAAAATTATGCGAATATTTGACAATTTTATTTTTGTAATACACCAATATGTGAGGCAGTCCCTTTAATCACTAACTGCAGTACAACCTCCGTAGAGCAGCAGTATATGGTAACTATTGGTTAAGGGAAAATGAAAGGGGTTGTTATAGAGAGGTTGTTACTCTACCAATTACCGAGGGCTGCTCAGAAGTGACTGTACTGTAGCATGTTTATAACAAGTTGCGTAATTGCTATACACACATTGTTGAAGTAGGCGGTGACCATGTTGAGGAAGAATTGCAGACAATGATATGCCATGCATATTCAACAGTTTGAACATTACGTCATGGAAATCATTCAACTTCACCGAAATAAGTAGTTGCCTGAAAATGGCAGTAAAGGCACTCACCTTAAAAGCCATTTTTCAGTCTTCGGGGGAAACAGTTGGACATTTTTCATTGACCTAAATGCCAATTAGCCGGAAGTAATTGTCAGAAAACAAATGGTTATGTCAGGATGCGTATATATCGTAGCCAATGTCTTGTAATCTGTCAGTCTGTTGAAGTCCTCACATAACATTGAAAACTTAAGTTGTCGAACGTAACATAGAAATTACGAAAGAGAAATACACCCTAACATGTATATTGCTTGTCATGCAGAAGTCAATGTTGACCAAATAAACGCAACTAACCTATTTCTGTTACTTGATCCGTATTTGATTGTGTACATAGTTCCGTTTAAAATCATCGTATGTCACTACAAAAGCAAAACTGCGTTTGATATTGCGACGTATTATGACATAACTATAGTAGAATTAAATAGTTTTGTTATCCGACATCGAAGTTCATCAATTGCAAAAAATATTCATAAAGAAAATAAAGACTTTTTTAATTGGTCACTACATGTAACGATCAAATTCTGGTTGTGCAGCAAACCCATATCGAACACAACATAAACATGACAAACGTACAATAATAACACTACGCAAACAGAGCGCATTTTTCTTGTTTCTAATTATCGAAAGAAATAATGAACAAAATCGGACCTGGAAGAAAGGCAGTATTTAACAAAAGAGTCGAACGCTAATTGTAAAACTGTGCTATCCAATCGTCCAGTTTTGGTCGATAGTGAAACAAGTATTATAACTTATGAGTACATGTATGCTATTCCTGCAACTTAGGTGTGTATGAAAACTAAATGCTCAACTATATTGTTTGAACTTTCAGAAACAGCAAATGATTAAGAGGCGGTATATACATGCCTATCTAGTATACACAATTTATAAGTTATATGCTTATATTTTCGATATGATGGTAATATGTAGATCATCTAATGCTACATTTAATAATACAGTTATTTGTAAGTTAAGCACATACACAAATGTTCTTAATGAAAAAAGTACAACAGAAAAATGTGCAATCAACGATACACGTTTGTTGAGACAGTAAACTAAATATACCAAAGAGTACCAGTATTGATACACATACAAATTACGGTATTTATATATTATTAATTGCAATCCAAACTTGATTGTTTATTAAGTATGCCATAATATTGCATAATCAACATTCTTAAAAACAATTTCATCAGAGGAGCATGCTCCTAGACATATCCAGGGTGTTTGTGATGATACATTCACCATGATATGTTACTCATATGTACGAACTGAATCGCTAAGATCCCTTTCCCTGTATTTCTGGAACAACACCATCGTACCACTTGTGTATGTTGAAAAGGAAATGAGTCAATAACTTTGATCTTGGTGGATGTTTAACAGAATAAGCTCAAATATCGAGACCAATCAGACTTTCTGCATAGTTTTGAAAACTCAACGTACCTCTTGATCATGATTATGATTGATAACTTTGATCACAGTTCGTAGTTTCATAATTTGTTATTGTAGCCAAGGTCAATGGTTTACTAAGTTGAACATCAGCAATGATGGTTTACAGAGAGTGGCAGCTGTATAATGGGATTGTATAATGACTATAAACAAATTATTATCCAATCAAAATATGTATAACACTTTCGAAGCACGTTGTATAATGAATATCACTAGAGGCGTTGCTGACGTTGTAGTTCATGTTGGATAATTGGGCGCCAGTGTGTACCTGGTGCCACATTCTTTCTCGAATCATAGTCACAATATTTGAGGAAACATCTAAATTTAGACAAATATTGGCACAAAAGATACATCCTAATTGTAGTACCAACGCTGAATGTGTCTTTAATGTTGGTGTATTCAATAATAATGGTCCGCTACCATTCCTACTTAATTCATTTTAGTAATAGTAACATTAGTATTATCTGCCTCACAATAAACACATGCGGAATCACTCGGTGTAATCAGTTTAAATAAATGCCATATTTATATACTCGTATTAACCAGCTTTAATGAGCATCATACGTGTGTATCAGATACTTGACAGGGATTACTTAATTGCAGTATTTTTCGAACTCTGTTTCTTTATCTCCAAACGTCATAAACTAACATATTTGCCTATGTAGCTCAATGTGCGCTTGTCTTCTAATCTGGTGACCCGGGTTCAAATACGACAGGAGGCGATCATATGCCTATTATATTTCAGCAGAAAGGTGACTCATAAATAAAGGCTGTTCTCGGCATATGTTCATTCGCAATGTATAGAAATGTAAGGACTACTACATGTACTATTACAGAATATGTCAATATGATGCCGTTATGGTACAACACAATACAAGTGAATTGTGTCTAAAACTGTCTATACATTGGAGATATTTCATCGTTTACTAAATTATTTTATTTTGATCAATATGTAAATATACTTTTGCATTTCCGGTCACATGTAAACATCATGCATGTGGTTTATTCAATACAAAGGTGACATTAAAAAGGTTACGGTTGGATATTCTTAGATGCTCATGTAATTAGAAAACAAAAACGATTTTCATAACCTTATAGTGTGAATGATTTAGTATGGCCAATGTACTATGTAATCTTTCCTTGTGTTGATGCCCGAATGTTGCACGTTCATTTGAGACCTGGCCTCGGTCTCCCGAAGCATCTCAATCTGAGCAAAATCTCATCTCAAATATTGGCATGTGTCGTTATGTTAATTTCAACCGATTACTGGCCTCACAATTGCCGTCACAAAACAGAAAGATTATTCTGAGTTAACTGCGGCAAAAGTCGGAGACCTCGTATGGAGGTTTATCGTAAATTTAGATTATATTTTATTTCTATTTCTACTAGAGATGCTTCGGGAGATCGGACCCTGAAATTAGGACTTATACCGTTTGAGTTACATTTTCTTGTTCAGTTACGTGTTGGATATTGTGGTCTGTACTTGAGTATTTTTATGTATTCCTTTATATGCATTTCATGCTCGGCTCTTTCAGTGGAGTATCGCCTTCCCTGTCCGATTTTTTGTATTTCTAGCCATGACTTTAATTGCATACCAGCAGTATGTAATATAAAAGTATAATAAAATGTCTAGCTTGACGATCATTATCATTTTAGTTTATGTGGTCAGGTTGTGGATCAATCGGGTCGTCTTTCTAGGCTGTGTGGGCTGTAATGGAAGTTCGCTTCATGATCGACACATTTTGAATACCTAAACTATTTGGTAGATGTTTTTCCCTTGCTTAAATACAATTGCTTTTGTTGTCTCATACTTTCGTGGCGGCAATGAATACCAATAAGGTAGGGAAGGGGATAAGTTCCATGTTACACTCCAGTTAGTTTAAAATTCTATGAAATCATTAATATTCGTAGGGAGTTTAATTTCGTCGATTACGTGCATGACCTCAATTCCAATGAATACATGTAATTATACCAATAAATATGTCAAGTTTACAGTGGCTGTCATACTTACTTTCGAGCGCAGTAAGGTATAAGTCTTGGTTAGTTTCCTTGCATATATCAACAAGTAAGAAAACAATAAATAATATTATATCTGCTTGATTTTTGAACGATTTCTGTTAATTTGTGTGAATTTCGACCTTGCAAATTCTCATGAAAACCGAAATCATTGATATTACGTCCCTAAGGAATCTTTGTCTCCCTTGAAATTAAATGATTTTTACAGTGGACTGATTTGCAAGGTTTATGTCAATGCTAAACTCAGTTTGAAATTACATATTTTTTCCAGGGGAAATGAATTACTCAAATAAACAAATAAACGAAATAAAAATGCATTGACAAACGTCTGTCGACGCAAGAAACTAATTGGTAAACGTGCGAGATACTTATTTAATAATAAATTAAATATCCACGTTGTCTATAGAGGTATGATGTAATTGTAAAAAAACACGGAATAATTACATAATAACGGTCTACCACGGCAAATACTATATTATGCAAACTATTCACTACTATAGATCGGAAACGAGTACATTGTAGTGACTGCACTTTTGGCCATATACTTTATATAGTGGATACCCCAAGGGAACAACTCAGAGGTAATTTTAACTGTATTGTCTACGTTTGTATCATATGCATCTAGATTGTGTTTGATTTTGATTATGTATGTATAGGGACACATACCACTCACAAACAAGGCATATGTTAAGGAGTTAAAACATCGAGCACATACATTCTGTATTGAGACTTTGAATGACCTTACCTATTCGTACTGCGAACCGATGTTCTGTTTTGACGCATTCCCGCCTAGTTCACTGTGCATATCTACGTGTCAGGAGTATTATGGTTGGTCAGAAGCCAATATAATATATATACCTGTTTATCAGTTACAGACGGAGTAATAAATCTTAATTATAAGGAGAGATAACATGGCTTCCATTGCTCTATGTTTACCTTGTGAAATATTTAAAACATAATGAGAAACAAGTTTATTTAGGAAAGTGCCCGGTTACACATGCATTTTACAAGCGGGGCCTATCTATACATATTGTTTACCAATTATCAGCATGTTCATGATAATAATCTCTGAGGCTATATCCTAGACTAAATACGATGATCCCGGGTTCTCTATCAACAAAACATACAGCACGACCATACCGTGTTGTGAATTACATACACCGACCTTATAAGCCGATTGCAATTACGTAAATACACTGGACGACCGCTCTTTAATTAAGTAACGTTTTTTTCCAGAGACAAGCAATAGTGCATTATGTTAGGATAATTACTTAGTGACATTCGCCCATAAAATGTTCTATATATGATACAGATATTGCATGGATTCGCTGATACCTCATTAACCAAGCCGTAAAGTCACAAAACAGGTCACATTGTGTTCAACTGGTCAATAAGACAAGACTCATCAGACCTGCTGAACAGACATTTTGTTGCCTAATTTTCTGTTTTTACGACCATCTTACGAGACAGATCAATAGACTGTGATTCTAGAGTGGAGACAATTATCAATTCCGATTTTTAACGTAAAAGGGAACCAAAACGTTCGAATGGTCATTAGTGCGATATATGGTTTCTATGCTTATGAAGTACCGGTAACTAGTGAGTCACCTAAGAACCTTGTTGGTGTTTAAACGAAGTTCAATTTAAGAGCACATCTTTGTTGCAACCCGTTTTCAAGCAAATATAGAACATTTCAGTAGCGTAATCTGCTGTTTTTACAAACATAGAACACTTTAGGTACACACGTGGTATAAAGGTTTTATTACTTCCATGGACCAATGTCGCCGGCTTTTATGTTAATACATAATAGAAAAATAGGAAGTTCGGATATTGTGAAGTTGAGCATACGACAGCTTCGTTTTTTCAAAGCTATGTGTACTACTATTGTTGAGTGTTACATTGTGTCTGGCCGTCCTTGTGATTCTTTTTTTTGTCTGGTGGCTCTTACTGTTGTTATATTTAAGACTGGGGCGGCTCGTGTGCGTAGTTTATTTGTAGCTGTTGTGTTGCACTTTTTTCCTGTTTATGTTTATCATTGCGACTTGAAATGTGTGATTGTTCTGCTGAGTGTTGTCTTCCCAGTCCGATTTGTTAATCGCGTTTTCGCGTAAATTCTTATCCGCATTACTCGTGAGTGATAACAATTACTATAGTTATGCACAAGGGCAGACTTTCCAAATCCGAGAATCAGTTTTATTTTCACATTTTGCACCGAATGTTTTCAAACATGTAGACATTATTCGTTAATATATAGGACGATTAAGCCCATCGGTTGTTTTGCGACTTATTACAATAACAACTAATACAAGGCGACTAAAATGCACCGAATGGTTTCAAATGTAACCAACAACATAACGTGCATATAAAGGTCGTTGTACTTATCAAACCCATCACGTGTCTTACCCGAGTACTGAAGCACACCAAATGTAGCATTCACATCGTTTTCTACTGATAACAGTGACGCAAGTTATTTACTGTGAGTTATGTACTACGCGTGCCTGTTCAGTACTTTAAAATCGCGTTATCACATCCTATTTACATCGTTAAGTCACTAAACATAATTTATCACATGTAACTTCGTTAATTAACTAAGTTAGGCGATGTAAGTCAATATCCGATCATGTACAAAGTCAATAATAGTCAGTTACGTCCTGATTTTATAACTTATCTAGGTGATTTAAATGGCTGCCAATTATTATATAGAAATAAACTACTCACAATGAAAAGGCGAACTTTGTTATCGTTTCAGTTAGCTTTTTTGTTGACGATATTTGAAAACATCAATAATATTATATTTAATTTTCCAACTGGCATTGGTAGTTCGATATTACATGTAGGTCATTTGATATTTTATAGCCATGAATATGTTCTACTTACAGGTTCAAGCGTAACTATCACTCAGACAACTGGATGTATCATTTATGCACAAAACGGACATTTATGAAAAGTGCAAATAACACGATTCAACAACTTCGCATAGCAGTCAATCTATTTAAACATAACCAAAATAAAATCCAACAAACATTTGAGAAAAATAAGAACAAGGCCAGCCGCAGTTCAAAATGTCAACCATCAAAAGATAAGACCAGCAAGTGGCAAAAATTCCGGTAAAGCCACCGTATATAGCAGTTGAGCAAGAAACGACGCATACAAATTCGATGCATTTCTAAATATCAATGAGACATTAGCAAATATTTCATTCAAATGGCCAAAATGCAGACTGAATGAAGGCACAGGATACTTTCATTATTAACGAAGTACAACCCATACACAAACTGTCAGGAAGCAGAAAACGTTTAAACCAACTGAAGAGAGGTCTATGCAGAAGCATCGTGTTAATCACTAACTGCAGTACAACCTCCGTAGAGCATCAGTCTATGGTAAATATTGGTTAAGGGAAATTGAAAGGGGTTGTTATAGAGAGGTTGTTACTCTACCAATTACCGAGAGCTGCTCAGAAATGACTGTACTGTAGCATGTTTACACATTGTTGAAGTAGGCGGTGACGATATTGGGGAAGAATTGCAGTGAATGATATGCCATGCATATTCAACAGATTGAACATTACGTCATGGAAATCATTCAGCTTCACCGAAATAAGTAGTTGCCTGAAAATGGCAGTAAAGGCACTCACCTTAAAAGCCATGTTTCAGTCTTCGGGGGAAACAGTTGGACATTTTTCATTGACCTAAATGCCAATTAGCCGGAAGTAATTGTCAGGAAACAAATGGTTATGCCAGGATGCGTATATATCGTTGACCATGTCTTGTAATCTGTCAGTCTGTTGAAGTCCTCACATAACATTGGAAACTAAAGTTGTCGAACGTAACATAGCAATTACGAAAGAGAAAGAAACCCTAACATGTCTATTGCTTGTCATGCAGAAGTCAATGTTAGCCAAATACACGCAACTAACCTATTTCGGTTACCTGATCCGTATTTGATTGTGTACATAGTTCCGTTTAAAATCATCGTATGTCACTATACTACAATATCAAAACTGCGTTTGATATTGACTACAATATCAAAACTGCGTTTGATATTGCGACGTCTTATGACATAACTATAGTAGAAGTTAAATAGTTTTGTTCATAAATTGGAAAAAATATTCATAAAGAAAATAAAGACTTTTTTAATTGGTCACTACATGTAACGATCAAATTCTGGTTGTGCAGCAAACCCATATTGAACAGTTAGCCAAACATAAACATGACGTAAATACAATATTAACACTACGCAAACAGAGCGTATTTTGCTTGTTTGTAATTATCGAAAGAAATAATGAACAAAATCGGACCGGGAAGAAAGACAGTACAACAAAAAGAGTCAAACGCGAATTGTAAAACTGTGCTATCCAATCGTCCAGTTTTGGTTGATAGTGAAACAAGTTTTATAACTTAGTACATGCATGCTATTCCTGCAACTAAGGTGTGTATGAAAACTAAATGCTGAACTATATTGTTAGAACTTTCGAAAACAGCAAATGATTAAGAGGCGGTATATACATGCCTATCAAGTATACACTTTTTATAAGTTATATGCTTATAATCTCGATATGATGGTAATATGTAGATCATCTAATTTAATAAAACAGTTACTTGTAAGTTAAGCACATAATTGTATACAAAAAATGTTCTTAATGAAAAAAGCACAGCAGTAAAATATGCAATCAACGATACACGTTTGTTGAGACAGTATACTAAATATAACAAACAGTACCAGTAAGGATACACATATAAATTACGGTATTTATATAATTGCAATCCAAACTTGCATAATCGACATTCTGAAAAACAATTTCATCAGGAGAGCATGCTCCTAGACATATCCAGGGTGTTTTTGTTAATACATTCACCATGATATGTTACTCATATGTACGTACTGAATCGCTAAGATCCCTTTCCCTGTATTTCTGGAACAACACCATCGTACAATTTGTGTATGTTGAAAAGGAAATGAGTCAATAACTTTGATCTTGGTGGATGTTTAATAGAATAAGCTCAAGGATCGAGACCAATCAGACTTTCTGCATAGTTTTGAAAACTCGTCGTACCCTCTTGATCATAATTATGATTGATAACTTTGATCACATTTGGTAGATTCATAATTTGTTATTGTAGCCAAGGTCAATGGTTTGCTAAGTTGAACATCAGCAATGATGGTTTACAGAGAGTGGCAGCTGTATAATGGGATAGTATAATGACTATAAACAAATTATTATCCAATCAAAGTATGTATAATACTTTCGAAGCACATTGTATAATGAATATTACTAGAGGCGTTGCTGACGTTGTAGTTCGTGTTGGATAATTGGGCGCCAACGTGTACCTGATGCCACATTCTTCCTAAAAGCATAGTCACAATAATTGAGGAAACACCTAAATTTAGACAAATATTGGCCCATAAGATACATCCTAAGTGTAGTACCAACGCTGAATGGGTCTTTGATGTTGGTGTATTCAATACTAATGGTCCGCTACTGTTCCTACATTATTCCTAGTTGATAATACTGTAGTAACGACATCATTAGTATTATCTGTCTCACACCTTACAATAAACACATACAGAATCACTCGGTGTAATCAGTTCAGATAAATACCATAGTAATATACTCGTATTAACCAGATTTAATTAGCATTATACGTGTGTATCAGATACTAGAAAGGGATTACTTAATTGCAGTATTTTTCGAACTCTGTTTTTTTATCTCCAAACGTCATAAACTAACATATTTGCCTATGTAGCTCAATGTGCGCTTGTCTTCTCATCTGGTGACCCGGGTTCAAATACGACATGAGGCGATCATATGCCTATTGTATTTCAGCAAAAAGGTGACTCATAAATAAAGGCTGTTCTCGGCATCTGTACATTCGCAATGTATAGAAATTAATGGTAAGGACTACTACATGTACTATTACAGAATATGTCAATTGGATGCCGTTATGGTACAACACAATACAAGTGAATTGTGTCTAAAATTGTCTATACATTGGAGACATTTCATCGTTTACTAAATTATTTTAATTTTGATTAATATGTAAATATACTTTTAAATTTCCAGTCACATGTAAACATCGTACATGTGGTTTACCCAATACCATGAACGAGCTAACATAACGTACACCAAGGTATCGCACCGATGTTGGTAATAATGCATTTTAATAATAATTATTGAAAAACGTAATGAAAAATCAAAAGTCTATAAATCATTTTGCTTTGGTGAAATTAAAAAGGTTACGGTGAGATATTGTTAGATGCTCATGTAATTAAACACTTAATTATTATTATTACATGTACTCTATCAAAAGCAATCGACACGTTGTATGACCCATTAATCCCTTCTGCCATTGATGTTCAGTTTGTTCGTGTAAGACCAGTTATGTAAAAAAACACTGTTTCATATATAATGAATTATGCGTACCCACAGTTTTAGTTGTCAGTTATTTATAAAACATAACATCAAAATTCATGATACGTGCCATATCGAATTTGGTGCATCAATAAATTAAATTACATATATACTTAACAAGATTATCCGAGGATGCGTGCTAATATTATAAACTGTATCGTTGCACGATAGTATTGAGTATGCTATTGATCTCACGGTATTAATTTGTGAATATGTTCACGTTCAAACTATTCTCTTTCATATCTATTAGTGCAAAATAAAGCAAAATTAATTTACAAAATGTACTTCAAACATTGAATAGAGATATTCAAGTCGTTTTGTACATTGTACTAACATTTGAGTGCAAAAACTTTCAATATTAATCCGAAATGCTCCTGTTGATGGTACTGTCAAATACAAGACAATATATCGAGTCAAACTGTCAGAGAATATGACGGAAAGTCAAAGTTTGAGAAAAAATCGAAAACATTTAAAAGTATAATATTTATCAATTTGTTTATTCAAAATATTCACACAATCATCTAAGATATTTTTGTAATTGAACATTTCATTTTTGACCTCCCCATTCGATAATGCCAATCACTTGGATATTGAATTACTTGGTATGAAATATATTACTGCTAGATCAATGTGTTGCTTATTTCACTCTAATTTTTCATCTTATATAATTATGTAGTTTAATCGTTGAATTACTTTTGAAGACCAACAAGCATAATTTATTAACTATACTCATTGTGCATTTCATGTTAAAATTACTTCCATTTTTATAGAGGAGTACTATTAGGGAACTATTTGAACACCTGATTATTACTGAATAGTTTCATTTAATTTCATCAATTGGTTAAGGAGAGAAAAGCATTTATCGAAATTTTCGGCGGACGACGACAACGAACACCAGGCAGCGACATATCTTAATAGCTCACGAGTTAACACTTACATGTATGTATGCTTAATATCGGACAGGAAAGGCAGCACTCGCTGAAACAGCCGATAAAAGATAACAACACAAACCACAATCACAATTCACAATGCCCAACACGCAACTGAACGAGAAAATGAAACCTAACCGCAGAAAGTCACAGCCGCAGTCGCTAAAAAGTCGTAAGACATAGCTGCAGCTATAAAAAGTTGAATGACAATCTTCAGCTATAAAAAAGCTCATTGATCATGTTTTAGCTGCCAAAAGGTCGAAAGCCATTCGCAAAAAGTGAACGTAGATACATCAATATCTGATGACAATTATAAAATATCGTTGAACGAATTAGTTGACATAATGACAACGCATTGTAAAGGCGACAACACTATATACCGTTAAACATGAGTATCTACAAATTTATGACAATGTCTTAATGGTATATGTTTCCTTTAGGTGCATCCATATGAATACTAATGTAATAGTTGCGTGCACATTCCTTTTAAATATTTATAACTAATACAAACAATTACACTGGAAACCATTTAATTCAGTAGTATAGCATATAAACGAGTCTAGCAGTAACAATAAGCATTTAATATCAGTCATACGCACGCTAATAATGCCATTTACTGAAATGAGAATGTGTTTTGTGTAATCCCATTGTAGAAGCTAAAAGTCTGCGACACTTTTAATCTATTCATATAATATATTATGTAGTTCTAATGTACCTATGTATAATGCAACGTCAAATAACTCCCGTACGTGGCTATACACATTCGTACGATGATACAGTGGGGTTATACGTCTGTATAATAAAACCTTAATAGATAATGTCGTGCGCATATGGCGTGTAATGTAACTGTCATATCAACTTGTCACATTCTGATATACTCGAAAGAGTGTTATTATATATATAGTTATTGCTGCTTCGAAGAATAATAGTTTGATACACAGTTTGTATACCATGATTAACCTATGTAATTAGATTGTATAGCACATCGATAATCCTTCTTTATTGCTACGCAATAAGTAACAGATGCAATATGAAAAATATTGTCCTTCCCCAAACAATGAATCACATAATTCGTGTTTTTTCTGTCAATGCTATGAACATGCAAATGCAATTTGCATTCTAGCATTCTAGCCTGAAACAATTAACATTACGTTAGATGTGATTCAAGCAAAACTTTGACTAATTACAATGCTACAGTTTAATAGTGCATGTAATCTATAAATCATAAAACATTGTGACACAAGCCAGTCGTTTTTTTTCATTTACAATCTCCTATATATTCGAACCAAGGCTATTTGAGCATTGGCGTCAAAACGACAAAGTGTGGCATGCAACAGCACAGCAACACTCAATTTACGTCCAAAATAAAATTTAAACTTACAATTATCTCTCTTTGTACTCCTCATCAGTAACTGAAAAAAGGAAATGAAATTTAAACAATCATCATCAAAATGTAACTAATCAGATGTTCGTACGATATGTAAATAGATTCGAACCATTTATTAACCATCCATTGGCCTAGAAATGGGAAGCACGCATACATTACATATGCGGTTAAGCAATTAAAACTTTCATTAATGGTTGGTAATATGATTATATTTAACCAATCAGTGTTCATTGACAACAACATGGTGAATCATCATAAGAACATAAAGACAAGTTTTAACAATATACAAGATGTGCGTATCAAATTAGGATGTTAATGGAAATAAGGCCTAATTGGTATTGGTCAAAAACCACTTACATTACAATACATCTATAAAAGCAACGTTTTATACCCTTTTTTTAATCTTATTTGCATCGTACATGTGTATTTGAATTGTGTGTAGTAGTCATTCAAATTTATCGATCGTGTTACGTAAATCCCGTGCACCGATATAATCACAAAAGGCATGATTTCCACGAGCACCGTTTTTGCGCCTGATAAATTTTCTTATAAAGTGGATTGAACTTTTTATTAAGTTTGCTAATAAAACGAAAATCACAATTTAGTATGTTCCGGAATAAAAAATGCCATGATTGTCCGAATATTCATGAGCGAAATCAGGCCATTTGGATGCTTATGGCGGAGATGTGAAACAGCGTTGGCATGACGGTTAAATTGTAATTTGCGACCGCCCAAGTTCAGGTCATACATGCGTTATATTTCGGCCGCACTATACACCAAAGACTGCTCTGCATCAAATTGTAGCTCTATGTGATAAACTGTTACAGATGCATTGATAATTGAATTGAACAACATCAAGTAAATGTAGGTTGAAAACATTTTGACAGTAGACCAGTGTTGCATTCCAGGATGTAATAATAATAATAAGAACTAAAAAGACACTTAGGCAATATATAACAACAGCATTAAAAGTTTGGTCTAACAAATGTCTTACAAGGATGTTTGATTAATAAGACTTTGGTTGTAGAGATGTTCTATTGATATTTATATTGAATAAAAAGACGGCAAATATAGTCACAACAACATTATTGTTGTTGGTACATGTACGACCTCATGTTCCACCGACGGATGGCAATGTTTGATAGATGTATATTAAATGATGTTGTTTAAATATATCTGGCTCGCAATAGTCTGATAGTATATGTTCCCAATTATATGTCTTGATGCGAGATTTTTGTAAGTAATGTAGCGTGTATGTTTGTTGTTTGATTAAGCTGTAAACAGATCGTTAATGATCACTATACAATATTTCCTACTAGAAACAAACAGGCATGTACATAACAGTGTTGTGACCACCCTGTGTGTTTATGATATGTTTACTGGTGTATTTGCGTGGATGGTAGGCATTGTATGTATCATTTCTAACAGAAGACGCCTTCAAATAAGGCAAAGGTTATAAACATCCAAAGTACAGACATAGTCCCTGTAAATTCTTATACCGTTACTTAGCCATATCTTAACAAAGATATGATTTTAAAAAAACGTACAAATACCATATTGTTAGCGTACAAAGAAGGTTTTTACATCATAGTAAAGTAAGCACATACATGTACTGTTAATGTGCCATAATACTACATTACATTATGTCCACGAATAGCGGTTTTGTAATTTCATCTTTGGCTGCATGTAGAAACCAGATAACACTTGCGAAAAGATAATACTTATCATCGTTATGTTTATATGAATCAAATGTTGTACCACCATCTGTTTTCGTTCACTTAATTGTATTCCTAAACTCAAACTTAACAGATAAAGTCTAGACAAAATTGCAAGTTTAAAACACGAAGCTAATACGTTTGTAAACTATATTATCTAGTATGTTACAGAAAAGCATTAAACCTTTGTAGAAATTCAAACCTAAAGGAGAAGACGTAAACATGATGATCAATTTGCAAACAAAACTGAATGTACTGATAGTCCCTCATGGCTAAATAATAACTTTATTTAATATACAGAAACACCTTAGAATGTTTTATCATCAAAAACTACAATCTGTAACGAGACAGACCTGTATTCATACAAATGCACTTCATAATCAGATCCTGCACAAAATTAAACTTACATTTTGGATTGTGAAACACTAATCATTTGATAAAATATTTTAGTTGTCATGTAATCATTGCAATAAAGTAGTTTTCCAAAGATATTAACATCGTTTTTGTATTTGAATGTTCTAAAAAATGTTTTAATTTATGTTAAACATTTACTTTAAATACAATGAAAGATAATACTAAATCGCAAAGGGAAGCAGTACTCGACATAGACAGCAGAGCAGGAATATGTTCAAAACTTAATGATTACAGTGCATGCACGTTTTATAAATAAGATGTATATATGTACCGGTACCACGATATCATACATGTTCGTTCCGCATTGTCGTAAATGCGCTGCATAATACTTCATTCATTCTTAAAAAACTGATGCATGCCATAGAACAGCAGACAATGAGATGCAATGATGACAACTGCAAAACATGGTCAAGGTGATGCCAACATATTTTGAAACCGTTCACTTTTGTGCTTTTTCGTTTATTATTTTTGTGTCTTTCATGTCGCATTGTTTCTGGTGTAGGAGGCCTTTAGCTCTATCTTTTGCTACTATACATGTGGTTGATTATGAATTTGAGTTATTTACATTGTGAATTAATTTTTTCGTAAAGTCCCTTTCTACGCGTATTGATAACATGATCGTATTCACTCACTGACGCGCTCTTGTAACATGAAAAACAAGATCAAGATGAAACACATTCGTGAAATGAACTCATAAAACATAGAAATGTACAAATTGCATGTCTACGAATGCTATCCGTCAATTTTAACATATCATATAATGCACTCAGAAGTAGTCCAATGTTCGTGTGTTTAACATGTGCTTCAAAAGTATCAAGCATTGGATGTTGTATAAGATTGTGATAACGTGCACACATCCTCTGGTAGGTATTCAGGTACACTTATCCGCCGTCGATTAATGCTATTTGGAATCACAAAGGGATATTAAGATGATACTAACACCTATTCAAGATTCTGTTTGTGAGAATTTAATAGTCACATGACGTGTAAGTATGTATATGTTGTATGGTTGCCTAGTTGCATCACCTAGTGTACGCTAGAAATGAACGGTAAGAGAGTGCATTCAATAAATAGCTTCAATCTGCTCAAGTGATTGCTCTAATGTTTTGTTATCTAGAAATCTTAAAAAATAGCAACCGGGATTAAACAGTTTAAATTTTGTTTGAAATGTGTGAAGATGCTTTGTGTTAAGTGTGCACGTTGTACGAGTATGTAAAGAGAGTATTCTGTTGAAATGAATATATTTATATGAAGAGGGTTTCACGTTTAATGTTGATATCTATGATGTTGCTTAGTGTATTGTTACATGTACCCGTCTTGTGGAAGTTTCGTAAACCAGTTTCACATTTTTGATTGTCTAGGGAGATAACATCACAGAGAACTACTAGACAGTTTCAACATAATTTGACCTAATATGTATCAATTTCAATTTACTTCAAACTTATCATCCTCAGTGTGACACCATAATTGTACTGTGCCTATCTCCTGTGAAATATTCCGCATCACTAATGTTAAATTAAAATCTTAACTCGAACTGTTTTATTATTAATAACTGTTAAAACATGTACATACACCTCATTATACGTAATTAAGTGATGTTTTGTAACATTTATAATCTAATTTCTGGTTTCACCCCCAGCCCTGCCAATCACATGTTACCTAAGAGATTATCCAAACAACAAACATGCCAATCATCTCTAACATGCAATCTTCCGAAGCAATTAGTATTGAACTGTGTTGTGTCTTTATATACTCCCTGTTGTGTATCAATGTCAGGAAATACAAGTGCGTTTGCAGCATGCAGTACATTATCATTAATATAACCAACCGTGTCAATGTCATATATCTTCTTAGTCATGGTCTTTACTGTGCATTAAAGCCATAAAATCTCTTTATCATTTGCGTGTACGGATGTGATTTCAATTTCATTAGTAAATCCCATTAAGTTAAATCAGCATCGATTATAGGCTAATTGTTTCTATTGTGCTTTAATTTTACCACATAAAAGACGCACCATACCGTAAAATAGTTTGAAGTTTAACTTTAATCAGCATGCATTAACCGGATTCTTAACGTTTATTTTTATTTCGTCAGATGATTGGCCCACTCATGTCATCGTAAAAGCTCTTAACGTTTTAAAGTAGTGTTCTTTCTCCTTTACAGTTGATTTGTGTGAAAGCATATTTGAAGCAAAGCCACTTGTGACTTGGTTAAGTAATCATACATACACAAGTAACATGCTAATACATTACAGTATAACATACTCGTATATGGCACTTTGTACATTGTAATAAAGTGTTAACCATGGCTGCAATCTTTGCTAAACTTTACAAGTGACTACAACTACCACGAACGGAATACTTATAGTTTTGAAAGACTAGTATATTACTAACTAATATAAAATCTTATAGATAAGTATAAGACGTAAATTCAAAACATATTGAACGGATCAGGCGATAATGGCAAGTTGTAGTTATGAGTATACTACTTTTTTATATTGTTGTGTTGAGCGTACATGATGCATGGGCGAGCTCACAGTTTGCTGAGATGCGCGCAAATTACTGGGATGAGCGTTCGCAGGTTGCTAGTATGAGCGCACATATTACTGAAATAAGAGTGTATGCACATCCCTGGGTTCAGTCCATCGTCGCGTCGTTTCAAATATGAGAGAAAATTATACTAGTGTTTCAATTGCTTACAGCTAAGCATAAAATGAAACTTAACTGGCTCCTCTTTTCTAACACCTTAAATACAGCAGTATTAAACTAATGTAACATCCCAGAGTGCAGTATGATTGCTCAGTTTAAACCACCATAATGCACTTCCCTTCATTCCAACCTTATTATCTAAATGACTTTTGATTGTCTGAATGATTGCCAGCATTGCATGTAAACGCGACATTATACAATGTTTATGTCCTGTAATGCGACAAATAAATAAAATATAATAACATGTTGTCAATGAACAGTCTGCTGTATTACTGACAACAACGTGCAATATGGCAAATGACCAAGTATCCGAACTTGCATAGAACTTGTTGCGAGATGGCCCGTTTGTAAAACAAAAACGATATGTTTTACCCTTATAAAATGCATTGTTTAGATCTAAATATGGTCAATGCATTGTGTATCTTTCCCTGTGTCCATACCCTAATGTTTAACGCTCATTGGACTCCTAAAGTTAGGACTTGCAGCGTTTAAGTTCTACTTTCTTGATCAGTTTTCTGTTAGGTATTGTGATCTGTTCTTTTTTATGTGTTCCTCTCCTATGCCGTTCGTGCTCGGCTGTTTCAGTGGATGGCTGCCTTCCATATCCCAATAGTGTTTTGTATTTCTCGTGTTGACTTTAATTGCCTACGAGAACATAAAAACTGCGGTATGTCAATATAAAAATAATAATTATAGTGAATTCTAGAAGATCATTTTCACTTTAGTTTATTAGGTTGTGGATCAACCGGATCGTCTTCTTAGGTTGTGTGAGCTGTAGGACAGTTCGCGACATAGCTAACATCAAAACTGTTTGGTAGATGTTGTTCCCTTGCTTGAACGAAATTGCTTATTTTGTCACATACTTTCGTGTCGGCGATGAGTACCATTAAGGTATATTGTGCGGGGATTAAATTATGTTCCATGTTAAATTTATTTCACTCCAGTAAGTTCCGAATACTGTAAAACATTAATATCCGTGGGATTTTTAAATCCCCAAAGGATAATTAAGATACCAATACACAAGTCAAGTTTACAGTGGCTACCATACTTGTTTTCATGTGCAATTAGGTATAAGCTTCTGTTGTTTGGGAAGTTTCCTTGCATATGTCATCAAGTAATAAAACCATCATTATATCTGCTTGATTTTGAATAGTTTCTGATAATTGTAATTTTCATGAAATCCGTAACCATTGAAATTACCTCCCACGAAATAGTCTTTATCCCCTTCAAATTAAATGATTTTACAGTGAACTGATATGCAAGATTAGTGTGAATGCTAAACTCAGTTTAAAATTACCTGGAAATAAATTACTCAAATTAACGAACAAAAAAATTCATTGGCAAACGTCTGCCCACGCAAGAAATTAATTTGTAAACGTACGAGATACTTATTTAATACTTTAGGTGTCTGTGTAACGGTTAGACTTATTTCGTAAGTTTATCACCAGTTAATAGGTTGACTATGTGTTAATTTGTGGCAGCAACTAAATGCCATTTTCAATTATGTACAGTAATTTTCTACGTATGCGTTACTTGGTTACTGCATAGTTTGTTCTTCTGTAAGCAACCACAGATTTCTCGATACATATCAAGATGGTGAATAAAGGATGTATTTGTCAAATTATTGATTCCCTGTCCGCTCAGACGGTAGATCGGTAGATCGGTTGATCGAAAATATCTTGGATATCGATAAGAAACCTAAGCCATCCATCGGTCGCATCATATAAAGTACGTTTACTATTAGCAATGAGCTGGTCTGTCACTTTTAGTGAACTATTCATCGTGTCTATAGTGGAATGATATAAGCACAATTACATAATAATGTTCTACCACGGCAGATAATATGATATGAAAACTATGCACTACTAAAGATATTGATCCGAAAATGTACTTTTGTGTCTATACTTTATATATAGTGGATACTCAAAGGGTGCAGCTCAGAGGTAATATTCTGTCTATCTTGCCTACGTTTTTATCATGTGTGTCTAGATTTTGTTTGATTCCGATTATTTTTCTTGAGAATGCATAGGGACACAAATCATACACGAACAAGACGTACGTTAAGGAGTTAAAAACCCGAGCACATACGTTCCGTATGGAGACTATGAATGACCTTACCTATATGATGTACACCGTAAACTGCCGTTCTGTTTTGACCCTTAACCGCATAACTACAAGACTGTCTAGATTGTTTTGGTTGGTCAGTAGCCAATATAATAAACAGACCTGTCTATCACACAGACGGGGTAATAAATCTTAATAATATAGAAAGGAAATATGGCTTCCATCACTCCATGTTTACCTTGTAAAAAATTAAAATGAAATAGAGAAATCAGTTTATCTTTATTTAGGAATGTGCTCGGATATACCTGCATTTTACCAGTGGCCTATCTGTCGACTTTAGTTATAAATTATCAGCATGCTAATCTCCGTCCGCTGGGACGTGACATTTCGGCCAATTAAACACAAGTGTGCTATCTCAAAACGAGTTTGCATTTATTTCCCCCAACTGTTTCCTATTTTCCTCATTATCAAACAATAAATCGCTACTTCCTTATTTCAATTGTTTACATAGGCTTTGCAGTGCATTATCGTGTTGAAACGAGCTGTTGATATAGTACTAAACCAATCGTTGCCGTTTCAAATGACAAAACCACTGCATTAATTAGCAACTGCATTGTGTTTCAAGCCATGTTTTGTCATTTGTTTACCATGTCTTGTGTCAACTGAACTTATCAAAAAGGTAATAATAAATCGTACTGGAAAAGCATCACTCAATAGTAATAGCAGAGCATGTATACAGTAAACGGAATACACACAAAACATGACAATTCACAAACATTTCTAAATAGATTGTCTCATGTTCTCTATCAACAAAACATAAGAAAAATACATCATGACCATACCATTTTTCAATAACATACGTGGGACGTTCAAAAATAAACAGGACTGGGGCTCTCACGGGTACAGTTTTCAATATTATACAAATATTATTACATAATATGGAATCGGAATTCAATTGCGAAAATTCAATATCTGATTTATCGAGTTACACTATCACATCCTCTTATAATAGTCCATTTTGAAACCATGGTAACACGCACCCGGCGCAGCCCATGAATTGCCTTAAATGTCGACTATGTAATGGGATGTATCTTTAATACCATCATATCGTTGGTTTTCAAACTTCGCCGTATCATTACATGGTACATGCTAGACGATGTCTGCAAAAATGACGACGTTTAGACGTACGGTATTGAAATAAATACAAGTTGAACTCCAAGAGTGAGACAATTTCGTGACGCAAAAGTGACGTCACCAGAACGTAAGGAAAAACGAACAAACACCAAGTTCTGTCAATAGCAAGCTGATTAAGTCCTCAAAATCGTATGAAATCATCGTAACTACATTTTGGAAACACTTCTGCGAGTCGTTTATCAGTTTTAGAATGTCCCAAATGCTTAAATGACAAATGTTCAGCTTTGTAAGACAGGGAAGTAAAAGGAAATCATAAGAACGTCTGTGACGTCAGTTACCGAGACATTTTAACAATACCAACGTTTCATGGTACGGATTTTCGCACAGATATTCGATGTAAGATCCCGAAAAATACATGCGATACTCGCCAACGCTTTACTTGTGTGACTCATTGTGGAACTGGAATGTATTCATCACCCTGTATCACTATAAACGTCGTATTTCGTAGCCCTATGCAAAGCACTAACGCCGTGTTTTATAGCGCGACGTCATTTTGTGCGCCGGGTTAGCGTTAGTGACCTGGTTTAGTCACCTGTAACTTTTAGACTGCGTATTTGTTTTAGTTGATAATTTTACAGTATGTAGAAAAAGGATTCCGATTTATGATAGTATATAATGTGATTAATTTCGTTTTGGCATGCACGTTTTGTGACAATAGTCCTGTTTATTTTTGAACGTCCCACGTACAACTGACCTTATAAGCCGATTGCAATGACGTACATACACGGGACGACCGCTCTATAATTAAGTAACGTTTCTTCCAGAGACACGCAATAGTACATTCTATTACATGTAAGGGTAATCACTTGGTGACATTCACCCGTGAAATGGTCTAAATATAAGACAGATACTGTATGGAATCGCTGATACCTCATTCCCTAAGTCGTAATGTTACAAAACAAGTCATATCTTGTCCAACTGGTCAATACCACCGGAAGACACAGACCCGCTGAACAAACATGTTGTTGCCTAATTTTCTGTTTTACAGGCGTCTTACAGAACAGATCAATAGACTGGGATTCTGGAGTGGAGAAAAATATCAAATCCATTTATATCAACCTCGGACACGAACAGAAAAAAGGGATCCAACATGTTTGAATGATTATTACTGCGAGATATGATGTCTATGTTTACGAAGTAACAAGTTAGACACTTAAGAGCCTTGTTGCTGTTTAGACGAAGAGATAAATATAAGGCAGAACTTAACTTCACCAGCTGACCACAGAAAACATTAAAACATCACATACCACAACTACAAGGCACAATGCCCATCACATACTACAACTACAAGGCACAATGCCCATCACATAACAAAACAAGAAAGTAAACCATCCAAATACCAAGTTCAATTTAAGAGCAAAGCTTTCGTGAAAACCTACTAGTAGCATTTTGCTTTTCTACATCACCACCACATACAACAATGCATGTGCTCATTTGAAACCCGGATAGTATGTTAAGAACAAGATCCGCACTATAAAAATATTGTTACAGTTTATGCCCAGGCTGTGTGATATTTATAGACATCAAGTTAGAGAAAAAATGCAATTTATAATCGTTTGCGCGATAATTATATCACACAACAAACATAAGGCACTTTAGGTATTTATGTATAAATGTTATATTACTTTTATGGACCAGTGTTGCCGGCCTTGATGTAAATACATGTACATATAATTATTTTTAGGAATGCAGGAAGTTCGGAAACTGTGAAGTTGTTTAGTTTTTTTCAAAGACATGTGTAATGTTTATGTTGAGTGTTGCAATGTGGTTTGTCCATCTGATGTTTGGTCGTTCTTGTGATTCGTTTTTGTCTGATGGCTCTTTCTCTGATTCTGTTTGATTGACTGAGACGTTCCGCTTTATATGTTCGTGTTCAGTGATATGCAATTTTTCTGTTGGCTACTGTCTTTCCCGTTCGATTTGTTAATTTCTTGTACCTTTTAACCTATTGATATTTGTCGCGTTTTGGTGTCAAGCCTTATCTGCATTACTCGAGAGTGAAAACAATAAACTTATTACTAGTTATGCACTAGGGCAGACTGTCAGCATTTGTTTTTTTCCAAATCCGTTTCATAAGTCCCATAACCAGTTTTGTTTGTACATTGGACTAAGTGCACCGACTGTTTTCAAAATATAGACATAATTCGTTTATAGGACAATTAAACGCATTTTTACGAATGCAAAAATCAAAACTCATATAGGGCGAGATAAAGCATCGAATGGTTTCAAATGTAACCAAAAACATAGCATCCACATATAATGGCGCTGTACTTATCACACCAACGTGTCCTACCCGAGTACTGAAGCACACCAAATGTCGCGTTCACATCATTTTGTTCTGATAAAAGTGACGTATGTTATTTACTGTGAGTTATTTACTACGCGTGCCTGATCAGTATATTAACATCGCGTTATCCCATTGATCTTGATATTCTATTTACATCGTTAATTCACCTAACATAATTTATCACATGCAATTTTGTTAATTATCTAAGTTAGGCAATGTAAGTCAATGTAATCCGATCATGTACAAAGTAAATAACCGACAGTTACGTCCTGATTTTATAATCTTATCTTGGTATTTAAATGCCTGCCAGTCATTATATTGAACAACCTACACTAAAAAGGCCAAGTTTGTTATCGTTTCAGTTAGCGTTTTTGCTGACGTTCTTTGAAAACATCAATAGATATAATCTTTAAGCCGGTATTCGTAGTTCGATATTACAGTTAGGTCATTTGATATAATATCGCAATGAACACCGTCTGATATACTTACAGGTACAAGCATTAATATCATTGAAACGCTTTGAGCTGAGATTCTGCACATAATGGACGGAATTTACATATTTGTAGTTGCAAGGAACGGGTCGTATATCAAAAATCACTTTCATTTCAGAAATTTGGAATATCAATTACAATTCTTCCATAGAATTCCTAGTTGACATAGATAAGCGGCATACTGTTATTAGCTGTTACATACGGATGATGGGTGGCATGGTGGTCGAGACGAGTGGTTAACGCACTTGACTACAGATCGAGAGGTCCCTGGTTCGAATCTCGGCCGGGACACTCGGTCATTTCTGAAATGCTTTTCAGTGTTTCCCACCCAACTAGAGATGAACTGGTTGGAAACCCAGAGGCAGTCTCGCGTGTATCGGTGCTATACACCGGGCACGTTAAAGAACCAGGGAGTCTATTTGGAACGAGCTAGGGTAACGCACCCGGATTCCTTGTATCACAAATCTTTCTTCTACTAGCTGTCCCTTCAGCAAAAAAACAGGACCCCATTGGAAATAAGTGCTTGCACTTTCATGGGTTATCCTTGACCGAAAGGCCTAAATAATTACATACAACAAAACTATAGTAATAATTTGTGTACGAGGAAAGTAGCACTCAGTGGAAACAGCAGGATATAGGGATACAATAAACAATATAAACTGATGAATGAAAAGAACAGTACACACAAGACGATTTGACACCTTAGCATAGCAGTCGATTTATTTAAACATAATCAATATAAAATCCAACCAACAATTGAGAACAAAAATAATAATGCCAGCCAGAGACAACAATGTCAAAGTAAGACTAGCAAGTGGTAAAGTCGAGTAAAGCAACCGTATATAACAGGTGAGCCGGAAAAATAGATCTCAAGTTCGAAGCCACTCTTAGTCGCAATTAGACATTAGAAAGAATTTCATTTAATGTGGTTTTAATGTAGCCCAAAATGCAGATTGAATAGAGACGCAGCACCGCATACACAAACTGTCAGAAAGCAGAAAACAACGCTTAGACGCTAAAACCAATTGAAGAGATAGGTAAATTATCAATATAGAAAACTCGTGTTAATCACTAACTAAAATGTTTATAAAATGTTTCGTAATTGCCAAGTACACATTGTTGAAGTAGGCGGTGACCATTTTGAACATTGAGGAAGACATGCAGAAAATGATATGTCATTCATATTCAACAGTTATAACATTGCGTCATGGAAGTAACTCGGCTTCACCGAAATAAGTAGTTGCCTGAAAATGGAAGGAAAGCCACTCATCTAAAACGTCATTTTTCAGTCTTCGGGGGAAACAGTTGGACATGTTTCATTGACCTAAATGCCAATTAGCCGGAAGTAATTGTAAGAAAACAAATGATTTGTCAGGATGCGTATATATCGTTGCCGATGACTTGTAATCTGTCAGTCTGTTGAAGTCCTCACATAACATTGGAAACTAAAGTTGTAGACCGTAACATAGCAATTGCGAGAGATAAAGAAACTCTAACGTGTATATTGCTTGTCATGCAGTAGTCAATGTTGCCCAAGTAAACGCAACTTACTTATTTCGGTTACTTGATCCGTATTGTATTGTGTACAATGTTCCGTTTGAAATCATCGTATGTCACTACATACTACAATTGTTAAACTTAAAAACAACAGTGTCAACTGCGTTTGATATTGCTACGTTTTATGACATAACCTTAGTAGTATTGCGGATGTTTAACAGTATAAGCTCAAATATCGAGACCAATCACACTTTCTGCATAGTTTTAAAAACTCTTGATCATGATTATGATTGATAACTTTGATCACAGTTCGTAGTTTCATAATTTGTTATTGTAGCGCCAAGGTCAATGATTTACTAAGTTGAACATCAGCAATGATGGTTTACAGAGAGTGGCAGCTGTATAATGGGATAGTATAATGACTATAAACAAATTATTATCCAATCAAAGTATGTATAATACTTTCGAAGCACGTTGTATAATGAATGTTACTAGAGGCGTTGCTGACGTTGTAGTTCGTGTTGGATAATTGGGCGCCAGCGTGTACCTGATGCCACATTCTTCCTCAAAGCATAGTCACAATAATTGAAGAAACATTTAGACAAATATTGGCACAAAAAATACATCCTAATTGTAGTACCAACGCTGAATGGGTCTTTGGTGTCGGTGTATTGAATACTAATGGTCCGCTACTGTTCCTACTTTATTCCTGTTTAATAATAGTAACGACATCATTAGTTGTATCTGCCTTACACCTTACAATAAACACATACGGAATCACTCGGTGTAATCAGGTCAGATAAATACCATAGTAATATACTCGTATTAACCAGATGTAATGAGCATTATACGTTGTTGTGTATTAGATACTAGAAAGTGATTACTTCATTGCAGTATTTTTCGAAATCTGCTATTTTTATCCCCAAACGTCATAAACTAACATATTTGCCTTCGTAGCTCACTGGCTAGTGCGCATGTCGTCTAATCTGGCGACCCGACTTCAAATACGACAGGAGGCGATTGCATGCCTGTCATATTTCAGCGGAAAGCTGACTGGCAAATGAAGGCTATGCTCGGTATATGTACATTCGCAATGTATAGCAATTAATGGTAAGATCTACTACTATTACATACTATGTCAATTGGATGCTGTTATGCTACAACAAAATACATGTGAATTGAGTCTAAAACTGTCTAGATACTGGAGACATTTAATCGTTTACTAAATAATCTTAATTTTGATTAATATGTAAGTATACTTTTACATTTCCGGTCACATGTAAACATCATGCATGAGGTTTCCCAATATCATGAACGAGCTAACATAACGTACACCATGGTATCGCAACGATGTTGGGGTCAGTGCATTTTATTCGTAATTATTGAAAAACGTAATGAAAAATCAAAAGTCTATAAATCATTTTGCTTTGGTGAAGTTAAAAACGTTACGGTTGGATATTATTAGATGCTCATGTAATTAAAACTTAATCCCTTAATCCCTTCTGCCATTTATGTTCAGTTTTTTCGTGTAAGACCAGTTATGTAAAAAACCCTGTTTTATATATAATTAATTATGCGTACCCACGGTTTTAGTTGTAAGTTATTTAAGAAAACATAAAATCAAAATTCATGATACGTGCCGCATCGAATTTGGTACATCAATACATTAACTCATACTTACATAATTTATATACTTAACAAGATTATCCGAGGTTTCCTGCTAATATTATAGACTGTATCGTATCACGATAGTATTGAGTATGCTATTGATCTCACGGTATTAATTTGTGAAGAACTATTCTCTTTCATTAGCTATTAGTGCAAAATAAAGCAAAATTAATTTACAAAATGTACTTCAAACATTCGTCAAATCGTAATTATGGAAATTAAAACAATTTCATTGCGTTATGGGTGATGCTCGCTGAATAGAGATATTCAAGTCGTTTTGTACAGTGCAAAAACTTTAAATATTAATCCGAAATGCTTCTGTTGATGGTACTGTCAAATACAAGACAATATATCGAGTCAAACTGTCAGAGAATGAGACGGAAAGTCAAAGTTAGAGAAAAAATCGAAAACATTCAAAAGTATAATATTTATCAATGTGTTTATTCAAGATATTCACACAATCATTTAAGATAATTTTGTAATTGAACATTTCAGTTTTGACCTCCTCATTCGATAAAGCTAATCACTAGGATATTGAATTACTTCGTATTAAATATTTGACTGCTAGATCAATGTGTTGCTAATTTCACTCTTATAGTTTATCTAATATATGTAGTTAAATCGTGAATTACTTTTGAAGACCATCAAGCATATTAACTATACTCATTGTATATTTCATGTTCAAAATACTTCCACCTTAATTGAGGAGTCCCATAAGCGAACTATTTGTACACCTGATTATTCCTGTATAGTTTCATTTAATTCATCAATTGGTTAAGGAGAGAAAAGCATTTATCGAATTTCGGCGGACGACGACGACGGACACCAGGCAGCGACATATCTTAATTGCTAACGAGTTAACACTTACATGTATGTGTGCCTAATATCGGACAGGGAAGACAGCCCTCACTAAAACAGCCGAGAAACGAAAACAACACAAACCACTATCACAATTCACAATGCCCTACACGCAACTGAACGAGAAAATGAAAGTCACAGCCGCAGTCGCTAAAAAGTCGTAAGACATAGTTGCAGCTATAACAAAAGCTGATTGACCATGATTTAGCTGCCAAAAAGTCGTAAGCCAGTCGCAAAGAGTGAACGTAGATGCATTAATATCTCATGATCATTATAATATATCGTTGAACGAATTAGTTGACATAAGGACAACGCATTGTATAGGCGACAACACCATATACCGTTAAACATGATTATCTACAAATTTATGACAATGTCGTAATGGTATATGTTTCCTTTAGGTGCATCCATATGAATACTAATGAAATAGTTGCGTGCACATTCCTTTTTAATATGTATAATTAATACAAACAATTGCATTTGAAACAATTTAATTCAGTAGTATAGCATATAAACGAGTCTAGCAGTAACAACAATAATTTAATATCAGTCCTACGCACACTAATAATGCCATTTACTGAAATAAGAATGTGTTTTGTGTAATCCGATTGTAAAAGCTAAATGTCTTCGTCACTTTTAATCTATTCATATATTATAGTATGTAGTTCTAATGTACCTATAATGCAACGTCAAGTACGTCGCTATACACATTCGTACGATGATACAGCAGGGTTATATGTTTGTATAATAAAACCTAACTAGAAAATGTCGTGCGCATATGGCGTGTAATGTAACTATCATACAAATGTATCAGCTTGTCAAATTCTGATATACTCGAAAGAGTGTTATTATATATATAGTTATTTCTGCTTCGACAGATAATAGTTTTGTATGTATTTTATATATCGACATAAACCTATGAAATTAGATTGTATAGCACATCGATAATCCTTCTTTATTGTTACGCAATAAGTAACAGATGCAATATACAAAATATTGTCCTTCCCCGAACAATGAATCACATCATTCGTGTTCTTTCTGTCAATGCTATGAACATGCAAATGTAATTTACATTCTAGCTTGAAACAATTAACATTACGTTAGATGTGATTCAAGCAAAACTTTGACTAATAACAATGCTACAGTTTAAAAGTGCATGCAATCTATAAATCATAAAGTATTGTGACACATTTAAAATCTTCTACGTATTCAAAGCAAGGCGATCTGAGCATTGGCGTCAAAACGACAAAGTGTGGCATGCTGACATGAGGTTGCACAGCAACACTCAACTTACGTCTAAAATAAAGTAAAACTTACAATTATCTCTTTAGGTACTCCTCATCAGTAACTGAAAAAAGGAAATGAAATGTAAACAATCATCATCACAATGTAACGAAACGTACCTTGATGTTCGTACAAAATGTAAATAAATTCGAACCCTTTACTTAACCATACATTGGCCTAGCAATGAGCAGCACGAATACATTACGTTTGCGGTTAAACAATTAAAACGTTTTATTTATGGTTGGTAATATTATTGTATTCAACCATTCAATGTTCATAGGCAACGACATGGTGAATCATCATAAAAACATAAAGACAAGTTTGAACAATATACAAAATGCAGATATCTAATAAGGATGTTAATGGATATAAGGCCTAATTGGTATTGGTCAAACACCACTGAAATAATAATAAATCTAGAAACGCAACGTCTTTTCTTACATATGTACTTGCAGTGTACGTGTGTATTTGTATTGTGTGTAGTTGTGTTGTTTAATATTGTAGAAACTTGGCAATTAACCAAATTTTATCGATCGTGTTACGTAAATCCCGTGCACCGATATAATCACACCAAGCATGTTTTTTCGTGCAAATGTTTGCGCATGATAAAAGTCGGTATAAATTGGATCGAACTTTTTGTAAAGTTAGCTAATATATTAACCGAAAATCACAAAAGAAATAGCATATGTTCCGGAATTAAAAATACAATGATTGTCCGAATATGAATAAATCAGGCCATTTGGATGCTTATGGCAGAAATGTCAAACAGGAGTTGGCAAGGCGGTTAAATTGTCATGAACCGAAAAGTTCTGGTCTAGAAACACGCTACCAACATAATGTTGCCATTTGCGACCGCCCAAGTTCAGGTCATCCATGCGTAACAACTCTCCCACGAGATCAGTAAGACCGCGTGAACCAGCTCAAGGTCAGACTCACAACTGCTGCTGACAGTGCTAAACAACTTGATGGACATCATTAATAAGTAATCAATCAATAGTTGATCGATAATTTACATATTCACTTAAAACAACGATTCCGAAAAAATAGCGATTTTATAATTTTTCATTCCCAGTAATTTTTCGGCCACAATATACACCAAACACTGCTCTGCACCTAACTGTAGCTCTATGTGATAAAATGTTACAGATGTATTGATAATTGAATACAACAACATCAAGTAAATGTAGTTTGCTTGTCTATCATCATACAGGTTGAAAGCATACTGGCAGTAGACCAGTGTTGCGTTTCTAGATGTACACCATATACATAATAACAACTAAAAAGATACTTAGGCAATATATAACAACAGCATAACAAGGTTGGTCTAACAAATGTCTTACAAGGATGGTTGATAAAAAAAGACTTCGGTTATAGAGATGTTCTGTTGATATTTATGTTGAATAAGAAAATGGGAAATATGGTCACAACAACATTACTGTTGGTATAACCTCATGTACCACCGACGGATGGCAATGTTTGATAGATGTATATTATACTGTTATTGACTTATGTTGAGGTGAATATGATGTTTTGTTGACCTGAAAAAAGTGATATTGGCCGATGACGAAGTCAGAGGTCAATATAATTTTTTGAAGGTCAACTAAACATCATATTGATCGAAACATAAGTCGACAACTGTTATATTGTATACCATGCCATAAGTCAAGGAAATAAAACCCATTGTCTCTTTTTAAATCATGATAACTTCAGTCTCTCTTCAGAAAAGTGTATGTATGACAAAAGACGACTCTTCAATTGTTCTAGCTAACAATGCTCTTCTTATGTTGTGTTTGCCAGAGTATTCACGTATTTATTAACGGCATTTATCATTAATGGCTGGTTAGAGCCTATAAATATGTATGAGCAGCTGTAGGTCAAATAATACGGGAAATAACGTTACGTTGTTTGGAACGTTAGGTCGCAGGAAATGACGTCACGTCATAAAAAAGTGATATCAACCCCAGCCTCGCTTTCGGGAGGTGTATATTAAAATATATACACCTCTCGTGCAGGCCGTCTAAGCCAATCAGAATCCTTGTTACATAATAGGTATACAATATTAAATGATGTTGTTTAAATATATCTGGCTCGCAATAGTTTGATAGTATATGTTCCCAATTATATTGCCATGATGCGAGATTTTTGTAAGTAATGTAGCGTGTATGTTTGTTGTTTGTTTAAGCTGTAAACAGCTCGTTAATGATCACAATACAATAGTGTTATTTCCTACTAGAAACAAACAGGCATGTACATAACAGTGTTGTGACCACCTTGTGTGTTTATGATATGTTTAGTGATGTATTGGCTTGGTGGTAGGAATTGTATGTATCATTTCTAACAGAAGACTTTAAATAAGTTTTTAAACATCCATAGTACAAACACCGTTACTTAGATATATCTTAGCATATATATGGTTTTATAAAACGTATATATACCTTTTGTTAGCGTACTAAGAAGGTTTTTACTACATAATGTCTTAGAATAATGGCTTGTCATTGAAACGAGGCTCCTATAATTTAGATTGTTTATATCAAGCAAATGTTAAACCACCGTCTGTTTTGTTCACTTATTTGTATTTCCAAACTCAAACTTAACAAATAAAGTCGAGACAAAATTGCAAGTACTGATCAAGAAGCTTATTAGTTTGTAAACTATATTATCTAGTCTGTTACAGAAAAGCATTAAACCTTAGTAGAAATTCATACAAAGGAGAAGAGGTAAACATGGTGATCAATTTTCAAACAAAACTGAATGTACTGATAGTCCATCATTGCTAAATAATAACTTTATGTAATATACAGAAAGGCCTTAGAATGTATTATCATCAAAAACTACAATCTTTAACGAGACAGACCGGTATTCATACAAATGCACTTCATAAACAGATCATGCGCACAATAAAACTTGCATTTTGGATTGTGGAACACTAATCATTTGATAAAATATTTTAGTTGTCATGTAATCATTGCAATAAGGTAGTTTTCCAAAGATATTAACATCGTTTTTGTATTTGAATGTTCTAATAATTTTTTTAATTTAAAATTAAACATTCACTCCAAATACAATAAAAGATAATACTAAATCGCAAAGGGAAACCAGTACTCGACATAGACAGCAGAGCACGACTATGTTCAAAACTGAATTATTAGAGTACATACACATTTTATAAATAATATGTTTATATATACCGGTATTATGATATCATACATGTTTTGTTCTGCATGGTACTTCATTAATTCTTTAATAACTGATGCATGCCAAAGACCCGCAGACAATGAGATGCAATGATGACAACTGCAAAACATGGTCAAGGTGATGTCAACATCTTTCGAAACCGTTCAGTTTTGTGCTTTTTCGTTTATTCTTTTTGTGTCTTTCATGTCGCATTGTTTATGTTGTAGGATGCCCTTAGCTCTGTCTTGTGCTACAATACATGTGGTTGATTATGCATTTGATTAAACTACAATGTAAATAAATGTTTTCGTTAAGTCCCTTTCTGCGCGTATTCATTACATGATTTTATTCACTCATTGACGCGCTCTTGTAACATGAAAAACCAGATCAAGATGAAACACATTCGTGAAATGTACTCATAAAACATACAAATGTACAAATTGCATGTCTACATGTACGAATGCTATCCGTCAATTTTAACATATCATATAATGCACTCAGAAGTATTCCAATGTTCGTGTGTTAAACATGTACTTCAAAAGTATCAAGCATTGGTTGTTGTATGAGATTGAAAGTGATAACATGCATATATCCTATGATAGGTATTCAGGTACAATTTAACACTTAACCGCAGTCGATTAATGCTATTTGGAATCACAAAGGGATATTAAGATGATAATAACACCTAGTCAAGATTCAGTTCGTGAGAATTTAATAGTCACATGTATGTATGTATCTGCTGTATGTGTGACTAGTTGCATCATCTACTGTACGCTAGAAATTAAAGTTAAGTGAGTGCATTCAATAAATAGCTTCAATCTGCTCAAGTGATTGCTCTTATGTTTTGTTATCTAGAAATCTTAAAAAATAGCTAACGGAATTAAACAGTTCAAATTTTTGATTGAAATGTGTGAAGATGTTTTGTGTTAAGTGTGCACGTTGTACGAGTATGTAAAGAGTGTATTGTGTTGAAATGAATATATATGAGGAGGTTTTTACGTTTGATGATGTTATCTATGATGTTGTTTAATGTATTGTTACCCGTCTTGAGGAAGTTTCGTAAACCAGTTTCACATTTTTGATTTTCTAGGGAGATAACATCATAGAGTACTAATATATAGTTTCAACATAATTTGACCTAATATGTAGCAATTTCAATTTACTTCAAACTCATCATCCTCAGTGTGACACCATCATTGTACTGTGCCTATTTCCTGTGAAATTTGCCGCATCACTAATGTTAAATTAAAATTTTAACGCAAACTGTTTTATTATTAAAACATGTTAACACATACCACTCATTACACGTAATTTAGTGATGTTTTTTAACGTTTATAATCTAATTGCTGGTTTCACCCGCAGCCCTGCCAATCACATGTTACCTAAGAGATTGTCCAAACAACAAACATGCCAATCATCTATAACATGCAATCTTCCGAAGCAATTAGTATTGAACTTTGTTGTGTCTTTATATACTTCCTGTTGTGTATCAATGTCAGGAAATACAAGTGCGTTTGCAGCATGCAGTACATTATCATTAATATAACCAACCGTGTCAATGTCATATATCTTCTAAGTCATGGTCTTAACTGTACATAATTAAAGCCATAAAATCTCTTGATCATTTGCGTGTACGGATGTGATTTCAATTTTATAAGTTAAATCAGTATCGATTATAGGCTAATTGTTTCTATTGTGCTTTTAATTTCACCACATAAAAGACGCACCATGTCGTAAACTTGTTTTAAGTTTAACTTTAATCAGCATGCATTAACCGGTTACTATTCTAATTATAAACGTTAATTTTTATTTCATCAGATGATTGGCCCACTCATGTCTTCTTAAAAGTTCTTAAAGTTTTAAAGTAGTTTTCTTTCTCCTTTACAGTTGATTTGTGTGAAAGCATCTTTGAAGCAAAGCCACTTGTGACTTGATTAAGTAATCATACAAGTAACATGCTAATACATAACAGTATAACATACTCGTATATGGCACGTTGTACATTGTAAAAAAGTGTTAACAATGGCTGCAGTCTTTGCTAAACTTTACAAGTGACTACAACTACCACAAACGAAATACTTCTAGTTGTGAAAGACTAGTATATTACTAACTAAAAAAAATTCTTATAGATAAGTATAAGACGTAAATTTAAAACATATTGTACGGATCAGGCGATAATGGCAAATTGTAGTTATGAGTATACGTATAATCTTTATATTGTTGTGTTGAGCGTACATGATGCATGGGTGAGCTCACAGTTTGCTGAGATGCGCGCAAATTACTGGGATGAGCGTTCGCAGGTTGCTAGTATGAGCGCAGATTTTACTGAAATAAGAGCGTATGCAAAGCCCTGGGTTTAGTCCGTCGTCGCGTTGTATCAAATATGAGAGAAAATTGTACTAGTGTTTCAATTGCTTACCGATACGCATGGAATGAAAATTAACTGGCTCCTCTTCTCTAACACCTTAAATACAGCAGTATTAAACTAATGTAACATCCCAGAGTGCAGTATGATTGCTCAGTTTAAACCACCCTAATGCACTTCCCTTCATTCCAACCTTATTATCTAAATGACTTTTGATTGTCTGAATAATTTCCAGCATTGCATGTAAACGCGACATTATACAAGGTTTATGTCCTGTAATGCGACAAATAGACAACATAATAACATGTTGTCAATGTACAGTCTGCCGCAGTACTGACAACAGCGTGCAATATGGCAAATGACCAAGTATCAAATCGTAGGTCATCTGGGGTCAAAAACTAGGTCACCAGGTCACTGATTCTGCCTAAACTGCTGGTCATATGGTGAGCGCTTTAGAGCCAATGGTCCTCTTGTTGTATTAGTCAATTTTCCTTGGGTTATTAAAATTCTATCTGAATTTCATGAAATGTAAAATAAATACAAACAGTATGAACAACCATACTGTGAAGATGCCCCTCACTAATAACTGTAATGAGTTATTTTGATATAGTATCAATGGATGATTGAATCCCCTTTAGGCAATGCCTTAGTTCATATTAAATTATCAGCATGCTAATATCTGTCCGCTGGGATGTGTCATTTCGGCCAATTAAACACAAGTGTGCTATCTCAAAACGAGTTTGCATTTTTTTCGCTAACTGTTTCTCATTTTCCTCATTATCAAACAAAAAACCGCACATCCTTATTTCAATTGTTTACATAGGCTTTGCATTGCATTATCGTGTTGAAACGAGCTGTTTATATAGTGATAAACCAATCGTTGCCGTTTCAAATGACAAAACCACTGCATTAATTAGCAACTGCATTGTGTTTCAAGCCATGTTTTGTCATTTGTTTACCATGTCTTGTGTCAACTGAACTTATCAAAAAGGTAATAATAAATCGTACTGGAAAAGCATCACTCAATAGTAATAGTAAAGCATGTATACAGTAAACGGAATACACACAAAACATGACAATTCACAAACATTTCTAAATAGATTGTCTCATGTTCTCTATCAACAAAACATAAGAAATATACATAATGACCGTACCATTTTTCAATAACATACAACTGACCTTATAAGCCGATTGCAATGACGTACATACACGGGACGACCGCTCTATAATTAAGTAACGTTTCTTCAAGAGACACGCAATAGTACATTCTATTACATGTAAGGGTAATCACTTGGTGACATTCACCCGTAAAATGGTCTAAATATAAGACAGATACTGTATGAAATCGCTGATACCTCATTCCCTAAGTCGTAATGTTACAAAACAGTTCACATCTTGTTCAACTGGTCAATACAACAGGAAGCAACAGACCCGCTGAACAAACATGTTGTTGCCTAATTTTCTGTTTTTACAGGCGTCTTACAGGACAGATCAATAGACTGGGATTCTGGAGTGGAGAAAAATATCAAATCCATTTCTATCAACCAGACCTCGGACACGAACAGAAAAAAGGGATTCAAAATGTTTGAATGATTATTACTGCGAGATATGATTTCTATGTTTACGAAGTAACTAGTTAGACACTGCTGTCTAGACGAAAATATCAAAATATAAGGCAGAACTTAACTTCACCAGCTGATGACAGAAAACATAAAAACATCACATACCACAACTACAAGGCACAATTCCTATCACCTAACAAAATCAAAGCACTAAGAGTGCTGATGGGAGGCGATCTGGGTGCTGCTACTAAAGCTTAAACCGACTTTACACGTTTAATTTTCGTTTTCTAATTGCCGATCTTGTCTTGAATGTCAAAATAAGCATATGTGACTACATGTATATAGGTATGTAAATAATTGTAAAAAGGGGCATATTAATTGATATGGAATACATGTACTGAAGGCGTATATCAAAAGTGACTTTAAAAAAATACTACGCGCCTATTTATCAGATTCTACAGTACCGTCTTGTAATCACTTCCCTAACAGCGTGAGACATAACAGTACTTTGCAGACAATGTACGATTCATTGATAAAACAATCACGTGACCCTGGTCTGAAGTTTCTGAAAATAGCTATACAGCCGGAACATTTAATGCACATGTCATTTTCATATTACGAAACAAGTTCCATTTCGACCCGGCGGAGTGATTATCTGCAAAAATATCGATTTAACCAACAGTTTGCCAATAATTGTTGATCTTAGAATAAACAAGTGTTGCTAATTGAATTATATCAGTTTAAAAATTTAGAGAAACATTTGTAGCAGTATTGGGAATGTGGACAATTTATGGAACTACTTGAATGCGGATTCACATTCTTTAGCCTAAATGCGGTTCAGGTTGCATTAAGAAATGGGCAATGATCTATTGAGAGGCTAACGCCTCCCAACGAGAAAGTAAACCATCCAAATACTAAGTTCAATTTAAGAGCACAGCTTTCGTAATATTCTAGTAGCATTTTGTTTTTCCACATCACCACCACCTACAACAATGCATGTGCTCATTGGAAACCCGGAAAGTATGTTAAAAACAAGATCCGCACACGACAAGTAAGGTACTCTATGTTGTTTGTAGATTCCTATATATATATTCTTTATTTCGTCTCATTTATGTACATACATATAACATACGACATAAGCAGAACAGATAAAATGTTCCTATGTAAAATGGTTAAATGTGTATTACTAAATTACTTTGACTGAAATCAATGTGAGCTGACGTCAATCAGTAAAGTGTGAAATATAATGATTGGTATATGATAATGTTAGTAGTTACCGTATAAAGGATTTGCATACGTAACATATACAACATATACGACAAGTTTATAGGTGCTCATACGAATGCAATCTGATGTAAACACTATACAAATATTGTTACAGTTTATGCCTAGGCTGGGTGATATTTATAGACATCAAGTAAGAGAGAAAATGCAATTTATAATCGTTTGCACGATAATTATACAACACAACAAACAAAGGGCACTTTAGGTGCACATGAGTCATAAATGTTGCTTTACTTTTATGAACCAGTGTCGCCGGCCTTGATGTTAATACATAATAGGAATTTATGAAGTTCGGAAACGTTGAAGTTGTTTCGTTAATTATTTCAAATACATGTGTAATGTTTACGTTGAGTGTTGCAATGTGGTTTGTCCATGTGATGTTTGTCGTCCTTGTGATACGTTTTTGTCTGAAGGCCCTTTCTCTGGTTGAGGCGTTCCGTTTTATATGTTCGTGTTCAGTAATATGCAATTTTTCTGTTGGCTGCTGTCTTTCCCGTTCGATTTGTTAATTTCTTGTACCTTTTAACCTATTGATATTTGTCGCGTGTTGGTGTCAAGCCTTATCTGCATTACTCGAGAGTGAAAACAATAAACTTATTACTAGTTATGCACTAGGGCAGACTGTCAGCATATGTTTTTTTTCCAAATCCGTCTCATAAGTCCGATAAACAGTTTTGTTTGTACATTGGACTAAGTGCACCGACTGTTTTCAAAATATAGACATAATTCGTTTATAGGACAATTAAACGCATTTTTACGAATGCAAAAATCAAAACTCATATAGGGCGAGATAAAGCATCGAATGGTTTCAAATGTAACAAAAAACATAGCATACACATATAATGGCGCTGTACTTATCAAACCAATGTGTCCTACCCGAGTACTGAAGCACACCAAATGTCGCGTTTACATCATTTTGTTCAGATATAAGTGACGTATGTTATTTACTGTGAGTTATTTACTACGCGTGCCTGATCAGTATATTAACATCGCGTTATCCCATTGATCTTGATATTCTTTTTACATCGTTAATTCACCTAACATAATTTATCACATGCAATTTTGTTAATTATCTAAGTTAGGCGATGTAAGTCAATAATCCGATCATGTACAAGGTAACTAACCGACAGTTACGTCCTGATTTTATGATCTTTTCTTGGTGATTTAAATGCCTGCCAATCATTATATTGAACAACCAACAATAAAAAGGCCAAGTTTGTTATCGTTTCAGTTAGCGTTTTTGCTGACGTTCTTTGAAAACATCAATAGATATCATCTTTAAGCCGGTATTCGTAGTTCGATATTACAGTTAGGTCATTTGATATAATATCGCAATGAACACCGTCTGATATACTTACAGGTACAAGCATTAATATCATTGAAACGCTTTGAGCTGAGATTCTGCACATAATGGACGGAATTTACATATTTGTAGTTGCAAGGAACGGGTCGTATTTCAAAAATCACTTTCATTTCAGAAATTTGGAATATCAATTACAATTCTTCCATAGAATTCCTAGTTGACATAGATAAGCGGCATACTGTTATTAGCTGTTACATACGGATGATGGGTGGTACGGTGGTCGAGACGAGTGGTTAACGCACTTGACTACAGATCGAGAGGTCCCTGGTTCGAATCTCGGCCAGGACACTCGGTCATTTCTGAAATGCTTTTCAGTGTTTCCCACCCAACTAGAGATGAACTGGTTGGAAACCCAGAGGCAGTATCGCGTGTATCGGTGCTATACACCGGGCACGTTAAAGAACCAGGGGGTCTATTTGGAACGAGCTAGGGTAACGCACCCGGATTCCTTGTATCACAAATATTTCTTCTACTAGCTGTCCCTTCAGCAAAAAAACAGGACCCCATTGGAAATAAGTGCTTGCACTTTCATGGGTTATCCTAGACCGAAAGGCCTAAATAATTACATACAACAAAACTATAGTAATAATTTGTGTACGAGGAAAGTAGCACTCAGTGGAAACAGCAGGACATAGGGATACAATAAACAATATAAACTGATGAATGAAAAGAACAGTACACACAAGACGATTTGACACCTTAGCATAGCAGTCGATTTATTTAAACATAATCAATATAAAATCCAACCAACAATTGAGAACAAAAATAATAATGCCAGCCAGAGACAACAATGTCAAAGTAAGACTAGCAAGTGGTAAAGTCGAGTAAAGCAACCGTATATAACAGGTGAGCCGGAAAAATAGATCTCAAGTTCGAAGCCACTCTTAGTCGCAATTAGACATTAGAAAGAATTTCATTTAACGTGGTTTTAATGTAGCCCAAAATGCAGATTGAATAGAGACGCAGCACCGCATACACAAACTGTCAGAAAGCAGAAAACAACGCTTAGACGCTAAAACCAATTGAAGAGATAGGTAAATTATCAATATAGAAAACTCGTGTTAATCACTAACTAAAATGTTAATAAAATGTTTCGTAATTGCCAAGTACACATTGTTGAAGTAGGCGGTGACCATTTTGAATATTGAGGAAGACATGCAGAAAATGATATGTCATTCATATTCAACAGTTATAACATTGCGTCATGGAAGTAACTCGGCTTCACCGACATAAGTAGTTGCCTGAAAATGGAAGGAAAGCCACTCATCTAAAACGTCATTTTTCAGTCTTCGGGGGAAACAGTTGGACATGTTTCATTGACCTAAATGCCAATTAGCCGGAAGTAATTGTAAGAAAACAAATGGTTTGTCAGGATGCGTATATATCGTTGCCGATGACTTGTAATCTGTCAGTCTGTTGAAGTCCTCACATAACATTGGAAACTAAAGTTGTAGACCGTAACATAGCAATTGCGAGAGATAAAGAAACCCTAACGTGTATATTGCTTGTCATGCAGTAGTCAATGTTGCCCAAGTAAACGCAACTAACTTACTTCGGTTACTTGATCCGTATTGTATTGTGTACAATGTTCCGTTTGAAATCATCGTATGTCACTATATACTACAATTGTAAAACTTAAAAACAACAGTGTCAACTGCGTTTGATATTGCTACGTTTTATGACATAACCTTAGTAGTATTGCGGATGTTTAACAGTATAAGCTCAAATATCGAGACCAATCACACTTTCTGCATAGTTTTGAAAACTCTTGATCATGATTATGATTGATAACTTAAATCACAGTTCGTAGTTTCATAATTTGTTATTGTAGCGCCAAGGTCAATGATTTACTAAGTTGAACATCAGCAATGATGGTTTACAGAGAGTGGCAGCTGTATAATGGGATAGTATAATGACTATAAACAAATTATTATCCAATCAAAGTATGTATAATACTTTCGAAGCACGTTGTATAATGAATGTTACTAGAGGCGTTGCTGACGTTGTAGTTCGTGTTGGATAATTGGGCGCCAGCGTGTACCTGATGCCACATTCTTCCTCAAAGCATAGTCACAATAATTGAAGAAACATTTAAACAAATATTGGCACAAAAGATACATCCTAATTGTAGTACCAACGCTGAATGGGTCTTTGGTGTCGGTGTATTGAATACTAATGGTCCGCTACTGTTCCTACTTTATTCCTGTTTAATAATAGTAACGACATCATTAGTTGTATCTGCCTTACACCTTACAATAAACACATACGGAATCACTCGGTGTAATCAGGTCAGATAAATACGATAGTAATATACTCGTATTAACCAGATGTAATGAGCATTATACGTTGTTGTGTATTAGATACTAGAAAGTGATTACTTCATTGCAGTATTTTTCGAAATCTGCTATTTTTATCCCCAAACGTCATAAACTAACATATTTGCCTTCGTAGCTCACTGGCTAGTGCGCATGTCGTCTAATCTGGCGACCCGGGTTCAAATACGACAGGAGGCGATTGCATGCCTGTCATATTTCAGCGGAAAGCTGACTGGCAAATGAAGGCTATGCTCGGTATATGTACATTCGCAATGTATAGCAATTAATGGTAAGATCTACTACTATTACATGCTATGTCAATTGGATGCTGTTATGCTACAACAAAATACATGTGAATTGAGTCTAAAACTGTCTAGATACTGGAGACATTTAATCGTTTACTAAATAATTTTAATTTTGATTAATATGTAAGTATACTTTTACATTTCCGGTCACATGTAAACATCATGCATGAGGTTTCCCAATATCATGAACGAGCTAACATAACGTACACCATGGTATCGCACCGATGTTGGGGTCAGTGCATTTTATTCGTGATTATTGAAAAACGTAATGAAAAACAAAAGTCTATAAATCATTTTGCTTTGGTGAAATTAAAAACGTTACGGTTGGATATTATTAGATGCTCATGTAATTAAAACTTAATCCCTTAATCCCTTCTGCCATTTATGTTCAGTTTTTTCGTGTAAGACCAGTTATGTAAAAAACCCTGTTTTATATATAATTAATTATGCGTACCCACGGTTTTAGTTGTAAGATATTTAAGAAAACATAAAAATCAAAATTCATGATACGTGCCGCATCGAATTTGGTACATCAATACATTAACTCATACTTACATAATTTATATACTTAACAAGATTATCCGAGGTTTCCTGCTAATATTATAGACTGTATCGTATCACGATAGTATTGAGTATGCTATTGATATCACGGTATTAATTTGTGAAGAACTATTCTCTTTCATTAGCTATTAGTGCAAAATAAAGCAAAATTAATTGACAAAATGTACTTCAAACATTCGTCAAATCGTTATTATGAAAATTAAAACAATTTCATTGCGTTATGGGTGATGCTCGCTGAATAGAGATATTCAAGTCGTTTTGTACAGTGCAAAAACTTTAAATATTAATCCGAAATGCTTCTGTTGATGGTACTGTCAAATACAAGACAATATATCGAGTCAAACTGTCAGAGAATGAGACGGAAAGTCAAAGTTTGAGAAAAAATCGAAAACATTCAAAAGTATAATATTTATCAATGTGTTTATTCAAGATATTCACACAATCATTTAAGATAATTTTGTAATTGAACATTTCAGTTTTGACCTCCTCATTCGATAATGCTAATCACTCGGATATTGAATTACTTCGTATTAAATATTTGACTGCTAGATCAATGTGTTGCTAATTTCACTCATATAGTTTATCTAATATATGTAGTTAAATCGTGAATTACTTTTGAAGACCATCAAGCATATTAACTATACTCATTGTATATTTCATGTTCAAAATACTTCCACCTTAATTGAGGAGTCCCATAAGTGAACTATTTGTACACCTGATTATTCCTGTATAGTTTCATTTAATTTCATCAATTGGTTAAGGAGAGAAAAGCATTTATCGAATTTCGGCGGACGACGACGACGGACACCAGGCAGCGACATATCTTAATTGCTAACGAGTTAACAATTACATGTATGTGTGCCTAGTATCGGACAGGGAAGACAGCCCTCACTAAAACAGCCGAGAAACGAAAACAACACAAACCACTATCACAATTCACAATGCCCTACACGCAACTGAACGAGAAAATGAAAGTCACAGCCGCAGTCGCTAAAAAGTCGTAAGACATAGTTGCAGCTATAACAAAAGCTGATTGACCATGATTTAGCTGCCAAAAAGTCGTAAGCCAGTCGCAAAGAGTGAACGTAGATGCATTAATATCTCATGATCATTATAATATATCGTTGAACGAATTAGTTGACATAAGGACAACGCATTGTATAGGCGACAACACCATATACCGTTAAACATGATTATCTACAAATTTATGACAATGTCGTAATGGTATATGTTTCCTTTAGGTGCATCCATATGAATACTAATGTAATAGTTGCGTGCACATTCCTTTTTAATATGTATAATTAATACAAACAATTGCATTTGAAACAATTTAATTCAGTAGTATAGCATATAAACGAGTCTAGCAGTAACAACAATAATTTAATATCAGTCCTACGCACACTAATAATGCCATTTACTGAAATAAGAATGTGTTTTGTGTAATCCGATTGTAAAAGCTAAATGTCTTCGTCACTTTTAATCTATTCATATATTATAGCATGTAGTTCAAATGTACCTATAATGCAACGTCAAGTACGTCGCTATACACATTCGTACGATGATACAGCAGGGTTATATGTTTGTATAATAAAACCTTACTAGAAAATGTCGTGCGCATATGGCGTGTAATGTAACTGTCATACAAATGTATCAGCTTGTCAAATTCTGATATACTCGAAAGAGTGTTATTATATATATAGTTATTTCTGCTTCGACAGATAATAGTTTTGTATGTATTTTATATATCGACATAAACCTATGAAATTAGATTGTATAGCACATCGATAATCCTTCTTTATTGTTACGCAATAAGTAGCAGATGCAATATACAAAATATTGTCCTTCCCCGAACAATGAATCACATCATTCGTGTTCTTTCTGTCAATGCTATGAACATGCAAATGTAATTTACATTCTAGCTTGAAACAATTAACATTACGTTAGATGTGATTCAAGCAAAACTTTGACTAATAGCAATGCTACAGTTTAAAAGTGCATGCAATCTATAAATCATAAAGTATTGTGACACATTTAAAATCTTCTACGTATTCAAAGCAAGGCGATCTGAGCATTGGCGTCAAAACGACAAAGTGTGGCATGCTGACATGAGGTTGCACAGCAACACTCAACTTACGTCTAAAATAAAGTAAAACTTACAATTATCTCTTTAGGTACTCCTCATCAGTAACTGAAAAAAGGAAATGAAATGTAAACAATCGTCATCACAATGTAACGACACGTACTTTGATGTTCGTACAAAATGTAAATAAATTCGAACCCTTTACTTAACCATACATTGGCCTAGCAATGAGCAGCACGAATACATTACGTTTGCGGTTAAACAATTAAAACGTTTTATTTATGGTTGGTAATATTATTGTATTCAACCATTCAATGTTCATAGGCAACGACATGGTGAATCATCATAAAAACATAAAGACAAGTTTGAACAAAATACAAAATGCAGATATCTAATAAGGATGTTAATGGATATAAGGCCTAATTGGTATTGGTCAAACACCACTGAAATAATAATAAATCTAGAAACGCAACGTCTTTTCTTACATATGTACTTGCAGTGTACGTGTGTATTTGTATTGTGTGTAGTTGTGTTGTTTAATATTGTAGAAACTTGGCAATTAACCAAATTGTATCGATCGTGTTACGTAAATCCCGTGCACCGATATAATCACACCAAGCATGTTTTTTCGTGCAAATGTTTGCGCATGATAAAAGTCGGTATAAATTGGATCGAACTTTTTGTAAAGTTAGCTAATATATTAACCGAAAATCACAAAAGAAATAGCATATGTTCCGGAATTAAAAATACGATGATTGTCCGAATATGAGCGAAATCAGGCCATTTGGATGCTTATGGCAGAAATGTCAAACAGGAGTTGGCAAGGCGGTTAAATTGTCATGAACCGAAAAGTTCTGGTCTAGAAACACGCTACCAACACAATGTTGCCATTTGCGACCGCCCAAGTTCAGGTCATCCATGCGTAACAACTCTCCCACGAGATCAGTAAGACCGCGTGAACCAGCTCAAGGTCAGACTCACAACTGCTGCTGACAGTGCTAAACAACTTGATGGACATCATTAATAAGTAATCAATCAATAGTTGATCGATAATTTACATATTCACTTAAAACAACGATTCCGAAAAAATAGCGATTTTATAATTTTTCATTCCCAGTAATTTTTCGGCCACAATATACACCAAACACTGCTCTGCACCTAACTGTAGCTCTATGTGATAAAATGTTACAGATGTATTGATAATTGAATACAACAACATCAAGTAAATGTAGTTTGCTTGTCTATCATCATACAGGTTGAAAGCATACTGGCAGTAGACCAGTGTTGCGTTTCTAGATGTACACCATATACATAATAACAACTAAAAAGATACTTAGGCAATATATAACAACAGCATAACAAGGTTGGTCTAACAAATATCTTACAAGGATGGTTGATAAAAAAAGAATTCGGTTATAGAGATGTTCTGTTAATATTTACGTTGAATAAGAAGATGGGAAATATGGTCACAACAACATTATTGTTGGTATAACCTCATGTACCACCGACGGATGGCAATGTTTGATAGATGTATATTATACTGTTATTGACTTATGTTGAGGTGAATAGGATGTTTTGTTGACCTGAAAAAAGTGATATTGGCCGATGACGAAGTCAGAGGTCAATATAATTTTTTGAAGGTCAACTAAACATCACATTGATCGAAACATAAGTCGACAACTGTTATATTGTATACCATGCCATAAGTCAAGGAAATAAAACCCATTGTCTCTTTTTAAATCATGATAACTTCAGTCTCTCTTCAGAAAAGTGTATGTAAGACAAAAGACGACTCTTCAATTGTTCTAGCTAACAATGCTCTTCTTATGTTGTGTTTGCCAGAGTATTCACGTATTTATTAACGGCATTTATCATTAATGGCTGGTTAGAGCCTATAAATATGTATGAGTAGCTGTAGGTCAAATAATACGGGAAATAACGTTACGTTGTTTGGAACGTTAGGTTGCAGGAAATGACGTCACGTCATAAAAAAGTGATATCAACCCCAGCCTCGCTTTCGGGAGGTGTATATTAAAATATATACACCTCTCGTGCAGGCCGTCTAAGCCAATCAGAATCCTTGTTACATAATAGGTATACAATATTAAATGATGTTGTTTAAATATATCTGGCTCGCAATAGTTTGATAGTATATGTTCCCAATTATATTGCCATGATGCGAGATTTTTGTAAGTAATGTAGCGTGTATGTTTGTTGTTTGTTTAAGCTGTAAACAGCTCGTTAATGATCACAATACAATATTGTTATTTCCTACTAGAAACAAACAGGCATGTACATAACAGTGTTGTGACCACCTTGTGTGTTTATGATATGTTTAGTGATGTATTGGCTTGGTGGTAGGAATTGTATGTCTCATTTCTAACAGAAGACTTTAAATAAGTTTTTAAACATCCATAGTACAAACATCGTCCATAAAGATCTTAACACCGTTACTTAGATATATCTTAGCATATATATGGTTTTATAAAACGTATATATACCTTTTGTTAGCGTACTAAGAAGGTTTTTACTACATAATGTCTTAGAATAGCGGCTTGTCATTGAAACGAGGCTCCTATAATTTAGATTGTTTATATCAAGCAAATGTTAAACCACCGTCTGTTTTGTTCACTTATTTGTATTTCCAAACTCAAACTTAACAAATAAAGTCGAGACAAAATTGCAAGTATTGAACAAGAAGCTTATTAGTTTGTAAACTATATTATCTAGTCTGTTACAGAAAAGCATTAAACCTTAGTAGAAATTCATACAAAGGAGAAGAGGTAAACATGGTGATCAATTTTCAAACAAAACTGAATGTACTGATAGTCCATCATTGCTAAATAATAACTTTATGTAATATACAGAAAGGCCTTAGAATGTATTATCATCAAAAACTACAATCTTTAACGAGACAGACCGGTATTCATACAAATGCACTTCATAAACAGATCATGCGCACAATAAAACTTGCATTTTGGATTGTGGAACACTAATCATTTGATAAAATATTTTAGTTGTCATGTAATCATTGCAATAAGGTAGTTTTCCAAAGATATTAACATCGTTTTTGTATTTGAATGTTCTAATAATTTTTTTAATTTAAAATTAAACATTCACTCCAAATACAATAAAAGATAATACTAAATCGCAAAGGGAAACCAGTACTCGACATAGACAGCAGAGCACGACTATGTTCAAAACTGAATTATTAGAGTACATACACATTTTATAAATAATATGTTTATATATACCGGTATTATGATATCATACATGTTTTGTTCTGCATGGTACTTCATTAATTCTTTAATAACTGATGCATGCCAAAGACCCGCAGACAATGAGATACAATGATGACAACTGCAAAACATGGTCAAGGTGATGTCAACATCTTTCGAAACCGTTCAGTTTTGTGCTTTTTCGTTTATTCTTTTTGTGTCTTTCATGTCGCATTGTTTATGTTGTAGGATGCCCTTAGCTCTGTCTTGTGCTACAATACATGTGGTTGATTATGCATTTGATTTAACTACAATGTAAATAAATGTTTTCGTTAAGTCCCTTTCTGCGCGTATTCATTACATGATTTTATTCACTCATTGACGCGCTCTTGTAACATGAAAAACCAGATCAAGATGAAACACATTCGTGAAATGTACTCATAAAACATAAAAATGTACAAATTGCATGTCTACATGTACGAATGCTATCCGTCAATTTTAACATATCATATAATGCACTCAGAAGTATTCCAATGTTCGTGTGTTAAACATGTACTTCAAAAGTATCAAGCATTGGATGTTGTATAAGATTGTAAGTGATAACGTGCACACATCCTCTGGTAGGTACATGTATTCAGGTACAATTATACACTTATCCACAGTCGATTAATGCTATTTGGAATCACAAAGGGATATTAAGATGATAATAACACCTATTCAAGATTCAGTTCGTGAGAATTTAATAGTCACATGTATGTATGTATCTGCTGTATGTGTGACTAGTTGCATCATCTACTGTACGCTAGAAATTAAAGTTAAGTGAGTGCATTCAATAAATAGCTTCAATCTGCTCAAGTGATTGCTCTTATGTTTTGTTATCTAGAAATCTTAAAAAATAGCTAACGGAATTAAACAGTTCAAATTTTGATTGAAATGTGTGAAGATGTTTTGTGTTAAGTGTGCACGTTGTACGAGTATGTAAAGAGTGTATTGTGTTGAAATGAATATATATGAGGAGGTTTTTACGTTTGATGATGTTATCTATGATGTTGTTTAATGTATTGTTACCCGTCTTGAGGAAGTTTCGTAAACCAGTTTCACATTTTTGATTTTCTAGGGAGATAACATCATAGAGTACTAATATATAGTTTCAACATAATTTGACCTAATATGTAGCAATTTCAATTTACTTCAAACTCATCATCCTCAGTGTGACACCATCATTGTACTGTGCCTATTTCCTGTGAAATTTGCCGCATCACTAATGTTAAATTAAAATTTTAACGCAAACTGTTTTATTATTAAAACATGTTAACACATACCACTCATTACACGTAATTTAGTGATGTTTTGTAACGTTTATAATCTAATTGCTGGTTTCACCCGCAGCCCTGCCAATCACATGTTACCTAAGAGATTGTCCAAACAACAAACATGCCAATCATCTATAACATGCAATCTTCCGAAGCAATTAGTATTGAACTTTGTTTTGTCTTTATATACTTCATGTTGTGTATCAATGTCAGGAAATACAAGTGCGTTTGCAGCATGCAGTACATTATCATTAATATAACCAACCGTGTCAATGTCATATATCTTCTAAGTCATGGTCTTAACTGTACATAATTAAAGCCATAAAATCTCTTGATCATTTGCGTGTACGGATGTGATTTAAATTGTATAAGTTAAATCAGTATCGATTATAGGCTAATTGTTTCTATTGTGCTTTTAATTTCACCACATAAAAGACGCACCATGTCGTAAACTTGTTTTAAGTTTAATTTTAATCAGCATGCATTAACCGGTTACTATTCTAATTCTAAACGTTAATTTTTATTTCATCAGATGATTGGCCACTCATGTCATCGTAAAAGTTCTTAAAGTGTTAAAGTAGTTTTCTTTCTCCTTTACAGTTGATTTGTGTGAAAGCATCTTTGAAGCAAAGTCACTTGTGACTTGGTTAAGTAATCATACAAGTAACATGCTAATACATTACAGTATAACATACTCGTATATGGCACTTTGTACATTGTAATAAAGTGTTAACCATGGCTGCAGTCTTTGCTAAACTTTACAAGTGACTACAACTACCACAAACGGAATACTTCTAGTTTTGAAAGACTAGTATATTAATAACTAATATAAAATCTTATAGATAAGTATAAGACGTAAATTTAAAACAGGCGATAATGGCAACGGAATACTTCTAGTTTTGAAAGACTAGTATATTAATAACTAATATAAAATCTTATAGATAAGTATAAGACGTAAATTTAAAACAGGCGATAATGGCAAGTTGTAGTTACATACATATAATTTTTTATATTGTTGTGTTGAGCGTACATGATACATGGGCGAGCTCACAGTTTGCTGGGATGCGCGCAAATTACTGGGATGAGCGTTCGCAGGTTGCTAGTATGAGCGCACATATTACTGAAATAAGAGCGTATGCAAAGCCCTGTGTTCAGTCCGTCGTCGCATCGTATCAAATATGAGAGAAAATTGTACTAGTGTTTCAATTGCTTACCGCTAAACATAAAATGAAAACTAACTTGCTCCTCTTCTCTTACACCTTAAATACAGCAGTATTAAACTAATGTAACATCCCAGAGTGCAGTATGATTGCTCAGTTTAAACCACCCTCATGCACTTCCCTTCATTCCAACCTTATTATCTAAATGACTTTTGATTGTCTGAATATTTGCCAGCATTGCATGTAAACGCGACATTATACAAGGTTTATGTCCTGTAATGCGACAAATAGACAACATAATAACATGTTGTCAATGAACAGTCCGCTGTATTACTGACAACAACGTGCAATATGGCAAATGACCAAGTATCTGAACTTACATAGCAATTGTTGCGAGATGGCCCGTTTGTAAAACAAAAAACGATATTTTGTTCCCTTATAAGTGCATTGTATAGAACTAAGTATGTTCAATGCATTGTGTATCTGTCCCTGTGTCCATACCGGAATATCTAACGTTCATTTGAGACCTGAAATTAGGACTTACAACGTTTTGGTTTCATTTTTTTGTTCAGTTTTCTATTAGGTATTGTGATATGTACTGTTTCTTGTTTATGTGTTCCTCTCCTATGCCGTTCGTGCTCGGCTGTTTCAGTGGATGGCTGCCCTCCATATCCCTATAGTGTTTTGTATTTCTCGTGTTGACTTTAATTGCCTACGAGAACATAAAAACTGCGGTATGTCAATATAAACATAATAATTATAGTGAATTTCTAGAAGATCATTTTCACTTTAGTTTATTAGGTTGTGGGTCAACCAGATCGTCTTCTTAGGCTGTGTGAGCTGTAGGACAGATCGCGACATAGCTAACATCAAAACTGTTTGGTAGATGTTGGTCCCTTGCTTGAAAAAAATTGCTTTTTTTGTCACATACTTTCGTGTCGGCGATGAATACCATTAAGGTATATTGTGCGGGGCTACCATACTTGTTTTCATGTGCAGTTAGGTATAAGCCTCTGTTGTTTGGGAAGTTTCCTTGCATATATCAACAAGTAATAAAACCATCATTATATCTGCTTGATTTTGAATAGTTTCTGATAATTTGTAATTTTCATGAAATCCGTAATCATTGACATTACCTCCCCACGAAATAGTCGTTATCCCCTTCAAATTAAATGATTTTACAGTGGACTGATATGCACGATTTATGTGAATGCTAAACCCAGTTGAAAATTACCTGGAAATAAATTACTCAAATTAACGAAATGAAAAGTCATTGGCAAACGTCTGTTCACGCAAGAAATTAGTAAACGTACGAGATACTTATTTAATACTAAATGTGTCGGTGTATCGGTTAGACTTATTTCGAAAGACTATCACCAGTTAATAGGTTGACTATGTGTTAATTTGTGGCAGCAACTAAATGCCATGTTCAATTATGTACAGTAATTTTCTACGTATGCGTTACTTGGTTGCTGCATAATTTGTTCTTCGGTAACCAATCGCAGATTTCTCGATACAAAGTATCAAGATGGTGAATAAAGGGTGTATTTGTCAAATTATTGATCCCTGTCCGCTCAGTCGGTAGATCGGTTGATCGAAATTCTCTTGGACATCGATAAGAAACCTAAGCCATCCCTCGGTCGCATCATATAAAGTACGTTTACTATCAGCAATGAGTTGGCCTGTCACTTTTAGTGAACTATTCACCGTGTCTATAGTGGAACGATATAATTGTAAAAACATACAGCATAATTACATAATAACGTTCTACCATGGCAGATAATATGATATGCAAACTATGCACTACTAAAGATATTGACCCGAAAATGTACTTTCGGGTCTATACTTTATATATAGTGGATACTCAAAGGGTGCAGCTCAGAGGTAATTTTCTGTCTATCTTGCCTACGTTTTTATCATGTGTGTCTAGATTCTGTTTCATTCTGATTATTTTTCTTGAGAATGCATAGGGACAAAAATCATTCACGAACAAGACGTACGTTCAGGAGTTAAAATCCCGAGCACATACGTTCCGTATGGAGACTATGAATGACCTTACCTATACCGTGTACACCGTTAACTGCCGTTCTGTTTTGACGCTTTACCGCATAACTACAAGACTGTCTAGATTGTTTTGGTTGGTCAGTAGCCAATATAATATACAGACCTGTCTATCACACAGACGGGGTAATAAATCGTAATAATATAGAAAGGAAATATGGCTTCCATCACTCCATGTTTACCTTGTAAAAAATTAAAATGAAATAGAGAAATCAGTTTATTTTTATTTAGGAAAGTGCTCGGTTATACGTGCATTTTACCAATGGCCTATCTGTCGACTTTAGTTATAAATTATCAGCATGCTAATATATGTCCGCTGGGATGTGTCATTTCGGCCAATTAAACACAAGTGTGCTATCTCAAAACGAGTTTGCATTTTTTTCGCTAACTGTTTCTCATTTTCCTCATTATCAAACAATAAATCGCTACATACATAGGCTTTGCATTGCATTATCGTGATGAAACGAGCTGTTTATATAGTGATAAACCAATCGTTGCCGTTTCAAATGACAAAACCACTGCATTAATTAGCAACTGCATTGTGTTTCAAGCCATGTTTTGTCATTTGTTTACCATGTCTTGTGTCAACTGAACTTGTCAAAAAGGTAATAATAAATCGTACTGGAAAAGCATCACTCAATAGTAAAAGCAGAGCATGTATACAGTAAACGGAATACACACAAAACATGACAAATCACAAACATTTCTAAATAGATTGTCTCATGTTCTCTATCAACAAAACATAAGAAATATACATCATGACCATACCATTTTGTCAATAACATACACCGACCTTATAAGCCGATTGCAATGACGTACATACACGGGACGACCGCTCTATAATTAAGTAACGTTTCTTCCAGAGACACGCAATAGTACATTCTATTACATGTAAGGGTAATCACTTGGTGACATTCACCCGTAAAATGGTCTAAATATAAGACAGATGTTGTATGGAATCGCTGATACCTCATTCCCTAAGTCGTAATGTTAAAAAATAGCTCATATCTTGTCCAACTGGTCAATACAACAGGAAGACACAGACCCGCTGAACAAACAATTTGTTGCCTAATGTTTTGTTTTTACAGCCGTATTACAGGACAGATCAATAGACTGGGATTCTGGAGTGGAGAAAAATATCAAATCCATTTATATCAACCAGACCTCGGACACGAACGGAAAAAAGGGGATCCAAAATGTTTGAATTATTATTACTGCGAGATATGATGTCTATGTTTACGAAGTAACTAGTTAGACACTTAAGAACCTTGTTGCTGTTTAGACGAAGAGATAAATATAAGACAGAACTTAACTTCACCAGCTGATCACAGAAAACATTAAAACATCACATACCACAACTACAAGGCACAATTCCTATCACCTAACAAAATCAAAGCACTAAGAGTGCTGATGGGAGGCGATCTGGGTGCTGCTACTAAAAATTAAACCGACTTTACACGTTTAATGTTCGTTTTCTAATTGCCGATCTTGTCGTGAATGTCAAAATAAGCATATGTGACTACATGTATATAGGTATGTAAATAATTGTAAAACGGGGCATATTAATTGATATGGAATACATGTATTGAATGCGTATATCAAAAGTGACTTTAAAAAAATACTTCGCGCCTATTTATCAGATTCTACAGTACCGTCTTGTAATCACTTCCCTAACAGCGTGAGACATAACAGTACTTTGCAGACAAAGTACGATTCATTGATAAAACAATCACGTGACCCTGGTCTGAAGTTTCGGAAAATAGCTATACAGCCGGAACATTTAATGCACATGTCATTTTCATATTACGAAACAAGTTCCATTTCGACCCGGCGGAGTGATTATCTGCAAAAATATCGATTTAACGAACAGTTTGCCAATAATTGTTGATCTTAGAATAAACAAGTGTTGCTAATTGAATTATATCAGTTTAAAAATTTAGAGAAACATTTGTAGCAGTATTGGGAATGTGGACAATTTATGGAACTACTTGAATGCGGATTCACATTCTTTAGCCTAAATGCGGTTCAGGTTGCATTAAGAAATGGGCAATGATCTATTGAGAGGCTAACGCCTCCCAACGAGAAAGTAAACCATCCAAATACTAAGTTCAATTTAAGAGCACAGCTTTCGTAATATTCTAGTAGCATTTTGTTTTTCCACATCACCACCACCTACAACAATGCATGTGCTCATTGGAAACCCGGAAAGAATGTTAAAAACAAGATCCGCACACGACAAGTAAGGTACTCTATGTTGTTTGTAGATTCCTATATATATATTCTTTATTTCGTATCATTTATGTACATACATATAACATACGACATAAGCAGAACAGATAAAATGTTCCTATGTAAAATGGTTAAATGTGTATTACTAAATTACTTTGACTGAAAACAATGTGAGCTGACGTCAATCAGTAAAGTGTGAAATATAATGATTGGTATATGATAATGTTAGTAGTTACCGTATAAAGGATTTGCATACGTAACATATGCAACATATACGACAAGTTTATAGGTGCTCATACGAATGCAATCTGATGTAAACACTATACAAATATTGTTACAGTTTATGCCTAGGCTGGGTGATATTTATAGACATCAAGTAAGAGAGAAAATGCAATTTATAATCGTTTGCACGATAATTATACAACACAACAAACAAAGGGCACTTTAGGTTCACATGATTCATAAATGTTGTTTTACTTTTATGAACCGGTGTCGCCGGCCTTGATGTTAATACATAATAGGAATTTATGAAGTTCGGAAACGTTGAAGTTGTTTCGTTAATTATTTCAAATACATGTGTAATGTTTACGTTGAGTGTTGCAATGTGGTTTGTCCATGTGATGTTTGTCGTCCTTGTGATACGTTTTTGTCTGAAGGCCCTTTCTCTGGTTGAGGCGTTCCGTTTTATATGTTCGTGTTCAGTAATATGCATTTTTTCTGTTGGCTGCTGTCTTTCCCGTTCGATTTGTTAATTTCTTGTACCTTTTAACCTATTGATATTTGTCGCGTTTTGGTGTCAAGCCTTATCTGCATTACTCGAGAGTGAAAACAATAAACTTATTACTAGTTATGCACTAGGACTGACTGTCAGCATATGTTTTTTTCCAAATCCGTTTCATAAGTCCCATAACCAGTTTTGTTTGTACATTGGACTAAGTGCACCGACTGCTTTCATAATATAGACATAATTCGTTTATAGAAGGATTAACCGCATTTTTTCAAACTTAATGCAAAAATCAAAACACATATAGGGCGAGATAAAGCATCGAATGGTTTCAAATGTAACCAAAAACATAGCATACACATATAATGGCGCTGTACTTATCAAACCAATGTGTCCTACCCGAGTACTGAAGCACACCAAATGTCGCGTTCACATCATTTTGTTCTGATATAAGTGACGTATGTTATTTACTGTGAGTTATTTACTACGCGTGCCTGATCAGTATATTAACATCGCGTTATCCCATTGATCTTGATATTCTATTTACATCGTTAATTCACCTAACATAATTTATCACATGCAATTTTGTTAATTATCTAAGTTAGGCGATGTAAGTCAATAATCTGATCATGTACAAAGTAAATAACCGACAGTTACGTCCTGATTTTATAATCTTATCTTGGTGATTTAAATGCCTGCCAATCATTATATTGAACAACTTACAATAAAAAGGCGAAGTTTGTTATCGTTTCAGTTAGCGTTTTTTGCTGACGTTCTTTGAAAACATCAATAGATATAATCTTTAAGCCGGTATTCGTAGTTCGATATTACAGTTAGGTCATTTAATATAATATCGCAATGAACACCGTCTGATATTCTTACAGGTTAAAGCATCATTGCGACGCATTGAGCTGAGATTCTGCACATAATGGACGGATTTTACATATTAAATTTTGTAGTTGCAAGGAACGGGTCGTATTTCAAAAATCACTTTCATTTCAGAAATTTGGAATATCAATTACAATTATTCCATAGAATTCTTCCTAGCTGACATAGATAAGCGGCATACTGCTATTAGCTTTTTTTTTTTACAGGGGAGATAATTTTATTTTCCTCGTCAATATGTAGATGTGGGTCGAGGGCATCCCACATACTACCGTACAACATGTAATATAATTGTAAATGAATCATACTATAGTATAATATACATACATTCATTCATTCATTCATACATACATACATGTATACAAGTGTTGCAACTTATATACATGCATACACATACTGCTATTAGCTGTTACATACGGATGTAACAAAACTATAATAATAATGTGTGTACGGGGAAAGTAGCACTCAGTGGAAACCGCAGGATATAGTGATACAATAAACAAAATAAACTGATGAATGAAAAGAACAGTACAAACAAGACGATTTGACACCTTAGCATAGCAGTCGATTTATTTAAACATAATCAATATAAAATCCAACCAACAATTGAGAACAAAAATTATAAGGCCAGCCCGAGACCACAATGTCAACCCTCAAAGTAGGACCAGCAAGTGGTAAAGTCGAGTAAAGCAACAGTATATAACAGGTCAGCAGGAAAAATAGTTCTCAAGTTCGAAGCCACTCTTGTTCGCATTGAGACATTAGAAAGAATTGTATTTAAATGTGGTTTTAATGGAGCCCAAAATGCAGATTGAATAGAGACGCAGCACCCCATACACAAACTGTCAGAAAGCAGAAAACAACGCTAAGACGCTAAAACCAATTGAATGTTTTGTGTGTATTCCGTTTACTGTATACATGCTCTGCTATTACTATTGAGTGATGCTTTTCCAGTACAATTTATTATTACCTTTTTGATACGTGTAAATTATCAAATTTGAATATAGAAACCTCGTGTTAATCACTAACTAAAATGTTTATAAAATGTTTCGTAATTGCCATGTACACATTGTTGAAGTAGGCGGTGACCATTTTGAATATTGAATAAGGCATGCAGACAATGATATGTCATTCATATTCAACAGTTATAACATTGCGTCATGGAAGTAACTCGGCTTCACCGAAATAAGTGGTTGCCTGAAAATGGAAGGAAAGCCACTCATCTAAAACATCATTTTTCAGTCTTTGGGGAAACAGTTGGACATTTTTCATTGACCTAAATGCCAATTAGCCGGAAATAATTGTCAGAAAACAAATAGTTATGTCAGGATGCATATATATCGTTGGCCATAACTTGTAATTTGTCAGTCTGGTGATGTCCTCACATAAGATTGGAAACTTAAGTTGTAGACCGTAGCATTGCTATCTACTTAGCAAGGCAATTACGAAAGAGAAAGAAACCCTAACATGTCTATTGCTTGTCATGCAGAAGTCAATGTTGGCCAAGTAAACGCAACTAACCTATTTCGGTTACTTGATCCGTATTTGATTGTGTATATAGTTCCGTTTAAAATGATCGTATCTCACTATACTACAATAGAAAAATCTAAAAACAACATTGTCAACTGCGTTTAATCTTGTGACGTTTTATGACATAACTATAGTAGATTAAGTAGTTTTGTTATCCGACCATCGAAGTTCATCAATTGCAAAAAATATTCATAAAGAAAATAAAGACTTTTTTAATTGGTCACTACATGTAACGATCTAATTATGGCTGTGCAGCAAACCCATATCGAACACTTAGCCGAACATAAACACGACATAAATACAATATTAACACTACGCAAACAGAGCGTATTTTGCTTGTTTCTAATTATCGAAAGAAATAATGAACACAATCGGACCGGGAAGGATGGAAGTACTCAACAAAGAGAGCCGAACGCTAATTGTAAAACTGTACTATCCAATCGTTCACATTTGGTTGATAGTGAAACAAGTTTTATAACTTATGATGTTATATTCCTGCCAAGAGGGTGTGTATGAAAACTAAATGCTGAACTATATTGCTTGAACTTTCGGAAACAAAAAATGATTAAGAGGCGGTATATTTCTATATAGTATACACTTTAATAAGTTATAAGTTTATTATCTCGATATGGTGGTAATTATATAGATCATTTAATGCTACATTTAATAATACAGTTACCTGTTAGTTTAGCACATAAGTGTTTACACAAATGTTACAAAAAGTACAGCAGTAAAATATGCATTCAACAATACGCGTTTGTTGAGATAGTATACTAAATATACCAATGAGTACCAGTAATGATGCGCATATAAATTACGGTGTTATATAATTACAAAACAAACTTAATTGTTTATCAAGTATTCCATAATATTGCATACTCGAAATTCTGAAAAACACTTTCTTCATGAGAGCATGCTCCTAGACATATTCAGAGTGTTTTTGTTGATCCATATACCATGATACATTACTCATGAATCGCCAAGATCCCTTTCCGCGTATTTCTGGAACAACACCATCGTACCACTTATGTAAGGTGGAAATGAAATGAGTCAATAGCTTTGATCTTGGTGGATGTTTAACAGTATAATCTCAAAATTTAAGACCCATCACATTTCTGCATATGTTAGAACGTTCATCGAACCTCTCGTTTGCTTTGATCACAGTTTGGAGTTTTACAATTCGTTATTGTAACCAAGGTGAATGGTTCAGTAAGTTGAACGTCTGAAGTGATGGTTTACATAGAGTAACAGCTGTATAATGGAATAGTATAATGACTATTAACAAATTATTTACCAATTAAAATATGTATGATACTTTCGAGACACGTCGTATGAAGAGTAACACTAGAGGCGTTGCTGACGGCGTAGTTTGTATCAGATAAGTGGGCGCCAGCGTGTACCCGGTGCCACATTCTTTCTCAAATCATAGTCACAGTAAATGAGGAAACACCTAAATATAGACTGAGAAATATTACAATTGTTGTACCTACGCTGAATGGGTCTTTGATGTTTGTGTATTCAATATTAATGGTCCACTACTGTTCCTACTTTATACCTATATAATGATAGTAACAATATCATTAGTATTATCTACCTCACACCTTACAACAACACATGTGGAACTACTCTGTGTAATTAGTATAGATAACCATAATAATTATATACTCGTATTAACCAGATTTAATGAGCATCATACGCGTGTACCAGATAATAGCCAAGCATTACTTCATTACAGTATTTACCGATGTGTGCTAATTTTAAACCAAACGTCATAATCCAACATGTTTGCCTCCGTAGCTCAATGGTTAGTCGGTTGTCGTCTAACCTGGCAACCCAGGCTTAAATACATATTTCAGCAGAAAGCTGACTGGAAAATTATGGCTATGCTAAGATTCTTTATATTCGCAATGTATAGAAATTGATTGTAAAGTAGGCTGCTGAAGTACTATGTCAATTGGACGACATTATGGTCCCTGGTATTCCTAACAACAAAATACATGCCACATGTGTCTAATACAGTATGTACCTTGGACACATCTTCATTGTTTACTAAATTATTCTACATTTAATTATGTAAGCATATTTTTACATTCTTAGACAATGCAATCACCGTGTATGTGGATGCGCTAATACCTAGCCCCCCCCCCCGACTTTATTTTACTTTGTTTATTAATTGTCATAAATTTATTTTGAACGTTAGCTAGATTTAATTTTTGGCTTGAGTATCTGTTTGAGGGTGTAAAGGGAAACACTTTCATGAAAATGAGTAGACTGATGAGTTGTTTCCTTTAATTAAACATAGGGTATGCATGTACAGAGACAGACTAGCCAATATCATAAACGTACTTATGATGGTGTCAATGGGTTTTATGAGTAATGATTAAAAAATGTAATGTCATAAATTTTAAAATCAAATCTCTATATAACATTTTGATTTGGTGAAATTAAAATGTTACGGTTGGATGTTCGTAGATACTCATGTAATTAAAAACTTAATTAGTTTCCTTCTTAAAAAAGCATCGACACGTTGACCCCTTAATCCTCGATGTTTCAGTGTATTCGTGTAAGATAAATTATGTACCAACTTATGCACACCCGCGGTTTTAGTTGTAAGTTATTTAATAAAACATAAAATCAAAATTCATGATACATGCCGTATCGAATTTGGTACATCAATTACTTAATTTAGACTTACATAACTTAAATTCATATAAACATCCCTGGATTATCCGGGGTTACCCGCTAATCTTATCGACTGACACGATCTTATCGAGTATGTTATTGATCTCACGGTGTTTAATTTTAGGAGATGTTCACGTTCAAACTATTCTTTTTCATTAGGGTATTAGATCAAATTAAAGCAAAATTAGTGAAAGAAAGTTACGCCAAATCGTTATTATGAAAATTAATACATTCAAGTTAATTGCGTTATGGGGCATGCTTGCTGAAGAGAAACAATCAAACTATAAGAAAATGTTCGTAGTTGGTTTTGATTTTACATTTGAGTGCACAATAAGAAGTGATGCTGTTGATCGTTCTGTCAAAAACAAGACAGGATATCGAGTCAAACTGTCAGAGAATGTGCCGGAAAGTCAAAGTGCGAGCGAAATTCGAAAACATGTAAATGTATTATGTTTATCAATTTGATTAAACTCTGATCGATTGACGGATGGTTTGATTATTTAAAATATTCACCCAATCTGTGAAGATAATTTTGTGATTAATGATGTCATGTTGACCTCATCATTCAATTGATGCTCATCGCTAGGTTAATGAAGAATTAGGTATTAAATATATTACTGCTAGATCAATGCGTGGCTTGTATCAAACATTAATCTGCTATATGCAATTAAATCGTTGAGTTACTTTGAAGAACCTCAAACATATTAATGATACTCATTTGAATTCAAATGAATGCAATTTATGTGCGTAATTTTCTATTTCTGGCCTACGAAAAAAGCATGCGTTATACTGTTAATTCATATATTTTCGAGATGTGAAATGTTCGCGAATTTGATATTGTAACTTAGTTCGCGGAGTTAATATTAGCGAGTTTTGATTAATAATTTATGTTTACGAGCATTAATTTTCGCGAACATATAGGAATTAATGCCCCCCAGTGTATATCTGCGGCCTTTCGTTGTTATTAGTACGTTTACTAAAACAGTTGTTGCACATGAGAGGGTTTGTTATAGAAGATCGTAGGCACGACGTTGCACAAGCGATGGTCACTCTGGTCGGAAGCAAATTGTAGCACGAGCGATGGTCACTCAGGTAGTTCTGAGCTGAATTGTGGCACACGCGGGAGATTATATTGTATAGCCGCGGTAATATGCACACTTGTATTGGATGTCAGTTGTACAAAGATGAGACGTAAATGAATAATGCATGTATAAATATGTGTCAGATGTAAAGATAACAAGCCGGGTTATGTTCCAGACCAACAACATGCATTGTATGACAATGTGTCCGTACAAATCACGGTCATTACCACAAAGACAGCAGCCCTATACTAATCATACAATCATTATGCACTGTACTCTGTAGAATACTGTACTTATCTACCATTTATCTATGTATTCAAACAAATTATTCGCGTATGCTGTAATTGAAAATGTCAGGTGCCGGACCCTACGGCGATGATACTTATTTCTGACTTAATTACTTTTGAGATACTATGGACTATACATACACTATGGTATCCTGTTATTATTGTATTACTTCAGAAAACAAATCAATGTATAAGCATCGTATGAAGGTATGTAATTATCCAATTAGATCAACCTTTATATTGTACAGTGAATGGAAGCAATATATACAACCGAATACTGTACTAGTTAAATAGCTGTCTGCGGCCAGATAATGTACCGACCATTATGAATGACTTTATTACCGGTTAATCCTACCTAAACAACTCTACTTGAAACCTGTATGTAACAGTTTATGTACAGTGGTAGAGTAGTACACCGTGTTAACAGCGTTTCAGTGTACCGCTTATTATATACATTAGATAGTCTAAAATAGACATGATAGGTAGACTGGTACATATAGTAGTGTTAGAAAATGCTGTAAACTTGAAATCGAAAGCCTGACTGAGACATTATCCAATCGGGCTTTGATGCTTGATGCAAAGTCTCCGGATGGCTCTCTATAGAGAAACAATATCTCTATAACAAAACCTACCAAGTTTTCCTAAGTCACCATTTACTATACATGGAACCTCTGTAATGCAACAACCTCTAAACAACGGTCAATATTTGCAGCTCCCAAAGGGTGTGTTCCACAGAGGTTTTACTGTACATGTTTTCAAGGGTCCAAAGGGGTACTTCCTTACTGAGGTTTTAGTTTACATGTATAACCAGATGCACTGATACAGCCTTACAGCGAACTTTGTATTTCATTACAATAAAACTTGATTAAAATTATAAATCGACATGGGAATGCGGAGATTGTTCAAGATTCATTAATATGCGGTCGAAGGTCATTTGGAAACAATCTCCATCTAGACTAGTCTAGCCAAATGTTACCCATAAGTGAGTATTGTTGTAGAGTGTTATTATCACATGTTAATGCGTATTGAATGCGTCATATCTTGAGAAATATTAATCCGGTAGACAAATAAATGCGTCAGAGATGTTTACTCTTCTAATAATCAACAGTAAATAACCTTTGAACACGCTATGATAACATGCAGATGGATCACGCGTCGAGGAAAATTTGCGTAATAATGTGATTCGTATTTAAATATGATATGATTCTGGCTGATGATGTATATTCATTGTATAGAAAATACATTATTAAACTCATGAATAATGATGTTCCGTTATACTGCAATTAATACCATCTAATACGCCTTATCCACGTGTATTAATAAGATTCTGTGACTCTATTTTCTTACAGATCTCAAAGTAAAATTAACAAAAGTATAATATTAAGTCGAACAGGAAAGGAAGAACTCAACTTCACCAGTTTCAGAAATCAAAAATAACAATTGATCATATATTTGCGAACATGTATGGTTTTATACAATTCATCGTGTTTCTAAAAAAATAAATATTCTGAAAAAAATGTATATAAATTATACACAGAGTATAAACCTTATCAATGTATGCCTTATTGAGCTTATTGAGAACATTCAACTTGTATGACTTATTGCGAGCAAACACACATGCACCTTCTGGTCCATGTATGCCTTATTGGGAGACTAGAGTCTAAATCAATAACGTGTATTAATTTGTGTGACGTACATTTTGCACTAAAATAACGTTAACGTCATGTTACAGAAAATTGTTGCAACATTGTGCGTAACGTTTATACAATTCAACGTGTATGGCATATTATTGCGATAATCGGAAGTAGACTAGTTTATGCACTGTGATACATGTGACTTGTTTATATTGCCTTGGGGAGTACGGATGTTGCAAAGTGACAGCTTGAGTCGGTCACTTGGTGATGTCGTGGATGTAGAGTAACTAACTGAAGACCAGCGGTATGATTTGACATGACATTGTCCAGTCAGACAGACCTATTTCCGGGTAAACTTGTCCTTGACATTGTCCAGTCAGACAGACCTATCTCTGGGTCAACTTGTCCTAAACACTGGTGTGCCATTGGAAGTAGACCAGCATCTCATGTTATCAATTATCAGCCGTTGTAAATAGCTTGCATCGTTCACAAGTATCTCGCTAGCTGAGTAGGTCGTAAGTACAGAATCGATATTATGAGAAAGCAAAAATATACTGTCAGAAAAATACTCTTTACTTTACTTTGGTTTGGTCACGGCCATGACCACGAGAATAGGCTCATGAGAAGCGACTAGTAATGCGGATTTTACATATGATATGTATGAGTCTTATAAGGTCGACCTTCTAACTCTAAGCCAGCGACCTGACATCTCAACATGTGGATTATATTCCGTAGCCTGTGTCACGCCAGTACAAAATGCCAGGTTGGCCTTTCGTGTTAACACTATTTAAACATCTACGTACTGGTAAGTTGGGTGCGTTGTTTTATATTGTGTAATGCTACGGTCACAAAGCTCGTACAATATTCGTAAGAATTTATCAACTCGTACGAGTTCACAATTTTTGAAATTCTAACGGTTTTGGTATATTCGTATTGTCTGGTCACAGCTCGTACGGACCACAAACTACCGTTAGCAATGTACTAGTACGATATCCGTTCAATGCTCGTACGAGTTAGGAATATCCGTACGATGCTCATATGAGTCTTCGGTGTCCGTGCGAGTTTGCCAACATCAACTTGTACTGAGCTCGTAAATAGCTCGTAGGGCAAATGTGACCTTAGCATAAGATGTTATTTAATCTGTTGTTGGTACAAGCATCACATGACACCAAAAGTTTATACCGTAAAATCATATATTTTCGTGGGTATTGAATTTTGTGGATTTTGATAAAATGCATTTCCGTAGGGTCGTTAATTGGTGGCTTAAAGATAATGAAAGTGTATACCAATGCCTGAATAGAAGAGGTCAACAACGAAATTAACGAACATTCAACTCCCTCGAAAAATAATAAGTTCACAGTATTTTTTCAGAACTACTTAATGCGTTTCCAAAATTGTACATATTGACTTACTTAAGACATATCAATCAAATAAAGATAAATTGCTCCATCCAGATCAAATCCATCAATGCATGAATATATGCATGCTAGTGCAATCTTCAGATCTTCACTCCGCAGACTGGATCATCGTAAATCAGTATAAGCAATTTATGGCAGTTTAGACGCCAGTATGGACCATTTAACTGTGCAAATTGAAGCAACCTTATATCACCAATGATGCATTGACAGTTGTATTGATAACTATTGATGTCCTATAAATCATCCAGACACCGAATCGAAATAAATCATAACTGCTGGATTACCTCAGCTCATGTGAACCGATTTATGTAATATACCTTATGGATTGTCTAGCATAGAGATTAGCAACACTTTGTATGTACATCGCCTAGAACATCTCAAATGGTGGAATATTACAAACAACAACAAATTACCCAACCCGGAACCACAATGCGTATATAAACTTATTTCATGGTTGTATGAGTTTATGAGATTTATTCCCCGTCATCTACTAATCCAATGTGTAACATGTTGGCCGTGACAATGTCTGTACCCTTAACAAAATGGTTAAGCATCCCCAGAAGCCGCCGAGACGACAAATTGTATCAGAATATATCAAACTAACTGATGTGAATCCAATCAAATAAAAATAAGAGAGATTTGTTATAAGATATCCAGTTTAGAACACTATGACACTCACGGGGGCGATAAATAAAATAAATGAAGATCAATTGTTCTTACGAACTCTCTCACACAGACATTTTCATTTGCAACGATTCAATAAATGCAATGATTTATTACACTTCAAAATGGAACGATTACATTCAGATCCTTTTCATTCTGATGATAAGACACCTTCTATATACGATAAGATGATGTTATTTTATTAATATTAACCTGCGAATTATAATGAATTAGACACATCACTTTCATAGTGTAAACTAATTAATTATAGGTCGATTGCGAAATAAGCTATGTGATTTGTATTTATTACTTCCCATTCCTGAAGGTATATACCGGTAGCGTCACGAGGATTTCAGAGAAGAGAAGTCAGTTTCCCAACTTTTAATTATTGATAGCCCCCCACTTTTATTTACTGATTCCCCAACTTTTAATGAATGATTGTCCCCACTTTTAATTACTGATTTCCAGGTTTTTCTTCCGCATCTTCCGTATGATGGTGTCACACACAAATATCGACCTCTCGCACTCAAAGCGGACGCTCTATCACTACGCTATCGAGGCGTCTTTACTGGAACTCCCCTCCTTTAATTCTACACACACAAAATGATCATCTCAAACAGTGGAACGAACTAGGATAATCAAACTTAGTCTGTCGTTCAAGCGTTATTGTTTTAATGTAGTCTGGCTACCCGACACGATTATATTTTGTCTATCAATAATCATAACTTTATTTTCAATTTTAGATAATTATATTTTGGGGCTTGCTTACCTATGCCTACCTATGTATGAGGTTGCAAAAGGAAATATGATGAGTTATCTTTGTTAATTAAACATAGAGTCTGAATAGACAGGTTATTGTTTATGCGAAATGTTACAGTTTTTGAGTTCATGAACTTGATATATAAGCACGTGAGCAAGCACCTGTGATTACTATACCTTACACGTTTGACCTTTACGTTTGTCTATACACGACTGATGAATGAATTTCCTTCCCTAAATATGAGTTTATTTACAACATTTTTAATCAAACGAAGATGTTATCTCATTCATACCTGTCCAGTATCACTATGTTATGTTAATGCATGAGGTTATCTAGCGGTTATATGAATATTATTATTCAAATATCATCACAGTTACATTATGTTACCCAATGAGATATCATTGTAAATCATAACGCAAAGCGGGGGTATACACCTAATTTTAGATCCATATATGCATCTGTACGTCGTTGGTGTTGAAACCCCGACCGTGCATTGTAACACATTGGCTCGTATATTTTGGATGATTTGGGCTTTGTACATGCTGACCCGGTATTACAGCTGATTATCATCATAGTCAGTGTGTACGGCATGATTTCATTGTACATCATGTCCATTATTGTATGGCCTAGTGGTAGAGCGTCCGCTTCGAGTGCTGGGGTCCCGGGTTCGACCCCTGGTCGCGTCATACCAAAGACGAAAAAAAGACCAAATATTCCCTTGCTTGACGCTCAGCATAAAAGGGAAAATGGCTTCTCTTCTCTCACATACCCTCGTGACGATGGATAACATCAGAATTGAGGTGTAGACAGTGATAAATATAAGTTGGAAAAAACTTGTTTCACAATCGACCTTAAATAAATTATATAAACTGATGCAAACACCATACCTCAACCCTGAATGTGGACGCTCTTCCACTACGCTATCGATGCGGCTTTAACTTTAAAAACAAATGTTGGTGTAGTGACCTCAATGAAACAAATCATAGGAGGCACTACCGGTGGAAAATGAGAATGTAGTTAAGTGTTTGTTTTCATATCAAATCATGGAAATACAAAATACATGAATTACAATCATTGCCTGTAATAGGTTGAACGAGGTTGTTTATTTATCTTAATTATGACGTACAAGTTCGGAAGCTCTTGTATATACGTGTAACATTTCACGCTTGTCGTAAAAATAAATTGAAAACTCGTTCCCAATTGCTTTTTGGCACTCAATGACTCAGACGTGGGGCACTTGAAATTTCAATTTGATGTAACACTTGAAATTTCGAAATGTCGATCTTTAGTCTTGGTTTAATTCAATTAGATTTTGATAAATACATCTGTTCAAGATAAATTTGTCGACAAATGTACGTTAATGTCGACGTTACCTGTTGAAAAAATATATTACTGGAGTATCGTAATCGAATCAAATTGACGTTTTTGATAAACTTTTAAGTGGCTGATAATTCTGTTGCTTAAAAACTTGTTGATTTTGTGGGATAACGTAATATTATGTGTATTGCGTGTACGTACGTGTTTAAGACTAAATAGTTTCTTTCCTTTCATGCTATCATTTATCTTGTTGATATAAGCCTGGCAAATAATTCGGTCAGATATTAAAAACGTATTTACAGTGATTTGGTGGTACTATTATACTTGACATGTACCTCAGTTATCTGATTGAAGTTCAATCTGCGATGAAAACAACTTCCATCAAATTTTATTTTATCTCTATGATAGGTAAATACGGAAATTTTACGCGAACATTTCTAATTCATTATTTCAAATTCCGATCATTGAAAACACGTTGTTTGGTAAGTTAAAGCTGAGGTGTGTCTTCTATTTATTTTATTATGAAATTCCGATCGTAAAATAGGTAGTTTATGAAATATGACATGATATCGTTTATTTTGGTAGTTCGTGACTACAAGAATAAGCTACATAAATACCAATGAAAATAGTTTATGAACTTTGCAGTCATAACCTTCATAGATTCATAGTTCATGACTTCATAGATTCACAGTTCATGACTTCACAACTTGAAACGTTATTAACGAATGCAATTTATAATTACGAAGGCACAATTTTAATAGCGCCATCACTAATGTCTTAACCCATACATGATACAAATACACATCTATTCAAGAAGTTCATTAATTCACTAATGCCTATATTCATTTTAATGCTTTGTAATCACGAATAATGTCTTCGCCCGTATGTCGTCATATTCTCACAATAACCAAGCAATGCCAAAATTAATGGTGAATTTGACATTCAACTTTTCAATCAGTTTGTTTTGAATGTGAAAATGATCGTCGAATCATTTGTAAACTTCACACAGCTTTCATACGTAAATGTTTATATTGTGGTTGCAAATGTGTGTTTAATAGACCAGTCAAGTATCGATAATTATAATTCTACATTGTTTCAAACTTGATACACAATACCTTGAGGAAGACTCTCTATAATCCCAGGCCCCGATTCCACGAAAAAACTTAAGTTATTGCTCAGCTGAGACTGCTATTTTAAATTTATTATATGACTACACTTATAGTCTTGTGATGTAGATTGCTACCACAAACTGTGTATTTATTGCTAAATATTGATTTAGTAGGTGATTTTTGTATGAAATGCTCATGGAAATCCAACGGTTATGAACAACAAAGATCTTTTTACTTGAGCTTGTTATAACAGACTTAAGTTTTTACTTTAAATGTTTCTAACTTTAAAGCACTATTTCTGTAAAAATCGGACTTGTTATGTATTGCTCTATTATATTGGCATCTAACTGTGATGAAACAATCTATACTCGTATACATGAAAGTCCTTTAATCAACAAAATATGCTTTTAAAATAGCAGTCTCAGCTGAGCAATAACTTAAGTTTTTTCGTGGAATTGGGGCCAGGTATTCAATACAAACGTACATTAAAATTTTGTAAATTATACAGCCAGAGATGACCACACCATAGATTCACAAGTAGTAGTTTATGTACAATAATTGGTACCGCAAATCTTGAGAGACATCCGTCTTGTATAATTGGCTGTAGTTGTCGGAATGCAATAAATCAAAATAAGCTCGGTTTAAGTATCTGTGCGCCGCTGTGACTTCCTTAAATACTTCACGTAACACTATTTTCACTTATTACTTGTCAAAGGCCGTGTTGTACACAATTTATTCATTTAAACCAGACAGACTGCAAGAAAACCTACTAGACACAAATAATGATATTGGTAAAAACGTCGCTACAACTTAAAGAAGACAAATTGCTCAATAAGAATTGTCCACATTTTCTCAAGATAGAAAAAAAGCCATAATTACGTTTAATTATTTCTCTGTTGATAAATGTAACAACAGACTGGGTCAGACGTACCTACAGTATTTCAAAACTTATAGAATAATTAATTCAGTATAAATGGGCTGGCTATATAAAGTATTCACATTTCAGGTGTACGAAATGGGAACCACACATACTATGTAGTGATACGTTTTGTTTTTATTGAACGCACCTCGTATAGCTACTCATGCATCTATAGAAATGGTGCCAGTGAGTGCGAGTGCCTTAGAACACAGGCACACGGTTTCGTTGATTCTAACAACTGTGAAAAACGAATTCCGAGTACCTTCTTAATTTCCAGTAAAAGGTACTCGAAATAAGTTTCAATATAATTTGTTAAAATCGACGAAACCGTGTGCATGTGCCCAAGAAACATAGAAATTGAAAAGCAAAATATGTTAAAAACTGAAAATAGTACATAATGATTGATAACATTAGAACCTATACGATATTTTAATGATTAATTCATAGCGTTTCTTTAACAAACGTACACGGACTTTTTCATCATATTACATCTATGAAATTTCGTTTCACACAAACGATGGCCCATATAATTATGCTTTGGGCTGTAAGTCACAAACAGTTATATTCGCAGGTGTCGAGCTGTGACCAGTCTAGAACAGGGGAGCTTTCAAATGTTACTGTATATGCAAAGCATTTAGTAATGCACACGGGATCTAGTCTACACTTAAACAGCTGGCACAGCAGAAGTATTTTTGATTAACCACACTGCATCAAACGTTTATACACAATCTGGTATTCATTTAATGTATATTTATATCTGATTGAAGCCAATTATCTCGTAGAGTAATTACCGTATTTTGATACTAAATGATTGAAAGGTGTCAATTAACCGTGCTCATTAAACCGTAATTGCATTTAATTATGGTAATTAATTGTGAGGCATGTCATTATAGACATATAGTTTAATGCATTCATGTTTACAAACTTTTAGTACGAATGCTGATCACCTGGTCAGTGTATGCTTAGTGTCGGTCACTAAATATCGTAGATCATAGATGAAATGGTCAGCTAATGAATATATGTTTGACCGTTGTGTGAACTATCGAAAAAAGTAATCAAGATAAAATAACAAGAATATCGTTATAATTAGGACCAAGATTTACAGCCTGGTATAGTTCACCGGAGATAACTCTAGACTAATCAATAAATAAACATGCATAAAATAAACAATGCCAGTCTACTGGCCGATTGTTATTAGTGTAGATTTGAAGAGTAGATCATTAAAAGTGAATACGTACAAGGTTGAACAAAAATGGATATCGAAAATGCATCTCATTTTCATTTTTATTTGTGAACAAAGACTAGTGTTATCATCGGTGGACAATACCATATCCTGCAGTACTAGATTGGACGTCTTAGCTTTAAAATAAATCTATTTTAAACACTAAGGATGAGTGATCAATGTTACAGTACATGAAATGCGTTTTCCATCAATAGCGAAACAAATTTCTTTTCTAACTTGGCGTTTTTTGTTGTTCCAAACACCCCAACTAGCTTTCGTATACTTTTTAGTATCATTATGCATGCGCTTACACATTACTACGTTATATTTTCGAAGATATTTACTGGCGAATAAAAAACACCATATTTTACTAAGAATATCCTGCCAGCGATAACACCACGGTTAATTGCAGCTTGAAGTGTCCATGAATCACGAGACTCAATCCCGTGTTTCTTCGGGTAATTGGTAGCTGAAGAAGAAATCACGGACTACAAACTCGTGCTTCACGAAAACTGCGAGCTTCATTGATAGAGGTATCATTATTCCTGGTAAAAAATAGTGATTCCATACGCAAGTATAAAACGTTTTAATATGATATAAATAAACCTCCGCCAATAATTGCTATACTTAATCGTAGACGATTATTGTTGCCTAGTAGATACTTAAAGGTGCTGCCTCACAGATTTGGCTAAATAAATTGTATATCGTGATTTTCCAACATAACCAAGTATCGATGTAATAGAAAGTCACTGACAGTTGTCTTATGAAAGATTTGGTGCAAATAAGCAATTTCAACCACTCTCGATATCGCCCACTTAGTACTTTTTTCTTGAAAAAAGTGCTAAGTTTCCTTCCAACATGCTTTTTTGAATTATGTAATTCACATGTGATTGAAACGTAACATCAACACGCAACAGAGTAATGCTACGGTCACATTTGACCTACGAGCTCCTTACGAGCTCCGTACGAGTTGATTTTGGCGAACTCGCACGGCGTCCGTACGGAGCCCGTACGGATATCGAAAATCGTACGAGCATCGTACGGATTTTCGTGACTCGTAGAGGACTCGGCGACTCGGTGAAAATGTTTCACCGAGCTCCCGAGCTGTCTACGAGCCCGTAGATATTTTTCAAGTCCGTATAATCTCGCACGAGGCTCGTGCGGACACCGCACGAGCTACGAAATACTCGTGCGGGTATCGTACGATATCCTTACGGATATGGAAATTTGCAAGGTTTTGCATCGCATAGGACGCCATTAGGATGTAGATAATGAACATTATCTCAACTGCTTTACTTATGACAATGAATAGTTATGAGCATGGTGTATATTGAAATATTGAAAAATTTAAATTTTGGAAGACAGACAGACGGTGCGAGTATAACAACATTTGTACACAGACTTTTAATATCTTTATTGCGAATGCACATGTAATAACGCATGACATTGTTGTACACACTATGACATTCACTGCTATTATGTTGATACTGCAACTGTATCATGTATCCAAGTTCCGGTAGAAAGACACAACACAGATTAATTCATGAAAACAATATCGTATTTTTATATCATTATTATGGTATTCTCATATTATCATTATCGTCATCATAATCGCATTCTCGTAATATCATCATCGAGCTATCGTATTATCATTATCGTATTCTCGTATTATCAGCATCGTTCTATCGCATTATCATCATCGTGTTCTCGTATTATCATTATCTTATCATTGTATTATCATTATCGTATTCTCGTATTATCAGCATCGTTCTATCGCATTATCATCATCGTGTTCTCGTATTATCATTATCTTATCATTGTATTATCATTATCGTATTCTCGTATTATCATTATCTTATTTTCGTATTATAATTATCTTATTATTGTATTATCATTATCGTATTCTACTATCATCATACTATCGTATTCTCGTATTATCATCATCGTATTCTCGTATTATCATCATCGTATTCTCGTATTAGCATCATCGATATATCCGACCAACAACCTTTCTTCAAGTAGGTACGCACCAGACTTTGATCCATGACATATTACCGCGATCGCGGCTGTGTGATTTTGGCGTCCGTATAGGAAGCGGGAGATCGAAAGTTCAAACCCCGGAGAAAGTTATGTTATAACTGATGTAGTCGTTTGGTAAGACGCCAGCTAGTTCACGAATGGTAACTGTAGGCCCAACTCTGCCAGGCACCCGGCAATACATGTATGAAAATGGATTCGGGTTATTTTGCTAGAGAGGGGTCCGACCAGCAATATTTTATCCAAGTTGGTACCCAGTAGACTCCCACCCAAGACGTACTCCTCTCATTGTATTAGATGACCACAATTCACCACAATTCCAGGGTCTAGGCCCACCCAATCTGGATCCGCACACGCTCAGTGTATGATAGTTGTTATTTCCGTGATTCTCGTGCACAGAACTTATTAGTACACATCAAACCATTGTCTAAGCATCTACATATATGTATATCCTATTTCTACTGCATTCACTTAATTCTTTTGGGTAAAAATATATATTTGGTGTGGTACACATGAGACACCGATACGTGTATATACCCTTTGCACTATTCAAAACGTTACGGCGAAATAGGCTGAATTTCAGAGTCTGTCGAGGGACAATTATGCATTTTTTTCTTACATATATAAACATGACAGGAAATATCAACTAATCCATAATCATCTTACATAATATAATAATACATAAACTGGGTGAGGACAGCTTCCTTGCGAGCTTTCTACTTCAAATATCTCTACGAGCTCGTAGACAACTGGGAGATCGGTGAAACATTTTCACCGAGCTCCCGAGTCCTCTACGAGTTACAAAAATCCGTACGATGCTCTTACGAGTTTACGATGTCCGTACGGACTCCGTACGAACTTGCTAAAATTCGACTCGCACGGAGCCCGTACGATCAATGTGACCAGGGTCTTTAAATAGATAATTAAAATTCGCTGAATATATCCATTATTGTCGCACGGACACCGTACGGCCATCGTGCGATCACCGTACGGACACCGTACGAGTTATCTACGAGCTCTGATTGATCTACGAGCACCGTGCGATGTACGGCCGGGCTCCTTGCGAGTCCCGTACGGTGTCCGTATAGATATTACGATGTCCGTACGGATATCGTACGATTGCATCTCTATAAATCGTACGAGGTCCGTACGAGCTGTGACCAGACCCTACGAATGAAAAAGTACCGTTAGAATTTCAAACATTGTGGACTCGTACGAGTTGGTAAATTCGTACGGATATCGTACGAGCTTTGTGACCGTAGCATAAACATCAGTGTGGTATTTGGTTCGTTTTTTTTATTCGTTTTCATAAATGCGAACAATTTTCAGGCAATTTAAGTAACAGTAGTGTTAATTCTATAGGGTATTAATACCCTATAGAATTTTTAATGTAAAAATACTAAATAACTATAAATGCCGAAGTTTCTCAAGTTATTTTAGATGTCAGTATGGTTGTTTATGGGATAAACAGGCAACTATACCAAAATTACGCGAATATTTGACAATTTTATTTTATTTTTGCAATACACCAATATGTGAGGCAGTCCCTTTAAGAATAAAAAACGAAGATGAATTCGTTCGTACAACCATTCACGATGTGTTAATAGTATCCAATACTCTAGCGTCGTATTCTTGAATGTCACCATCTGTAAGTTGAATAGAAGTCCAACATTTCCCTCTCAAAACGTTTAAGTAGATAGAGATTGTGTAATTATCTTCAGTACTCGAGGCACTATATTTATTTCATTAGAACTGTTATTAATGGTCATAACAACTTCCGCAACCGGTATTTTGTAGACACATTTATTGACAGTAAAACCTCAATAATGTGTCCATTATTGGTTCCAAAGAAAGTAGATCTCAGTTGTAAGGTATGGTATGGCTATAGACTAGATGTAGATATATTTACGTACTTTTTCGATTTTAGATAGTTTGTATCAAACTATGTTTACCTCTACGCTTGGGATTACGAAACCACAATATTTCATTAACAAATAATAGGTTCATAAGTTGTCCTCTATAAATATCTAAAACATAGGGTCTCATAGGCAGGAATAACGTACGGAAGTGATAAATGGTCCATGTACAAAATGTTATATGATGGTATTGATGACGTGGAGTAGAGATCGAGAGTTCCAGTCCTGGATTTGTACATGTATTCACAAAGAATCTTAAGGAAAAACTTAAATGTTTTGACTTAAGTTAAAATATTGAGCTGCTAATAGTTCCCATGAAATGAGGAATAACCCACGTTTTCTTTGTGATAATTGCAGCTCTTTACAGAAAGCCACTAAACCATGTAAAAATGTATAGTCTTTAGCCGATACATTTCAGGAAATTGTAAGATTTAAAGAAAAGTTTGAGTTTTACACTTAGATGCTTTGAGAATACCATTCCAGGTCGGAACGAGTTTCATAAATTACACAATCTAAACTTATCTCGAATTTTGAATCCCACGCATAGCACGTGCGCTTTACACTTTCACATTTTTAGGACGTTGACTGAAGTGATTCAAATCAACGTAAAGATTCCATCAAAATCAAACACAAATAGACCGCGGTTATACAAATAAATACTTATAATCAGTTCATCTTACATGCGAATTCAAGGAATACAGATTATACGCGCTAATGAGTTACTGGGGAAAAGTGCTTACGCATAAAATACCTCAAATTATTAGAAAAATGTAGTAGTTAATATGTAAGTACGTATATATATGGTAGAATATGTATGTTTTAAATTTTTCGACTGCACCGAATAGCCAATTTATTGTCCCCGTCATAGATAGTGTAGCACGTGATTTTTGGCTACAGTTACAAGAAGAAAGTTGTATAAATTGGAAAATAAAAAAAAAAGCTATAAGTATTTTATTTCTTCATCGATTTCTATGAATTATACGCCACGCAAATGGGACAATTATTGGCTTTCCATGAAATATAAAATCTTTGTCGGCAGCTTTACTGATTTTTCCATTAACCTGTGAAACCTACCCGTTCCAAGGTAGACATTGTGACCAGTGTATCTATATACCAGACAAGGTAGAATATTGACGGTCCATTACATTGGTCGTATCTCAAATTTTGTTAGACTTGATGAAATTACATTACATCGACTGTGTTTTACCTGACATCATAAATACATTAAAACGGGCATTTGAAAAAGTTAAATCATTTGGACAGAGATACATGCTCAATGTTTTGACTATACCAATACCAAAATGAACCATGTTACATTCTCAGGACTGGTATCTCTATCAAAGAAATTTTTTTTCGACATTGGAAGGTACATTTGACAGGAAATTGACCAGACAAACGCTGAAGTGCATTGTGCTTATATATCAATTTCGGTAAAAATATTTTTTTATTAATGATATATTTAACTGTGGGTACATCTTGCTAATTGGTAAAATTCATATTAGAAAAAAACAACATCAATTGCGTTTGTTTTCGTTAATCGAGCATCATTAGCTAGAAGGAGCAACATTAGATATGACGTCACTTATCAGATGGTGCCGTCCTCGTGCGATGATAAGTATGTATATTATTGTGTATGACATACGCACGCAAGTATTATTAACATTTGCTGAGCTCATTAACTCGAGCCTCAGCTTGAACAGTTTTAATTTGCATTACAGTTCATTTCCTTGTCTGTTTGAAACTTCGGTTATTGTTTGGCTTTCATACGCACAAAGTATATAATTTCGAACAATTATGTACGTGTTTTTACTAGAAAGACCAAGTTTGGGTATATAGGTGTGCTTGAAATAACCTTTTTTTCGGGGGGGGGGGGGGTTACATGTATGGTTCATTGTATGTCTGATTCGGACCACCATAAGAATAGTATCCGTGCCTCTAACCCTGGTCTCATTACACATGTTCTTGCGTGGGTGGCTATGTGCTGCCACCGATTCTGTATGGCTTTGTTCTTGTGTGCGCTAAATAGTATTAAATCACAGATGAGGCAATACTTTCTAGGGGAAATTAACCATTTCAACACGAAATCCTTGCAAAACATTAACGAATAAAGGTCAGCTTCATGTTAAGTCCGGATACATACCCCATAACCCGGTTGTGTGAGATATAAAGTACAGTGCAAACGGTCGTTGTGTGATTGTTTGTAATTCTTTGAAGTAGTTGCATTGTAATCATCCGTTTATATCATATTATTTCGTCAAATTAATCGAATGATTTTCGTTCGTCCGAATAACTGACTTTATTGAACGCTAATTGAATTGACAAATTATGTCAGCCTGATTAATGTGCGATGTTAAACCCCTGCGTGCGTAACAATAACATCAGTTGTTTGAGTAATTTCATGTTTCCGATATTTAGTGTCAAGCTGTTATGAAATGGGTTTATTAGAAAATGAGGTTACATGCTGAAAGTTTCGCATAGGCAATATATATACAAACATCGGTACATATTGCATATATACATGCATGGCCACACATGCAAAGAAACTAAGTTTCTTCACCATCCAACCATTGCACGTAATTGCTTCCGTATTCGACAATTTATGCTAAGGTACATTTGCCCTTCGAGCTCCTTACAAGCTCCGTACGAGTTGATTTTGGCAAACTCGCACGTCGTCCGTACGGAGCCCGTACGGACACCGAAGACTCGTACAAGCATCGTACGGATTTTCTTAACGCGTACGAGCATCGTACGGATATCGCACGAGTGCATCTCTTTAGATCGTTCATGGTCCGTACGAGCTGTGACCAGACTCTAAGAACATACAAAACCGTTAGGATTTAAAAAATTGTGAACTCGTACGAGTTGATCAATTCGTACGGACATCGTAGGAGGTATAAGTAACTTTAATTATCTGATAAAACTAAAATAAACTGCTATAAATAGAGATAAGATATAAATTTAGAATCCAATATCACTCGATCATCTTTATCGAGTGAATAATAGTTTCACCTTCATAGTATCCTCGTTGTTTTGCTGAAATTGTTTTATCTGTTGTAAAAGTAAACCTAACACCCATGTTAGGTATCTGTTTGTACTGCAATAAATGTGTAATTAAAAACCAGGGCTCAAGTTGTGCTTTATAATAGATACCGTTGTAAGCCACTCAAAGATTTAGGGATCGCCTACAATATATGAATATGTAAAATGTTATAAAAATCAGATAAAATCCGAAAATAACCGAATTAAGTTGCTAGCTATATCTCCTTAGTCATGTAAATATCTACAAAAGCCCATTGTCGACTACAAACGTTGTAAGGGCAAGAACGTACAGTTTTGGAATTGGAACAATATAAGAAAATTCTGAATTCGACTATTTTATTATTTCATTATTGTTATGTATATGAATGGTTCGAAGACATCACTAACGTGTATTGAGAAAGAAAGTCCATTGGGATTTTTATTTTGTTATTTACATCAACACTTTTGAAATACACCCTAAGTGTTTTGAGTGTTTTTGTACACGGTAGTGAGCTTTGGTGTACAGTGAATTCAATTAAGATATATATCTGACAAGCTAAAAGGTGTCGGTGAAAATATCATTACAATGATAACACTGACGAACAATTTCAACATCATCCAAAACATAGCAACAACACACTGATGTACAATGAGAAATGTATTCTTAATACAGTCATATAATTTACAAAAATAAAAATAATGAATACTTTATTTATAGAGGCAACAAAGTAAGGCATTTGCACAATCTTCCCAACGAACCTCAAAACGCATACTTTATTCTGTATACTTTTACAACAACTATTAAACTAGTTTAACATCACACATCATTACTAGTGATATGATTTCAGATTTTATTACATATAAATCATAATAAAGTAGTATGCTGCATATTAAATGTATTTATAAGGACTTTGTCGCATTTTATTGCATTGAACTATAAAAATTGTCAAGTCAGATCAATTCAATACTCGGAACCCAACGCAAATTGCATTTTAAAAAGTCAACAATTTATAAACCACAACTCCAAAATACATACGAACATCCGAATTTATTGTATAACGCTGTATTTAACTTCAGCATGTAATAATAATAATAATAATAATAATAATAATAAAGACTTTATTTACCGAAGGTGAAAACACATTAAGTTACATACATAATATATACACTTATTTCCAATGCGGCCTTCGTTGAAATAACATCTTAACAAGAATAAAACAAAAGCAAAACAAAAACATACATGTATACATTTCCGACAAACACTCACTTGAATTATATTACTACGACTCACATTCATGCATAATAACATACATTAACAATGAACTATTCGTTTGATGAAGAGACTAAATAAAAATATACAATGTACAAACAATACATAGTTTTACGAGTCTCAATTATTTTGTCTTTCTAGGAGCAATTTCTTATATTTGGTTTTAAATGTTTTTAAAGAATTGCTTTGTCTGATATTGTGTGGAGTATTATTCCATATTTGAGATCCTTTAAATGCAAATGTGTCCTTTAAATAGTTTGTCCTTGGTCTCGGTTGAACAAGATCATTCCGTTCAATCGAGCGCAAATTGTACGTATTGTTAGATGAAAAAGTTACAAATTCAGACATATATTTAGGTACTAAACCATGTCGACATTTAAAAACAAGTAGCCCAATATGATATGCACATCTGTTCTCAAAATTTAGCCACTGTAAATTATTAAACATGACGTTTGTATTTGTTCGAACAGGTTTTCTTAAAATAATTCTGGCTGCTCGTTTTTGAATTTTTGTGATTCTGTTTATTTCTATTTTAGATCTAGTTCCCTTTCCCCATATAGTACAACCATAATCAAATGTTGGCATAATATAAGAATTATAAAACATTTGTTGCATCTCATCAGTTAAATAGTACCGTATTTGTTTCAATAAAGCTATTTTAGAGTTAAGTTTCTTTGAGACACTGTTTATCTGATATTTCCACGATAGTGTGTTGTCAATATATATACCAAGCACTTTTTGGGTTTCTACATTTTTAATTTGCATATTATTTACGTACAATTTCATTTCCTTTGCATTTTTTAATTTATTGTAAGAACTAAGTACCATGCATTTAGTTTTAGACGGATTTAAAGCCATGTTATTAATATCACACCATTTGTTGATATTATTCAAGTTTAGTTGAATATTAAGTTCTATATCTTCAATATTGTGATGTGAGCTAAAAAGGGTTGAATCATCTGCATATAGGTCAATATTAGCCATCGTTGTTTTCAATCCGATGTCATTGATGTAAATTAAGAAAAGAAGAGGTCCAAGAATAGACCCTTGAGGAACACCCGATTTTGTATTTAAAGTTTCGGAATAACAATTATTTACCTTAATACATTGTTTCCTGTTACTTAGGTATGACTCAAAAAGCCTTACGGTACTTTCAGAAAAATGGTATAATTTTAGTTTATATATTAATATGTCATGATCTACAAGATCAAACGCCTTACTCAAATCTAGAAACACCGCTCCAACATATTTTCCCGAGTCTATGTCCTTCAACCAAGTATCTATTAAACGTATAAGTGCCGTTTGACAAGAGTGTTTCTTCCTAAAACCAGATTGCGTTTGATGTAAAACATTGCTAGTTTCAAAGTATTCATGGAGCTGTGTTGCAATATGTCGCTCGAATACCTTTGATATAGTTGATAATATTGATATTGGTCTATAATTACAAGGGTTTGTCTTTTCACCTTGTTTAAAAATAGGTATGACAAAAGCTTCCTTTAGCGAGTCTGGAAAAATACTATGATTTATACTAGTATTTATAACATGAGCAAGAGCTGTCGTTATGTAATCACCACAGTTCTTTAATATCTTGGGGCCTATACCATCTAGGCCAGTTGACTTCGTTACATCTAGTTTATCAATTATTAATTTGACTTCGTAAGGAGTTATATGTTTAATATTGAACTGTTTATACCTTAGTCTTTCATCTAAATACATTTGCAAAGGTTTAAAATGTTCTTTCACAAATTTTGTTTTTGATATCATATCTGAAATATTAACAAAATGTTCATTCAGTACATTTAAAATATCATTCTGCGTTTCAATGGCATGGTCTTTTACTATTAATGTTTTTGGAATCAACACTCCTTCTTTACTTGCATTATTTTGCTGACTTATACTGTGAAGTGCTTTCCATATTTCAGAGGAGTTTTTCTTATCTTTAACGGCATTGTTATAAAAGGCCTTTTTACTTTTCTTTATCATCGATGTAACTTTATTGCGACTTATTTTGTAATTGTCAAAATCTTTTGCTTTAAGCAGTCGATCCCTATGTAAAATTGCCCTTTTAATGTCTTCATTATACCACTCTGGTTGAGTATTACGTTTGATACGTTTTACCTTTACCGGTGCATGCTTATCCAATATAGTATTGATGGTTTTATATAAAAACTGTAATGAGTCATTAGGATCATGTAGATTTTCAATAGTATCAATATTTGACGAGGCTAAGTTGTTTCTAAAACATGTTTCATCAAATTTTTTGAAACACCGATATTTTATATGATTATGTTTGTTTTTCTTTTGAATATCGGATTTGTACAGTCTTGTAAAACACACAGGTAAATGGTCACTTATGCCATATGACGGCACACTTACTTCACTAGCCAAACTTGGTTGTGTCGTATAGATGTGATCAATTATATTAGAAGTTCTTTTACTTATTCTTGTTGCACAACATATCAGTTGTGTAAGTCCGAATTTTTTAACTAACGTTTCCCACCTTTTGTTGGAATATTTATCAACAGTCTTATTTGGGAAGTAATTTATGTTGAGATCACCAAGAATGTAAATTTCAGATTTTAAATTGTCTAATACATCAAGCTGCATCTCAAATTTATCTATCCAACATTGTTTCTATCATGTGATAGCACTAGAAAAACATAATTATGAAAAACAAAATAACTTACCTTAAAGTGGCTAAGTTTCCTTATTTCCGGTATAATTATTATAATTACTTTAAATAGATCCGCTTAGTAGAATTAATAATTTTCCAAAATATTCTTATGTTAGTTGAATCAACAACTTAATCTAACCAAACAACTGTTTTCACTCTTATGTTGACTAGTAGTAAGGTTGAGGTTTTTTTCCCGATTAATACATTCATAACCGAAGCATTTAGTGTCAGTACAACATCCGCTCCGATATCAGTGACGGTAAGTTCACCACTACGGTATCCCACTATCTCAAACGTTTGATGGAAGTAAATACTTTAAACCTTATTGGTTTTAACATCGAGGGCGATATACTGTTGGTACTGATTGCGAGGAAGGTTATATGCTTGCGAACTTGCTTACTTTCTATATCTGAATGCAATAACCCTCCCTCGCCAACGATCGCCTAGGTTGTAGTCGCATCAGGTAAAAGATTAGCAGCTATTGTTTGACTTATCGACGTTCGATTCCGCGGACATACAATCATTGTGAGTTAACAAGTACGGCTGATCAGTATTAAACCCATGGGTGCAGAAATAACAGTAATAATGTTGAATTGTCTATAAATGATATTTACGTTTAACCAACAGTTACATTTGGTACAGTTATGACGTATTAAGATTTCGATGTGACGTCTTGGTATAAATGTATTGTGAACGTTGTAAGTAATACTGTACTTGTAGAGTTTCTTGTGTCAATTAACAAAAAGTTTATTGACCTATCGGCAATGTAAGTTAATTGTAAGGTCTATAATGTCGCTTATAAGACCCATACATATATTTGAAATCTGCTCACAAGGCGCTTCGTATGAGCCTATTTTGGTGACAATCTGAACAAGTTGACCAAACTGAAGTTGAAAAAGCTGGTTTTTCCTTAAGTAAAAAGTATTTATTAGACAGTTTTTTCTTGTTTTCTCAAAAAGCGTTTCTGACTTACGACTTTCTTCTCTTAGTCAGCGATATATACAGTAGAATGTTTGGATGTATTTGTAGTATATTTTGTGAAAATTCGACAATAGTGTTATAACGTGGTTCGCCGTAAGTATAGAGAATTTCGTTGCAAAATTAAATAGGCGTACCAATTTATACACATACATAATTAGAATATACATTACTTATTATGAAGTACGAGTTATGTCTTAATACATTACGTAAACAAACCAGATTAGCTAATTATATCAGTCAAATTTATCCAGTAATATTACTCCAATGCTCCAGCATTCCCAATTACAAGCTACATACATTGGTAGCGCTCCAGCCTAGTACCGTATGTGAAAGAAATGCGCGGTTCCCGTCCCCCTTCAGGTATTTTTATCAAAAAAGCTAGTCGGAACCCTTCCTGAGAGAGAATACTTTGTCGTACGCTCCTGACAAAATATTGATAAGCGCGCACGGAGCACTATACTAGTCACCCGGACGATTACTGAGTATAGACAGGTTATTTAATCGTCGCCTAATTCAGAAAGAGCATTATAATTTAAAGTCAAGTGTATATGTTTGCTTGTAATACAAAATACACACATTGATCACTTTAATATCGTAACGATATGTTTACATACACTCATAGTTTAATCTGTATCAAAATATTCACTTCGATCCATCGTTGTATGAATTTGTTGTCGTACAAACGGGGTTTAACTTGCTGGTATATAGAAGAGATCACCGTATTCATATGCAAAATGCCCACCGGCAATCTATTGGATGAATGGACAATAAAAACACCCTGTCATTCACCAATAGCTAGCTGTTGGTATGAATGCATTTGTATATGCAAACATGATCTCTCGATCCTACTGTCATATTTGAAAAGTCTGTGATAATTGATTATGTATTGAATTAATTATGTTTCGAATTAAAGTTTAACTACTTAGTTAATAATAATTATGTCCCTAAATTTGATGAGGGGTATATAGTGCTTTGCACATGTCGGACTGTCTCGTATGTTTGTTTGTCGGCCGGTCAGGCGGTAGACCAAATGGTTAACGTTCAGTAACCATGAACGCTTGGCCATAAGATCCTCCAAATTAATATGATGGTAGTTGGTCATCAGCAGCATACGTTTTAAAGTTTGTATGTCATTTTAAAAGTCAATGTCGCTTTGACCATATAATAATAAATAGACGAAATGGTTCCCGATCACTAACCGGAAATTCGAACTTTATAGGAATGTCTTTTTTTAGAGATATTGCCCACCAAAAGATGACCCTAACGTGTGTTAAGGTCGACATGCCGTTTACTATTTCTGACTTTAGATTGCCATGGTAACATACTTGTTCGCTTGTTCATACTTATCTTAGGTCGATTGTGAAACATGTTTTTGTACCTTTGTAATCACTATCGACACAGCATTCCATATGCAATCCAAAATCACGATGGTATAAAAGATAAGCCAGTTTTCCGTTCATGATGGACGTATTGCAAGGAAATAACAATTTTATTGCGTCTTTAGTATGGCGGGCCGTGAATCCCAGTAACCCGCCACCCTAAGGAGTTTGCATATACCTTTTTAAAGTAACGCAGATCAGTTACTTTTTCCCTGATAGCTTTATTTGACGTGAATGTGAGCAGCCATATCACTGTCAATTGTACAAATATTCTTTCGTTTGCGAATACATATAGCACCGCAAAATCAACCGAACTTATCACTTTCTGAAAGCCGAATCTGTTGCCCGTGTGCCGAGAAAATGTTAATTTCGTGGCTATATGACACTGGTCATGCTATCGGTAAGATACTATATTTTATCAATTATACTTTACACTCAAACGACTTAAAAACGCACCACTTATGAAACATCAATATCATTGTTTAATGCTTTGTTCTATGGTTCTTTGACTTTAGTTATTAATATGCTGCAGTCAATACGCAATGTGTTATGTAAAGTTCATGTCACTATAACGAGTTTGAAAAAAAGTTATGATATGTTTTACAGGGTGACCAATGTAGACGAATGCACAATTTCTGATTAGGACGCATTTAAATCCATCGAAATTGTACGAAATTATTTAGTACTTAGTCTAGTAGTTTAGTTACCTCTTAATTGGCCATGATAAAAATTATAAAGCAATAGTACATTTTCGACTTATCCGTTGACTCCCAGCATTGGACTTACATTGTAAGCAGACATGCAGAACCGTTTCAATTGACGCAACATGTATTCATCTTCCCCATCTGTGTCATAACCTTTGGCTGGTCTTATCGTAGTCGGCCTTTGATTGGTTCCATCGCAAGGAATCGCTGTTTTAAGCAAACAATCGTCGTATGGTGGCAGCTGAATCGCACTGCTACGACCACATAGCTCATTTAAGCTTGTAGTTAAACTGGAAGCATCCGAACAAATCATAACATTAGCCGTTAGTAAATATTTTTGATGCTGTTTCTTCAGTGTGTTGATATACAGTGCATAATTTAAAGTGAACATCGATCCGTTTTGTTGATGCGATCGCGGTGCACGTACAAACATGCAATAATAGAAAAGTTATGCTGCCACGGTGTTCCGACTTATATTTTCGGTGCCTTAGTTAAAGATTATACACTGGAGAGATACTGTAGACTATGAATTTCAGAAGAGTAGTTTTGACAAAATTCGGTACGTTTTAAAATCGTTTGAGTATATATAAGTTTACTGTTCTTAGTTTTCACTCGGTATTTGGAAAGTTGCAGATATGTATCACATGTCCTAAGATACTAAAGGACAATTTTTTTATGATAATGGAGTAGGCACATTTGCTGTCTTCAATAAACATCTAGAACATAGTGTCTGTATATACAGGCTAATGTGACATCAACTATCCGAAACTCATTCATGTCTATGATAAAACAGATATGTTGAAGTATTAACATGTAAAAGCCATTTGCCCCCACTCAGCAAACGTGTTATGATTATTATGGTGACAGAAGCGAAGAACTGAATATTATACTATCAGTGCAACCTGATGAAGGCAAATCATAAACCATGTCTGTATAATGCGATGTTTGAAGTGGAACGGTCGGAATTTGTAAGTCTAAGCTATGAAACAGAAATATTAAAATATTTGATGTCAATGTTAAGTGCATGTGATTGTGAGATATTACATGTGGTGCATAAACAAGTTACACATAATATGTTACTATAATATAGTATATCAGAAGCGCTACAAGCCTTAGTAGCACAGGTAACTGTATCATTAATAAACAGTACCTAAAAAAAAGTTAAAAACAATTGTTTTTGTTAAATTTAGAATTCTTATAATTCTAAATTTAACAAAAACAATTTTTTAAAAAAAATTTTTAGGTACTGTTTATTAATGATACAGTTACCTGTGCTTATATAAGACTAACTAGACTATATACACTGGTTTACCAATGACAGCATTATGTATATGTAAGAAACCATCAAAGGCCTACGATACACTTAAGAAGTCCTGTAAAAAACTTCAATTTGGCTTGAAATGATGGTATGTCTTGACAAATCAGCATTATAATCATATAATTAGGTTTAAATGCTTCGTACACATGTATGTGATGTAGTGAAACTGTTTTATTTAGAAAATTTAGATATTCTGGCTTAAATATGAAAGTGAAAGTAGGGTTGTGGCTAACGGACTTCGAATCAGTTCGCGCTTGTGAGAAAATATGTTCACAGCGTTTCTTATATGAAACGCAATTTTTACTCCCGGTTTTTTATTTTCTTGAGGCTATATGCTATTTCTATTGATTGGTGGATTTTGAGAGGTCCCCATGGACAAAAGTTTGACTTTTTTTTGGGTCAGCAATTTGTCACTTTACATTGAGTTAAAGAGCAAATTATTTGGTGGTTTGTTACCTACACTCACGATGCACGAGGGAATCTATCGAGTTGTCAAGGCATTTGTAATCTTCGTTACAAGTTAAATTGAATCAATTACTGGCGATGTCATTATGCGTTTATTATTGGATTTGAAATTGGGAAGATTTGCACACCTGCCCAGAATAGTGAAATGGATACCATTACCACTCGGGAAGATAAACGTTGCGCTAAAGCAAGGACTTGATTACACTGAGACAGTTACTTGACTTTACTTTTTTATGAAATTCAATGTTGAAATAAAAGACATACTCAAGTTCAACCGTGCATTTGAAAATCTACATGTACATAAAGCTGGCCTTCTTGAGAACTTACTGCGTGTACTATCCCGAAAAGCAGGTTCACGCTTGCTGTTGATTTGTACGATAGACGTTAAAAATAAACCGGACTATTGTCACAATGGTTAACGCTATAAATCAGTATGTACCATCAGAAATCGGAATCCTTGTTCTAACTACAGTACAATTATGAACGAAAACAAATACGCGGTCCGAGATTTCACTAACACGGACACGGTGCCAAGAATTACGTCGCGCTATTTTACACGATATTGGTGCTTCTCTAAGGGCTGTGAAATACGAAGTTAATAGTGATATAGAGTGATTAATACATTCCTGTTCCACACTGAACTGAACAAGTTAAGCGTTTGAGAGAATCGCATGTTCTTACATCGAACATCTGGGCAAGAATCCGTACCATGAAACGTTGGTATGTTGTCTGTGCCTAGGTAACTGACGTCACAAACGTTCGTATGATTTCCTATTACTTTCTTATTTTTCAAACGTAAACAGCCAACCCTTAAGTAAGTGCGTCATTCTAAAACTGAAAATATGCTTGAATAACTATTTCCCAATGCAGTAACGACACTTTCATACGATACAGAAGACATATCATCTTGCTGTTGAAAGAACTTCAAGTTGGTGTATATTCGTTTTTTCCTTACGTTCTGATGACGTCATATTTGCGTCATGAAGTTGTCACTCTTGGAGTTCAACTTCCGTTTAGTTCAGTACCTTATGTTCAATGTCGTCATTTTTTACCGGCAACGTCCAACATGTAATGTGTTGGCGACGTTTGAATACTAACTATAGGATAGTATTTAGATATGCCTCATTACGTAGTCGACACCAATGATTATTTATGGGCTGCGTCGGGTGCGTGTTACGATGGTTTTATGAACAGACGTGATAATGCAACTCGATATATCAAATATCGAATTTTCGCTATTTGTATTCAGATTCAATATTATGTAATTATATCTGTATAATATTTAAAACTGTACCTATGAGGCCCCATTCCTGTTATTTTTTGAACGCCCCTCGTAGAATTACACACGCAATCAGATATGTTGCAATAATAAGTACATGAGTGTATGATAACATTGAACACTTACCAGCCATGTACTGAGCAGTAATTGCAATGTTATGTTTGTCCGTAAGTATGCTTATTCAATTGGGATTATCTAACTAAAGCAATTCAAATTACATTGAACATAATTAAGGCTGAGTCAGAATATGTCTCTCAAATATAAAGTTAATTAATACGAGTATAAGTATGTGTTTGAAGTGTCTATGGTGCATCTGCCGAAAGTTTACATAATGCACAGATGGATATCAAAAGTTGATTTGGATGGCAATCGACAATGCTGAATTTTTACGAAAAAAAGGGACGGCTAAAGTAAAGCTCAAACATATAATAAGCAATCCAATTCCAACACGTTTAAAGACACCGTTTAGAAAAAATCATGACAAAGCATGGACATATTCAACCCCTCTATCACCATAAACCGGTAAATGGTTTTGGTAGGTAAACTTATGTCATTCATGCAATAATATACAAGTAACGCAAGGGAACGAACTCTTACTAAGTTTATGTATGAATATGTATTATACTTCAGTTGAGATGCAAACGTGATCATCATTTTATTCCTTTTGGTTTATATTGATGTTTATTGCAAATGGTAACATTATGCCAACAAATTTAACAATTCTTTCTTTGTAAGTCGAAATAATACATTGTATAGACTATAAATACTACATTGTATAAACTATAAATACTACATTGTACAGACTATAAATACTACATTGTATAGACTATAAATAATACAATGTGTAGACTATAAATACTACATTGTATAGACTATAAATAATACAATGTGTAGACGACTATGAATAATACACTGTATAGACTATAAATAATACATTGTATAGACTATAAATAATACATTGTATAGACTATGATCTGCAAATATCGTGAACTGTTTGTGAAACAACGAGCACAGTTTGCTATATAGATACAGCCATGCTTTGTTATTCTTAATTCATAGATCTATATTTTTCATAAACTGAAGTGTAAATGTACGCACTACTTGACTATAAACGCTTTGCTTATTTAACCAACAAATTTCATTTTGAAGAAAAGCACGCATTTGAAAAAAACATGCACTGACACACCTATTCTCGGCATGTATCACGCTCTCTATGTAGAAGCTTATCTAATGACAAACGATCGGTTTGCGTAGCCTAAATTTGTATAGCATAGAAAAATAACAGAAAATGATTAGTTTTTTTTATACATTTGCAAACTAAGTTTTTAAAACATCCATTTACGAATGCTTCAAATGCTTATTCTGGGAAACTACCAACGCGTCGATGACTCTATGGAATGCAAACCGATAGTTAAAAATAAGAAAAGAAAACCCTACATTTTCGTATGAAGTTCTCAGTATCCGTATCTACTTCACCTTTTATTTGTTCATGTATAATAACAAGAACAGGTTTGTTTCCAAGTTTATTTTGGGGTATAAGTACTAAGCATTATTAACAGTACATTGTATTAGCAAAACAAATATTTGGTGTAGAAAGAATGTCGTAAAATCCACCTTTTAATAAATTTACTACCGCGATGGCACGACAGATGTCTTTGAAGTCCTCGGAATGTAAAGGAAATGTTTCCTCGCAAGCGGTACGCTCTTATTGCTATGAACAGCTAAGTGAATATACTAATTATATTGTAGTACGTTATAGATAGTTGAGTATGTCCTTTAATAACGCGTACAATTAGAAGAAATCTAAATAACCAGACGAAAGTGTTTTCCTGTAGTACAATTGTGCCATCAGATGAGACTGAAATGTAGAATGAATCAATTATTTCTATGAAGGAGACTATTTAAATGACCTTCGTCGTGTTGTGTGAATTATGTTTATTAAGACATCCTTTCATCATTTACGTATTGACTAGAAAAAGACACTCCTGCAGCTTTTTATTTCCGTTATTATTTAACCTTCTACACAAACATATAGGATTTCAGACAGCTTAAACTAGGTATTTAGTCGTGTTAATGTTGCAACTAGGTCATTTAGCAAGGACATTCTGCTTTTTGACAGGTGGGACTTGGTCAGTCATTTCCCGTTCGTTGCGTTATTGCGGTATGTGGTGTTGTTAATGTTTTCTGTGCTCGGCTGGTTAAGTTGAGGGTTGCCTTCCCGGTCCGATTTTCTATTATCGTATTATACAACGTGTTAAATCAATCGGTCAATGAGACAAAGTTGACCATTTCCGTTTACTAGTTGTCCGAAATCTATTATGGCTAATATCAATACAAGTTTATTGTCATGTCCTACTTTGGTGAACGTGACTTTTACTATTTCCTTTATAGAACAAAAACACAGTAGATACTACTGCCTCACCAGGCACTGGACGAATGAAGACTTGAACAACATTGTAGGCGACTTAATGTATTGCGACAGTAAACCGACAATAACAACGTCTGGACCCTGGTGCCCGATGTAGGCTGAGACAGGAACAGTATTGTTTAATTCAAGCTAACGTCCGCCTTGTGTGAAATAAAAGTCATTCAAGGTTTGATAGATTCTTGGGCTATTATTATATTGTATAACAAAAATAGTGTATAAAAGAACGCGCAGTACAATAGTTGTACTCAATCTGGCTGAGACTTCGACGTCTGTCTGTATGGAACAACTACGGTTATCAAGTACTGCATCAAGACATGTACCCTATCAGGCTTTTGTCGCGATTTTTTTGGCATATAATAACAACAAACTAGAAAATGACCATTAAGTTCACTGCTTAAAACAACAAAGTCGCACATCAATATCATGTATGACCACCGTCTGCCCTGATGATAGCCTGACATCCTCCGAGGCATTAAATTAATAATGATTTGTACCAATTGCTGCTGGGGTGCATTCCGTTCTGGTAAAGGGTTCGTTGTGAGTTCCTATACGTTCTGGTGTTGCCGTCGTGCTCGGATGCGTCGCCCCAAATTATCCCAGACGTTTTATATCGGATTTTGGTCCGGGCTACAAGGCGGGCATTCAATCGTGCAACCTCTAAATAGGTAATTGCATCAAAATCAAATTCCATGTGATGAGAATGTGATCATATCTTACAAAATACATGATTGATCGAAAATAGTGAGTTTTTGTTAAATTGTAGTAGTAATTCGGATGAAAAATGCCTATTGAAAGGTACTTCCATGTTCAACTTCAAATTGCTCCATACAAATAAATGGACTTATTCTGTTGAATTCAACGATTCCACATTATTTCACAATCGTTAAGTGAAACAACCATCAGTCAGATGTTGTCATAAACGTGTTTTGACGAATTTAAGGACTAAATGTAAATGACGCCATGTGACGTCTCAATTTTAAATCGAGTCAATAGAAACATGCAGCTTTTTCGAGAATTCAATGCAACAACCATAATAAAAGGTGGTGCATGTGTTAAGAACCCCAAAACAGCCAATTAATGAATTAAATCTTACAAGTCTTATTGGCATGCCAATTTCAAGCATTCATATCGCACTTGGGCACTCCTCAAGCGTCATTTGCGTCAAATGATACGAACTATTTTTATGGCTTTATGTTTGGGGGTCGAATGTTAATCGTGTATAAAATGATTTAACACATTAACACATATTTGAAGTGTGAGCAAGAGAAAAATGTGATTTTGTCATTTTCGTCACGCATCAATGATTGTCACGTAGATCTTGGTTTTTCTTCTTCTGTATTAAAGACAATCACCAACCTATGCTATCTTAACAGTTTTATTGAGTTGCGATGATTATGTTCCTGATTTATTCTAGTTCTAAAAGTGTGTACTTAGAACATTCGTCAAGTGTATAGTTATGCTATTCATTTACTGTTGAAACTAGGTCATTCAGTTTGGGCATTCAGCTTTGTGATTGGTGAAACTGGTTTATTTAGTATTTCGACAGCTTGGACATGGGAGGATCTTAACTTGTTTATTTGGGCATTGTGTCGTGTATGTTTATAAGTTTTCTGTGCTCCGGCTGGTTCAGGTGGGCATTGTGTTTTTTTATGTTTTCTGTGCTCGGCTGGTTAAGCTGAGTGCTGCCTTCCCTGTCTGACATAATATTATCTTTAAGACATTTGTAACAATAGATATTCTTATGACTTTGTACTCTATTGGAATCAAGTTTTGTAATTGATAACCGGATTGTCCTAGGATCAACATATGTTTAGAAATGTGTGTAAGAGTTAGGAACGTGGCTATTTTCATCTCCCACACGCAATTATTAAGGTTAGGTTTAACTATTACAGATTGTTTATTCGTGTTAATCTAAAAACAATTCTATACTCTTTTGCAGTTGCTATAAGTTTGATAATGTTGTGGGAGAGGGCTTAAATAATGTTGAAACAACGTGTGCCTAATCCCTATATGAATATTAAATGTGATAAAATAGTATTCAACTAACACTACTAGAATTAACATAACAGGTATATTTAGTTCGTCAGTAAGTCACTTAAAAGATTGCATCAGTATATTCAATTTGACAAAGATGATTCACCTTAAGTCAACACTCGAAGACGACATTGCATGTTAAGTTGCATTGTTATTGTATGGATTGACGTTCAACAAAACCGTCGCCAATAAATGAAGTTCCTAATTCGTGTATTTATTGAGGTTGTTATGGCCAAATTTGTATATCTATATAAATAACTATAAAGACGAAACATAATTTAATTTGATGTGGCGTTCTGGCTGTCAAAAATAAGTACATGTTGTAAAATCCCGGAAAGTACATTATATTTGACGTTATTATTCCCTGATATAATATTGTTCAAGGAGTCATTCCTATAATTGGTTAAGACACGTTGTTTCCTGTTACATACTCCTTACGATTTATTAAGAGCCAAATTATACGTCTCCAGTGAATAGTCAAATACCTTGGGAATTGTGAAGAACTTGTTTTTGTATCAATCGGCATTTTTCTCTGACCATATACGAGATATATTACTTAAATACTAAGTCCAGTGAATTAGGTTGACATAGAAAACTTTCATTTAAAGTCCCATTATGCCTTAAATGGCTATTTTCAAAAAGCAATAAATTGGCATCCGATCTGCAAAATGATGCATTTTGAGCCATTTAGTTGAGTCAAAAAGGTGAAAAACACCATAAGATGGAAGAAAACAAAAAAGCATCCAATTGGTTTGTAAACAAAATAACGAAATGTAAACACTAAATGCATTTTTTAAAGTCCAAGGGGAGCAACTCTTGCAAAATCAGTATTTTGTCATCCATACATTTTACTAAATGTGGTTTTTGGAATACTATTTGGTCAGATATAGCTTACATTCTGTCGTCAATTATAGGTCATTTGTAAACACATCCTAACTCTTTGTATTATGTCTATTTACTGGATGATCGAGAAAAAAGTTTTGAGAGAGATAATGTGACTTTAGTGTTTTATTCGGAGTTAAAAGCAGGGACATGTAAATTGACGAATGTAATTATTCTAATACTATACAACGTAATAATTGCGCTAGCACATATGCACATATTTTGGTAATTGAATAAAAAACATTATCAATGTAAACTGATAATCGTGATTATATTCAAATGAATTCATGTACAACAGTACGGTGCTTCTTGATATCACGTTTTCATAAAAAGACTGCAATTGACTTTGCAGTTATTTCCACATTTCTGTTTATAAACACACGAGTTGGAAATGAGCTGGATTAGCATTAAAAATATATATATACCAGGGCTGGTATTCACAAAGCTTCTTAAGTGAAAACTTAAATATTTTGACTTAAGTTAAAAATTTGTACAGTTTATATATTCCACAATTTGAAGAAAAATCCATGTTTTCTTAATGTTTATAGTAGCTGTTTATATAATGCTTCACCACTATGTAAACTATTAGTCATCTTGATTTACTTGCTTAGCAGATACACTTTAAATTTTAAGATTTTAAGAATTGTCTAAGTTTTCTGCTAAGATGCTTTGTGAATACCACCCCAGGTTTATATAGCAACTTTTCCATGCGAAAACACGTTCAAAGGCACTTTACATATACTTACAGCCCACAAGGCCACGTGTGCATCCATTACCAGTGCAGGTACAGCATGATCTGACCGGAGGTACAGACTGAGAGATAGCCCCCGAAGGGAGAGAAAGACATTAGATAGAGGCATGTCCGGCGCTGCAGAAGTGCGCCTAGCTCTTATGTCGAATAGACAGTCTGGTTCTTTAATGCGCCCGGTGTATAGCACCGATACACAGCTTCCTGGCACCTTTACCCATATATTTTGTATTACACACGATCAGATATAGCGGGAAATATTATAAATATTTCAGAAATGTCAAGTTCCGATGCCGAGGATTGAACCAACGACATCTCGATTGACAGTCCAGTGCGTTACAACTGAACTAAATCCCCTTATATTAAGATTAGCATACAATATGCATGTATTATAAGAATATACAAACCCGTTGAAAGTAAATGATGTGGATATAGATTTTACAATCGCTTGCATTTGAATGATCTATTGATTTACCTTCCCGCCATATAAATATTTGTATAATAGTTACGAACATGCCAGTTTGGCATCAAAGAAACGTCAGACAATATACAGTTATACAGTATATACCATCTATATCAAGCACATTAACGCAAAATGCAGTTCGATTTTACCCACGAACGAAGTTAATATGTTATCGTAAAGTAGACCTTTAGCCAGAATGAAAATGAGACAATCATTGTTAAGTAAAATGCTTACCAAATAGGTTTCCGTTCAACGGTTTGTAGAAATATTCTCGTATTTTGTGAAATTAGAAAAATAATTAGTAACGAGGTAAATAACATCGTGAGGCAGGACAAATTGCTTATACAGTATCAACGCATACATGCATACATGTATGCACAGCGTGTGATGCCGTAGTTAACGACATAATCAATTCCGATATATGTTGCCTCTAAAATAAAGATGCACTCATGGCGTGTTTATGCTGAGAGAAGATAGCAATGCACATGAATAGTGATACAATAACGATGGCCAACACATTGATTATTGATTATATTAGAGTTGTTATAAATACGCCCCAAAGCAGCACTGGTATATTTTTGTGACTAAGTTTATGTCTAAACATAAAGACGAATTTCGGATATTAAGCCTGAAGTTGTTGCATTTATTTTTAGTAAATGCATGTCAAGTATAATCTAACCTCATCAAACAATTAAGCGGAAACATTCCACTTTTCCAGTTTATTTCTGTATTAAAAAATGTCGAGCAAATACAGGTGTGATTTATTTGTCTTAATGTTCATCTTACCCGCTTAACATCGGCTTTTATCTCGTTAATTACTTTCAAAATAGTTCTGACATGAATACACATATGAACGGATAGACTGATATGTTCAGTTATCGCTTTATATCAGCGCAGGAATTTTATACTTGTATTTGCACGCGTAAGCGCTTAGGTTATGTTTCAGACGGTTGCTTTTCCTGCCTAGTTAATGCACGATAAGCTCTTTATTTTGACGGGATAATGATAAAGTTTTTATCTGCTGTACATAACGAATGTATAGGTAGAAGAAGGTATATCACATGGACTTAACTGCAGCTTTCCTCAGCTTTAGATAGACTGAAGTTTACCAACCAAATGCACCGAAAGCTGTTATACTATAAAAGCCTTGTAATACACGTGTGTAAGTACATGCCTTTCAAAACATACATGTACATATACAGCGTGAGATACTCGACCAATGTGCATATGTCTACAGTTAGTTGATTTAAACAAAATTAATTGCAAATCTACTACAGTTAGCTAGTCATGAGAAGATAATGCTAATGCACATTCTATAATGGTAACTAAATGTTAATTCTTGTAATACAATATTGCTAACCAATCTCACCGATTTTAAAGCCGGTATACCTATTTGTATGCTCAATTATGTTCAAATTAAGTAGAAGTGTTTACAAGTACCATAATGTTAATTTAGTTGTAAAAATATTGAAACAATTGCAAAGGGGGAAGGGATATTACTATGCCGTCAGCCCATGTAAGTGTCCAATGTAAAATTAGTTAGCACCAAGTCAACTATCGTGGACCATATTGGATCATGTATCAGTCGATACAATTCAATTGATAGCTACGAGGGTCATTCAATATATAATGCTAGCTATCAAGTATTTCTAAAATCCGTCAAGATATTAAAACGAAATACTAGTAGCTACTGTTGTTTTAATATAATTATCCATACACAAATTTAGTAACTGTTAAAATCATCACTGCCACTTAATTACATCCGGTGGTAAGGTATGAAGGTATATGGACGCGCTTAATCATTTGTGTTACTAACTTAACTATATATATCAATCAATGACATATCTTACATATCTGCAACTATATAATAAAAAATGTAATTGATATTCACATGGTGCTTTTTATTCGATGGATTTTGTACTTTATTGTCTGGTAAGCATGCGACATTTACGCGAGCTGACCCATACCGAATAATACATTGTGGTATCGAACGTAACATGATCATGAATAAATATTTAAAATGTTTGTTTTCCATTGTAATATCAAAAGTCAGATGAGATAATTAATTTTCCCATAGCATTCGGTTGTTATGGGGACGAATATTATGAAATACCATGTACCGTAAATATTATCAGATCCCAATCTGTCCTGGATGAGAAATTGCGACAGGAACACGAGGTCCAGACAAATTGGAAGCGATTTGTCTGTTTTGTAGTTCACATGTTTGACAGCTACGGCTAATGGCAAGCAATAGGTCAGGATAAAAATACTAGACAGAATAGATGCAAGTCAAGTGGAAAAGGCTTAAATGTCACTTACTATTACGGTGATAGTTGTATCAAGAATCTAACGTTGCTGACTTTGTTCCGACTAAGAATTGAATTGGAAGGGGTGTCAATGTTCACGAAGGACTTTGTTCGTTAACTTATTTGAGCAAAAGTGCATCGTGCTGTAGTCAAAATAAGAAGAATAACATACATCGAACGGAAACGAAATAAAACCGACCGGTTAATTAATATGAGTATTTACCTACTGCCTAGGTGACAGCGTGGTATCAAAAGTTGATTGGTCTGGCCAGTCACTGCTGTCGGAGAAGGTAAGTATCACCTTATCATAATTATAACCCCTATTAACGACACAATTTAGAATGGATCGTGAAAAATGGTATATAAACAATATTGTTTTTCTTTGTACATAATTCTCAACACTACAGACTGCGATCTGTAAATATTGTTTTTTGTTTGAAAGCGAGTAAAATATGTAATTATGGTCATGCTTCGTTAGTCTTTCGAAATAGATCTTATTTTCATTAACTTAAGTGTTATTGTACTACTTGATTAACGCTATGCCTATTTTACCAGCAAACTTCATTTTGAAGAAAATCGCCCATTTGAAAAAGGCACACTCATTCTCCGTGGATAGCACGTTCTTTATTTTGAAAGATATCCAATGGCAAACGATCGGTTGACGTTGCATCTTATATATTTCTAAAATAAACATTGTCATCTGACCGGTTTGAGTTTTTTTAAATTTGTACAACAGGGAAAAATAACAAAACATGATGACATTAGTTTTTTTATAAATTGGCAAACTAAGATTTAAAAACATCCAATTACAAGTGCTTCAAGTGCTGGCTCTCTGGAATTACCCTACTAGAATGCAAATCGATATTTAGGAATGAAATGAAAACTTTCCGAATGAAATCGCGAGTATCTGTATCCATTTGACCTAATATTTGTTCATGCATAGTAACAAGAATGTGTTTATTTCCAAGTTTATTTGAAGCATTATCCCATTAACAAAACAGATACTTGGTGTAGAAAGAATGTCATAAAATCCACCTATGTACATTTATGACTTCAATGCCACGAGAGATGTCTTTGAAGTCCTGGGAATGTAAACGAAATGGATCCTCGCAAGCGGTACGCTCATAGTGATATAAACTAACAGCTAAGTGAATATACTAATTATATTGTAGTTAGTTATATAGAGGTGAGTATGTGCTTAAATAAGTGAACAGTTAGAAGAACTATTAATAACGTACGAAAAGTGTTTCCAAGTAGTACAATGATGCCATTAACTTGTTTCGACAGAAAGTCCAATTAACCTTGCAACGTTATGCGATAGAAAATCTCAGTCAAATGAAATAACTATGTACAAGGTCGTTGCAAATCACACACCATCACGATAAAACGGTACAGATCAGTTGCTTCGGCCCGCTAACTCCTCCTTGAAGGCTTCCAAGGTCTGGGTTGTGGCGATTTGCTATGGCAGTTGGTTTCACAAATGAATACCAGCTGGAAAGAACGAGTAGCGGTACACGTCTGTTCTACTGTATTACGACAGTACACCGATGTGTGCTGGGACATGAACAATATCATTAATTCAAGCCAACGTCCGCCTTGTGTGAACTAAAAGATATTCAACGTTTGATAGACTGTTAGACCATTATAATCTGGTATAATAAAAAAGCTTTTAAAAGAACGTGATGACACTAGTTTTAACTGAATCTGTCTGAGACATCGACGTATGTCTGTACCGGACAACGAACGGTTAGGATGTTCTACATCAAGACATACTTCCAACTGGGCGTACAGCCTTACAAGTACACTATCAGGCTTTTGTTGCGGTTTTTACACACATATTCTTATATACATGTATATTGATATCACTTTATTTTTATTGTTGTTTAACTTTGTCCCCTTTTTGTTGTTGAAACGTTGTTGTATACATTCCATATTTTGACTGCATAATAAATGCCCATTTTTTCAATTCAATAAATAGTTATGCTATTCATTTCTTCCCGGATAGAGTTCAACCGCTGCTTATGAAGCGCGCAAACATAAATACATTTGAATGTCTATTTATAGTGAAAAAGAACAACGTAATACAAAATGAACGTAACTTTGTATTTGCGAAGTTAGGGAATGTCAGATCGATGGTCATATATCAAGATCATGTTTAAGTAACTTGTCAATATGGATATTCTAATGAGTGTGTACCTAATTGAAATCAAGTTCTGTTATTGATAACCGGATTGTCTTGGGATCAAAATAGATTTTAAAACGTGTGTAAAAAGTACGAAACATAACTAGTTCATCCACACATGCGATTGGGTCATTATATAATATAGGTTAGGGTTAACTATATCTCATTGTGTTCATTCATTTTAATCTAAAATGATTCATTCCTAATATGAACAAATGCACTGCATCCAGCGGGGATTTCCCATCAGGTTTTTGGACAATCTGATCGAGGAAAAAAATGACTTAGGAATTTGTTTGCTTCACAGGGACTAGATCTAGCCTCTGGCTGCCAGACAACACCACATAGGAGACCAGGCGAACAAATACTTAGAAAAGAGTGTTTTCCGATCTAGGAGACGGGTTGCACAGATATGTCCTATAAATAGTTATTATAGTTTTACACTCGTCTTTTATTTGCTATTTTTATTTCAATTCAACATATTCACACGTTGGCGCGCTATGCCATGCGACGACGTCGCGTTAACGGGCGATGACGTAGCGTTAAATTGTGTGACGTCATTTCCGACGTCGCAATATTGTTTTTGTAACGTTGGATTTAATAAGGTATGTATTTTTTCAATAATTTTCTTGGTTTGAATCAGGCTTATATGCCAAAACCTTATTAAAAGAATGGAACTGTATTTATATTTCATATTGGAAAAAATAAAGTAAACATGATTGGTTCTCAAATCTTGAGCAACAACTTGCCTCTACCGGAAGTGGGACGTGAAATTCAGTCTACCGAATCATTATTCTGCATCCGGTCTGTCAAAAAAATATAGGCCATAGCCAATGCAACTACAACAACAACAATCACGTGTTTTTCGCATGTATTCGTTAAAGAGGATTTTCCCGGCCGCGCAATAAATCCCCTATAATTGTTAAAGACACGATATTGTCTGTAACATACTCCTTACGGTTTATTAAGAGTAGATTTGCCAAATCATACGTCTCTAGTAAATACTCAAATACCTTGGGCAGGGTGAAAGACTTATTTTTGTAGAAATGTATCAATCTACGTACTTCTCTGACCATATACGAGTTTTATTACGTATACAAGTATACGTAAATCCAGTACACTAAGTTGACACAGAAAACTTTTTAGAAAAATGTGCATATAGTTGGAACGACATTTATCTCATCGTAAATATGTTCTGCAGAAGAATGCATGATGTCGTTTGAGGTGAAACATATGAGACAAACTAAGAAATTGCCTGTTTTTAAAGCTAAGGTTAAAAAACATTTCTTACACAATTTATAGCATAAAATTAAAAGTATAAAAGTATTAAAAAATATAAAAAGTGTTAAAATGACTATTTATTTTTCTATTTATTTGATATTTAAGAGATTCAAAATTTATATCTATTTAATCGTTTAAGTATTTTTTTATTTTATTTATTATTTGATATATGAGTAATCAAATATTTTTAGTCATTCATTTAGTTATTAATTAATGCTTGATAGTGTATTTCAATATTGGTACTTCTTTAACTTTAAATCGTTATTTAGCTTAATTTGACTGTTGATTCCGATTGTATGTGCTATAAAATTGATAATGTAAAGAAATGCTTAACTTATTATTGTGAAATAACTGTGATAAAATACTTTAATGCATTTATGTCAATATATTTATTTATACAATGGTCAATATAAAAACATTACTATCTTAACTCTGAGTAAATTCCACATGTTTAATATTACTATCTTACATAATCCCTTTCTATGTCATGCCGCCAACACTAAAGGACCACAATGGCAATAGGAGGTTTCTCTTTTTTGTGTAATCCTTAGTGTTGGTGTGCCTTTCATGGTTATTTAAAAGTATGTAAAACTTGTTGTATTATACATGACTTTGTTGTTTTTTACATATCCATGTATGTACATTCAATACGGAATAAAATCTATCTATCTATCAAACTGCTGAGGCGTTTCATTTGCGAGCAATAATATTAAGTTCATGGTACAGATGGAGTTGGTTCGTCTCTTCAAGACTATTTGAGTTTACATACTATGACCAGCAGTAAAGTATGTTCTACTTTGATATTAACTTCGGCGATTGGGGATGTTGCTATGATGCAATTACTTTCAAGAGAGCTGTATTGCCATACATACACTATAGACGAAAGAACATCCGTTTCTAACGGTATTAAACAGGATTGAAACACACCAATTAGACAAAATGTTGATGCTACTCAGACACTCAGACAGTTTAAAGAATTGCATCTGGTAGAAAATTGGTATTATTAAATAGGTTTGGTGTCCACAGGATATAAAACATTTATAGTTAACTATTTTCTTGATTTCTGCATAGAACCTACCAAATTAAAATGTCTAGCTTTCTATCTAGTCCGTTGGCCCTGCTTTTAACTCAGAACATAAAAACATTGCAGTTCGAACCAGGAACTTAAACTATTAACTTAACAGGCGCTCTGGAAAACATTTAGATCAGGGAACATAAAAAATGGAACGCTATATTTTATCAAACTTAATATTATCCACATTGACTTATCAAGAACTAGAAAACTGATATTAATTTTCTGTTTGGCTACTTCTATCTGATATAAGAACCTTTTTTACGATTCTCATTAAATGTTTTCTAGACAATACTTTACGATCGGAAGAGAATGTTTTATCTGTAAATCTCGTGCTAACAATCTGCATTTATCTTTTGTTCAGTATTTGATTATTGGTTAGACTCTCCGATTTCTGGAGAGCTTTCTAGTTTAATTATATAATCAAATTTATCATCGATTGCTATAGATAATATAAAACCAACTATCTACAAATGTATACACATGCAAATAATTAATGCATTATGATAACCCTAGCTATATCATACTGTCATTAGTATTCCATGATTTACCTATATTGTTGTATTTTGGGGTCCCGTTTACGAATATTGTCTCGTCGTCTCACATTGTGTCGTCATTTAGGAAGTTCACTGTTAGATGGGGATATATAATAGAGTTGGTCATATTATATAATTATGTTGCACATTAAATGCAAAACAATGTAAGCATTTTATCGTTCGGCTATTGCTCTTTTATTTTTATATCATGATGCACCTGTATTACTGTGATTTTATCATAGTACTTTGGGAAATGTATTGCCATCAGGTGCATGTCGATCGACCTAACGCATTATACTGATATCAATTATCACACAGAGTATTTTTAAAATAAAACTGTGTCATCCTTGACCTAAATATTATGTGCCATATGTAGTCATGTTCACCACGTTGGCAAAACTGCAGGACGCTTGCTCGTTGGCATTGCGCCTAGCACGGACCAATGTGTTTCTATTGTAGTTTACCTATACTTCTCTCGGTCCGAGGGTCACGTCATTGACTGTCTCAAGAGCAACACACATTGAAATTATATACATGTTGTATGCTATTTAAAAGTCACATACAAGAACAATCAAATAATTATGAAGACTTCTAGCACTCTAAGAGGTGGTACAAGGAAAGCTATTTTGAATGAGTATGAACATGTTATTATACGATAATATTGAACATATGTAAGAATGTATATGTCTGTTCTCGGTATGTATTGTAAGAAGATAATATCAAATCAGAAAGGGAAAGCAGCACTCAACTTTACATGCCGAGCACAGAAAACATGTATAGTATGACCCTCGTATATATACATGTACACTTAACCAATGTTCTAACTACACCGACTAGAAAAGTGAATATCTCTGAAATCGTTGTATCAATTCACTCTATTTTTTGAAAACAAGTCTAAATTGTTAGTAGGATGATTTGCAACCCAGTCTGTGTAATATTGAGCACCGAGGCATGGCGATATACAATATCGATTTTTGTACACGTGCTATTGAATGTTGGCGGGAAACCCATTCCACGTTGTAAATGGCCTTTTAGTCGTAAGTCCATTCAGACAAACAAATTAGGGTTCGTATGCCATTTGAAGAAAGGACCAGACATGTGGATAGTTGAGGTAGTGGTTCGTGTTGACGGGGGATAAACCGGCTAATGATAATCTTGTTATCTTTGGTTGTAGAATATGGGTGTAAAATTCAACCACAAACATTACCAGTTCATCATTTGGTATTTATTTTATTATATCAACATGAAAACACCAATATAATGTCGTTTTTAGTGTAGGGACTGAAACCAAAGGTAAAAACATTTTCAAGAGTGTTTTATCCTCTGTCAACTCAAACCACCTCACCACCTCACCAACGACCCTTAACCACGACCCTTTCTTCAAATGATATACTATCCATGTTATGTTTTTTCTGATAGGACGATCGACTAAGAAGCGATTTATAACATGGAATCGAATTCCCGCCGAAAATTTCATAGCGCGCGTACAAAAGAGCATATTGCACCGTCATGCCTCGGTGCACATTATTCTACGGAGTGACTTGTAAAAACATCATAACATTGTAGACGATATCGATTTAGACCCTTTCACAAAAAATCACGTGGTTCAATGCAACGGTTCAAGAAATTTAAATTCGGTGTAGTTAGAACATTGGTCAAGTGTGTTTATACATGTCATACTATAAACACTATATGATACATTATATTACATTTTGTCATGTTTGTTAGAACATAATATAATATAAGTGTGTGCGTGTGTCGGCGTCTGGGACTGGTACAGTCAATTTCTTCTAGTGTCGTATTAAACATCCCGTTCTCGTGGACTCTGATGTACCTGAAAAGTCAGGGACGGTTTCTTTCTCAACGACTAAACTATGTTTCCGAGCAAGTTGGGAAATGTTATTACATAACGTATCATGGACATGTCAACATCTCGTCCAAACTATTATTCGGCACTATTACCCTTCGTGATAAACACATGCTTTCCTCTAGCATTAGCTCCTTTAACGTTACGATTGATATAAAGCATACGTAATCGTCTATAACATACTATTGCTACAGTATGATTAGTAAATTACTTAGATGTTAGTTCATAACAATCAACACATACTGCTTGTGAAGAAACGTTGTCTACACATTCCGAGGGCTTCAAAGACAATTGCCGTAACATTAAGCTATTATATATAGTATATATGTGAGTTTCATGATGTGTTATTCTAAATAAGTGTGGTAAACACAATAATAATGCTAAGTCCTAGGATCCGAAAATAAACTTGGGGAACCAAACACATTCTAGTAAGAGAACACTTATAAGGTCAAGTGGATACAATGACAGTCGAATAGATATGAAAAATTAGTTTGTCTTTGTTTTGAAATGGTCGATCTTATGTACCGGGTAACTGGAAGTGTGGGTACATGTACATTTGTTGTCTTTCATTACACCAGCTCACGATCGGTTGTGGCAAACATCTATATGTACATCAAATCGTGTAGCATAGAACTTATTCATGTATTTGCAAACGAAAACCTGTGTTACACATGTGCAAGTAATCAAACTGGCAAATTTCATTTTTTGAAATGGTATTTAAATAGGTTTGTGTAGGCAATACTAACCATTGTTATACATAAATCATTGCCCGATTACTAATTGTTTTAAGAAACAGTCCGGAAGTTAAACAACAATTTTGGGGGTTACCGTGCAATGTCTTCTATACAAAAGGTTTTTGTATTTTCCTATTCTCTGGATAATAATAATCAAATAATAAATTCAATTGAGGCTGTCATCATTGGGCCATTTCTCACAGTGAGGTCTCAAAGTGGTACATTTGTTTCGCCAAATAAAAAGTTTAGACACACTATTGAGACACATGTCTTATATTCAATCAAATGTGAACCCAATAAGAGGCGCCGAAGTACACACACTATTAATTAAATAATCAATTGATATATGCATAGGAGATATTTCATTATACATGTATTGGTGATTAACGCTATATTCAGTGATACTTGTAAATACAACCAACATGGATTAGTACATGGATATTACCTATGTATATCTTATGTAGCAACAACACGTCTATTCAAATGTGCAATCTCATACGATGCTGAATATTCAAAACGCTATTTAGAACTGATATCAATTTGAAAGGATTATTTGGATTTCACACGCGATGATAAGTGTTTGATTATTCGTAATTTATACAGCTGTAGAGACACATCATTAGTTGTAATTCAGAAATGTTACTTACTGTTAGATCATATTCATGAACTTATCGAAGTCAATTAATTTAATAACTCACTATCCTTGTTTATTGACAAGCTATAAAAACAACACAGATCAGTTATTACAAAGCAATTAATTTAAAATGTCTAGTTCGCCTGCAAAACCACAATCAACCTTAAAGTAATTAGAATAAACTAACAAAGCATCTGCGGGAAATGCCATCTCACTCATTTGTCAAAACTGTTTTACAAATAGAATAATGCAATTATAGTTCTAATGCGAATTCTGAGTGGGTGACTTTCCACATTTGTGTTATAAACACACGAGTTTGAAATGAGCTGGCTTTAAGTTTAAATTAGCATTTAGATTAGCACACGTATACCGAACATGTTGGCAGCAAATGCTATTGTTATTGTTTAAACAATTGTATGCATTGGAATGCTCTATTGGTTTGCACTCCCGCAAAATAAATGTTTGCATAACATTTATGATCATGCCAGTTTGGCATCAACAAAACGTCAAAAAATATACAATTTGCATATAATACATATGCCATTTCCACCAAACCAATTACAACAATATTCAGTTCGATTTTCCTCACTAACAAATGTTTATGAGTTTTATGTTGCCTTTATCCAGAATTAAAATAAGATAATCGTTATTAAATCCATCCATAAAGTGCCATTTCCGTTCAACGGTTTGAAAAAAAAAATTCTGTATCTTAATTAGGGAAAATTAATCAGTAACGAACGAATTCATGTCGTGGGGGAGGGAGGACAAATTGCTAACACAATACCAAAGAAGGTACAACCGGACTAGACAAACACGTAAATAAAATCTCTAAAAGACACATTTCTACATTACTAGTAAATGATGAACTATCAATTAACAAGAGATGGTTATAACACATGTATGCCCCCATGGCAGCTTATATGTCAGAAATGGTAAATGTCACTGTGCCATTGACCTTTGACCTACTGACCTCAACATCAATTATAATGTCCTACATTGATGTTAAGTTATTGAACGGAAACCATTTGAATAGCCAGGAATGGTGAAGGTCACAGTGACCTTGACCTACTGACCTAAAAATAAATAGATACTCTGCTGTTGATGGTCAACTGTAGGGTTTGAATATCCTAGGGCAAAGCGTTATTAAGTTAAGTTATTGAACGGAAACCATTTGAATACTCTAAAATGGTGAAGGTGACAATGACCTTGACTTACTGACCTCAAAATCTGTAGCCTGAATTTGTTGCATTTATTTTTAGTAATTGCATGTAAACTTTAATCTAACCTAATCAAACAATTAAGCGAAAACATTCCACTTTTCTAGTTTATTTCTGTAATAAAAACTCGCCGAGCAAATACAGGTGTAATTAAGTTGTCTTAATGTTCATCTTACCCGTTGAACATCGACTTTTATCTCGTTAATTACCGGCATTAATAAAAACATGAACGGATAGACAGATATGTTCATCTATTGCTTTATACAAGGAATTTAACTTGTGTTTGCAAGCGAAAGCACTTGGCGTATGTTTCAGTCGGTTGTTTTTCCTGCCTAATAATGTATGATAAGCTATTTGTTTTGACGCTGGGTATATCACAAACATTTCTCACTTTTAGATAGACTGAAGTTAACAAACCAAACGCACTTAAAGCATGAATACAAGCAATGCCTAGAAATATACGTTTGGAAGTGCCTGTCTGATAGATGCATGTAAGTGTGCAACTTTATATACTTGTTAAACGTATTGCTATTTATAAATGCAAGTGACATATTAGTTATACCCAATAATCTTCCGTCTATTTTGTCTGGTATTGTCTTGACCTTATGCTTACAATTAACATGCTTACATGTGAAATATAATCAGACAAAACCTCGTGTTCTTGTCGTTATTCCTCCGTCCTGGTCATAACTCTCAATATCTGTACCAGAGATATATTATTAGTAGTTTTAATTGGGATACTTGCTATTGACATTTGACTGTATTTCGGATTAGACAGGCTCTTGGTAAAAAACAAGTTGAAAAGAGCCGTTGTAGCGACAGCAGTCAGAAAAATATGAAGAATCTTGTTGAAATTTTGTGTTGGCGAATCAAATGAAAAGCAATACATGTATATCGATATAATATTGTTCGATAATCAATTTTGAAAACCACGTTCCAAATTATGATTTGGAGAAAGGGATTGATACATGCTGTCGTTGAGAAAATCGGAAAATGTCTGACACGTGATTAGGTATTATTGTAAAAAATAACAAAGGGTCATACATGTAAGTCTGGTTAATATTGATGCAGCAAATATCCATTACAATTTTATATAAGAAATTCAACGCAACAGTGAGTGAGGAGTTAATGTAACCGACGAACGTACAAACACTAACAACCGAAGGACGGGTGTTAGAACATCACGGACCCCCTACTCCTAGCACTTATACGATGTGTTGAGTACACGAAACCTAGACAACTCACTGGCAGTACACATGCAATACAGCCTTAATGAGTATGTTCTGTGCACAGCTTGATATTAATACACGTATGTACAATTCGTACTCATATTTGTATAAAAATACAAAATGCGCGGACTATAAAGTGACTGAAAGCGTGACTCCTATTTATAGCCCCATCTATATCCGATAGTTGGTGGATAACATACCGGACAGTACGACTCATTTACACATACAAAAATACAACAATAAATCATACGATAATGTTTCAATATTATGAAAAAATCACGTAATACGAATAACATATACCCAACACCATAATCTGGTTAGGGTTCTTTGAATCCATCAATCATATTACAGGTTACTAGAAAGTAGAGAGTGTTTTAGCAATCAATGATCATGATTTTCATGATATAATTATACTTGAAAGCCTCTCCTGGAACCGTATAATCTGACCAAGAGTCAAACACAGAGCACAGAGATAAACGAGGAATGTTAGCACGAGATTTAACGATAACTATTTCCGGTCCGATCGTAAATCTTTATCCATCAGTGTAGCAATACCACGTGACTTTTGACTACAGTTACAAGAAGAAATTTGTAAACATTGGAAAATAAAATAGTCATAAATATTTTATTTCTTTATCGATTTCTATGAAATATACACCACGCTAAGGAGACAAGTATTTGCTTTCCATGAAATATAAAATATTTTTCAACGGTTGTGCCGTTTTGTCAATTACCTTGTGAAACCGTGGAACGTGTAGGTTTCACAGGGTAATGGAAAAACCGGTAATACTCCTGAAAAAGATCTTATATTTCATGGAAAGCAAATGCATTTCCCCTTAGCGTGGCGTATATTTTATAGAAATCGATAAAGAAATAAAATACTTATGGCTATATTTGTATTCCAATGTTAACAAATTTCTACTTGTAACTGTAGTCAAAAGCCACGTGGTATTGCTACACTGTCCATAGAGCATTTACTGATAATCGTAAAATAGTTTATGATATCGTATCGAAGTAGCCAAACAAGCAGGTCCTTCTACATGTGTATATATTAGAATAAAACATACATTGATTTGTTGAACAAACCTAACTGTTGTATTTGATATATGTAATATATACCAGGCAAAAAATAAACGTGTACATAAAACCTATTGTACAAATGTAATAGACAGCGTTAATAATGCGACTACTAGAACTCATAAACAGCGCATTATTTGTCAAAAACTATTTACAGTTTATCGCCATTTACAAAGTTCTATCTTACAAGATGGCGATAACAGCAGATAGAACTTCATAAATGGCGATAAACTGTAAATAGTATGATATCAAATATTTATATTTAACTAATGCGGTAATTGGTATTCCTCAATTAAGCTAAGCGTATACCCAATTAAAATGTCAGACTTTCGATTTACAATGCAGTATCTTTAAAGAACTTCTTGTTACTGACATAAATGCTTGATAAGTATTTCTATATAACCAACTACGACATTAAACTTTTTTACAAAAGACAAGTATGGCTTCATCACACAATTGGCGCTATATGTTATATGTTCGAAAAGAAACGCGCATATACATGTACTGTGACGATAGCCCACATGTAAAAAGCGAGGTTTTGATCCGAAGTGTTCAACTGAATATCAACATTTTATGGTTGCTGATACAATAGCAACGAACACCTTCTCGAACAAAGGCAAATTACATGTAACGTCGTTGTTCCAGAGATGAGATAAGTTTATCAGAATGTTATAATAGAATGAGGTTCAGTATCGTTAATGACAAGGTAACATTAATCTAGTTGAGTCCGAAACGGTCTGACAAGTGCAAAAATTGATACAAATATATGTCTTACGACCTACCAACATCCTCATACATCAGTGAGTAGTCATGTTTCCAGACTATCCCCTGATTCAATTCCCTTCATTCCGAGCGCAAACCTAAAATAGCTCATTTCGTAGACATGTGGTGCTTCCGTATATCGTCCAATCAGAACGCTCGTTACACTACGCGGGGAATTTTATAAACAAACTCACGAGAAACTGTACACATGAATAGGGTTATTGTATTTAAATTTTTACGAACTTAATTGGATGAAGTACATCTTTAATCAAAAATACTTTATAAAGCAGTCGTGAATAATTACAGAGATTACGAGCTGTTATATATATCGTGTTATGAAATCAGGCCAAGGTCTTTGACGTAAAGTCGTAATTCAAAGATATAAAGCTTTGTCAGAAATTACATGTACAATAAGCCGTATACATTAGATTTAATTGAATAATAAAGTGAAACTGAGACTTTGTGTCCGTGAACGTCACGAACGGAAGTAAACCAATTTATAAGCAATCGTCACTTTTGCCGACAGGTGCGCTTGGAACTGTTTCGCCCTTTGAAGAAATAAATATTGAAAAAGTTCATTGCAAACATGTTTTTCTCCGATTGATTTTCCGAACGATAAATTTGAATATTTTGTATGTTAGAGATCGAGTTTGATTAAACGATGACAGGAAAACACCCGTAACAAATATTAGTTATTGCAATAAACAGAAATGAACGAAGCGGATTTGATTGGTTGATTATTCGTGGTTTTGAATCAGAGTGTGATATCACAGGTGAATAATACTCTGGTGAACGAGAATGCCTACCAAAGACAGCTGACTTTTTCGCTGGAGTCATATGATTAGACGCATCCTATTTTAATAAATAGCTAGGAGTATGTGACACAAAACATCGTTTCGTTACCAATAATAGGAAATAATCTCTAAATAACGTCTATTGTCTGTACTTTCCCGAATTATATAATGTACCATAATTTGGGACAGCCTGCATGCCACATCAAAATATGTTTCACAGTCATAATGATGTAATTATGTATTTGCCTATCAAAATGAGGCCATAACAACAACCGCTATTAATGGACTAAATATATTTTGCCAACCACTGGATGCATTTTTTCTTGATCGTTTACCAGAGCAAAAGTAATGCAATTCTTAAAACATGCAATGTTGATTCCGATCGTTAATAGTTATTGTTACAGGATTAGTTGAGGGTAACAATAGCATAAAACGTTTGTTTCATTATTCTGTATATGACGGAAACATTGACGCTGATAGCGTCTGGATGTTTGTACTTGAAGTGTTTGAAATATGCATTTGCTGTAGTTGTAAATGCATTACTGTATTCCTAGATACTTTCGCGGATACAATATTTCGCGTTTTTCATACCGTCGGCATATTCGCGGCTACAAATTTTCACGGAATCATAACGACCGCGAATTCCGCGAAACTAAAGTCGCTACGACATAAAGGTATGTTTGACACATCTCGCAATTTTAATTGGACTGTTTGTCATCACCATGCGTGTATACACGATCAAATTCAATTGATTGTGACCTTAACTGACATGATAACAATTACGATGATCAATAAATCTCTTCATAACAAAGGATTTCATAAAGTGTTTTCACTAGGTGTTATCAACATAAACCAGTAAATAGTTATTATTATATATTAACCACCAAACATATGTTAAACAAATAAATGTGAAATGATTATTGTAAATACCTGTACAGGAATACATTGACTTTAATCATGACCAAACAAACTTTCGTATGTAGAAGTAAACTGAATGTTAACACCCCACCCATGTACCTCCGTGCTTGTTTACATTGAGCACATTACACGCTACGTCATCAGTGTTTATGTCTACACAGCCTAAAATATGAACGATTCTTACAGGATCGAAATTGATGTTTAAATTGAGATAATTAACACAATTAATCTTAGATTTTATAAAGATGGATTTATTGACAGAAGTTCCCACGTCATGTATGCGCAAGAACAATTATCCTTCGTCAAATGATTTTGCGATTGTTTTTGCTATAAACGTTCGCGGATTCGTTGGAGGTAACATTTTCGCGGCTATTAAACTTCGCGAAATGATACCTCCCGCGAAAGTCGCTAACTTAAAATGCGCGAAACCATTTCTAGGAATACAGTATATTAGGAAGCGTTGTATGATTTAAAGGATACATATGAATCCCTATATTTCTACTGTTGTCTAAATATATCCAATGACAAATTTAGTAACTGTTAAACTCATTACTGCCTTTTAATTACGTCTGGTGGTAAGGTATGAAGGTATATGGACGCCCTCCATCATTTGTTTTACTAAATTAAGTATATATTAATCAATGACTTGAAGAAACACCTGCTAATTTGTAAAGTACCACTATATTGAAATCACATTGAGAAATGAGATGTTTCAGATAATTGTCTCAACAGAAACCAGAATTTTAAAGGATTGTACAACATACAGTAGTAACACGCGTGTACAGTTAAAGCACTCTCAAGAGTGTGAGAGCAGGTGTTCTACGCTGCTGCAAATAAGAATAGTACTATGTATTCAAAGGAAATTGTCTTTGATATTTCGCTTAACCTTTGAACACGTATATTATGTAGCTATTTAGTTGTGGACGCGGCATTACTTCAATATCTACGACGAGATAACAAATTTAAATATTATTCACTTTTTAGCGATGGATTTTGTACTGTGTAATGTTTGGTTCATTTTGTACGCAGGCCTACAAATACGCGAGATGACCTATATTTGTATGTGTATGTTGAACCATAAAGGCATGTATGCTTCAACCTTTCGGTTTGTACCGATCTCAGCTGTAAATGATAAACTTATATAAACAAGTTCTGTCTTAAACATTTCTTTCTTTGTAAGTCTTACTACTACTGACTGTGATTCTGCAAAGTATTTGAAAACAATGCACTAACACACCCACTCTCGGATATCACGTTTTCTATTTAAAAGGTTATCTAATGACAAACGATCGCTTCGCGTTGTATTTTTTATATTTTAAATATAAACATTGTCATCTGACTGGTTTGATTATTTTAAAATTTGTAAATCTGGGAAAAATAACAAAATTGATGACATTAGTTCTGCAAACAAGGTTTTTATGAAGTCCAATTGCGAAAGTTTCTAGTGCTGGTTCTCTGAAGCTACCTACGCTTCAAATCACCCTAAGGGAATATAAATCGATATTTTAAAAGAAAGAAAATATCAATTGCTAAATCAAGCCGACTGTATCCGTATCCACTCGACCTTATAATTGTTCATGCAAAGTTACAACAAGAATGTGTTGATTTCTAACTTTATTTTTATATATTAGTACTTACCATTATTAGTGTTTTAACAAAATAGATACTTGGTGTACAATGAATGTCATAAAATCCACCTATATACATTAATTACCCCCGTGGCACGACATATGTCTAGGGAATATTTCCTCGTATGCGGTACGCTCATACTGCTATGAACTAACATCTAAGTGAATATACTAATTATATTGTAGCAAGTTATGGATAGTTGAGTATGTGCTTAAATAAGTGGACAGTTAGAAGAACTATAAATAACCAGAGAAAAGTGTTTCCTTGTAGTACAATGATGCCGTTAAATAGTTTCTATAGACTGTAGAATTATTCATGTAAAGTTATGCGATACAAAAACTAATAAAACTCCCAAACTGGTTCAGAAGCTTTCTTTGATCTTTGATCTTGAGATGGAACATGGTAGCACTATGTAAAATTGTGTCGGTGAAAATATCCGTGAAAATAGACAATATAGGACTAGAATGCAGAATGATTAATATATTTCTTTGGACAAAAATATTAGCATTAGCGTTGTTTCAATTAATGTTCATGAAAGCAACTAGAATGTCTATAATCCTTTCTGTAACGACTAGAAGTCATTTTTAACTCCCCATTGCATGATATTATACCGGAACGGCGTTTATCTGACAATGAAGAAGCCGATCCAGACATCCGTTAACGAAATGTGGAATTATTTTAAATAAATTTTGTGAAATTAATTGTATTGTTTGAATAATATGAAAATTAGTTACTAAAGAAAATTATGAAAACAATAGCTAGAAAATTAATATACCATTTGATAAAATAAATGTGCATGTTTAATCTCGATATTTACGTAGCTTTATCTAGTCACTTCCGGCAAAATCTGCTAGTTAACAGGGTGCCTTATAAATTTAGCTTTATGCGGTCACCTGGTGATGTCACTAGTGATAATCCGTCACCTAACCACGTGATCTGACGGACTTTTTCTATGAGAGCCGCCGGTTGGAATTCCGTACCCGCGGGTGAGATTTTCCTTTCCTAAATAGCCGGGTGGTTGATCGATAATTTTCTTCGACTTACCTGCGTCTACACGACGTCTATCATGATGTCCGACGTCGTTGTTTATCGTGACTTCGCTGAACGAACGTGAAATTGTGCGCTAGTTAATGAAAGTGTTACAATATAGTCCTGAGTTTAATCCCCTTACTGAGCAGGTTAAGCGACTGGATAAATAGAATAATACGTTATTGCTGTTAATGAATTTCACCCGATAAATTCCTCCGCCTTGCAAAATAAACGTTTTCATCCACGGCACTAACCTATTATTCTCTATTTATTGTTTATGGAGACAGCAAAATTATTTTCGAAATATTGTTTAAGATCGCATATTTATCATAATAAATTATTAACAAGGCTATCAATCCCTGTGGTTTATGTACATACAATGGAGGGCAAATAGTTGTCATCAACCTGAGGCAGTTTTCATGTACGTACACCATTTCCAGGGGGATCTTCTCTTCAATAATCCACTTTCTTCAAAAACGATATTAATGTTTTTGTGTGTGTGAAATTTGCTACCAGTCAAATGCAGGAATCTCTCAACATTGATCATGTATGTTATCTAAAATCAAGAGCCAATGAGTGATTTATGTGTTGTGTCCTCGGACTTTAAAACGTACTAGATAAATTAGACACGTCAGTGTTGAAATTTTTACGAAGCTTAAGATTAACTCCAGTAACGTTTTGCTTGCTAAAACCAGTATGCATGTATTTCCTAGGGGACCCAAATCAGTTCAACGTCCGTATTATAAAATGAGTTTCATTAATGGATGTTACATTATGATATTTGCTACGCTAAATTCGATAATACGCGGTGCAAAATGTTATTGGGGAGACGGACCAATGATAGACATGCACAAGAACTGTACGTGTAGGAGTATATCACGAATCCAGACCTGAACTGCAAGCAAAGCAATTAGTTATAATTCTAGTTAATTAATGCTATTCAGTTTACATCTAATGCGAAACGAGTTATAACTAGTGCTCACTTTAACTGTTTACTCGTACATGTATTTCAGGGATTGTGACTTGGTCAAAGTCGACATTTAAACTAGGTCATTCAGCTGAAATTATGGCATTCAGCTTTTTATTACTGTTATTCATTAACTTTAGATAGGATTTCAGACAGTTAAAACTAGGTTTTTTAGCCTTTTTACTACTGAAACTAGGTCATTCAGCAAGGGTATTCAGATTATTAATTGCTGAAACTAGGTCATTCAGCTTTTTAACAGCTGGAACTTGGACAGTTCATTTTCTAGCTCGGTTTTGTGTTTGGCATTATGTCGTGTAATTGTGGTATGTGATGTACTTATGTTTGTTGTGCTTGGCTGGTTGAGTGATGCCTTCTCTGTCCGACCAATGAGTCAGCACTCTAAAACTTATCAATGTGTTTTATCAATAGGTCAATCAGACATTATTTAAAGTTGACATTTTTTGTTTAGGAGCAGTCCGAATATGTTATGGCTAATAACAATACAAGCTTATTGTCATTTCCTACTTTGGGAAACGTTACTTTTACTATAACCTTTATATAACAAATAACATAAGATACCTCTGCCTCAACAGTCAATGTCTGAATGCAGACTTACACAGTAGTGTGGGGGATTTTGTATGCAATGTTTTGCGACAGTAAACCAACAATAAAAACGTCTTGACACTGGAACTCGATGTATGCTGAGACATGAACAGTATTACCAATTCAAGCTAGTGTCCGCCTTGTGTGAAGAAAAAGTCATTCAACGTTTGATATATGCATGTACTGAGTACGTCGAGAAACGCAACACTGGGTCTACTGTCAATATTTTTTCAACCTGATAATAAACTACCAAAGTACATTTACTTGATGCTATTGTATTACATTTATTTATCAATACACCTGCTCCATTTTATCACATACATGTACACTTAGGTGCAGACTAGTGTTTTGGTGAACAGATTGATGAAATCCACATTTTATTGTTCAAAATCGTTGATTTTCGTGAATATGTGAAGAATCGATCAAATATTGATTGATGACTTATGCATGATGCCCAACAATTAAGTTGTCTAGCAATATCAGCAGTTGTGAACCTCGTCTGAATCTGGTTCACGCCGAGTTACTGGTTCTGTCGGAAAGTTGTCACGCTTTGATGACCTGGTCCCAATTCCACGAAAAAAAACTTAAGTTATTGCTCAGCTGAGACTGCTGTTTTAAAAACATATTTTGTTGGTTAAAATACTTTCATGTATACTTGTTTATATTGTTTCATAACATTTACATGCAGATTCAATGGAACAATACATATTAGGTCCGATTTGTACAGAAAATAGTGCTTTAAAGTTATAAACCTCTAAGGTAAAAACTTAAGTCTGTTATAACAAGCTCAAGTACGAAGATCTGTTGGTCATAATAGCTGGATTTCCTTGAACATTTTATACAAAAATCACCTACTAAAGCATTATTTAGCAATAAATACACAATTTCTGGTAGCAATTTACATCACAATACTATAATTGTAGTCATATAATAAATTCAAAATAACAGTCTCAGCTGAGCAATAACTTAAGTTTTTTCGTGGAATTGGGACCTGGATTTGGGCGCTCGAAAATGGTGTCAGTGTGTTGGTAGTGTGTCACCAGACATAACATTGCGGTTTGACATCTCTACAACAAGCTTCCAAAATGGCCTGTTATCGCTCGAATTCGGACAACCATGGCATCTTTAATCCCAAACTTAGGCCATTTCATTTCTGATTTTCTTTTTATTAGCAAAGTTTACTAAAGGCTTGATGCAATTTACACCAAAATGTATAATGCGTAAACTGTGCACGTGGAAATCCTGTTTTTTGTTATTCTATCGATGCAAGGGATTTACGTTACTTGGATGATTGCCAAGTTTCTACAAGATTATACAACACTACTAGACAAAATTCAAATATAAATGTACAATGCAAGTAAGAAAAAATCGGGGATAAACGTTGTTTTTCTAGATGTACTGAGGACATCATTATAACATTATTATATTGTATAATATAAAAAAGAATTTAAAAGAAGACGCTGTACTCAAGCTCAGTCTTTACTGGACAATTGAAGATTGGAAAGTACTATGTTGCACTCCGACGTTTGAATTTCTACAAAGAGTGAAACAATGTAATGCGCAACTTTGTATTTGCAAAGTTAGAGAATGTCAGATTCATGACGTCATTGTACCTCCCGCTGAAGAGTACACACTACGGTGTGCTATGCCGGCCATAAGTTCAGTTAATTTTTTTATTTTTTGAAGGTCTTTAATTTTTTTTTGCCTAGGACTAAAGGTTGCAACTTTTGTTTGGAATATACTTTGTACTGCACTTTCGTCCAGTATAAATTTAGTTTCTGTTGCAATGAGTCCGATTGAAAATTTTCGTTTACCAGCCTATGCTTAGTTATTACGATAACGGATTGTTTTGATAATGTTGCTCTTGCAAATGAATTGTTATACTATGTGGTTTGACAAACACAAATCAAGCCAATGCACAATGTCACTGTCAATTAGATCGGAATACTGAAATATTACATGTTGTACATGTACCTTGAGCGCAAAGAATGATAAGAAGTGAACAGTCTTATTTAATAAGGCCGTGTATTGTGCATTGAGTTTATGAATATATAAATCTTAATATTTGCTATTGGACAACTCTAAAAAAGCAAATCAAGCTGCAACAGCCGATACGATTAACCATAGCAGAAATACTTGGTAATTTTTCGAATGAACTCTGCCAATTTTTGCCAATTACGTAGCTGTCGTATAACCGTTAATTTATCGTTGCTTTTTTTCGTTCTATTCTGATGTTTGTATCAAATGACTATAAAACTGCATATCACACTAAACTGTTTAGTTAACGTCACATATTTTATTTCTTGACATAAAACGAACATGTCTGCACCTTGATATACACTATTTAACTGTTGCTCGCTGAAGATTAAGTATGTTTGTTCAAGTAGCGATACAAACAGTATACTGAGTTTGTAAATACGCAAAAAAGAATTATGCCGCACATGATGAATAAAATGAGTCTGATAACGCCGTCAGTATTGTTGCAATCAATTTATTTATATTTCGATTCATAAAATATCACATGTGTGTCCAGATCATATACATCTGGGGATTGCAACCACAGACAGACATATTTTCTATAAAAAGTGAATACCTAGCTATATGAGTTGTATGCTACAAAATCAGTTAACATAGGGTAATTATTCATAATCCAAACAACTTAGTTACAATGTAGAGGTTTCTGGACGCCACCAGAAAATCTATCGGTCGAGACGGTATCAAACTCAATGACATGTATATTGAAAAGACATGTGTACTGATTTATACAACATTTGTAATTTTCCTCATTATGTTTTTCGCGTACAACATTACATATCTCAGGAAATGGTTACAAAAGCGTTGACAACTTAGCTAAATGTAACACAGTTTGTACAAACTTTTTCTCACTTGTAAACTCTGCTGTAATTGGGATTATTTCCGCTCGGATGTAATATTCCGTAAATCTCAAGATACCAATAGGCGATGCATTTATTCAAGTGAAAAAATGAAAGGTATTTTCCACATGCTGGGACCTATATCTTTTTGAAGTTGGCGGGTTTAACATTTCTCAATATAATCGGGTTAAAAGAGAACTTGAAATTTGAAAGCCGTAATTTGTTTGTCTGTTGTTTGAATTTTGAGGCCGTTAGAAAGCACTAATTCGAAACAACAACATTTCGTTTAGCCTAGAGTACATGTACTAGTACGCGATAGAATATATAGTTAGCTTCCTAGTTTGTAATAAAAGACAGTGGGGTCGTAATACAGATATCTTCAAATGTTGTTGCTTTAGCATTTATTTTATTACTACAAGCATGAAATATAAAAAAAAATGTTTAGGTTGATCACCCCCATGTTACAATTTGAGGACCATACTGACATAGACGTCTTATGAGACGATTTCCCATATGTCAATTGTACGTAACTATAATTCATGCACTTGAGTACTATTCAGGTTTTGCATTACACATCTACTGCCTTAATATAACGCAAAGGAACTATTCAAGTGTCCATCGTACTTACATATTGATACAATTTGTACGCACTCATCAGATACTTCTACAAACAAGCATGTAAACACAAGAATCACGTGCTACCAGTCTGCATGAATAATTTCTTTGCTGAAATCAATATGTCCCCGTAGTTAGTGGGCGGCTACAGTTAAATAAATGTTTACCTTTCAAATATAGTGTCTTGCAGCTATAGGACGACTGTCTGATGATGTCTGTAACTGGGCTAATGGTCTCCTCAGTGCTGACGTCAATACAACTGAAGTCACACGACGGTATAACGGTAGTCCTGACACAATACCCCGTCTACTGTGACGTGTTAATGCAACGGGCAGTGTAAAAGAAAGACCAATACTCGACAGACCGCGTGTTACTACGAGAAGACAAGATGCCTATATCAGGGTTGAGGAATCGCTTTCGGTTGGTGATACAAATTGGGAACCATGGATATGTGAACAAGAACTCACTGGTGTTGTGTGATTATGGAATAATAAACGTTTAGATGAGTATCTGTTTTGTTATCTATATCCCGATTGTATGTAGAAAACGACCATTACATTACAATTTACGTTTCTTTTTGTACTGAGTTTATATTACTTTCGGCATTAAACGTTTCCCAAATATAACCAAAACCGAGGTAATCTAACAATGACTTAACTGCAAAAGTCCATGCATTTTTCGGAACGATGTGTAAACATGTAAATCGCACATGGTATTGTACATTGTATATATCGGCCGATATTTCTTTTCAATACAATACAAAATGTTTATTGCATAAAACATGCATGCATATGCTTATAGCAAAATAAAGAAGGAGTGTATAAGGTTACTTGTATATTTCATTATTTGTATCCTGTATTTGAGTGCTCTGTCCTTACATACTATAGATAGTGGATATCGTCCTAATACATTTGATGTTAGGGATTTCACTCCGAACAAGTATTTACAAAACTTAAGGTGTAATCTGTCAATGTCTTTATAGTTATTTATACCCCAAATTCCACGACCGTATAAAATAATAGGCACTATATGCGAGTGTAATAAACTCAATTGTGTTTTAACATCTAGATTAATCCTACTGAAAGTAGACAACATGTTATGATATGCTTTAAGTGTTTGTTCATATACACGTATTTATATCACTATGTTCCCATACAATTTTATCATATGAAGTACTATCAAAAGTATCATGATAACCCCATTGGTCCCTTTATCAGTTGAAAACGTCATCTCAGAGTCAGTCCAAATATCCCCCTTAAAAGTTTGTTTCTGATTACTATTTTAAGGATAACCACCACATGTACTGCAATCTTATTGACCAATAGTCCATTTGTTTTGTTGTGTCAGGTTGAACAATATTACAATACAATCGTTTACTATATGTGAGTCATTCAAGGTAACAACTCCTATTTATACAGGTTTCACTTCACTTGTTTTTATACATCTGTACATATTCATGTCTACGTATACTAAGTTGAAAACCAAACATTTTATTTTGGGCCTGATGAATGAAGTTACATTTGAAATCGTATAGTTGATACACGTAAAACCTTATTCTGTGAAAAGCGATTTCTGGGTCGACAGTGGTTGCGTTTGACGAGGATATTTGTGTCAATTTAATTCGTGACTTACATAGTAATAGTTGCAAAATACGAAACAATGTATGTTTTACGTATAACACTGCTTCTAAGCTACTTCGGATGCATATTATGTTCAGATTGTGATTCAATGTATGACTGCATCTCATGCGTGTCGAAACTTTCTTGGGTACCTTTTGTAGATGTCAATTGTCGATGGTGCCCACTTACGGAAAAGTGCCATGCCGCCGGGGCCTATTTTTATAATGACTGTCCTTTTGGAGACAGTGTCACTACAACCGCCAGATGCTACGAGCCTGAAACTGGTATTTATGACCCCGAGAATGCCTATACAAACACTCTTATGTCAGCAGTAGCATACTCCGATCATCCTCAGCAATGTATGGATCTGCTCTTCCCCAGAGGCGGATTTCATGTTATTAAAGTCATCGGAAAGAAATGCGAATTTCTCCCCCTTCCATACAAGGAATGTGTCGCGATTGTAGCAGTGTCGGACGATTCTAAGCTTATTTTTGTCGCGTACCGAGGCACAACTAACTTGATGCAACTAGTTGTTCAAATAACCGAGAATTTGGCGTGGCCAAAGACAAGTTTTAAATCAGGTGGTGAAGTCCAGCAATATTTTAACGATGCATTTGAACATCTGTACAATTGTGCACAGTACACTTTGAAGGAACTGCTTGTTGCGAAACCTAATTATGATGTGGTCATTACGGGACATTCCTTAGGTGGAGCAATGGCATCACTTACGGCTGCTTCCTTGGTTTATGATAAGGTTATTCCAGCAAACAGACTGACGTTATATACATTCGGCATGCCAAGAGTGGGAGACAAGCGATATGCACTAGCTTTTGACAGGCTAGTTGGCAACAGTTGGCGCGTTGTGCACTACCAAGATATCGTTCCACGATTACCATCGCGAGTGGCGCCATATTACAGTGGGCAACCATACCATCATAAAACGGAGGTCTTCTATCCCAACGATGTTATGCTACCAAATTCAGACTACATAATATGCCATGCTAATGAAGATGATGACGATTGTGCCAACCAATACAATATTCATCCCATAGATGGCGTAGGGTATCACACCAATTACTTCAGTATTGCAGTTGGAGACCAATGTTCAAATATAGGCGCAAGGCGAAGAAGGTCTGTGGACGGCAATGAAATATCTGCGATGTCACATTTCTTCTCAAATGAAACTTGCAAAGTTGTCGATATCAGTGATATTGTGAGCAGTAGTCAGAGCGCGACGCAATACGGCCATCAGTTAATGATACCTTCACTCGTCTTTGGTCTTTCTTACGCATACACGAGGTACTAGTTAGTTGATACTTTACGGAGATGTCCGAGACATGCAATGCGTTATATTGAATATATAGATTGGGTGTGCTCTCCTGTTTGTGATATGTACGTTTGTAGTCAATGTACTCAAAATTTTCTTTAAACACGCACTTTACAGTGATGGTCAAATTATTTGTATCCATATATTGTACATTGTATGCTATTGATAACCATAATTAATCTTTGCTCGGTTGTTTCAGTTAAGTGATGCCCTCAGTGTCTGATTGTTATCTTTTAAATCGCGCCAAAACAAAAATCTATTCACCTTATTGTTTTTCGAAGGTTGTTATATTGTTTTTAACAATTTCGATTCCTTGGTTTTTCCAACCTGGGTATTTTTCAGAGATTCTTCAACGTATTAGTAACAAACCAAGCTGTCTCATTATGGAGGCAGCAAACCCAGACAAGCCAAATATTCGAATTGGCCATGGTCAAAATTGTAAATATAAGACAAATGCTGTGTTTCTTGGCTATTTTATCAATAGTCAAAATAATTCAAGTAATTTTTGTGTTAAAATCATGGGTTACAACATGTTTGCAATAGTTCGAAGTGCAAAACTAAGTTGTCTAGCTCTAGGGCCGTAATAGACGGACTTTTCTCTGGTAGGTTTACATTCATAAATATTGTGGAGAAACGGATTGGAAACCCTATTATTTTGGATCCAATTGTGAGTTAGGCATGTATTAGGATAGCCAAACATAAATAGTGTATAGGGCTAGCTATCAGTTAAACCATTTTTCAATTTGAGCCGAAAATGTTGATTTTGTGCCTTTTTCATGTGTTTTCGCGACCTAAACAAATGACGTCTTGGTGCCTAAATGTGTCAACATGTTTCTTTGTTGGCTGTTGTTTTTGCGTATTTTTCTTGCTCTGGGATATTTAAACTCAACAAAATGTGCATTTCTTCTCAGGTGTGTGATTGACAGGGAATCCGTGTAACAGTTCTTAACATAGAAAGGTGTGGAGGGGAATCTTCACTCAGGGTTGTCCGCCCCCTATAATTCTTGAGACATTTTCAATCTTAGATATAATATATAACTACATTTTGTATATGGGCTAAAAACTTTAAATTATGTTATTGTCCTTAATATGTTGATGTTTGTTTGAAAAAGTAGTTTTTAAAATCACACGCTTACTAGAGTAAATAAATACACCGAAAGTAGTCTTAGACTATACAAATTATAATTCCCGATAAATTATGCCACAAAGTTGAAAAGTTGATTCAGTTAGAACATTTAATTGCATCTTTCATGTTTTTTCATATTCTTAATTTTCTTCTGCTGTTGTCGATTTCATTGGTGTGATTATGTTGATAATTGTTGTAATTCCTTGACAATCGGTAATTGTTGGTGAAATATGTAAAATGATAAAAATGATGTCACATTTCACTACAAATAAAATATAGAATGGTGACATTTTTGTTTTATTTCATTTTCGCGGTTGTTTTTGAATTGTATGCAAATAAAAAAATCTTTGATGAGGGGGTATATTGCTTTGCACATGTCTGTCGGTCGGTCGGTCTGTCGGTCGGTCGATCTGTCGGTCGTATTAAATGGTTTCCGTTCAATAACTCAAGAACACTTTGACCTAGAATATTCAAAATTTCAATGGAGGTGGGTCAGCAACAGTAGATGACCCCTATTGATATTGAGGTTAGTAGGTCAAAGGTCAAGGTCATTGTGACCTTTACTATTTCTGACTATTTAAATGGTTTCCGTTCAATAACTCAAGAACGCTTTGACCAAGGATCTTTAAACTTTAGGTTGAGGATGGTCAGCCACAGTAAATGACCCCCGTTGATTTTGAGGTCAGTAGATCAAAGGTCATGGTCAATGTGACCTTTACTATTTCTGACTATTTAAATGGTTTCCGTTCAATAACTCAATAACGCTTTGACAAGGGTCTTCAAACTTTACATGGAGGTTGGTCAGCAATGGTAGATGACCCCTATACATTTTGAGGTTAGTAGGTCAAAGGTCAAGGTCATTGTGACCTTTACTATTTCTGACTATTTAAATGGTTTCCGTTCAATAACTCAAGATCGCTTTGACCAAGGATCTTTAAACTTTACATGGAGGTTGGTCAGCAACAGTAAATGACCCCTATTAATATTGGGGTCAGTACATGTAGGTCAAAGGTCAAGGTCACTGTGACCTTTTCAATTTCCGACTATTTAAATGGTTTTCGTTCAATAACTAAAGAACGCTTTGACCTATGATCTTCAAACTATAGGTGGAGGATGGTCAGCCATAGTAGATGACCCCCATTGATTTTGAGGTCAGTAGGTCAAAGGTCATGGTCAATGTGACTTTTACTATTTTTGACTATTAAAATGGTTTCCGTTCAATAACTCAAGAACGCTTTGACCTAGTATCTTCAAACTTGACATGGAGGTTGGACAGCAACAGTAGATGACCCCTTTTGATTTTGAGGTCAAAGGTCAAGGTCACTGTGACCTTCACCATTTCTGACTATGGGGCTGCCATGGAGACATACGTGTTTTACAAACATCTCTTGTTTTTCAAGAGAAACAATGATGAATATAATTGAAAAGAAAATACAATTCACCGTCATTGACATCGGAGCAATAAATACATTATCTCGGGCGGACTAAATAAGATTAACATAAATGAAACAAAGCAATTTTGTATTCAAAATTAAACATTTTATATTGTATAATTTACTCATAAAGTAATACACTGTATTACGATAAAATAATGATTGGAACACACATCCCATATAAAATCATGCTTCTGTATACAGAACATGCTAACCACTAGGCTACGTTGTCAACTGAAAAAGTAACGAGATATTGTTACCTATATCCCTAATCTTTCAGAAAATAAAGGTAAATTTCGTTTCGACTTTAGCAAATGCCTCGTCCGTTGCACATATTTCGAAGGTCGTTGTTCATTTATAGCAGAAGATTGAATGATAAATTCATATTTCATATTATCCTTAATAATGTAATAACCAGTATCATATATAAAGGAAAGTGACTCGTTGATTCTAGCAATGTCTGTATTTCACCAGATGAGGAATGGTGAATCTTGCTGAATGTGACACCATGAGTATATTTAATTGTCATCGTCTGGAAACTAAAAATCATATTCACAAAGTGAACGTAAACACCGCAGACATGAATGACACCAAAAAAGTGTTCTGACAATAACTAGTTTTCCTAGTCAATATTTATGCAAATGTAAGCAATAAATGAAGCCAGACTTATCAGTGATTTTTGATATAGGTAATCTACTGTTTATACTGTAAAATTGCAGTGTGTGGGTCAAAGACTCAATCGCAATAACAATAGAACGAACAGTTACTTTCCGATGGTTAAGATCATCCAATAGGTCAGTGCCTGATATTGTCCTTGATACTACACTAGACGTGTAATAAAGCTTTGACGTGACGTCACTCAAATTAAAGGCGACGTCGTCAAAGTTGCGCGTTTATTATATTGAAAATGATTCACTTTTCAATTTTCCGGCCGGGAAAGTCTAACATGTGAAGAAGAACATTACATTTGTGACTTTCCACATTGAATTTATTAAATTCGTTGAATAAAATCGATAAAATGCTCAGCAGAGGCTAGTATTTTATTATTTTATTCAACTTTCAATAAATTCAATATGAACAGATACTCATGTAAAAGTTTAGGTTATGCATGTTTTTGCACTGTATACTGTGGACTAATCCGATTTGATGTGTACTATATAGAGGATATTTGTTGATTTTGGTGTAAGATAGAATTTTATTTCACCGAGTGATCACAGAAAATCAATATTTTCACGAGTGGCGTAGCCACAAGTGAAAATGTAATTTTCTGTGATCACGAGTGAAATAAAATTGATCTTACACCAAAAATCAACAAATTTTCTGTTTATTATATGCCTCAATTCCTCTTAAATATGTGCCGTAATTGGCTTAAATTAGAAAAATCACGTCGAAATTAGAACGTCACGACGCGATAATTATGACGTCATGATGACGTAACGCATATTTTAAAGCCCGGCGCCGTTGACGTTACGTTTCTTTTTCTGCATGATACTGGAACCAGCTTCTAAAACAGTGAAAATAACAAAGTGGTAATTTCACTGTTATTTTCACTGTTTATTTCACTGAAAAATCTCCATAATCCATTGAAAGCAAATAATAAATAAGCACATTTGTTTTACAGTGGTAATATATACCCAAATTGAAAGTATGCCTCCCCTTTTCAGAAGAGGAGTCCGTGTTCGAATTACCCAACATAAAAATATATCTATACTGAGCAAAACTTCTAACCGAACACTTTTTAAACTTGAATATTTCCGTAACATGATAACTTACAGACTTCAAAGTTTGCATACTTTTAGCATTATAGATTATGTACAGAATACAGCTCGTCCATAGCGGAATAGCTTTAAACCACAAATTTGCACGAAAATTTCCCAGATTCGTGGTTTTCAAGATTATTGTATATATTTATCATAGAATTGGGATAGGTAAGTCTTAAAGAAACAACATAATTAGTTGAAAAACACGTCGCGTATGTCAATCGTAGTACGCAGAAGAGCGGTATGTATGCTCATTTAAGGGGGTCTATTCGACAGATCAGTGTTACAATCACAGAAATTTTAGTCCACAGAAAAATGTACTTTGCATTTACTTCCAATTTAAAATTTTAAGTCTAAAAGAGGGTAAATACGTATGGGTGATTGAAGTGTCTGGAACAGCAAAGGTAAGCAAATTGGTCCAATATAACTGTACATTAAGTAACACACCAGTGACGATTGCAAATATATTATGAGGCCCATATATCAAGGTGTATGTGTTTTTTGTTTAAGCTCACCTCAAGACTCAATATTTTGTTGATACAAATGATCATCACAATCAGAAGGTGGGCCTCAGCTATATACACATGGATGACCAGTCAAATGTAGGTCAAATTTATCCATATACGTCCCCTTACAGTTATTACAAATACAATAGCATTAGTCTAACTACCTGATCGTAATGGCTTATTTTACTCCCTGTCCATTTGTTGATTAAAATACAAAATTTAAAACATTTTACACAATGGAGAAAAAATTAATGAGTTTGTAAAAATTCTGAAATTTTAACACAGAGTTGGTAAAGATGATTCAGTATACCATACCAAATTTCATTCAAATTGCATAATTACTTTAAAAGTTATTTAAGGTTCATGGGGGTCCAGCCTAGTCGCTAACAGACTATAACTTACAGACTTCAAATGTTGCATTGTTTTAGCATTATAGAAAAGCGCACCTTTAACATGACTGCTAATAACTCCATAAAAACTTAGATTTGTACAAACATCATAAATTAAACAAGTAAACGTAGTTCAGTAATGTTCAACTATCCAATAAAAGTATACAGTTGTGGAAATGAACTAAAAAAGGGTGGTAATCATTCTAGAGTTATCGCACTTCAATATAAAACTTTTCTTACATCTTGTGATTTCCAAAGTATTTCTTTATTTCTTTTAAGGCGTATTGGTATTCACACACTTGTAAAATGAAACAAAATTATGAGTTCGATTGTTTATATGATTGTTTCAATTGTGGTTTTTTTGTAACATTGACTTCTAAAATTTCCAACATTACACAATCCACAAAACATCATTTTGTGTATAAGAAGTGAAATATACTATGTCTTTCTTCAAGCCAGTTGTATATCTTCTTCGCATTGAAGACCCAGTCCAAGTGCTATTCGAACCTGGAACAATTTAGTTAAACATGTCAACTTAAAGAGGCGTTCTTAGAGCAATGGGAACCTGAATAAGGAAATGCAAAATTTTGGCAAATAGTGAACTATCCACAATTTATCAACATAAACAGGCGTTTTTTGGATGCATGCAGATCAGGGCACATAAAAGCACGAACTGCAACATTTTAGCAAATTTGATATTGAATTACATGTACCACATTGACCTATCGAGAACTAAAAAACTGATGTTTCTAAATCGACCTGTTTGTTTGGCTACTTCTATCTAATATCAGAAACTGTCTTACAATTATGTTTTATAGACAATACTTTACGATCGGAAGGGACTGTTTTATCTATATATCTCGTGCTAACATTCCGCATTTATCTCTTGTTCGGTATTGGATTATTGGTCAGATTCTCCGATTCCTGGAGAGCTTTCAACTTTAATTATATCATCAAATTCATCATTGATTGATATAGATAATATATAACCTACTATCTATTCACAGGCATATAACTGATATCCGATGAAGAATCATATTTCCAACAACTCTCCGCCACTTGTCAGTTTCGGTACCGCATTTACATACGATACTGCCCCTGTTTACTTACAAACTGTACAAGCTCCATTGTAAAACAGTTATTAACATATAATCCAGTTAGAATCTGGTGACAGTGACATAGCTGTTTATGTGTACACAGAAGGTAACAACCATTGTCTGAATAGGTAGTGCGAATATAGTTTGTTAGTTTAACATTGAAATTATGGCTGTCTGTTTAAGCCGTTGTAATTGGTTTTACACCGAATAGTGGACCCAACCGCTGCGTCACTGTAAACCCTGACTGGACTCTACGTTGTATGTCTGGTTTCACCATCTTCATCAACGAACGTAAACACAACATTAAATATTCTATTTTGCTTTCTACACAGCAATGCATTTAAATATCTAGTTCGCCTGCAAAAACACATTCAATTTAGAAGTAATTAGAATAAACGGCAGCAAATTCCATCGCACTCAGTTGTCAAAACAGTGTTATCAAATATAATGCAGTTATAGTCGCAATGCGGGTTCTGAGTGGATGAGTTCAATATTCAATTTAATTTGTTTCCTCATTAATGTTTATAAACACACGGGTTTGAAATAAGCTGGATTTAAATGTAAATTAGTATTTAGATTAGCATTCTATATATATGAATACCGGGCGTGTGTCAAGTAAATGATAATACACATGACTGTATATACATGTTTTAACAATTGCATGCATTTGGTTGTTCTATTTGTTGGCACTCCCGCTTAAACACTTAAACATCTGCATAACATTTATAGACATGCCAGTACGGCATCATCAAATTTCAGACAATATACATAATACATAGTTATTTTATACCCATCAATTCCATAAAAACAACATTCAATTCAATTTTGTAGTATGCATTTAGCCAGAATTCAAATGAGATAATTATTATTAAGTTAAATGCTACTTCTACAAAATGTCATTTACATTCAACGGTTTTGAGGAATCATGATGATCTAATATTTTGAGAGATTGATAAAAAATCAGTAACGAGCTAAGTAATGTCGTGAGACAGGGCAACAATGCTAACACAATATCATAGAAGGTACAACGATACTAGACAAATACGTAAATACAATATCAAAGGGACAAATTAATAACGTAGATGTAAATGATGAACTATCAACTAAATATTGTGTTTACGTTTAAATGAAAGCAACGTTGATACAAATTGCTCAGATGTCTGTTTGGTTTGAATGCATATTCAGGTAACACATTGTAGCAACTCTTTTTTGAGGATTATAATCATTCCGGGCTGGCTACACCTACTATAATATACTGCGAGTAGCTAGCGATGCAAACGAAGGATGTTATAATAACGATAAACAACTTATTGATTAGATTGTAATTGTAATTTATATACAACACAGCCACACTGGCATATTTTCGTGATTTTCGTTTGTGTTTAAAACTTAAGATGGATTTCGGATATTAAGCCTGAAGTATTTGCATTATTTTTTAGTAAATGCATGTCAAGTTTAATGTAACCTCATCAAACAATTAAGCGAACAGCATTCCCCTCTTCCAGTTTATTTCTGTAATACAAAACGCCGAGCAACTACGGGCGTGATTTATTTGTTTTAATGCGCATTTTACTATCTTTACATCAGCTTTTATCTCTTTATTTTCTTTCAAAATATAACCGACATGAATAAAAAGATGAACGGATAAACTGATATATGTTCAGCTATCACTTTCTATCAACGCAGGAATTTAACTTGTGCTTGCACGCGAAAGCACTTGGTGTATGTTTCAGTCGGTTGTTTTTCCTGCCTAAACTAATGTATGATATTAAAGTTAGTTATTTTGACGAAAGGTATATAACGTAGGCTTTTGATTTTGATGTCAGTATGTCAAAGGTCAAGGTCACTATGACCTTCGCCATTTCTGGCTATTTGGCTGCCATGAGGGCATATGTGTTTTACAAACATCTCTTGTGTTATTGTTTGATTTTCCAATCTACAACAGTTAGTCATTTGATGGGATGATAATGGGAATGTACATTAATTGTTATACACACAAAATAACAAATAATTTACGTACAGGTACTTGTTATGTTTTTTTACTAGTAGAATGTCTGAGACTTGCAGTATGTCAATCTAAGCAAACATTGTCATAATTAAATGCTTCCGGCTTAATATCAACAGATAGATCTAATAAAATAGAAATTGACAGCAATAATAGTGTCTATGAAAAAAGCCTCGAGTGTTAATATCAGAAGTGATATGATTTGACAGATTTACGAATATTATAGCACAAACAGTTACAAACGTTTGTAAATACTTGTAGTATCCTTATATATAGATTAAGAACATTAGTTGCTGCGTTACATCTCTTATATATTCAAAATAAAGGGATACTTGGGACAAAATGGAAAGCATAATTTATAGTAAGCTTTTACCATAGCCGTTTTTACATCGATGTATGTATGTAAATGTATAAAATGAAATCGAATAAGCACTGGTTTGTATCAATCTTATTATTCAATAAGAGTGCGTGTACAGATGTAATATAAGATCTTGAAGATAACCATCGGGATTGGTTAGAAACACTTATAAAGGCTGTTATCACAGAGTTTCTTGTGATTAGATGTAATTATAGTAAATACTAGTTCGATAAAAATATCAGTGCAAAAGGTTCGCAAATGTTGTATTGTCATCACGGGTTCACTGCATACTTCGTAACCAGCTTGTTCATATACTTGTATTCTAAGTATTTTGCCACTTGCAAGTAAACACAATACTTTAGAACATATGACATGGAAGGCAGCACTCATCAAATCTTAGTAGGTTAAATCACTTTTGTTATAAAAAATGATTTTCAAACTGACGAAATAATGATAATTTTCAAATAAAACACTACGAAATTTTATCATAGTCGTAATTTGTCATCAGGTCTAATAAAATCAGACATAAAAACTTAACACAATTGTTCGTGTATAATATTAATACTGTTGTTCGTTGAACTGCGAGTATAAAAAGTCTATCAATAGGTGATGTAATAAAAAAACATTCTGTCATTAATATTTGCTATAAAGCCAATTGCTGTCACCATGTGGTTCTTAAAATGCATTATTTCTTAAGAGCATTTCGATATTTGCTTAGAGTTATGTCTGCGATAGCACAATAGAACATTTAGCTTTGCCGTCTGTAATACGCAATAATTGCCAAATCATTTAACATTACGCCAGTGGATTATTCAAGTGTCTATCATACTTAAGCATTTAACCAGATTTCACATTCAGTTGTTAAATTGCATCTTGAGAGAAATATGTGCATGGTGCCAAAAAATAAAGTTGACAGTTTCAGTTATCTGCGATCTGCTATCGCAAAGAAATATCGCACGTGTTTAGACAATGTATGTAAGATGCAAAAAAGGGAGAACATCACAACGACACACAACGAGAACACGTCTAACATTACTTCAGCATCACGGTATTATGATATCACGGTTATATGATATTTTAGATAATTTGTGTACATGTAATCATAAAATTGGTACCAGAAACACTTACATTTGAGAGTTTATTGATATACACTGAAACGGTAAACTCTCTTTTTGAACATCCTGTATACACATGCTGCCAATGTAGCATAAAAAGTGGCATACATGCACACATGACAGACAATTTCCATTGCCTTAATTTGTCGCATCTCTTATAATGACAAAATGTATTTCTCGTTTCGCTGAATTAAATGCATTTCAATGACTTCGATTTATTCTTTATTTTAACCTTTCGCACATTCATAAATTGAAAGCAACACATCGCAAGTATTCCGTTAAAACATGCTTTTCAATACAGTTTTACAATTCCGTTTTGATGACAGGTTGAAATCATTGTAATTAATTGAAAGTAAAAAACGTAAAGCTAGGAACGGCGTGACACCATTAAAACAAAGAAACATTTACACCGTTTAATATCTGGAAACAGTGCCAGGAATGTACAAATTTATTTATACATATACATGTACTATTTTAATTAATCGCCGTAACATTATGAGTTAGGTTTACAAAATTAATGTAATTACATGTATGTCGAGTTTGAAATATTTTATTTCCCAGTAAAACGAAACTGAAGTCAATAGTTTCTTTGAAAAAAATGACATACAACTAGATCTTCCGTGTTTTATGCTTATAAGTACACACGTGTTTTTCCGTTATACATGTAGCTTTTTTGTTTATTAATATTTTTGGATGCATTTTTTGTACATGTAATTGACTATCATTGATTTGATCAAGAAAGTTGTTTCTTCAAAATAAATTACAGCGGTTATTGAAACATCAAAAAACATAAAATTACCAAGAAATTGATCTATAGGTGCAAACTTTTTTACGTATGGTCAATTTGAATTTTAGACATATCGACAAATTAAAAAAAACCCACAAAATAAATCAATTTTTCACTTAACAATATGTTGGTTATTCACTTTTAAAAATATCTTTTGATGGTTATGGTCAAGGGGAGTTAACCCTGTCAGAAATTGCCTTTTTTTAACAAGTTGTTACTTTCAAACCTAAATTGAGCTTTGTTCCTATCAATTGTTCTTTATTTCTGTCTCCGTGGTAAGAACATACACTTGAAAACGTAACTTTATTAGCAAAGCGGGCACATATCTATATTAGCAACCTGACAAACGCCCGATGAACACATGGCAAAAATGTGTGACTTTAGATTATGCTGATATCACCCTTTGTTTATTCTGTGTGTGACAATTTTAATCAGATTTTTGCTACATTAATTGTATTGTAAGTCCACACATTCATAATACATATGAGCCAGTCTCCAGGAAAACCTGCTATAATGACATTATGTAATTACTGCATGTAATCAGGTTTTGAAAAAGCTTTAAAATAAGAAAAAATGACATATCTATAGATTAAATTTTCAGTCATTTATTCATATATTACTATATCTTAGCTTTAAAATGTCTTATGCATTATGACGAAATCATTTACTTTGTTGCTATGGTGACCAATTTCCGAAAAGTACTCTGATTGAGAAAAACGAGGAGTTAGTTGATTAAAACAGTAGTAGCCTTTCTTTAAATGTGAACATTTACAATTTGGATGTATATTTGAGAACTTAAAACATCATTCTAAAACTTGATACCATTTTGACCAGTTTATGTAAAGAATTGATCAAATGCAGTATTTATAAAGTACTTGTTACAACGACGTCGAATAACGCTTGAATGACGTTTGCGACGTCACGAAAAAAGGGTCTGAATAGGACCTCAACAAAACAGCTGTAACTTCCTTAAAAATCAAGTTACTAACAAAATTTCTTTTGCATTTTGCTTCATTAAGAAAACTCTTTTGAATATTAAAAAATCTCAAAATCATTTTTTTGTCAAAATAGCAGGTTTTCATGGAGATTCGCTCATATGTTGAATATTTCAACAAGACCAAACACGTATTGACCGAGCTATGGGCACATAAACTTATGTGTACTTATACGACTTGTTGAGTGTATATTATCTTGTCGGCTGGAACTTTTATTTACACTGTACAAGCTGTTTCATAAGGTTGTTGGTCGGTTACAGTGTGAGGTATGGTGCACTGTAAAATGTTTACCCGCAAGTAAAATGTTTGCTGTTCGAAATAAGGCGGATGCCCTCTTGTCATATTTCTTCTGTGTATTTATTGTACACTGTATAGTTTAAAAGAATAGTATAAAACTGTTTCGGCCACTGTGGCTTTTTTATGAATCTGTGAAACCTTTTGTATGTTCCCTGCTGCAATTTCGTGATCCAGCATAAGACTGTCTCGTTTCTGTGAATGATCTATGTATACTGTATCGGTTGAGTGTTATGTTTTATCATGTGGAAACAAATGAAGGAACACTGTTCATCAATACGTATAATAACAATGCGGGACGTCACAAGCTTTTCGGAGCGAAAACGTAACATCGTCGGTTTAAATTCATTATTTCTGATGCTGTTTGACTCGGTAATTATAGTAGTATGATAAAGAGAATCCACCACTCGTTGTCTTTGGAATTAAAATGTCTTAAACTGTTCACGAAAACAAAGTCAACGACCCGATTAATAACCTGTGTTTTCTAGATTTTTTTAAGAACTGTTGATCTGCATAGACAACTGGTGATGGATCCTATATGTATCTTGTGTGATGCTGGTGTTTTTAACTGCTCTTGTGTTCTTTGTATAAACCATTGAATGACGGGTAGTTGGATTGGATCCCATCATGTTATAATTCATTATGTTATGTCATAATGCGGAAATAGGAAATGTCAACTGTGTACAATTTGCATCCTGTTTATGATTATTTTTGGTTAACTACGGTTAAACCTGATGTCTGAGGTGGTACAATTATAAAATTATAATTGTTACTGTCTTGAGTTAAGTTTGAACCACCCTGTCAAAGAAATTGGGGAACATTGTTTTACTCATGTCGGTCTGTCTATTGTTCGATGTGACAAATTATTTTGTATTCACAACACAAACTCCAAACTATATAACATGCCTTTGTCGAACAAACTCTAAAACATAAAACACTTGCATCAATCTATAATTTTGACATTGCACTTAAATACATACTCTGTGATTATTCATAATCAAAATTTAATGATTTACAGAACGAAGTTAGGCATTCGGTCTTTTAGTTGCTAAAACTATTAATTCATTATTCTTTTCGACAGCTTGGATTTGGGCGGATCTGTGCTTGTTTAGTTGGGCATTGTGCCTTGTATGTGTTTAATGTTTCTTGTGCTCGCTGAATCAGATGGGCATTGTGCTTTGTGTGTTTTTTAAATGTTTTCTGTGCTCAGCTGGTTAAGTTAATCGCTGCCTTCCCTGTCTGACTTAATTTAATATGATTGATATTAAGTTTAGCATTCTAAAATTTAGTGTAGCATAGTTCTATGAAAATGCAACTGTGTACATTGTAGAGTAATTAAGTTTTGACTATTAGATAAGCTCTCTGAGGCATTCTTCTAAAGCAATCACACTAGACGAATCCGTTAGTTGGCGAAAAAGAAGTTATTATTTTCATTTCTTGATATATATTTTCTGAACTTTGTTACATGTACAACAATCAAGCCGAAAATGAAACACTTGTTATCTTCTAAAATCATTAGATTGACAAATTACAAATAAATTGGTTGTACTAAACATCTGTTTGGCGAGATTGTAACTGTGTTACTTATATAAAAAAAACACCAATGATAATGATATTGGCAAAGTGATTTATATATTGTAGCGCGAACATAAATCACTTCCTGACACTATGAGCGCTGATTGAATTGTAATGCTTAGATTTTCAGCAGTAAACTTCCTTTTCTCGTTCAGTTGTATGTTTGTCGTTGTGTCGTGTGATTGTGGTTGTTTTTATGTTTTCTGTGCTTGGTTGTTTAGTATCTCTTTCTTTATGCACATTTCCGTTACTGAGACGATCGCTTAAACCAGTAGGTCGCAACGGTGGTATAAGTATATCATTGGCCCAGAAATATTACAAAACAATTTAAAATGGGTTTAGTAGTATCAATATGATAATACAAAATCAGTCAAGGAAATTAGCACTTAGTCCAGCGAAGCACAAACATGGAGGAAAATTGACCAATAAACGACAGACACTCCCGACGACAAGTCAGTAAACCTAGCGGGAGAAAAAAACAACATACTGTAACAAACAACTCACAAAAACAACATTACATACAAGTAACAGGAGCAACTAAACTGATACTTACTCGAATAACTAAGTAATTCAATGTTGTGTGTTCACCATTACTTTTGTCTCTGTATGTTGCCGTTGTAATTCTATCGGACTATAGTTTCTGATTCGTTTGGTTGAGGTTGTATAGAATCTTATTTATGAGTGTTATTTCGTGTTTAATGCCTCCAATGATCTTGAAACATTGTTTTGATTAACCAAACAAAGCAATAAATCTGTATTTAATTTAATGCTCACGAATTCAGTGTCTGCTCGAGAATTGTATAGTAACAGTAGTAGTGACATCGCGCAAACAAATTATAAAATGGTATGTAATACATGTAGTAATGAACTGTCAGATATGCTGAAATATATACCGTTTAACTGAACTAGCAACAACGATTCGGAGTAGGCGCAGTATGACACAAAACTCGACAGAAATATGGGTTGAATAATTATTGAGAACAGACAAATGTCCACTGAGATTTCAAATGACAAACGAGACACCATTAAACCGCTGAACAACGTGACTCTTATTAGCAGATTGATTGATGGTACAAAAGTTGCCGTTTATTTCTTAAACTTGGGCACTGAATTGCCTGTTCAGAAGGATATTATTATTCATGAAAGTATGCTAATTTAACAGTTGCCAACCGACTTCATCGTACTTTAATTTTACTAGCCGATACCGTCATCTTGTCTGAGGTCTAAAGCTTTTTCTGGTTTGGTTGAAGTTTTACAGCGCATGGTCACTATTATTTAATTAAACGTGATGGAAAGTTGATCTAGACCAGTGTTCTTGTGTCAACGATAAATCGGTGGACGCAATATTCTATTTAGTCCGCATGATGGTAATGCTTTTACAACTGTTATATACTGAGTTAATAATAATCGCATATGTTTCGATTTCTTCATATGGTTACATGTAAGCCTATAGCTTTCTTCGAAACTCACACAGAACAATGAGTTAGATGTGTTTTAAACATTGAAGCTGTTTCGGTAGTCTGTTTACCTTCTCAGCTACGATTTATAGAAGAAATTTCGAAATGCGTTTTTTCCCGAACAACTTTCAAATCAGAGGCACCTGTGAATACAGTTAACAAAAAAAGCACATACAACTGGGAACAAGTAGACATAAAAATGACTGATAGCGTAGCACAAAAAGAAAACTGCAGACTGATCAAAATGACCAGTTTAACATGTAGAAATATGACAAAGGTAACATGTGCGCTCCTGTATGTACTCAGTGTGTATGGTAACATATGAGAATATTCAAACTCAAACTTTAATAAACATAATGAAACTTAAAATATTTGCCTCGAAAGTGTTTTCCGATCCTCGGAAAATGTCTTGTTCGTTTATACTGTAAAACAATAGATGATCAAGATATGTCGAGCACTCGAACTGAATTGACAAGCAGAAACATGCATACGATAATAGATTGTTTTGATAATTGTTGCTCTTGCAAAGACATTGTATATTGTTTGACAAACACAAAACAAGCCATGGCACAATGTCACTGTAAATTAGATCGGAGGAATAGAATATTATGTAAAATTGCAGCCATGTTCGTCTTATGTCAAGTAACAAAATATGTGACGTTAACTAAACTGTTTAGTGTGATATGCAGTTTTAAAGTTATTTGAAAATACACCAACGAAAATAAAGCCAGGAGAAAGCAACGGTTATACGAAAGCTCCGTAATTGGCAAAAACTGGCGGAGTCCAATAGAAAAACTTACCAAGTATTTCTGCTATGGTAAATCGTATCAGCAGTTGCAGCTTGAATTGCTTTTTTGGAGTTGTTCAATACCAATGATTAAGACTTAATATATATTCATTATCTCAATGATTGTGTATTAAAATAAGGCAGTTCACTTCTTATCATTCTTTGCACTAAAGGCACAACATGTAATATCAAATCAAACAGGAACAGACAGATGATGTTGTTATGTGTGCCTATACTGTATATAATATTGTTTGGTATAAATGTACTATAATGACATTGAACTTTATAACATGGTTTTGATAATAATTTATTGTTGTTACATTTTGGAATGGTATGGAAGGGTCTGGAAGGTTCCAGGTGTTGATAGACAATATGTTTACTTGAATATCCTAGCAATGGTCGAGCATTCGCGTCTTACTCGCGGCAAAATAGTTCCTTGGGTTTTAAGTCATTACAAACAAAGCACATTGCATTCACGATGGGACAGAATGAAATAAGTGTAATGAAATGCTTTGCCAGTGGTTATAAAAGCTATGCAACCCATGTGATTGTAATTGAGTCCAGATATATATGAATACATGCATGTATTGCCAATACAACTAAATTAACATATTAGTGTATTTGCATTGTCAATGTAACTAATGTCTCGTTAATAGGTAGTTCATTATGGTTGATAGACTAATACAGTACCGTTCGTCCAAATATTAAAAACACTTATATTTAAAACAAAATGTCGTGACAATATTTGAAGGAATGACATGAATACATATTGCGCTGATGCTAGCCGCTTTTTGTTTGAATACATACTGTTTTCAACATAAAAATATCATAATGGACCAACCACAGCATAAATCCAACGAAGTTTGACGTATAAATTTAATCATCAACGTTGACAGAGCCATGTCCGATGAGATTTTAAAGGACAAGCAAGACATCAATATCTCGCTGAACATCATGACTCTGATTAGCAGACTGATTTATCACAGATACGTTTTTTATTTTTCTTGTAGGAATATAAATATGTACCAGTGGGTATTGTGATCGTTTCAGAAGTATTTTATTTTTGTATCGATGTGCATTGCTGTGTCTACATCTTTGTACATTTTCGTAGTCAAATACAAGGTAAAATTGCCTTGAACAACCATTCAACACAGCACTGTATCATTTCATCGATTGTAAAAATCTACTGACATATTTTGTGACTAGAGTGTGAATAATTCAAAATAGTTCAGATACAAGTATCAAATAAAATTACCCAAAATTTGCAATTAAAAGTGACGAAATACTAAAAATGCATAGTACAATTCTAGGGAAAACTATTCATAAAATTGAGGATTTATGGCACTAAAAGAGTTATATCATCATAAACTACGCGTAAAATACAACCTTGACATTACTCAATTTCACTGTCATTTTAAGGATTCTGTTTTTCACTATTCGTAAAAATCTGAGGCATGAATAGAGAACGACGTTATCGATTGAAATTTAAGATGACATTCTATATAAAAATACTTTTACTAAGTATGTTTATTTATGGAGTTTTTGATCTCCATAAATAAAACTCAGTCATATAGATTAGGTATATATTATAAGAAAGCTGTAATATTAGAAATAACATATTCAATAACATACACTAACAAATTGTAAGATGGTTTATCCTCGACTGAAAACTTAGTTATAATGTACTAACAAAATAATCATGTGAATGTTTTGTATATATCTATGTTTTTATATAGATGATGGACTACGTACAAATCTTCAATATATATTTGTTCGGCTCTGTTTAAATTTACTATCGTTCTTGGACGTCGGTAAAAATATACTAAAATGTGTGATGAAAAGCAAATTCCTAACTACACCGATGTCTTGAATTTAAAAAATCTCACCGTTTCCGGGATTGCGAAGTGTTGCTCAGAAATAATGTGTATTTCGAACTTATACTTTACTTGATAGATTAAAGCAAATCGACGAATCAGACCTTTGACGAATAAACGAGGCACAGTAACACGGAATTGTGATTTAAGATAATGTAATAATACATTATGTGACAGGGAGTTCCGCAAATCAACATTGTTTGTGTTTTGTTTATTGGAATCACAAACTAGTTTATGGTAAAACAACTACACATACGTACATTGATATATAACATATGAGCCAGTCTCCAGGAAAACCTGCTATATTGACATTATGTAATTACTGCATGTAGCAAGGTTTTAAAAAGGCTTTCAAATAAGAAATATGACATATCTATAGATTAAATTTTAAGTCATTTATCCATATATTACTATATCTTAGCTTTAAAATTTCTTATGAATTATGTCAAAACCATTTACTTCGTTGATATGGTGACCAATTTCAGAAAAGTACTCTGATTGAGAAAAACAAGGAGTTAGTTGTTTAAAACAGTAGTAGCCTTTCTCTAAATATGAACATCTACAATTTGGACGATATTTTAAAACTTAAAACATCATTCTAAAACTTGATACCATTTTGACCAGTTTATGTCAAGAATTGATCAAATGCAGTATTCATAAAGTACTTGTTACAACGACGTCAAATAACGTTTTAGTGACGCTTGCGACGTCACACAAAAAGGGTATGAATAGGGCCTCAACACAACAGCTTTAACTTCCTAAAACATCAAGATACTAACAAAATTTCTTTTGCACTTTGCTTCATTAAGATTACTCTTTAAAATAAAAAAAATAAAAATCATTTTTTTTGTCATAATAGCAGGTTTTCCTGGAGACTGGCTCAAATGACATATATAAATTAATAAAAAATATCAAGTTTCAGAAGTCCATCCATACGAACACCGTCTTTGACACAACCCAACATTTAAAAAATACACATTACATTGTACGCTTAGCAAATGTTTGTGCACGTTTTGGTACCATAAATCCTTTTTCAATTTATTGTTATATTTGCGCAAAATGTTGCGTTATGCTAACGACCAATCTACTATTAAAAAGCATCCTACAAATAATGGCGTTTTTTCACTCAGCAACATGTTGGTCGTTAATTTAGCTTCACTGCATCTTTTTAGAATATTCCACCATTATAATTATTTTAAAGTACAAGGAAGATAAGCGTTGCCGTTCTTTGACCATAATTGATACTTGATCGTTACAAAGTTTTACCAAAATGGTGTGGCAAGGTGAGGTTTTGTGATTGTTTGTGTCCGTCGTCCGTCCGTATACATGTACCAGAACGGTTTTATGAAACTAAACGCTACGGAATGAAGATAATTTTGGTTAATCTGAAAAAGCAACATAAAACCAGAAATTCTTAAAGATGAGGTTTATGGGACTTTTTCAGCCACATAAAGTGGATTTGTGAGGGCGGACACGTCCGTCCGAATGCCCGTTAGACAAATCCCCGTTGACACTCTAGCGTGGTCAAAAACTAGGCCATAAGGTCAAATAATAAGAAAGCATTGTTAACAATCTAGAGGCCACATTTTTGCTTCAAACTTCATGAAGTTTGATCAAAATGTTAATATTGATGACCGTAAGGTCAAGTTCAAAGATGGGTTATGTGGGGTCGAAATCTACGTCAATAGTGCAAATAATAGGACAATTTTGTTAATACTAAAGGCCACAGTTTTACTTCAATCTTCATGAAGTTCGGTCAAAATGTTTATCTTGATGACCTTAAGGTCAAGTTTGAAGTTGGGTTATATGAGGTCAAACACTAGGTCACTGTGACAAATAATAAAAATATCTATAAAACACCACAGAGGCCACATTTCTGCTTTAATCTTCACGAAACATATAGTTAGGCCATGTTATAAGCAGGTGAGCGCCACATCATTTATGTTCCGGCTGTTTAAAAAACAGTGTCGTTTCCACAAATACACAATTCGAATGCAAGTTTTATATTATCTAACGGTATGGATGACTACAGTTAAGCCACACCATTTTCGTTGAATATTGTGTTTTAGCAAAATGACCTTTCTATATCAGCTGTATTGACCCTTGGCCTGTCATCACGTGGTATGTCACATACACGATATGTATGTTGGAGCTGATACTGTACCACAGTCTAATAATGATAGACAAGACAGTTTAACGCGACAGAAAGAAGCTTTAGTGAAGCACCAGCCTTTACCTTCCCATATACACGATTATGTTCATTATTACCCATTTGTGTAATCATTTTAAGCGTACATTTCTTGTTTAATTAAACAAACTAATTATGTATTTTGTATTACAGATATGTTTGAAATACCCTATTCGTACGTGCAAGCATAGACGATTAAACATTGTTCAACCGTGTGATCATTCAAGCGTGACGGAAAGGACGAAAATAGAAAAACTAAACACTAACGATACTCTCATGAATATATAGAACAGACAAGTTCTTTCCATCCAACAATTCTAAAATTTAGGATTTTCAATTTTGTTGCAAAACTGTTGAGGCTAAGCCATTATGATGAAATTTAATAAACACATGCGTTAGCTGTTTTATATCATACAATTATGACAATGCTCCTACATGTACTATATATCGTGGTATGTATTGTAGAAATGGGTTAGAATTTACAAAGCATCTTAAGGGAAAACTAAGATTTTATCAAGTGTATGAGCTAAACAGGAACGTCAGGATCAATAATTTTACATATTTTAGCAATATGTAAAGAACTATAGCAATTACGCTCCCTACAGCGCTTTGATTTCCATTTAACCGTTACAATTCACACGCTGCTTAAACTACTAGAATATTTTGATATTTGACCTTTACAAAACTGTTGTGAACCCTGATACACATTTTCATTGGCTGATGAAAGTTTACTTGTTTGTATAGAGAGCAGAGAGTTTATAGTGAATATGAAGACTACGTGTTGAAAGGTTTAAACGAGTACACACTGTATGAGGTTTAAATATTTCATGATTCTATTGACTGGTCATTATTTATTGGTTTCAATCAATATGTGAACTGATAATGCGAGAGTTTTAAATAATAATACAAGTCATTCTTTTAACACACGAGCGTTTTATATACAATGCATTTAAAAACCCGTTTATATTATCACATCTGCGTCGCTGTACGCTGGTTTTGGATTCTCCTGTGTAAAAATAGCAATATCGCTAATACACTAGCGATAATGCAGAGCCTAGAAACGATGTAGTTTCGGGCGAGGCAATTGGAGAGTATATAGCAATAAGAATAATAATAATAGAATGATAACAAAGAAAGCATTGGTTATTCTTTGTTTTTTTGGAAATATGTACAGCTAAAAGTTTTAACTTACATGTAAGTCAATAGATTTAAGTTTTCTCTTATGATGGTTTGTGAAATCAGCCCATAACATTACAACGACTATTATAAGAAGCAGGAAGTCACACAACAATCATACAAGAACATATTACCGCTGTCAACGCTGTCAACGGCAATGTCAGGCACTGACCGATTGGATATTTCATTTATACAAAAGGAAATCACTCAATCCCAAGTCAATAAAAGTCATGAACGCTAACGTTGATCTGTATATATATATATATATATATATATATATATATTGAACTCCAAATTAACTGTATCAAGAAACACTGATGCAAATATTGATTTTATTCATTGCCTACACATATTGGCCGGGAAAACCTTTGAATGCATTTTGAATATTATTCTTGCTATTTTTTCCGACAAAAACAATAAACCATAAACTTGATTTTGATGCAAAGAGAAAGAAATTCGGCTAATCATCAGGGTACTGTTTTATCAAAGCACTTACGGAAAACTTAAACTTACGTCCAAATTTAAATTCTTAATTATTCTTTAAAACCTGCATATTGGTTACTGATATTGTTTGTACGAGTTCATTGACTGATTATTATTTAGTATTAAACAACCCTTTATCACAATTGGTATCTGTTAAACAGCTATAAAGAATTTAAATTTGAACGTAAGTTTACGATTATCGTAAGTGCTTTGATAAAACAGTACCCAGACGTATATGATTGGAGTAGATAGGGGAATAAATAGGAAACAATTACTTGGAAGTCAACTATACACGCATATACTGTACCCAACACATCCAGTAGTGCGAAACTCACGTGTTTGTTTTGTATTACATGGAATATAGCGAATGTGATAAACGAACGTCCCAATTGTATCTTATCAAAATATGTCTTGCTTATTTCGTAAAAATATTTACCGCAGAAAAAGTAAAGCGATATATGTCATAAACGAAATAACTATCGAAGACGTACCGATCAATCTCAATGTGCATGAAATTCGATTTGTACATATTAGGACGGTAAACAGGTAAGCATTCGATTCAGTTTTCTTCCGGGCTATGGCTAGTGGCTATGCACTGAATAACACCGTATTATATCTTCCTAATTAAATTGAGTGATATGTTATAGAAGTTTGATATAATATATAGACTTCCTCAGGCATTATATGATCTGATTATACCAACAGCTTGCTGGATTCGAATGGTCATTTTGACTACATACAATTCCCATCAGTTTATTTTAATATAAATATGAACAGACACATCTTGTTACATTTCATTAGTAAATCGGATACGGGTATAAGATGCATTCCCATTATTATCTTTGTTAATCATTCGTTTCTTTCTTATTCCAAGTCTAAATGTAATCATTCATAGCATTAATATCGTTCTCAGAGTGTAAATGAATTACTACATCAATGGGCATTTAAATTTGAATGACCACAATGCAGGGAAATGAAGATAGCATGAATGGATGTAAAATGTATTTTATAAATATTGAATTAAAATATGTTATGGTAAGCTGGTTGGTAGACGTGGACTACATTGGAATTAATGTTCCGGTGACAAAAAAAAGATTGAGTCAGAACTCAGTTTATTTGCTTTGCTCATTTTAATACTCTACGTAAAAATAAAATAAAAAATCATGGTTAGAACTTTCCCTAACCTGAGGTCTTTGGCCAATCTAGCAAGTAGAATACCTAATAAATACCACATTTACAACTATCTTAGTTGAACGCGACAAACAAGAAAGAACATTGTGCATTTTTATTTATTTGTTTTCTAGATAAATCTATATTTATGTTTCAAAAGCATTTGAGAGATATCTATTGGTGTCTTAATTAGACAAGTGTTTATATCGGCTAGCTTCAATATGCTTATTCTAAAGATAAACACGTGTTTTATGTGATTGACGGAATATGTTATTCTGCAATTATAATGATTTGTGTTACTCTTCTAATTTAGCACAATGTGTTATTCTGTGGTAACGCTTTTGACAATATAAACAAGCTATAATTTAGTAAGCTAAAATGTTGCTTGAAATGACGATGACATTTATAATAACATTTTGCAACACAGTGATGTTTATTTTTAAATAGTTGCATTCATGATGTTTCTATCTTCTTATCAGGGCTGGCTTTGTCACTTATGAATGTCCTTGTGTTTTTGTTATTTTCTTTTGTCTTGTTATCTGTGTGATGCGCTTCTTTTGTCTCTGTGATGTATGTTTGAATGTTCCTGTCCTATTTCTGATGTTAAACGTTACCGCTTATACGCGTAAAACGTATTTTTGTAACATGAGTCAACATTCGTTCGAATTCCAATAATTCTTTCCAATAGCACACTTATTCATTGATTTCAAATACATTACTTGTAAGTAATCAAAGTAGCCGAGTCTAGGTTAATTGCTGTAGCATACAGACAAACATAAACAAATCACACGAATGCTAGGGAATTTCAAGCACATTGTTGACACACTGTTGCATTAAAAAACAAATCAATGTTCAAGAACTTTAGGAATGTCTGTTATGAAATTTACTTATTAGTCTTGCTTAACAAGTTAATAAACGTGTGTGTGTATATCATCTCACTCAATACCATGACTCTGATTATCAGACTTGTTAATTATAGAAAGGTTGTTTGTTTCTCATGCAGGAATACCAGCGGGTATGGTGATCGTGGCAGAAGTCTTCATATTTCTTTCATCGGATGAATGATACATTTACATTGCTGTGTCTACATCTTTGTACACCTTCGTAGTTAAATACAGAGTAAAGTTTCCCCCGAACAACCATTTAGAACAGCACTGTATCATTTCATCGATTGTAATAAACCCCCGATATATTTTGTGAAAAAAGTTTGAATAATACAAGTATTTCAGATATAAAATACCATTACCCATAATTTGCAATTCAAAGTGACGAACTGCTACAAATTTAAATACATTGTACAATTCTAGGGAAAGATATCCAATAAAATTAGCATTTATGGCCCCTAATGAATTATTTCAACATAAACTACAAATGTACCAGTAAAGTAAAATATTGACATTACTCACTGTCATTTTGACAGCTTCTGTTATTCACTATTTGTAAAATCTTAGACACGAATAGAGAACGACGCTATCGATTGCATTCTAAAATGAGATTATATATAAAAAAAAACTTTTTGCTGGACCAATTGTGTTAAAATTTATGGAGTTCTTGAGCTCCATAATTAAAACCCGGTTATATAGATTAGCTTTCTATTATAAGAAAAATGTTATAATTAGAAAATGATATATTCAATAACATACACTCACAAATTATAAGATGGTTCATACCACAATCACACGAATCTTGAATCAGCCGGAATGCGCCCTAATGAGTCGGAATGAAGAAATAATAAACATTTGAAACACGTTCCAAATTATAATTCGAATTAACCACACTTATTGCAGCCTTGTCAAAATGCCATGGGAGTACAATTAGAATACAATTCGAATATAACTCGAATACACTTCGAATCCGCCTGGAATAATAGCGGAGAACATGCACGCATATGTTTTCTGAATACTCAATCGTTGGACTGTTTTGCACGGGATTTAGCACGAATCCAGTGTTTAATAAGATAACAAATATTGGTTTTAAGTAATGTTTCGAACGTTGTAAGAAAGCCGTAAGAATGTAATCAGAATGTACTTTGAATGCATCTCGATAGATTTTAACATGCGCTAAACATTCGAAGTGGCCACAAGATTGTGCCAGAATACATGTCGTCGGCTGGTTCTAATAGTGATCAAAGTGCCCAATCATGTTTTGGAGAAAATTAGGTTTGAACATTTGACTTTGTCAAATATTTTTATGTCAACCGATTTTAAAATGTTAAAAACGTAGATATAGTACTTTGGCTTCATTCTTCCCATTACATTCATTATGCTGCCTTAAAATTGACGTAGAAACGTCCGTTTTGAAAAAGTGTGTTATCCCAAATTTGGACATTGAGCAACTTTTGATTTATTAGTTGCACACCTGGAGTTTGGACACAATATTACCGAAATAACGCGGATTCATTGGTTGATCTGGACATTGGATCATATAAGAACGACTGGTAGAGGACAATGAGCAACTTAACAGTGAAAGTTTCAGTTAATCACGTGACAAAATAAAGGACGACAATTGGTCAACATTATTTTTTTTAGTTTAAGTTGCTCTTAGAGTAACCAATCTCCGGGACATTCAGCAACATGCACGCTACGTAGTGGTTCAAATACTGGACTTTGAGCAATATATTACTGACACAAAGCACTTTGCACTTGAAATTATGACGTATTTTTTTCACATGACATTGAGCAATGTCAAATTAGACAGAAAGTGCAAAAATCTCATTTTTTTCAAAAATGGACATTGGAGACTATTAGAGCCAGCCGACGAAGTATGGACTGTACTGCGAATTCAAACAAAATGAGACGGAATCCTATAAGAATGCACTTCAATTACACAGGAATACACGTCGAATTTTACATTTTGGTGAAATTCCGTATAATTTCGTCGTCGTGCGATATGGAGTATTTGAGTGAAAACACATTTTAGGTTTAGAGCAATTGAAAAAATATTCTCAATGAACAGTATACATAAAATGCACTCGGAATGAAGACAGAATGCATTTCGAACTTACAAAAATGTAACTCGAGTTGCCATTCCTACGGCATTTCGGCTCATTCCAACTCTCGTGTGATACTCGACTGAGAACTTAGTTACAATGTACTAACATGTGAAACGTTGATTATCTATGTACGAATGTAAAATAGATATCTGTTCTGTCCTGTTTAAGTTCACTGTCGCTCTTTGAGTAAAAGATATACAAAAATGTGTGATTAAAAGTCAGTTAACATACAACTATGAAATACTGCATTTGTATTTAATTCAATGGATAATTTAGTCTTGCTAGTAAGTACATACCCAGCAAAGCGAGTGAAAAAATGCACATTACTATAAACAGAAATATGTGCAGCTCAATATTATATTTCAGATAATATAATTAATACGGTATAGCTGTAAAACCACAAGTGCAAATCAATGTGTAAACATTGGGATAGATAGGAATCATTAACTGGAAAGACAACTGAACACGCAAATGCTCTACGCATTAACAGGTCATGTAGATGTGCTATACTTGACGTGTTTGCGTCGTACTACAGAGATGAAAATGTGACAACTACATGTACGCGACTGTCTCACTTTATCGTCACAATATTTACCACAGAAGAACATAAAACGCAAATCACAATAAAAAACAATACTATCGTAGACGTTAACATCAATCACGTGCGCATGAAATTCGATTTGTACAAATTAGTACTGTAAACAAATAAACGTTCGATTCAGTTTATCGTCCGGAATATAGCTAGTGGCTATGTACTGAATAACACCGTATTATATGTTCTAAATTAAATTGAGTAGTATGTTATAGAAGTATGATATGATATATGGATTTCCTAATTTGAACAGTCATGTTGACTACAAACAGATCACATACATTGCAAAATCTAATACAACTAAGTTTAAGTACGTCTCGCAATTTTGTATGAGTAAATATGATATAAGATGCTTTCCCATTACTTCGTTGTAAATCATTGTTCTTAATGCCGAGTGTAAATGAATTACGACAATACATAATCAAATTCTTCCTCCGAAAAAATGAAGGTGGTTGAATACAAAATGAGTGTTTATACTAATGAACCATTTTCCTACATTGTTCAATAAAAATCGTAATAGTTATAAAGATTTGTATGTGTTAGTATGACACGACGACAGTTTCGTTAAAATATAAGTTGAACACATCTCGTACATCAATTACAATCGCGCCGCATATAAGTAGCCATAAATCTGAGCATATCTTGCAGAGTTTTTTATTTTTAAAAATACGAATACTTCCTTTTAACTTTTCTAATCGAGACTGCTATATTTGTAAATATATTTGTGTGACGACATTTTACCATTCACGTTCAAACGATCCAGATTCGAACATTATACTTCCCGTCTCCCGGAACCAAAACGAAACAGAGCAGAACACAACGGAACATTAATTTCTTATCTTCGGTTAAAGCCGCATTATCTCTCTCAAGTCCTTTTTTCTGATCATCCAGGATATTGACTAACTACAAGGAATTAGGATAGTTTCACAAATGACCAATGATTGACGACCGAATGTTAAATGTATCTGTCGAAATTATTTTGTAAACAAACCAACTGGGGGTTGTACTTCATTTTTTTCCATCTTATGATGTGTTCCACCTTTGGGGTTCAACTAAAGTGCTCAAAATTTATGGTTGCTCAAAAGCCGTTTAAGGCCTAATGTGGCTGAAATATCTAAGTTACTTTAAATTCGAGTGATGTGGTGAGGAAAAGAAAAATACATGTGTCGGCCTACGAACCACGGCCTGGGTCCACAACAAACAATTTGGCCATCTTCGAATGGATACTCTGACGATTTATGTCCTCTTACATGTATCCATATCAGTAAATGTGGTTCTATGAACGATGTGATCCGCTCTAACTACCACGTTCTGACATAACTATGCTCTCTTAATATTACCACAGGAATTTGAAATTCCATCAATAACATAACATAGCAGTCGATCTAATCAAAATCGCTCTATACGTATATATAATACTGAAGGAACGCAACGAACTTTCGTCCTCCAAATGGAATCCCGTAGCCAGTGCTAACAAAATAAAATATTATATATACGTATAGAGCGAACTTGATTAGATCGACTGCTATTATCTTTTATTGATGGAATTCCAAATTCCTGTGATATTACACAGGTTGTCAATTTGCTGATATGAAGTACATGCACAAGATTATGAACGCGTTATCTGAATAGAAATATCTATAATCTAAGTATACATAAACATCTAGTCATCTAGCCAATTAGACAGATGTATCCTGTTCTTGGTGTGTATACGTGGGTTGTTCACATCAACACTTCACTTGCATATTTCAATTACATTAAACTTTCAAAAAAGCACCTTCGTTATTAGGAATATAAATTAGTCAGAATCAGTTCAGTTAAAAAAAGCTAGGGTAATCAATCATTGGAAGCGAATTCTAACTCGTTAATCAGCAATGTTTACATGAAAAACATTCTCAGCGACTTCTTTGATCTCGACATGAGGCAATGTGTTTATTTATTTTGTAAAACAGATTTAGTTGATAATTTCAACATTAGCACTTTAAATGACACGTGTGCAAAATGAAATGTATTTTATCATGTTACACACTACTCAATTTGACATTAACCAGAAACTGAAAGAATAAAGTATCTTTAATGTGTTACATAGTTGACATATAACATTGAAACATCGATGTTTTAATCTCCCTTGTAAGATATCTGGTATGCATGATACACAAAGAATGATAGAGCAAATCTTAATGTTATTTTGCAATGTGTTTACCTATTATAAACAACCATGATCGATACATTTCGTATTTACATAAACGCCAATAAGTTTAGTGTGTTAGAGAACTCATGGACCCAGGTACATGCAATACTGTTTTTATTTATTGTCATGTACAAGTAGATGTTTATTCCATATATAGATCAATGTCCCATTCAAGTTACTGACGATATGCCCCGCTATGTCAGAGGACATGAGAGAACCGATGCAGTCGGATAGTGTATAGGAATGTAATTACCGATACCATGTTTCGTCTTCGGTATTACGTAATTACAGACCTTGTTACTACAATAAATTGTTGTTAAAGAACATTAAAATATGTGAGTAACGTTAACGTTTGATAAATCAGTACAAAGAAGCATAAAGTCTAAAGCATGAAATTAAAATTGTACTTCTTGACGAAAGGTGAACAAACTCAAAGTGAGACCTTAACCTGCTGCTTGAGAACGTACTTCCTTGGACAGCTGTTGTACTTCCCATACTTTAAATATGTTAACGTTTCTGTGTATCGCTCATTATAACAATGTACAATGTATACCACTTTCTATAACTATAAATTCAAACTCAACATTACTTTCATCAACCAGTAGTCTGGCTTCCCGACTAGGTAAGATTTTGTCGACCAATTATCATAACTTTATTTTCAAGTTAAGTTTTGAAGGCTTGATCATCTATGTTGAAGGGTGCAAAGGGTAACACTTTCATGAAAAGAAATTGGCTGATGAGTTGTCTCCTTTGATCAACATAAGTTCTGTATAGACAGACTAACAAACCATTTGCGGTAATACGAGTTCATTTTCAGTGGTACATGGTCGTAATTAGGTAACAATATTATGTGGGTTTTGGTTAGTGTTACATGATCGTATAGCAACAATATAGTGTAGTTGTGATTAGTCACAATGGCCGTAAATGTAGTACTAAGTTGGATACGAATACACGTGAAGTTATTAGGAAAAACTCTGTAAAACTCTTAACGATCACTTTAAAAACATTTAACTAAAGAGTTTCGTACCATATGTACTATATTCTACTTCAGCATTCGAAGAATTCGTTTCATGTGTTTTATTCATTTGAGTTCATGCGTTTTCATTGCTTAAGCCATTTGAAGCTGGAATAATTATTTCTCGGTATTAACAACCAGCTCCTGTATTACCACAAGCCACTCCCAATATATCAACAACGTGTAGGAAACGTCTGTAGACGTTGCACATCCCATGAAAGAACTTGTAACTGTGGTCTGAGTTGTTGTTATGTTCTCTGTGTTTCAGTTGAGTGCTGCCTTCCCTGTCCGAGTTTGTACTATCTGGTGAAAGAACGTACATTGCACAACTCTAAAAACACAACAGAAATCTTGTAAACCATTACTGACACCTTTATTGGGTGGTTTAAGATAATTCGTATCTCTTAAGTAAATGCATACTGTTTGCAATGCATGTCACAATGATGAAGAAAGTGATGTAAATATTAATTAAGTTAATGTGGAGATGTTTAAATGGGGATGATGATTATGATGATGCATCTAAAATAACATGTCGTACATTTTGTAAAACAAGAACCCTCTAAGATAACACCAGATTTGCAAAAATAATACAATCAATGTTCAAAGCTTCAATCTAGAAGATACGGCCTTTGTGCAAATAAAGGTCTCTGAAATCGCTTGACATCATGATGAAGCATTCTTGAATAAACTGGACAGCAAATACAAAGGTCGAAACGGCAAGTCTACACATATGCATCGACCTCATGCGTCACTGCAACCAGAACCAGCAAAGCCAAACTTGACCAGGTTCAAAATTCAGTCCTAAGAATTACGTTTGGTTCATGAAAAGCACTTCAAACAGTAAAATGAAAAAAACATCCAACATCGAGCAATTTACGACGTAAGCACAAAGCCTAGAGAAGGCTACTGTCCCATATACATGTTGTACTCTACATAAAGCTCTAAAGCCGAACCAAAAATAGAACGAGACGACAAAGTCTCAACCACATTGTAATGTGTCTATAAAGAGTGAAAACAGCATCTCCAGATACAGACACAGTTATGCTAGCAGAAAAGGAAGTTAAATTGAAATGTTGCTTCCATAATATCGATACGTAATCTTTAAGATGAGAATAAACATAATTTCATGCTCAAAAGTTTCTCCTAGTGATCTATGGAGTGTTAAAAAAACAATACATGTACTTGACCGATAGTTGCATGGCTTAACAACACCTGCCTATAACACCGAGGGGAATATCTAAATGAATATTGTATAATTATAATTTCTTGTTTAGCACTCCACTGGCAGCTGGTATCACTAAACCATTATGGCGTATTACAATATATGTCATAGTTTTATTGTTATCGACAGGCGGCAACATATCATATTTTACCGTAATAAGTCTTTCAAAGACATGCTATATAAATAAAGTATTACCAGTCATAAAGGATTATGGCGCACATGATGAATAAAATGATCATTACATACGACCCATTTTGAGACTTGTATCGCTTTAATTGTTCATTTTTAATAATGGTTAAATTAATAGTAAATGTAACTTCTAGGTCATATTTGCCAAGTTCGGAACAACAGATGAAACGTTTCTTTATAAATTATGAATAAATAGCTACATGGGTGACCAAAGTGCAACAAATGGTACATATAAGTTGTCACAGTCGAAACAATTTACAATGTTAAATGGCACCACCAGAATATCTACCGGACGAAACGGAATAAAACCCTATGGCATGTTTATTGAAATAACAAAATACCAAGTGTACTACAGGTGTCGTGCTAAAGGGTTCAAACGTTTAAATAAATCCCTGTAACAACAACTAAGCGTTTATGTTTCATGCTCAGGTGAGAGACAAATGATTCGTTATTTATGAAAACAGATTAGTTTGAAAATATGCATACTGAAAGCTCTGAAAAGAAAAAGACGTGTGTAGTAACATTTGTCATTTCCTCGTTGTGTTTCTCAAATACAACATTACAGATATCAGGAATTTGTTACAAATGTGTTGAAAACTTTGATAACACAATTTGTACATAATGTTTCTCTCTAGTAAACTCTTCTGTTTTTGAGACTACATATATGTGCGCTTAAATTTAAAGTTTCGTAAACGATGAAAAGTGATCAAATGAAAGTAATTTTCAACATACCAGTTGCTAATCTTATTTGTTGACTTTTTAAAGGTGATGGAGTTTACATTTTTCAACATAGTCGGATTAAAAAAGAACTTGAACGTTGGAAGCCGTGTTTTGTTTGATGTTGTAAAAAGTCTCCATAATCACTTGCATTTTGTGACCGTTAAAAAGAATTCTTTCGAAACAACAATATTTCGTTAATTGCCTAGAGTACAGTACTGTCTGCGATTGTACAATATGATATTTAGCTTTGACGTTTGTAATTCGTAATAATTATATAACAATTTAATATTACTCCAAGGAATTTTTTAAGCGGATTTACCTCAGTGGTAACGCACTGGGTTGTCAATCCAGAGGTCGTGGGTTCAATCCCTGGCATCGGAACTTGACATTTCTGAAATATTTATAATATTCCCGCTATATCTGGCCGTGTGGTCTGCAAAGTATCTGGAAGTTCCAGGAAGCTGTGTATCGGTGCTATACACCGGGCACATTAAAGAACCAGGCTGTCTATTCGAAATAAGAGCTAGGCGCACCTCTGCAGCACCGGACATGCCTGTATCTAATGTCTCTCTCTCCCTTCAGGGGCTTTCTCTCAGTCTGTCCCTCTGGTCAGATCATGCTGTATCTGCACTGGTAGAGGATGCACCTGCGTCCTTGTGGCTGCAACATGGGTAAAGTGCCTTTGAACGTGCGTTCGCATGAAAAGGGCGCTATTTGAATCTGGTATATTTCTTTATTTATTGTTTTATTTAAGTGTCCATCATACTTACGCATTTGTCTGCTTTTTATACAATTTGTACGCATTCATCAGACAGTTTGCCTTCAGTACATGTTTCAATTGCTTGTGGTGATTTGGCCATTAATATGACTCAGTCTAATCATTTTTTCACTCCCTCAAAATTTGTCTCGTTGCTATTAACTGACCGTACACATTCATACTAAGTCGTCAAGATTGGTTCTTTCTATTGTTCTCTATTTGTTTAAACTTATCAAATATTTCGTCTGCTAATTGTCATACTATTTCAAACGAATAACATTAATTAGGACACGTTTGAAACCAGAAAGGACATGACACTGCTAACTAACTATAAAGTATCAATATTTTGATATAAAAATCACAGATCATTAGTTCACAAATTAAATAACAAAAATTGTATGATTAACCTATGAGAAAAAGCAATATCGATATATATGTCCCTACCAGACGTCTCACATTATCAATATTAAATTCAATTTTCGTGTTTTGTTTCAAGTTAAAAACATAATTACCTCGTAAAGCGGAACAAAAGTCAATATTTCTTTGAAACAGCGACCATAAAAGCTCAATGTATCAATAGCAACCTCGTGTTTTTGTACGACGTGAAACTGTGATAAGGCAATAAATCTACGCAGCAAAACAATTCTACAATTGGTTTGTAGCGCAACTGCTTGAATACAAATTAGAATTTAACGAGAATTCTACTTTAAATTATTGAATATTTATGGCATTTTGGTTTAATTTCGTCAAAACGGATGGTGCTAAACATTGAAACACAGATGATAATTTGTTATTTTACAACTTAATTGAAATAAAAACATGTTTCCACCATGATAAAATTTCTGCGCTGAACATTTAGTCCCATATAATTCACTGAAAATTAACCGAGGGCAATTAACATTCTTAAATTCTTTTACGATCTTACATGTTTACTCGATGCTAAAACTGACAATTTGTATTGAACATGCTGGTGCCGATACATTAGTTCCTGTCTACACTAACAAAAGTACGAAAACCACTGAGAAACAATAGAAACACCCTTTAGGATTGACGCATGCTATATCTGAAATATGTTTTAATCATTTTAAGGCAAGTTGACTACATGTGATTTATTTTCAAATTTACCAGGCGGTATTAGACCCGTGTGGCAAATTAATATGATGTTGTGTTTTTCTTCAAAATCACGGAGTTTGTTCAAATGGTAGCGTGTCATTCATATCTAACGTATAGCATTCCGATTCGGCTAAGATGATTCATCTCATAAGTAGTTGTTCGTCTTGAATATGAGTCAATGTTGAGACGTGTATAGTTCTGCAATTGTATATGGAGTCCAGCTAAGTGATATAGTAACGCATTATAATGTATACACACCGTACAACATAAGTTTTACCCGATTTGGACAGATATCATAGTTATATTTATTTTATGTTACACGCAGATTCAATGCAATTATTTGGTAATAGAATGTTCCATGCAATCGTCAACCAATACAAACACAAGTCAGGAAGGAGCATTCGTTTTTTTCTGTCATCATTTCAGACAATAAAATTAATACGGTATATCTTTAACACCACTAGAGCAAAACCTATAATAAAATGTGAAATATCGAATTGAATTTATTATTATAGTTAGGTGACGGATAGCTTCACCGATCCCTATGACTTCGTAAACCAGTAAACGTGGAATATAGTAGAATAACTCTTCCAAAATAAAACTGAATCAAAATTTATTTTTCATTGATCATTTTAGTACTCACTCTACATAAACGGTTTCCCCCCAATTTAGTGTTTTTTAGACAATCTAGCAGGTAAAATACCTAATGACCACGCACTTACGACTATCCTAATCGAACGCAACCAACAAAACCAATTCAAGAACGATCATTAAGCATTGATATGAATGTGTTTACTAGATCTAGATTGGTGTAATTTTAGAAATTGCTGCAAAGCGTGAATGACGTAATTGTGTCTTTATTAGACATTTGTTATATATTGATTTGCTTCAATATGCTTCGTCTATAGATACAAAGATGTAAACATGTGTGTTCTGTGATTGACATAATTTGTTTGTCTACGATTATAATTATTGTGTTGCTTTTCTAATTTAGCGCAATATGCTCTTCTGTGGTAACGCTTTGACAATATAAGCAAGATACAGTTTGATAAGATACACCGTTGTTTGAAACGACATTGACATTTAAACTAATATTCTGCAACAACGTGATTTGCATTCTTGATTTTTCTACACTGTACTTCCTGATCAGGACTGACATTGTTACTAATGACTGTCGTTGTGTTGTTCTTTTATTGTGTGTGTTTAGCTTTTCCCATTGTTCTTGTTATTTGTCTGTAACGTTTCTTTTGTGCTGTATTACGCCGGACGGAATGATCGTGTCCAATGTTTTTATGACAATCATTTCATCTTATTTTTCAGCAGTGTCACACATCAAATTTGAGTGACAATACATGTATAATGACTAAACATTTGTTCTTACCCAAATGCATAGTTTTAGAATTACTCAACCATTCACCGAATTCAAATCAAATAACCCGTGTCATTCCAGATCTAGGCAAACGCGTATACACATCACATTTTGTGTGATTCAATATAAATATATATTAAGGCTAACTCCATGAAAATTATCTGTTCAAAATGTTCCCAAAGGTTGTCTTGTCAGTACGGGTTCATTGCATAGCTTGTATATATCTATCCGAAATACATCACAATTTGGCAGGTGAAAAAGTCATATTAGGTCCAAGGTATTTTATTATCAAAGGAAATTCTCAAACTGACGAAATAACATAATAATTTTCATAAAAACACTGGGAAATTAAATCATAGTCGTTATTTGACAGCAGGTCTATTAAAATCAGGCATAAAACTTATAACCATTATTGTTAGTGTATAGTATAAGTATTGGTGGTCGTTGAACCTCGAGTATGTTAAGTCTATCGATAAGTGGTGTAACAAAAAAAACGTTCTGCCAATAATATTGGCAATAAAGCCACCCATGCAATGGCTGCCACGTGTGGGTCTTTAAATGCATCATTTCTAAAGAGCATTTTGTTATTTGCTTAGCATTATGTCCGCGATAGCACAAAAGAACATGTAGCTTTGTCGTCTGCAATGCCCAATTATTGCCGAACAATTTAACATTACGCCAGTGGATTATTCAAGTGTCTATCAAACTTAAGCATTTAACTTGATTTCACATTCAGTTGCTAAATTGCGCAACACACTGCACACATTCCGGAGAGAAATATATGCAGGGTGTCCAAAAATAAAGTTTACTGTTTCAATTATCTGCATTCTGCTATCGCGAATAACACCCGAACGTGTTTAGCCAATAGATGTAAGATGCAATAAAGAGTTACATCAGAAGACAGACATCGCGAAAACGTCGCAAAATGACGTCACGGTCATAATAAGACAATTTTAGAAAATGTGAAATGTAAGCACTATCCGAGTTATAATCTTAACACTGGTACAAATGTACCAGAAAAAACTGACATATATTGTCTAAACATGTTATATACGTTTTCTTTGCGATAGCAGAATGTAGATAGTTGATAAATGATCATTGAAACTGTAAACTATTTTTGGACATCATGTATACAATTTTACATGCACTACGCATATGATGCAATACGTCGCATATACTTGCCAGCTAATCCATTGCTTTCATTTATTGCATTTCCTATAATTACAAAACAGCATTCAATTAAAATATTTGTTTTCCAATATAATAGTCCTGATTCCGGTTTGATGACATGCTGGAATTTAAAAACGATCTTTGTAATTTATTGAAAGTTATAAAAACAGTAATGGCGTGCCACCATCAACAACGAATGCTTAACACCTTTGAATATCTGGAAACGATGCCAGCAAGATAACATTTTATATAATATATAATATTTTAATTAAAAGCCGTAACATTATGAATTATGTTTAATAATATCAAGTTTAAACATCTTATTTTCCATTTAAACGAAACGGACATCAATTTTTTTTTATTCAAAAATGGCATATAATCTCGATCTGTTATAGGTAGAAATGCCGTGTTTTAGGTTTTTCTGCTACAGTGTATGTTATATTGTCGGTCGGGAATTAGTTGAGGTTTAATGTCGGGTAAGTGTGAGGTTTGGTGCAATATAAAACGGTTACCCCTAAGTGACATTTATCGCCGCCCGTACTTCAGCGGAAGCCTTTTAATCAACCTTCTGTTGTGTCAACTTTATAGTTAAAAAGAAAATTACAAAAACGTTTTGGCCATTGAGCTATTTTATGAAACTGCGAAACCTTTTGTACATGTATGTTTCCTTCTGCAATTTCGTTGTCCAGCATAAGGTTATTTCATTACTTTCAGTGGTATATGTATCTGTTGAGTGTTGTGTTGATATTTAGAATAACATACTGAAATGTAGTGTAGCAGAGTTGTATGGAAATGCGACTATATACAGTTAATATTTGTACACTACACTACTTAAGTGGACAATGATACAATCGCTGTGAAGCATCTTTCTGAAGAAATAACACTGGATGAACTGGGTGGTAGGCGTAAAATAAATTTTTTCATATCTTGATGTATATTTTCTGAACTATGCTACATCAATAATTCCATTGCGTGTGAACTTTCATACAAACATGAAACACATGTTATCTTCTAACATCTTTAGCAACAACAACTAAATTGGTTTTATTAAACATCTGTTTGGCGAGATTTTACTTATTTCTTATATAAAAAACTCAAACGATAATGACATTGTCAAAGTGATTTATGTACTGTTACGCGAACATAAATCACTTCCTGACACTATGATCGTTGATTGAATTGTAATGAATGAATATAGACATACACTGAGGCGAACATACACTTAAACCACAAGATCGCCATGGCTGTAAAATTATATCACTGGCAAAAAAACATTATAAAACAGTTTACAATGGGTTTCAGTAGTAATTAGATAATATTAAATGTGAGAATACAATTACCACCCAGTACAAAACAAGACAATCATGAACCTTTAGACGCAAAGGAAAATTGTCATAAAGACGACGGAGACTCCCGACAGTGGGTCAGTAAACCACAGCTTGAGCAAAAGCCAACAATAAAACACGAATCACAAGGACACCCATATATCACAGGGCAACTCAACTAGGGCAATGAATATCAAATTTCTCGCCATTATTTTGGTATGTGAATGTTGTCGTTTTGGTTCTATCGGGGTATAGTTACTGGTTCGTTTGGTAGAGGTTTTCGTAGCATCTTAGTTATTAATTGTTCTTTTGTGTTTAATGACTCAATTGTCTGGAAAAAATGCCTTGATAAACAAAACAATAACAATATATCTGTATAATTTCTGACTAATTTCATGCTTACGGATTCAGTATCTGCACGTGAAATGTATATGACCAGAGTGGTATTGACATCGTGCAAAAAATGAAATATTATATTTGACAGTTATGCCATATAGTTACTGTATAACATAGCCACACACCTAGCCACAACGATTCAGAGTAAGGCACAGTATTACAAAACTATCGACAGAAGTATGGGTTGAATAATCATTGAGAACAGAAAAATGTCCTTAGAGATTCAAATGACAAACGAGACACCATTATCTCGCTGAACAACGTGACTCTGATTAACAAACTGATTGATGACACAAAAGTTGCTGTTGATTTCTCAAACGTGGGCACTGTTTCGCCTGTTCAGAAGGGTATAATAATAGGTATGTTATTTAAACATTTATCATACGACTTCATAGTACTTTAACTTTACAATCAGATACGGTCACTTAGACTGAGATCTAATTCTTTTCATTTTTTGTTGCAATTTGACCGCGCATGGTCTAGATGGTTTTACTAAAATGCAATGGAACGTTGATCTTAACCAGCGTCCTTGTGTCAATGATAAATCAATGGTGAAATAGTCTGTTTAGTGGACATGATGGTATTACTGTAAAGACTGTTGTATATGGTAAAACTTATACACTTCTAAACACGAAAATATTCAAACACACATAAACATAGTGAAACTTCAATGATAATCCACAAAGATGTTACCCAATCCCTCTTGTTTATTTATATTGTAAAACAATAGATGACTCGACCTAGATCTTAATAGGTCGAAACAAATATTTGAAATTAATCAAACGGTCATTTAAGAAAACATTTGTATAAAACGAAAAATAAAGCAACGATGGATTTACAGTTATTCGATAGCTGTGAATTGGCAACACCATGCGGAGTTCAATAGAAAAACTTACGTTTGTACCAAGTCGTTCTGCTATAGTGGTAAATCGTATAGACAGATGCAGCTTGATAGATGCGTTTATGGAGTTACATATATCCAATACCAAAAAGGAGACTTATATTAGTCATCGTCTCAAACTAGGTGTATTAAGTAAGGTCGTTCATCTTCTTCTTAGCGTTCAATATAGTACAAAATAGAACTAAACAGGGACAGGTGGCATCTGCTAGCAGAAACAGAAGAACATGAAATATACAAATACACACAAGGAAAGTCTCAAACAGAGAGTACATTTCACAATAACTATCACAATATGTGTTCACAAGCCATTAACTTATAATACTGTTGATTCAATAGGGACATGTTAACTAGAAAACATGCATACTCCAAATTTATTTCATAGCCATTCAGAATTGGAGGATTGTCATTATCTGTTAGTTTGTATGGTGTTACTTTAATTCCTAAGAATAACAGTTTCTCATTACTCTGATTGAGGTTCCATTTTTTTAAAATCATGAATACACAAGTCATTAACGTTTTTCATCTTAAATAGGTCGGATGTATTGACTTTAAAACAGAGGCCGAACATAGATCGGCGTAATGTAACTGATTTAAACAAACTAATTAAGTTTTTTAACATGCGTTTTGGATGCATCCTGTTTAGGGTACTATTTTCTATTTCAGTTATTTCGACACCATCAAATATTGCTATTCGAGAGGTAGTCAATACAAAAAATAAAGGCTAATATATATTTGTTAGGGTCGTATCGATTTTACGCAAGCGTTTGCCGAAAGTAGCACAATACATTAGCCAAGTATCTGTAAACATCCAGGTTTATTACGGCGGCATGCTAAAATCTGCAGTTGACAATTTATTTAGCACGACAATTGAAAAAAAAATTAAAATGATGGCTATGTTCTGCCTATCGTGTCGGCATTCGGGTTAATGAGACAGATTTATGAATACACCGCTTGTAATATAAAATTGTGGGTACAGGCCATAAGGAATAGCCAGCATACTACCAGTTCATTGTTCTTGTTCTCCTGTGACATAGTGTAATGGTCGCGCATTCGCATCCTTCTTGTGGCTCGATAGTTCCTTGTGCTTTAAGTCATCACAAACAAACCACAAGATGCAGTCAAGATGGGGCATAATGGAATGTAATGTAATGAACGGCTTTGTCAGCGGTTATAACAGCTAGGTACCTCATGTGATTAAACGAGATGAGCAATGTAGTTGATTTTACATTTCATATGAATATTTATTGCCCATGCATGTAAATAAACGAATTATAAAACATTAGTTCATTTGCATGGTCAATGTAACTAACGACCCGCCAATTATATTCATCAAATCCAGTGCAATTATTCAACATTTGACAACTCTTTTGATATATTTAAAACATTGTGTCGTGGCAATCAGTTTAGGACCTACATGTATATTTATGCTAGCAACATAGGCTTTGACGGCCTATTGTATTCAACTTAAGAATAACATAATGAACTAACCACAGCATACAATTCCATGAAATGTGACGTACGAATTTAATAATCAACATTGACAGAGCCATGTCCGGTGAGATTCAAAAGGATAAGCGATACATCATTACCTCGCTGAACATCATGACTCTGATTAGCAGACTGATATATTATAGACGAGTTGTTTATTTCTCTTGTAGGAATACCAGCGTGTATGGTGATCGTGTCAGAAGTGTTCATATTCCTTTGATCGGATGAAATGATACACGTACATTGCTGTGTCGACAGTTTGCAGTGTAAAATTGTCATGAACAACCATTAAAAACAGCACTGTATCATTTCATAGATTGTAATAAACTACTGACATATTTTGTGACAAAAGTATAATAATACAAATTGAGTAATACAAGTATTTCAGATATAAAATACCATTACCCGAAATTTGCAATTCAAAGTGACGAAATACTACACATTCTCATAAAATTCTAGGAAAAATATTCATAAAATTAGGCATTCATGGCACCAAAAGAGTTATTTCAACATAAAATACGCTTTAGAAATAAAAAAAAATTGACAGTATTCAGTTTCATTGTCATTTTGGCAGCTTTGATTTATCACAATTCGTAATTGTTTAGACATGAATAGAGAACGACGTTATCAAGTGAATTTTAAGTTCACTGTTGTTAACTGAATATTGAAAGTTTATAAAAAATACAATTAAATAGGTGATAAAAAGTATGGAAACATACAACCATGAGAAAATGCTTTGTTTTTTAATTATAAAGGGGAAAACGTATTGCAGGTAAGTACACTCCCAATAAAGCGTGATAAGAAAGGCGTATTGCTAACTGCACCATACTGTTTCATTTGAAAATAAATAGTATAAACAAATATGTCAAAGTCTTTAAGTCATTACAAAACAAAACAAAAAATTCTAAACCGACGAAATAATGATTTTCATACCAAACCCATGGAAACTTAATTGAAGTCGTAACACCTTACATAAAATCATTATAGGAGAGATGTTTGTATGTAAAGAGATTAGTACCACCAGCTATTGGTGAATGACAGGTTTTTATTGTTCATTCATCCAATAGATTGCTGGGGACAATTTCCAGATGAATACGGTGATCTCTTCTACATTCTATACACACAATAGTCTGTGTAAAATATTAATCTATTTTTTATTAATTTTAAAATAAGTTAAACATGCGTCGTGTAACAACAGCAAATATTTACATAATGATTTGGTAATAAAACGTTTAATGCAATAATTTGCATTTTGTTGCCGTTTAAAAGCATTATTTCGTAAACAACATTTCGTTAATTGCTTAGAATACTGTCTGCGATGGCACAATATGATAATTAGCTTCGACGTTTGTAATATGCAATGATTATATAACGATTAAATATTACGCTAAGGAATAATTCAAGTGTCCATCATACTTTAGCAATTATCTAATTTGTATACAATTTGTACGCACTCATCAGACAGATCTACAGATAAGCTTCAACAGACGCTTGAATTGTGTGTGGTGTTTTGTCATATAAACATAACCCAAACTTATCATTTTCATTTCCAACACTTTCCTGAGTTTTTAACTCACTCACAGTTTGTCGCTATGTCCATTGACTGACCATACATGTTCCTCCCAGGTCGTCAAGGTTGGACCTTTTTGTGCTCTCTATTTTATGTTGGTCATACTAGTTAAACGATTCAGATCAATTAGAACTCCTTTTTAAACAATAAATGACATGATACCGCTAACTATAAAATGTCGATATTCGAATATAAAACTTGTAGAAAATTAGTTCTCTGAAATAGAAGCACGAATTATATTAAGTTTGTATGATTAGCCTAGATGAGGCTAAGCTATATCTACATGTATACATACATGTATATTCCTTCCAGACTTGCCACATAATCGATATCAAATGCAATGTTCGTGTTTTGTTTCAAGTTAAATTCATAAATACATGTACCTCGTAAAGCGGAACTTAAGTCAATATTTCTTTGAAACAGCAACCATAAAAGCTCAATGTAACAATAGGAACGTCGTGTTTTTGTACGACGCAAACTATGATAAGGTAATAAATTTACGCTGTAAAACACTTTTTCAATTGGTTTGTAGTACAACTGCTTGAATACAAATTATAATTTAACGAGTATTCTACTTTAAATTCTTCAACATTTATGACATTTTGGTGTAATTTCTCGAAAACGGATAGTGCTAAACTTTGAAACGCAGCTAGTAATTATTTTACTACTTATATAGAATAGAAACTTGTTTCCATCACCAGAGAATTTCCGCGCTTAATATGTGGTTCAATATAATGCACTGAAAATTAGCCAAGGGCAGTTAGAATACAAGTTTACATTCTTAAATCCCTTACAAAGGGGGTTTGAACCTCGGTTTGTAGATTGTGAGTGTCTCATAATGATGTATAACTCATTTCCGATGGTGTTTGAGATATCGCCCGAAGTCACTCTGGTCAACAGTATTTTAAACATATGGGGACTGTATTAACAAAGACCTTACGAAACTCTTAAACTTGCGCTTATATTTTAATTCCTTATAACGAGTTTACTTGTACAAATAAGGAATATATATTGTTTTAGGAGATACCTACATGTAATTCGGTCATAGTTAATATTCCATATCCCTTAAGCACAACTTGTAGTAGATGAATATGTATAAATAATTCAAATTGGAGTATAAGTTTATGATTTCCATCAGTGCGTTAATAATACAGTTCCAAGGAGACTATACAGTCACATTATCTTGACACCAGGCCTCGCAGCTATTTCCCGGAAATATACATTATGAGAGCACCAACAATAGAACGAATTTTGTTGACCCTGGCATTGGATCGAACTAGCAACCTTTCGTTTCAGTGGGTCGATCTCACAATCGTCCATTCGGAGGTGGGCGCTTTCTCTACTCCTATCCTACTCTAACCGAGGACGGTCCGGAACTATAGTCGGCACGAATCAAATATACGTAGGAAAGGAGGACACGATATGTCATTCCCAGCTCCATGACCATCATCTTACATGTATACTCAATGTCAAAGCTGAAAATTTAGATTAGACATGTTTTGACCATATTTGCCATATTGAGGAAATAAACTGTCGGTATTGAAAAATCAGTTCCTGTCTAGACTATCGGAAGTGCGAGAACTACTGATGAACAATAGAAACACTTTAAGATCGTTGAATGCCATTTTAAAAAATAGGTTTGTATCATTTTGAGACAAGTTGACAAACTTATTTTCAAATTTACCAGGCGGTATTAGACCATGTGGCTCATTTGGTGTTGTGTTTTATTTCAATGTTGCTGACTTTGTTCATACGGTCGAAGATGGATGTTGTTAAACTGTAAACACAATACCTCTAAGTGTCTTATATATAGAACGAAGAGCACTCCTATATGTCTCAGACGAATCATCAAATTGCGAGTTGGTCGTCATAGTCAAGTATGTGACGTGAATATTTCTGCCATTGAGGTTAGGCAGTCCGATTAAGTGATATATTAACGCATTATAATGTATGTCATACAACATAATTTTACCCAAACGGGACGCATAATTATATCTCGTTTATTTTGTATCATACGCGAATCAATGCAATATGTCGGAAATGGAATGTTCCCAATAATCCTCAATCAATGAAAACACGTGTCACGAAGAGGCGTTTATTTTTCTCGTCATCATTCCAGATAATAGAAAAATGAATACGGTATTAATGCGAAACATAACAAATGCAAATCAAATTGAGAAGTCAAAAAGGGAATAAATAGGAAACATTTACCGTAGAGTAAACTGAACACGCAAATACTGTACTCGTTACCTCATCGTGTAGTTCAATAAATGACGGGTTTGTATTACATTACAGAGATGAATATGAATCAAATCAGCTAATACGAATGTGTCACTTTAATATTATCAAAAGCTGTCTTGCTAATATTGTAAAAACATATACCATAGAAGAAATTAAAACAAATCACAAAAAATACTATCTTAGACGTACACATTAATCACACGTGCATAAAATACGATTTTCACAATTTAGTACAGTAACCAAATAAACATTGAATTCAGTTTGCTTCCGGACAATAGCTAGTGGCTATGCACTGAATAACACGGTTTTATAATCTTCCTAATTAAATTGAGACGTATTTTATGGAAATATGATATGATATATGGACTTCCTCAGACATTGTTACCTGATTATACCAACAACTAACTAAATTTGAACGGTCATGTTGACTACAAACAATTCCCATCATTTTCTGAATTAATAAAACTACGTATAAATACGTCTTGCAATTTTGGATGAATAGATCTGATATAAGACGCTATCCCAATATTTTCCTTGTAAATCATTCATAGTTATCTTTCTTGAGTCCGAGTGTAAATGTATTACGGCGTTGGTAATTCAATAATTCTCTAAAAACAAAACATATGCCAATGAAAACGACACATAAAAGTTAATGTATTTATGAAATATTGTATTGGAATAGGTTATTATAAGTTTGGTGACGGATGGTCTCTCCGACTCCTATTTGATCAGTAGAGTACAACATTCGTCTTCCCGGCGTCAAAATACATGAAGCATAACTCAGATTGTCTTTTATTGACCGATTTAATACGCTACGTCATCGGTATTCATTGCAAGAACTTTCCTTTAAAGTCGGAGGTCATTGACCAATCTAGCAGCTGGAAAACGTAATGACCACGCACTTACGACCAGTCGAACGCAACGAACAACAACAGTGCGAGAACTAACATTAAGTATTGATATGTATTGCTTACTAGATCTAGATTTATGTTCTTTTATGTTATTAGATTGCCGCTTACAGTGAATTACGTATTGGTGTCTTTATTAGACATTAATTTTGTTTAACATCGGTTTGGTTCAATATGCTTAGTCTATAGATAAACATGTGTTTTATGTGATTGGCGTAATGTGTTTGTCTAAGAGTATAGTTTTCGTGTTTTCTTCTAATTTAGCACAGTGTGTTCTTCTGTGGTAAATCGTTTGACAATATAAGTAAGATAAGTTTTGATAAGATAAAATGTTGTTTACAAAGACGATGCCATTCAGACTAACATTCTCCAACACAGTGATGTTTATTTGTATTGTGTTCTTGATTTTTGTCTTGTCAGGACTGACCTTGTCACTTACCTTGTCGTTGTGTTCTTCATTTATGTGTTATGTGCATTTCGTTGTTATTGTTGCCTGTGTAAAATGCTTCTTTTTTGGTATTTTACATGTATGTCTGTTTAATTGCTCATGTCCTATTTGTTTTTATTGTGATGTTTATCATTTCTCCTAATATTATTTCAGCAATATACTACCTCAAGCATGAATGTGTTACAATACTTTCAAACTACAGTCATTATTTACACTTACACACAAGTATTCATGGATTTCAAGTAAATTAAGTAATCAAAGTAGCCGAGTCATGCCAGAGTTAGGTTTGAACGAAAACAGATTGCATGACTGCTCGGGAATAACAGCACAGTTTCGACACACTGATCGTACATTTCCAAACAATTAATTGTTCAAGAGCTTCAGGAATGTCTGTTGTGAAATACATTATGCGTGGTTAACAAGTTTATTAGCGTTTGTATATAATGTTGTTATATATAACATTCCAGGAAAGACATTGAACACTTTTCCTACCTATCTCATTGAAACAATATCAATAAAAACTAGTTTCTATATTTTCAGACGTGTGTTGTCCGTTCATTACTGACGAGGTTTGAAATGGTGGTTCAGTTTAAATGCATTTACGGGATCTTCTGTGATCTAAATGTTTCGTGTTATTTAGTATATTTGATATAAACTTGCCTTCTCATGATATGTAACTAGCCTGAACGTAAATGACGTATGATTATAGTCAAAATTATTATGTCAAGTCAGACAGGGAAGGCAGCACCCAACCCAACCAGTCGAGCATAGAAAACATTAAAAACACACAAAGCACTGAAAACACGGCAGCCCATTCCGAAAGTCTGCCGCCTCAGTCAGTCAAACTAAAACGAAACGAGGGTCAGGTGACGAGAAAATAACAACTGGACATTACATTACACAACGCAAGGACAATCTAAAACATATATATAGTGTACATGCAATTCTGAAAGATACGAAGCAGCCATGTGCTGAAACCATCATTACCGTCAATAGCCGCCAACCCTAAGATCATCGTCATTCTTGTTATCATCACAATTATAATAAACAGTTTTATTTTCTTTAGATGCACCATTTACAGTAACAGAATTGTCACTAGCATTATCAATAATAGTATAATTATCATAAACACCAGCATTACTATCACCTCTACCATTAGCACAATACTTATCACCTCAAATCTTCATAATCATTTACATCATCATTTAAATCATAGTTAACATCAGTATTTTATTAACATCCTGGTACTTTCTGGGTCTGTCTCTTGCGAAGGTGGATAAATGAGGTCGCTGTTTCTGTATGTCTCTGTGTTGTTTAAAGTGCATATTTAATCCGTATCCTTGATTGTGGTCATCCAATACAAATGATAGCATGGCGTGTTTATGATACGGACAGTACGACAATATACTGTAGGAAAGACTAACTTTGATTTCGTTCATCTTTCTTCCATAATTTCAAAGTATAAAGTTAGCACATATTTTTCTTAATTCTCATAATTGTTTTACAACTAATAGGTGTGATAAAGTGATCTGCAATGTCGTAATACTTAAGACTAAATAAAATTGGTACCAGAAATTATTTGTCTTGAGGTGCTAAAACTGCCTTCGTTCTCTCATACTTATATGGTGATGTTTATCATCAGGAAGGATATTTGGAGATTTGTAATAAGCTTTTACTCATAAACCGTTTTGTTTCATTTTGTCATTCTGTTAAGTGTTTGGAATTTTGCCATGCACTAGTGGTTTGTGTTTTTTTGTTTTCTTTACTCTGTTGATTTATACATATTATATACTACATGTACAAGAATGTTTAGTTCTCTAGTAATGTATATGTACATATTGACATTTAGTATAATAAGAAGTAGATATTTAAAGGTGCTGCCTCACAGATTGGGCTAAAATTTTTGTATGTCGTGATTTTCGAACCTTACTAAGTATTGATGTAATAGAAAGCCACTGACGGTTGCTTTATGAAAGATTTGGTGCATATAAGCAATTTTAACCACTTTCGATATCGCCCACTGAGTATTTTTTTCTTAAAACAATTCGCTAAGTTTCCTTCCAACATGATTTGTGAATAATGTAATTCACACATGATTGAACTGTAACATCAACAAACTACAGCGTAAACATCAGTGAGGTATTTGGTTCGTTTTTCGATTCGTTTTCATTAAATGCGAACAAATTGCAGGCACTTTAAGTAATAGTAGTGTTAATTCTATAGGATATTAATACCCTATAGAATTTTTGATGTAAAAATACTAAATATTAACTACAAAATGCTGAAGTTTCTCAAATTATTTTAGATGTCAGTGTGGTTGTTTATGGGATATACAGGCAACTATACAATAACTATGCGAATATTTGACAATTTTATTTTATTGTTGCAATACATCCATATGTGAGGCAGACTCTTTAACGTTTTTTACGTAGGTAAAGAATTGCACAATCTCAGACGTATTCGCTATCATTTTTGGCATCTGACACCACGCATCGGACCGGGGAGATTTATTAACGATGTTTCAACGTTATGAGTCAAGTAGGTAACAAATTTAAGGCAATCTAGTTTTTTCCAAATTCTGGATCATGTCAAATTAAGTAGTTGTTCAACTTGATTAAGTACATTTCATTTTTCACAGGTGCGTTTTAAGTGCTCATGTTTATTAACTTATCGACTATATCTGGGGGGTTCAAAGCAACTAGACACGTGGCCTCTAATCGATATGTAATTATTCATCGATGAAGGTATCATGCGGACATGTTGAATGACAAGTTGAAATTCCCTCCCAATGATTGATATTCCAAAACTATTTTGTAACTTAACTGATACTAGACTAAGTTTATTCCACCTTGGTGTTGGTGTATATTTTAATGTTCTTGTTAATGTATTCATTTGAAAATGAATATTTTAGTTTACGCTCAGAATGTATCTTTTACTTGAATAATTTGCCTCAGGAATCTACTCTTAATGACCATTGTTGTATCTAGCGTTTGTTATCCGATTTAACTGAGTGACATATGGTTATTTATCGGTCCAACTGAGTAGAAATGACACGATCTTTTGATTGCATGACGCTTATGATAATACTGTAAGGAAAAACTGGATTTCCTTAACTCAACCCCTCGAGGCGACCAATTCTACAATAAATGAGGTGTCGAGAGTAATAATAAGAGTTGTTGAATTTGTTACACAATCGCCCTTAACAAATTAGTGTATACTAAACGCCGGGTGCAGTTCGGCATTTTTGTCATTAACTGCGGGATTTCATGACTTAAAAAGAACGATTTCAACACAAACAAACGAGGAGACAAGTCAAATCCTAGAATAACTCTTTGTTTAACTGTTTATTTGTAAATTGCATGGAAACATTTTTCCCAATTTTAAATTTCATCGAAATGAAAAGAATAGCGCTATTGAGGGTTTAACCTTAGCCCAAATGCCGACATCTGACCGTGCAAAGCAATAGTATTCCATATTTGAAAATATATGAATGGTTTATTCTATGTCTGACTCTTGCTTAGATGGCTAGGCGCTGCCGCGTTTGTACATGGCTTAGGACAGTATATCCATATATTGGCTCTCAGCATTACCTTATCTTATATCATTATAGGTGTAATCAAACATTAGCTATCGGAACCATCATTACAAAAATAAAGAAATTTTAGATAATCGACATACATTAAATTCTTAGAAACATATAAAAGTTCACCCCCACGTATTACCCTGTTCCTGAAGAAAGTACTAAGCGCAGGTCAATGACATATAATGTAATTACCACGAGTACTTAAGACATCATGTCTAGGTCGTATTGGAGGTCACAAAATACAATTTGTATGATAGAAGAGTATGTCCCATGACGTAAACCTCAGGCTTTGTAACTGTGAGGTGTCAATTTAAAACAGAATTTTGCATAATGTGTTGGAAAGTATTGTTACCATGGGAATGATTAAGACGCTGTATGATAATGACTAGTGTATAAATCGACGGTTTTTTTTTAGTTATTCTTTAAAATGAAGGAGGATTGTCCCGTTTTAATGTCGAACTCACACAGCATTCTCACATTGGGAATTTACGAATTGGCAACAATTATTATTAACAATTATTTAAGGACACATACTAGTATGATAAACCAGTCAGTGACAAAGTAAAAATGAAAATGGCATTAAATTAAATACTAGTATCGTTCAGTCAGGTTAAGAATCCAGTGACGCAGCGGTCGAGTCCACTATAATGGTATAAAATCGATTAGTACAAACAACTATAATTTCAATGCTAAGCTAACATACTATATTTGCTCTACCTGCTCAGACAATGGGTTTAATCTTTTTGCATTCACATAAACTGCAACATCACTGTCTCAATATCCTTACTGGACTGTACATACTTTTTATGACGATGATACAACGAGTATTTATATCCAATAACCCAAATGCTATGCATATATTATATCAAATTGCCCCTTTATTAGTTATAAAAGTGTTATATTTCCATAGACAAGCATCAACGCAAATATACTGGCATTGTCATCTGTACAACAAAAAACATACGAATTGTGGATGTTCGTGAAGTTGGCAGGCTAGCGGCCTAGCGGCCTAACCATGTGAAGTTGGCGGCCTAGCGGCCTAGCGGCCGAATTGTGGTCCCGATGCACTTATGTTGATTGATTGTTATATACATGAATATTGGCAACGGTGTAAAGCAGTGGCTAACCAAAAAACAAAATCACAGCGCTGAAAGCATTGAAGTTGTTCGAATGAATGCTGAGGAAGTATAAATTAAAGATGATGTAGCTGTATTTTTCACAATTTTATTTTTTTCGTGTGATTTAATTGTGCATTTATTTACTAGCGTATACTCTTTAATAATACCTGCTTGAATGCCTAGATGTATATAGACACCAAATGTCTATAGACGGATCTTTCCATTGCTGGAAATGTTAAATTCGGTATTGTACGAATACTGAGCCGTAACTGCACTTTTAACTATAGACTCTATTTACTCGGTGATTCAGTCAGCGTATATGATATGATTTCAAATTTTTTTAAAAACTACGTACTTGTGAATATTTCGAATTTTATCACTACATGATGAAATATAAATGCTATACAATCTAAACAGACAAACATCCTCTTTGTTTGATTGTGTTATGTATCGAACGAATGAACAAAGTCCAATACATTTGAAAAAATGTTTTATATGGTATTACCGATGTCTGTCGTTTGAAAATAAATGGTATAAACAAATACCACGTTTCGTTCTTAGAGCATGTTACCTCGTTTTCTGGATTGCGAAGTGTTATTTAGAAATGTATTTTGTCTATTGAAGGTCGCAACATATAATTTCTCAGACAGATTTAATAAAGCTAATCCACGAATCTGACCCTTGACGAATAAATCTGGCATTGTACTTGTAATAGGGAATTGTCATTTAGAATAATGTAATAATACATTATATGAGGAGAAGTATGATATCCACATAGGATTGAAAGTGAACAAGATATAATTATAGAAGTGTTACAAAAACGTGATATGTTTAAATGACATCAATAGAAAATGTCCTCGTTGGTCATTAGTTTTCCATCCATTACATCATGTTCAAAATCACAAATGCGCCAATTCATTGAACAGTTACACAAACATAAAAAGGATTAAAGGGGCTGCCTCACAGATCGGGTTAAAATTTTTGTAAGGCGTAATTTTCCTACCTAACCTAGTATTTATGTAATAGAAAGCCACTTGCGGTGGTTTTATGAAAGATTTATGACATATAAGCAATTTAAATCACTCTTGAAATTTGGCACTTTTAAAAATATCACAGAGTTTTCTTCTTAAATGCTTTGTGAATTATGTAATTCACATATGATCAAACTGTAACTTCAACAAACTAAAGCCTTAACATCTGTGAGGTATTCGGTTCGTTTTGCAATTCGTTTTTATGCAATTGAAACAAATTTCAAGCAATTTAAGTGATAGTAGTGCTTATTCCATAGGGTATTTATACCCTATAGAATTTTGGGTGTGATAATGCTAAATTACTACAAAATGCCGATGTTTTCCAAGTTATTTTTCATGTCAAAGTGGTTGTTTATGGCATATACAGGTAACTATACCAAAATTACATGAATATTTAAAAATTTAATTTTATTTTTGCAATACACTCAAACGTGAGGCAGTACCTTTAAAGCCAATTATATAATTAGCGTATATATGACAATCGCCATTAAACAGACATTGTAAACATTTGTAATTGATGGTAATGTCATAAACAACCTTATACTAGAACGTAAAATATATCGGACTATGTATGCTTTCTTCTATTTCTCCCAATGCTAATACATTCAATAATGAATATTGGTATAAAAATGGTAGAAAGAAAAGCTTAGTAAGTATCGTAATACAAATGTTAGCAAATTCCAACTGGAATTTTACTGGGAAAATCCCGACTATCAAATGTCTATGATTTATTTACTAATAGGTTATAGCAACGTTCATTATGCTAAATTATGACAAAGCTCCTATTCTAACACGATCTGCGGATTAATCCATTAAATATAGAGCGGACCTAACAATGTATTATTACCCCCATAAAACATACCTATCAAATTGGCTGTTTCTATTTACGCCCAGTATCACGTGACATATTTATGAATGAATGAACGTAAACTTTATAGTAAAATTTTCTATTAGTCACGATGACAAGGCGAGTTGCACGAGAATCCAGTGTTACAGCTATGACGCATCTATTTTTAGAAACTCCAATATACTCTAGAAACCAAGTTTTATTAAAGCTTCTGATAATCAATTCATTTATATTTTTCATTTTATGAAATAGATACCATATACTCGTATTATTAAAATTGTTTCAATGTTTAAAATGTGGTATTTCCTTCAGAAGATTACGAAGGTCGTTTTCATTAACGAGGGAGGTAATTGTACCAGCTAATAAGCCACTCAATTTCAGCGTGGAATTATGTTCAATGTCAAATGAGTGCAAATGGAATGCGCGCAGTTAAATAGTGCGGGATATTATCGTATTTAGAATCGAAATAAAAACTCTGTTCTTGTATATTGTCGGCGAATAAAACACGGGCACTCGTTCGGATGCGGAAAATCCGAACTCCTGCCCGTGTTTTATTCACCGACAATAAACGCAAACAGATTTTTATTTCTTAAATATATATATATATATATGTATATCGTGGTATGTATTGCGGGCCGACCATTATTTCGACCATTATAAGAATCAGGAAGGCAAACAACAATCATACAAAACCAATTACCGCCGTGAAGGGTAATGTCAGACACTGACCTGACGGATATTCACACTAAGCAAAAAGATATCATTCACATTCAATCTTATGTCAATAAAAGTCATGAACACTAAAGTTGATCTGCATAAATTGAACACAAGATTAAATGTAATAAGAATCACTCATGTAATCATTAGTTTCACCCATTGCCTACACATATCGGCTAAAGAGACCATTAATTCAATGTGCATGAGAACGGTTTTGAGTAGTATTTAATGTCCTTTTACATCCCTCTTGCGAATATGCTAATTATTTTCCCAACAAAAACACTACAATACGAACATGATGTCACAACCTGCAAAACGATTATTTTAAGTCAGACAGGGAAGGCAGCACTCAACTTAACCAGCCGAGCACAAAAACATTAAGACACACAAAGCACAATGCCCAACTGAACCAACCGAGCACAGGAAACATAAAACACATAAAGACACAATGCCCAACTAAACAAGCGCAGATCCTTGAGGTTACACGAATGGGAACTACAGAAACCACACACACGACGGTGCACCCGCAACTTCTAGCGGCTACACCAAGCTATCGAAAAGTACAATAAATTATAACTAGCTGAATGACCCAGTTTTCACAGCAAAAGGACTACAATGCCTAGTTTAGCTGTAAGAAATCTCAAAACGAAGAAGTGCCCAACACACTACCGACCAAGAAAATGAAAATTAAACACCCCTTGTCCCACTGTTTAAAAGCTGAATGACCTAGTTACAACAGTAAAACTGCTGAACTACATAGTATTAGCAGCATTTAGTCTCAACAGTTAAGTAACAGTATTAAAACGTTGAAGGGCCCGATTTCAGCAACAAGAAATCTGAAAGCCTTAGACGGGTGACCAAGTTTCAATAAGACAAAGAGAAAGTGTCTTGGTTGATATCAGTCATATATGATTGGAGTAGATATAGTACATGATGTACATTTTTAAACAAATATAACTTTATACTAAGTTGTTTTAGTAATAGAGTATTTACTGTAAATTTCTGAAATATTTAAAATAAAGTAGTATATTAAATTAAATCGAAATAAAAGATACGTTTCTAATTTTAACGGACACTATTATTATAATGATTTTATATTTACTGCGATCGGCAAATGCAATACCGCAATCACACGAGAGTCGGAATGAGCCGAAATGCCGAAGGAATAGCATTTCGAGGTGCATTCGTGTATGTTCGAAATGCATTCCGTCTGCATTCAGAGTGCATTCCACATATTGAGACAATTTGATTTTTTTTGTATGCTCTAAATTTATTTCGTTAGAAATAAAATACATATTAAACTAAAAAAAAATTCTTTCAACATGTGTGTATTAATTCGAATAGCCCAGATCACACGGCATCGGAATGAGCCGGAATGTCGTCAGAATACAAACTCGAAATATATTCCTACATGATCGAAGTTCATTCTAAAAATTATGTCTGTATTCTGAGTGCATTCGTGGTGCATTCGATATGTTCCAGCCTATTCATGCGGCCACTTCGAATGTTGTTCACATGTTCAAAGCATTCGAAATGCATTCTAGGTATGATGAAATATCGAACGGCTTTCGGAATGCATTCTTCCGACATTCTGATTACATTTTAAATGCTTACGGCATTCTGACTGCATTTGAAACATTACTTAAAACCAGTAGATGTACTGTTTTCAATCATTCTACCTGTGTGATATCCCGCGCAAAACGTTTCAATCTGTGTGTGTGTGTGTGTACCGTATTTTGAAAACATATATGCACACATTATCCGCTGTCATTCTCGGCGGATTCGAAGTTTATTCTTGTTATATTCGAGTTGTATTTAAATTACATTCGAATTGTCTTCAAAGTATTCCAACGCCATTTCGACAGTTGTAATCATTTTGGTCAATTCAAATCATCATTCGGAACGTGTTTCGAAATTTTAATTTGTCATTATTCCGACTCATCAGCGCCCATTCTGGCTGATTCGAGATTCGAGTGATTGCGGTAACACAGTATCAAGACCAAATGAATTGAGCATCATTTTTTACTATTTTTGATTTTCAGTTCTATTAAATATGTTTTGTTACTACATATACACTCGGAATCCGTAGAAACACAATGTTAATGTCGTTGTTGTAGATTATATCGTAATTCAACCTCAATATTAAGACTAACACAATCCATTTAAAAGAGCCCCGATGGTGGTATCATAGGAAGGCAATTAATTTTCGTGCATATTTGTGAGGTTTATTGTAGTTTAATTTTGGCAAGTACAAAAGCAAAATAAGCCGAGGGTTTTTATGTTATCAAGCAATAATTTCTTACAAAACAAATAGAAACTAAATTGAAGTCGTAAAACCAGACATAAAACCTAAATATTCCCTAAACGTAATGGTCTGTGTAAAATATTAATCTAGTTTTATTATCTATAAATTTACCGATCCGTTGTATAATAAAAGCAAACATTTACATAATGATTTATTATTACAATGTTTCATGTAATTACTTACACTTTGCGGCCGTTTAGTAGCATTATTTTCAATCAGCAACATTTCGTTAATTGCTTAGAATACTGTCTCCGATTGTACAATATGATATTTAGCTTTGACGTTGGTAATACGTAATAATTATATAACGTTTTAATATTATGCCATGGAATTAGTCAAGTGCCCATCATACTTAAGCATTTATCTGATTTGTATACAAATTGTACGCACTCATAAATCAGACAGACCTACACATCAGCGGCAAAATAATATAATAAATATAATTATTGTCACTTCCGAAACTAGACTGAGTTTTTCATTCCACCAGTTTGTCGCGTTGACCATTGACTGATCATAACATAGATACTCCTCATTAAATACAATTTCCTTGTTTTGTTTTAAGTTAAAATCACAATTATCTCGAAAAGTGGCACTAAAGTCAATACTACTTCAAAACAGCAACCATAAAAGCTCAATGAATCAGTAGGAACCCCGTGTTTTTGTGGGACATAAACAAATTAGAATTTAACGTGTATTTTATTTTAAATTATTGAATATTTATAACATTTTGGTGTAATTTCTTGAAAACGGATTGTGCTTATTTGCTGATAACTTGTTATTTTACAAATTTATTAGAATAGAAGCATGTTTCCTCCATGATGGAATTTCTGCGCTTAACATGTGGTCTCAAATAATGCGCTGAAAATTAACCAAGGGCAGTTAGAATGAAATATTTAATTCTTAGTTCATACAAATGGATATAAAGAAGTTTTCAGGCATTTTCTTCATATTTCCATGACAATCATCTTACATGACATTGTATACTCGATGCTAAAGCTGAAAATTTTTATTTGACATGTTTTCACCAAATTTGTCATATTGTGGAAATGAACTGTGGGTACTGAAACATTAGTTCCTTTCTAGACTAACCAAAGTATCAGAACCACTGAGCAACAATAGCGAGTCTTTAGGATTGGTGCATGCTATTTTTAAAATGTGTTTTTATCATTTTGAGACAAATTGACAAGTTTTAACATGTAGTCCCATGTTTAGTGTTCATACGGCGGAAGATGTACGTTGTCAAAAGCACATAAGCGCAATACCTCTCGACGTGTAATGCACAGAACGAATAACACTCCGATACCGCTCCGATGATTCATCGAGTAAGACGTTGATCGTTATGAATACTTGTCTAAGAGTACTGCTATTGAGATTATACAGCCCAGTTAAGTGATATATAAACGTATCATAATGTATGTCATACAACACAATTTTACCCCCAAACGGGACGGATAGAATATTTCTCCGATGCTACTAATGAGGGATAGGACCATTGCTAGTCGAAGAAAACTCTATCCTACATGGGCGTGCAGGCGAAATTGAGCGAGGTAAATTATCTTAGGGATGTACGTGTTACTGACTATATTATGTTAACAAGACGAACATCAACAGGCCCTAAACTATTTAATAACCATGAAAACTGAATAATGTCCTTTTTTCTCACATTACGTCGGAGAAAAATATTCCATCCTGAGACAGTCAATGTTGGATAAGATATATCACCCTTGGTGTAATAATTTTAACCAGGATCTCGACAAGTCCCTGGTTAAAATCCTATCCCTCGAGTAAGATATCCTTATCCTACATAGCAGCATAGCAGCTCATGGTGGATTATCATGACCTTCGTATTTTGTATCATACGCGAATCATTGCAAAATTCGTTATAAATTTTCCCAATAATCGACAACCAATAAAACACAAGTCTGGAAGAGGCGTTTGTATTTTTCTGTCATCATTTCAGATAATAAAATGAATACGGTATCTATAACATCACAGGTGCAACTCAACTTAAGGAGAACTAACAGGAAACGGTATACTGAAAAGTCAACTGAACACGCAAATACTGTACTCGTTAGCTCATCTTGTAGTTCTAGAACTAATGGGTTTGTGTCGCACTGCAGAGACGAATATAAATCAGTCATACGAATGTCTTACTTTTATCTTATCAAATTCTTTCTTGCTAATATCGTCAAAATATTTACCACAGAAGAACATAAAACGCAAATCACAATAAAAAATTACTATCTTAGGCGTACACATCAATCACACGTGCATGAAATTCGATTTATACAAATTAGTAGAGTAAACAAATAATCACTCGATTTAGTTTTCTTGAGACTATGCTCTGAATAACACCGTTTTATATCTTCCTAATCAAATTGAGGGGTATGTTATGGAAGTATGATATGATATACGGATATCCTCAGACATTATATGATCTTATTATACCAACAACTAACTAGATTTGAACGGTCATGTTGACTACAAACAGTTCCCATCAATTTCTAAATTTAATATAAATAAGAACAAATACATGTTGTAACATTGTGTGAGTAAATTGGATAGAAGATGCTTTCCTACTATTTTCCGTGTTAATCATTCGTATCGTTCTTAAGTTCCAAGTGTAAATGTATTACGTCAATGCGTAATTCAATTATCCCTTCGGAATATGAAGGAGATTGAAGACAAAATATATAATTGCATTTATGAAATTATGAAATATTGAATTAAAATATATGTTATTGTAAGCTGGCTGGTGGATATTATCTCCGATTCCTATTACATTGTGAACCAGTAGACGTTGATTATAGTGGACTTTCTATTCTGGTGTCCAAATCAATAAAATGAGTACTAGCTTAGAAGTGTGTCTTATATATTAGGGATATTTTACAACTAGATTTATGCATTGATATTTATTTGTTTACTAGTCTAGATTTATGTTATTCTATAGAATACTGCGTAGAGTGAGTGACATGTTGGTGTCTTTATTAGGCATTTGTTGTATATCAGCTGGCTTCAATGTGCTTAGTCTATAGATAAACATTTGTTTTCTGTGTTTGACGTAATGTGTTTGACTTCGATCATAAATATTGTGATACAAATGTACTCTTGAAAGTTAACGCAATACGTTTCTTCTGTTGTAAAGCATTGGACAATTTGAGCAAACTACATTTTGATAAGTTAAAATTTGTTTGAAAAGACAATGATACTTAGAATAATATTCTGCAACATAATAATGATAATATGATTTTCATTCTATATTTGTCTACTTCCTCATCAGGGTTGACCTTGTCACTTATAACTGTCGTAGTGTTCTTCATTGTATGCGTGTAGTGTGTCTTATCTTTTACTTGTTATCTGTGTGAAAGGCTTCTTTTTGGTGTGTTGAATCATTTACAGTAACACCATTGTCATAAGCATTATTAATAATATTATAATTATCATTAACACCATCATTACTTTCTCCTATCATTAGCACTACATTTATCACCTCAAAACATCATTATCATTTACATCATCATTTAAAGTTGCTGCCTCACGGATCTGGCTAAATTTTTGTATGACGTAATTATCGTACCGAACCTAATACATTGTATTTATATAATAGAAAGTCACTGGTGGTTGCTTTATGAAAGATTTATGGCATATAAGCAATTTAAATCACTCTTAATATTTGGCAATCAGTATTTTTCTGTTTGAAAATATCGCATAGTTTCCTTCCAACATGTTCTGTGAATTATGTAATTCACACATGATCAAACTGTAACTTCAACAAACTAAAGCCGAAACATCATTCATTCTTTGAGGTATTTGGTTCGTTTCGCAATTTGTTTTCATCGAATGGAAACAAAATTCAGGCAATTTAAGTGATAGTTGTGCTCATTCTATAGGGTATTAATACCCTACAGAATTTTGGGTGTAAAAATGCTAAATAACTACAAAATGCCGATGTTTCCCAAGATATGTTTTATGTCAATGTAGTTGTTTATGGCATATACAGGAAACTATACCAAAATTACATGAATATTTGACAATTTAATTTAGTTTTTGCAATACACCAATACGCGAGGCAGTCCCTTTAAATCATAGACAACATCAGTACTTTATCAACATCCTGGTGCTGGCTGTGCCTGTCATAAAATTGCGTAGGTGGATAGATGATGTCGCTGTTTCTGCATGACTCTGGGTTGTTTGTGCATATTTAATCCGTATCCCTGATTGTGGTCGTCCGGTACAACATTGATAACATGACGTGTTTATGGTACGGACAATACAACAATATACTCAGGAAATACTAACTTTGATTGTTTTCATCTTTCATTAAATAATTTCTTCTTCAATTTAGTGCTTCAGTGTATCAAAGCGTAACGTTACGCTCACATTTCTTTAACATAATTCTTTACAACTAGTTGTAAAGGGGTATGCAATGTCGTAATACTAAAAGTAAATACAAATGGTAGGCTATCAGCAATTACTTTGCTTGAGGTTCTTAAACTGCTTTCTTTCTCTCAGACTTTTGTGGTGATGTGTATCGTGAGGAGAGATACATTGTATTAAGGGGGGGGGGGGGGGGGGGTTATTTGTAATACATGCAAGCTTTTACTCATAAACGGTTTCATTTCGTGTTTTCGTTCGGGGTTGTGTTTGGCATGTTGCCGTTTGTTTGTGGTCTGTTTTGTTTTTGTTTTTTTTTGCTCGGTTACTTTTGTTAATTGCTGCATTCACTGTCCGATTACATTTACGATAATACTTAAGCATAATATATAGTACATTAGTACATGTATGTACATGCATTTGAAGTTCTTTAGTAATGCATATGTATAGTCCAGTTAGGATATTGTGACAGTGACGTTGCAGTTTATGTGTACGCAAAAAATTACAACCATTGTTTAAACAGGTAGAGCGAAGTTTAGTATGTTAGTTTAGCATTGAAATTATAGTTGTTTGTACAGCATAAGCCTTTATTATTGGTTTTACACCGTTATAGTGGACTCGACAGCTGCGTCACTGGATTTTGATCCTGACTGGACTATATATATCGACTTATAGTCTAATAATATGTATGTACTTAATGTTTGTTACGTATGTGAAGAATACAATATCGGAACCATTCGCTATCAGTATTTGCATATAACCCCACATATCATACTAGGGAAATTTTAATAACGACGTTTCCATGTTATGAGTCAAGTAGGTTACATATTTATGGCAATTTGTTTTCAGATTCTGGATCATATCAAATTAAGTTACTGTAGTTGTATAGCTTAATAAAGTACATTTCATTTTAATAGATGTCATTTTATGTTCAACTTATCGAATTTATCTGTTTTAACAGAACACATCTACACGTGGCTTCCAATCAACAGCAAAGGAATCATCGATGATTGATTCGTGAGAACATGTTGAATGACGAGTTGAAATTCCCTCCCAATTATTGATATTCCAAAACTATTATGTAACTTAACAGATTCTGGCTTATTCAAGCTTAGGTGTATTGGATTTGGGTTTATGCTCTGTAAATCTTTTCCTGTGAATAATTGGCCTAGAATATACTTTAAATGGCAACTGTTGAGCGTAGCGGTCCTCGGAACAGTAAAACTGTGACAGTTGTAAACTGTATTACATGTAGGATGCCTTCTCTATTGGCATGATCTTATCAACTATTTCCTAAGAAAATGCATGATAACTCTTATTTAAAATATCATTGCTTCAGATTTGCAAGTCAGATTAAGTCAACACTAATAAAGCCAATTGAAACAATTTATTTCCGGCATTATCTCATATACTTCGGGATTTATGACGTCAAAAGAACGATTTCAACACAATCGATATGAAACGTTAAATCCTCGAATAAATTTTAGTTTAACTGTTTATTTTCAAATTCCCCGGAAACATATTTCGCAATTCTAAATTTCATTAGAAATGAAGACAATGGCGCTATTGTTTGTTTCACTTTAGCCCAAATGCCGACCTTTGACCGTTTCATGTCGATGGCAAAGTAATCGCAAATCATGATTAATTTAGAATTTTCCGTTTGGGGGATATGGATGGTTCTTTCTATTGCTGACCCTTGCGTGGGTGGCTAGGCGTTGCTGCCATTTGTGCGTAGCTATGGATTGTCAGTGCGCTACAGTATATCCATAACCTGGCTCTCAGTATTACCTTCTCTTATATAATTGTCGTTGTAGTTAAGCATCAGCTGTCGAAATCATTATTTAAAAGTTAAAGCAATTGTTGAATACTTGACCTAAAATAAATTCTAAGAAGCCTATAACAGTTCACCACAACGTTTTACCCTGTTCCTGGAAAGTGCTCTTAAAGCAGGTCAATGACATATATTGTAATTGCCACGCGTACTCATGTCTATTTCGTATTGGTGTCGCAAATACAATTTTATGATAAAAGAATATGTCCCATGACATAAACATCGGGCATTGTAACTGTGAGTTGTCAATTTATAACAGAATTTTGCATAATGTGTTGGAAAGTATTGTTATCATGGGAATGATTAAGACTCTGCATGATAATGAATAGTGTATACATCGATGTGATTTCGGTATTCTAATAATTGGAGGGAGGAGGATTGTCTCGTTGTAATGTCGAACTCACACATCATTCTAGCATTGCGAATTTACGTATTGGCAACAATTATTATTAACAATTATTTTAGGGCAAATATTAGTAGCGTAAACCAGTCAGTGACAAAGAAAAAATGAAAATGGCATCAACAATTACATACTATAGTACGTAATTTACATAACGATGACATAACGACGATGTGTATCCAATACTCCAAACAATGCTTTAGGTCTTTCTTATCAACCGTAATGACATAACGTGCTAGTCCATGTATTAGCGTATAAAAGTATGTGGCTATTGTTATATTGTGATAGACATGCATCAACACAAATATAATGGCATAGTTACCTGTTTGCGCAACACATTTCAACGGTCAACATTCGAATTGAGGTCCTGCTGTACTTATGTTAATTAACTGACTGATATATACACATGGACGTGAAATTCTGCAACGATGTAAAGCATTGCCAAACCAGATAACAAAAAAGTACTGCTATCAAGGACAATGTCAGGCACTGACCTGTTGTTTATTCGACACCAACAGAAAATAATCATTCGTTCCATTGTAAGTGAGAACCAATATTTGACGCACGCACTACAGTTTTACAGTATAAAATGAGCACACAGTTAACTATATCAAGAATCACTGATAAGTCTGGCTTCATTTATTACTTAAATTTGCATAAATATTGACCAGGAAAACCATTTATTGCCAGAATACTTGTTTGGCGTCATTCATGTCTGCGGTGTTTACGTTCACTTTGTGACTATGATTTATAGTTTCCAGACGATGGCAATTAAACATACTCTTGATGTCACGTTTTCAAAACTCGCCATTCCTCATCTGGTGAAATACAGACATTGCTAGAATCAACTAGTATCCTCTGTCATTTATCTATGTTTGTAAAATGTAAAATTGTAACGTGGTATAAGTAAATCGTAATATACGAGTATAGGTTTCGCCAAATTGATGTGTTGCAGTTTGTATGCATTGACATAATGTTATTTTTATGGAAGAAACTGATAAGCCTTATACATGTAGGCAGTGACCAAAGAGGCGAGAATATCGTGGTTTGTTTTGTACTTTTTCTATTCTCATATTGTGTTAGACACAGAATGCCAACAAACGGACCGCATTCTTTTATCACAGATGATTGATTGCAGCATAAACATTTTAGTGAGGTTGGGCTTGTCAGCACTTAAACATCATTGCGGAAAGTGATCTTTATTGTTTTTGCAATATTTCAGATGTAACCATCAATTTATAAAATTCAAATTACATACACACACCAACCAGTGCATACATTAACAGGACATCGCACGTATGAGTTCTAAAGGGTCCGTTTATGTAACATGGTGAACTTGTGATGAAGAGTTCTCTTTAAAGTCGCAACCTGGCAAATCAACAAGTCATCTTACGCCAAATGTATACGTGAATTTATGAAAGGCAGTTTCAAATACAACATATACATACAAACACATTAATCAACAGTACATGTACCTATCCTAATATTAACTGAAATATTTCTCGTGTTTTATTGAAATGAAGATATGTAACTAAATATTCCTATCTGACATTAAGGACGTCCGCAATATAATTTTGGTGAAGTTGGTGTATAGCATGATAATGTAGTGATACATTTAAAAATGAAATAAAACAAAAATGTCAACATTTTATATTTTATTTGTAGTGAAACGTGACATCATTTTTATCTTTTTTTATATTTTACCAATAAGTACAAACGGACAGGACGTATAACAAATATCAACGTAATCACAAAAATTAAACCGATACTAGCAGAAAACAATCAAGAATATGAACAACGTGAAAGATGCAATTAAAACTAGGAATCGAAATTGTTAAAAACAATATAACAAACTTCAAAAAACAATAAGGTGAATATATTCTTGTTCTGACGCAATTAAAAAGATAGTAACAATCAGACAGTGAAGGCATCACTCAACTTAAACAGCAAAGAGCAAAGATTAATTATTAATTAATTACTAGTTATAATTATCAATAGCATACAATGTTCATCGTAAAGAAACAAATAATTTGACCTTCACTTTAAAGTGTGTATTTAAGGAAATTTTCAGTACATTGATAACAACAGTTCATATCACAAACAGAAGAACACACCACATCTATAGCACAGATAATTTGACATGATCCTTACCTTTATGCATAAATATATTACAAGTTTCGTGCGTTGAATATATAAATTTCCAAGAGCAAATCGTGCAATATCGGTCCTTAAGATTTGTGTTGGTATTACACCTCGAGCGCCTTTATGATACTCCTGAATGTGAAACCATACAGCCAGGATTATAAATATAGACATTATATCAGCTGTTAAATTATGCAAATTGAAGGTCGAGAGTCGTGTCAAATTCTCTGAACAATATATATTCAATATATAACGTTTTGTATGTCTCGGACATCTCCGTAAAGTATCAACTAACTAGTACCTCATGTATGTGTAAGAAAGACCAAGGACGAGCGAAGGTACCATTAACTGATGACCGTATTGCGTCGCGGCGCTATGACTACTGCTCACAATATCACTGATATCGAGAACGGTGCAAGTTTTATTTGAGAACAAATGTGACATCGCAGATATTTCATTGCCGTCCACAGACCTTCTTCGTCTCGCGCTAATATTTGAACATTGTGTTCCAACTCGAATACCGAAGTAATTGGTGTGATACCCTACGCCATCTATGGGATGAATAATGTATATGTTAGCACAACTTCTATCTTCATTAATTCTGCATATTGTGTAGTCTGAATTTGGTAGCATTTCCTCCCTAGGATAGTAGATCTCCGTTTTATGATGGTAAGGTTGCCCACCGTACAATGGCGCCACTCGCGATGGTATTCTTGGAACGATATCTTGATAGTGCACAACGCGCCAGCTGTTGCCAACTAGCCTGTCAAAAGCTAATGCATATCGCTTGTCTCCTACTCTTGGCATGCCGAATGTATATAAAGTCAGTCGGTCCGCTGGAATTACCTTGTCATAAACCAAGGAAACAGCCGTAAGTGACGCCATTGCTCCACCTAAGGAATGCCCCGTAATGATCACGTCATAATTAGGGTTCGATTCATACAGTTCCTTCAAAGTGTCCTTTGCACAATCGTACAATTGTTGAAATGCATTGTTAAAATATCGCTGGACTTCACCACCAGATTTAAAACTTGTCTTTGGCCAAACAGTACTGATTATTTCATCAGTTAGTTGCTTGCTGTTAGTTGTGCCTCGGTATGCGACGACGATAAGCTTAGAATCGTCCGACACTGCTAAAATCGCGTAACATTCCTTGTATGTAAAGGGGAGAAATTCGCATTTCTTTCCGATGACTTTTTTAACTTGAAATCTGCCTCTGGGTAAGAGCTGTTCCAAACATTGCTGAGGATGATCGGAGTATGATACTGCTGACAGAAGAGTGTAGATACAGGCATTCTCGGGGTCATACACACCCGTTTCAGGCTCGTAGCATCTAGCGGTTTTAGTGACACTGTGTACAGCAGGGCAGTTATTAAGAAATAGCGCCCCAGCGGCATGGCACGATTTCGTAAGTGGGCACCATCGACAATTGACATTTATAAAAGGTACCCAAGAACGTTTCGACACGCACATGATGCAGTCGTCCATCGAAGCACAACGTGAACATAATATGCATCCGAAGTAGCTTAGAAGCAATGTTATACGTAAAACATACATTGTTTTGTATTTGGAAACTACGCTTATTCCTATGTAAGCCGCGAATACTATTAACACCAATACGCTTGTCAAACACAAGCACTGTCGACCCAGAAATCGCTGTTCACTGAAGAAGGTTTTATTAACGAGATTCCAAATGTCATGTTAGTCATTAGGCATAAAATAGAAATGTTTGGTTTACAACTTATGATACGTAGACATGAATATGTACAGATGTATAAAGTCGACATATTTTAAACAAGTGAAGTAAAACCTGCATAAAAATAGGTTGTTGCCTAAAATGCCCATACCTTAAGTATACGATTGTATTGTTACATTGTTTTCTGTTGTTCGCTTTTGTTCAAAACCTGACGCTAAATTATAAGGTGTCTTTGAGGCAAGTTAATAATGCAGTACATGTGGTGATCCTCAAGGTATGTCTAGTAGTCAGAAACAAACCGTTAAGATGCATGTTTGAACTTAAACTGAGTATGACGTGTTTAACAGATAAAGACCAAAGGGGTTATCAATTTCTTTATCAATAAAGTCAAATGAATGCTATCTAAGTCATCAACATGTAACAAGAAATTGAAATTAAATATGTATGAGATCACATGAATGTTATATTTGTTTGCAATCAAAAATTAACCGAGTACACTTTTATGTTAAATTAATATCCTTAATTTGAGTCTGACAATCTTCAAATCCATTGGTACATTGTAGTCTTATAATTACAATCGATCTTGTCATGCCGTTTGCAATGTTTGTCATGTATCGTTGCGTTAGCAAATTATCATACAAAATATAATGAATATTGTGTTTAGTATTATATTCGAAGTTGTAGTATGTCGGACCTTGGAAATTATATTTTGCATCTGAATATTTTTTCACACCATACATGTATATTGTTTATTATCATCGATGAAATGATATATTGCTGTTTTAAATAATGTGACTAAACAATAGTAGATACATCAATGTACTATTTCATCCGATCAATGAAATTTGAAGACTTCTGCCACGACCAACATACCCGCAGGTATACCTTCATAAGTACTATATAACGTTTCTTTAATAAATCAGTCTGCTAATCAGAGTTACGTTGTTCAGCGAAAGAATGTTTTTTATAATCTTGTTGGACATGGCTCTGTCAACGTTGATTATTAAATTCAAACGTCAAACGTAAGCCTGTGGTTTGTCCATTATGTTATTCGGCTGGCTTTCAAACAGCATGCGGCTAGAATCTGGGCCATAAGATAGTAATACATGTTAGTCATTGACCGAATGCCACGACACATTGATTTAAATATATCAAAAGTGTTTTTAATTTGTGGACTAACTGCACTTAATAAGAGGAATATAATACACTTCTAATTGACGAGTAGGTAGTTACATTGACAATGCAAATGACCTAATGTTTTATAATTCGTTTTTGGTTACATGGGAAGGACATCTCATCGACAATCATACATGACAAGGTCAGACCTGATCAGGAAGTACATTGTAGAATAAATCAAGATTCCAAATCACTGTGATACAGAATATTTGTTTAAATGTCATTGCCTTTGCATATAACAGTTTTTCTTTTTAAAATGTATCATACTTTTTTGGTAAAAAGCTATACCACAGAAAAAGATATTGCGCTACAATAGAAGAGTAACACATGTTTATCTATAGACTACATTTGTAAGCATATTGAAACAAGCCGATGTAAAACAAAACTTTTTTATTTTGGACCAAGAAGAGTTGATTCAATGTAGTATACATCTATTGGTTCAATAGGGGTCGGATGAACTATCCATCACTCAGCTTATATTAACATATTTCAATTCAATATTACATAAAAACATTTATATATCTTATTTGCATTGACATGTATTTCGTTTTATTGCGTTGAGATATTGAATTACCATTTGACGCAACGCATTTACACTCGGAATTAAGAAAGATTTAAATGATTTACTAGGAAAACGAAGGGAAAGTATCTTATGATTGATTTACTCAGGCATAATTGCAATACGTATTTATACTTAGAAATGTATGTGAATTGTTTGTAGTCAACATGACCGTTCAAATCAAGTTACAAATATAAGTGTTGGTATAATTAGATCACAATGTCTGAGGTAACCCGTGAATCATATCATACTTATAATTTACCACTGAATTTAATAGGGAATATTTAAAACAATGGTGCTACTCAGTGAATTGTCCATAGCTTTAGTCAGGAAGAAAATAAACCGAACTATAATAATTTGTACAAATCGAATTGAGACGATAATATCAAGACAGATTTTGATAAGATAAAAATGAGACATTCGTATGTCTGATTCATAGTCATCTCTGTAATGCATAACCAACACGTCAGTTAATGAACTACTGTATGAGTTAACACGTGCAGTTTGTGTGTGTTCATTTGACTTTTCAGTAAAGGTTTCCCATTTACAGTATATCCATATTTTACTTCACATATTGATTTTGAAATTGGTGTCAATTTCTCCGCCCTACCAATATATTTATAAAGGTCGATCTTTCTTTGCGTAGAATTACGCCAATACTTACGACAGAAAATGAGAAAATATAGCTTAATAAAATGCATTTGCGCAAATACATGCATTATCGACGTATGCAATATTAACGGAACACTTACATTTACGCTAGCATAAATACTTGAATAAAACAATACCCAGCAATCAATAGTTAAATCGAGTTCATCGTTAAACAACAAGATAAGCCAAGAACCGGATGTGCGTTAATAACTTCAAATTTTACTGAACAACCATTGAGCGATGGGTCATGTTGGCACAAAGTAATTTGGAACGTTAATTCAAAACTTAAAATACGAGAAATATATTGCATTCAGTTACAGTTTTTGTAACTTAAAGTACTTTTTGTGTTGTTACAGACTGGTTTTGTATGTACTGAACACGATCGGTAGATTACTCATACATTATTGTAAATGCATGTAACATAATAGGGATTCTAGAATCGCCAGACGGCATTGTACGTGTTGCGAGTTTTTAGCCCATCCAAAATTTGGTCACCCCTGTCAGAGTGAAATTTGTGTGTACAGGAAGTGGTTTTTTCGGGGTACTCTGAAGACGTGAATGGAATTGGCAAACTCATTTAAAAAATATTATTGTTGTTAATAAATTATCTTTTATTTTTTAATGATGTTTAAAAATGTTCCTTGAGATAACCGAAGGCCCTAGCTTACATGACATTAAACGCGATAGGGGAGGTAAGAATGCTAGCGCGCGAGATAAAGGCGGTCGGTTAGGATTTTAGACTGTCCCTCGCAAACGGAAGTCTGCCATCCTCGCTTCGGTCAAGTAAGTACAGCCTACAATCGTTAAAATAACTGCTTATACGATTAAAGTACTTGTTTCAAACAAGGAAAACTGTCTTTTATACACATAATTAGCGTAGGTAAACAAAGAAATCAACTTTCGATGCTAATTTGCATCACAAAGTTTGATAAACGAAGCGTATCCAAATTTGTTCGTACCCAAATTGTCAACAACAAACAATTTATTGTGAATTAATTATCAACAATCATTCTGTGTTAGATGACCATGTTAATTGATCTTATAATGTAGGACAACTGTCTACTGCTGGTTTGTCAATACAGATCTCCGTGAAAAAATATGAGAATTGACATTGACCAAAATACAAACATTGTAACTTTTCATGAGTGCTTTTATGATTATTTATAAGAAAGTTTTTTGGGAAAAAAGCTCAAAATATAACAAAGAACGTGAATTCCTCGTTGCTTTTTGTCTGTGGATAGTATGAACATAACAAGACCGAAGAAGTGAAGTTGTCCCAAGACCCTTCAAAGAACCCTCATATCCAGTTAAGGTCTGTGTTGGTTGACCCGCGTTTAACAAAGTTTCTGTCGTGTTGATTGGTGTTCATCTGTCGCTCTGCTGTGACTGTCCATGACAGTATGTAGCTGCCGTGTGACCACCGGTGTGATGCTATCATAAGATCTGTCATTGACCTAAGCGGTATCAACAATATTTTTAACCAATCGATTCAGATTTTAGAATATTCACCATATCGACATTACTGGTTAAAACCCGTTGTCTGGGATTACGGAATTAATTGAGCGACAAAGCGCCAGATATCATATTCCGAATGTACGTCGGGGGGAAACTGATATAGCGTATAGAGCAACTAGCAAGGTACCAAAATCGCGATTATTTTAGCCAAAAGATAAGAATTTGAATAAAGTCTTACTTGAACACATTGACAACATTATTTTACGACCTCGCTGACAATATTTTTGCCTCAATAATATGTTTAACTTGAAAAATGCGTATATTTACTCACCATCGGTATCGAGCTTCGAAAGCGACAGTGTAGAATAAAATGCAATATTTCAAATATTGAACATTTTTTCAGATAATTCTTGCTAAATTTTAAAAATGAAGATGTTTAATGATAATGTGCAATAATTGTTTAATATGTTTTTCATGTTTAAACGTTGAAAAAAGAAAAAAGTATACACTCCCGCTATACCGCTTATTGCTCGCTAACCCCCTGACCGTGAAATTCCGGTTCCGGAAAATTGGGTTTTACTGAGTAATGTCGATATCGAGAACCGATACCTGGGTAAATGAATGGAACCACTGAAAATCCTCCTTTTCCTGCACAAAACAGTCCCTCTGCAGAGCTACAGATAAGCTGCGTATTGGGGTAATTACCCAATTAATTTTCATAAAAACCCAATAGATTTTGAGAGGAGGGAGTAAGAAAAAGCAAAGACAATCTGAAATACTCAAATAGAAAATGATTTTTTAGTGAAAATTAGTATATAAAAGATCATTTACCCTATGAGTTTTATTAAATACCCAATTAAATCTTGTCAAAACCCAATCAAAATTGAAAGTAGGGGGTAAAATACCCAATGGACCAAAATCTTATCTGTAGCTCTGCTCTGTTAAAATGTAAGTTCACAAATTGTAAAAATGGGTAAAGTCCAAACTCTAACCAAAGGTGCTATCTCAAAGCTGAATACATGTATATACCCAACATGTACAGTGTAGAATGGTTAAAAAGGATCATTGACTGAAAGGCCTGTTTCTTGTTCGTCTATATGTGTAACTGTATAACGATGTATAGCCAATGCTTGTTTTCCTATATATTGGAATCATTGATATGCCTTTGGTAGTATCAATGACAGCTCTAGTCGTCATTCAAGAAAGCGCTAAAACACACTGTTCTTAAAACCATATTCTGGCTGATTATCATTTTGATTCCTTAGGGGTCTCCTAAAAGGTAGTTAAGTTATAACTGCAGATACGGTTTGTCACTGACCATAACAACATTATAGGATAAAACCCGTTCTCGGTATAACAGAATTAATTTAACAGCAATGTGCAAAAAATTCTGAATCTAATATTTTTTGACAGGGGGGTGGCTGCATTAAGCCAATAGAGCAACTAGGTACAATAATTGCGATTATTTTTGCCAAAAGGAAGATTATGTGAAGTCTATAAAGTTACATTGTGACTCACTGAACTTATGTAATGCTTAACTTTTACTCGGACACTTGGGTTAATGTGCGTGTGGACTGGCCATACGGCTTACAAAGACGCATCGCCATCAACAGCCATTTCTCTGTAACTTGCATGTAGAATTTCATGGAACTTAATCAAAATAAATATGAACAACTATACAGTACTTTGATGATGCCTGTCAGGTGTTTTTCCTTTGACAGTCATTTACCTTGATTTATTAAATATTTCTGTCTGTCCTTCCATCTGCAGCCATTTTTCTACTAACTGGTACATTTTTAAGCAACTTAAAATAAAAAAGTCATGATGCCTGTCAAGTTTGTTTAAGTTGGTCAATTTTCCTTAAGAGTTATTACCCTTGATTTACAGTATAATTCACTCTGACCGTATATTCGCATTCCTTTCTTTGTAACTAGCTTGTAGAATTTCATGAAACATAAAATGAATATGAGTACCCCATTACTGTGATGATGACTGTCAAGTTTCATTTTTGGTAAATTTTCCTTGATTTGTTGAAAAATTTCATCCGCCAGTCCATTTGCATTCAGTTCTTTGTAATTAGCTGGTAGAATTTCATGTAATTTAAAATGCATATGAACACACATTCTGTGTGTCAATTTTCTTGAGTTGTTGCCCTTGATTTCTTGAAGAATTACCTCCGCCCGTCCTTTCTTAGTCATTTCTTAGTAACTAACCAGTAAAATTACATGAAACTTAAAACGAATATGAATGCTCACACTAAGATGATGCCAGTCAAGTTTTGTTATTGGACAATTTTCTTTAGAGTTATTGCGCTTGATTTAATGAAGAATTCACTCTGCCCGTCCATTCACATTCATTACGTAGGATTTTATGAAACTTAAAATGAATAGGAACGCTCATACTGTGATGATGTCCGTCAAGTTTTTAGCTCACCTGAGCACCCGTGAACATGTTTTACCTAATCTATATGAAACTTGGTCACAATGTTTGTCGCTTTGCAATCTAGGTAAAGTGCGTAACTGGGACATCTGGGGTCAAAAACTAGGTCACATCAAATTAAAACCTTGTTTACGCTCTAGCGGTCACATTTTTTATGTTATATTAATGACACTTGGCCACAATTTGTAGCTTTATGAAATCTAGGTACCTGGGTAACTGGGTCTCCTGGCGTCAAAAACTAGATCACAAGGTCACATCAAAGAAAAAACCTTGTTAGCACTCTAGAGGTCACATTTTTTACCTAATCTATATGAAACTTGGACACAATGTTTGTCGCTATGAAATCTAAGTCAAGTGCGTAACTGGGTCATCTTGGGTCAAAAACTAGGTCACATCAATTTTAAACCTTGTTTACGCTCTAGAGGTCACATTTTTGATGTTATATTAATGACACTTGTGTAGCTTTATGAAATCTAGGTCTAGTTCGTAACTGGGTCATCTGGGGTCAAAAACTAGGTCGCCAGGTCACTGATTCTGCCTAAACTGCTGGTCATATGGTGAGCGCTTTAGGGCCAATGGTCCTCTTGTTGTAGTAGTCAATTTTCCATGAGTTATTAAAATTCTATCTGAATTTCGTGAAATGTAAAATAAATATAAAATGTATGAACAACCATACTGTAAAGATGCCCCTCACTAATAACTGTAATGAGTTATTTTCATCTATTATCAATGGATGATTGAATCCCCTTTAGGCAATGCCTTAGTTCATATTAGCGTTAAAAATGTGGTAATGTGCCATTCTTCACTCGCTTTGGTGGATGTGTAATTACTTGCAACGCTTGTTTATTATTCATCGTAATTAAATAGAGAAGTACTGCAGTTTTTCATAGGTGTATGTTTACAGACTTTTCATGTTAGTGTATATGTTATCTACTATAATACCAAGATTTAAAGAAAGACAATGAACCTAAAATGCACTCGATAGCGTCGTCTTCTTTTCGTGTCTAACATTTGTACGAATTGAGAAAAATACCAGCTGCCAAAATGACAGTAAAACTGAGTAATAGTTTACTTGTAAAGTGTAGTTTATGTTCAAATAATTCGTTTGGAGCCATAAATACTGAGTTTTAGGAATATTCTCTTATAGAATTATATTCGGATGTGTAGTATTTCGTCACTTTGAATTGCAAATTTGTGGTAATGATATATAATATCTAAAAAAATGTATTATTCAAACTTTTGTCACAAGATATGTCGGTTGTTTATTACAATCGATAAAATGATACAGTGCTGTTTTAATGGTTGTTCAGGGCAATTTTACCCAGTATTTAACTACGAAGATGTGCAAAGATATAGACACAGCTATGTACATTGTATATGACATTGTATCGTTTCGTCCGACGAAAGAAATATGAAGGTTTCTGACGCGATCACCATACCAGCTGGTTTTCTTATATGAGAAATAAAGTATGCTAATCAGATGTATGAGAAAAAAACAACATTTATATAATAAATCAGTCTGTTATCAGAGTCACGATGTTCAGCGAAAAATGCTGTCTCGCCTGTCCTTTATAATCTCGTTGGAAATGGCTCTGTCAACGTTGATTATTAGATTCATACGTCAGACTAAATGTTGTGGTGCGTTCATTATATTATTCTGTTGAGTACACTATTCTTTTTAACAACATGCGGATAGCAGCAGGGCCATAAGATACATGTTAGTCTTTGATCGAATGCCACGACACAATGTTGTAAATATATCAGAAGATTTTTCAATTTTTTGACTAACTGCATTTTTTAAGAGGAATATATTAAACTCTTAGTTGAGGAGTCTTAGTTACATTGACAATGTAAATGAATTAATGTTTTATAATTCAGTTATTTGGTTGCATGGGCAAACTATATTCATATGCAATGTAAACTCACTGACGGTTCAACTATAATGCTACGTCATTTACGCTCAGAAAACCTGCTCCGAACCATCCAATATCGCACATACAGAGATTAAATACATTCATACTGAACCTCCCTTCAAACCGCATCCGTTCTGTACAGTCAAATATATCCGATACAAGTTTGGAACAATAAACTGCGATTTACTTGATGTTGAGTTTAGTATCAAAGGTGTTCAGTATCTTTCCTGGAATTGTTTATGTAACAACATTATATACACATGTTAATTAACTTGTTAATCACGCGTAATGTTTTTCTCAACATACATTCCTGATGCTCTTGTAAATTTATAAGTTCGTAAAAGTACGATCAGTGTTGCAGCGCATTGCCTGTAATTTCAGAGCAGTCATGCAAAGTGTTTACATTTTTACAAAGTGTTTACATTTTTACATAGAAACATGTACTTTGCTTTTTAATTATTTTGAAATTGGTGAATTATTTTGTAATTGTAATAATGCACAAATGTTGAGTCATTATATTACGCTTAGCTTTGACGAGGTATACTGATGAAAGAAAAGGGGACATAGTTAACATCAACACGGTATGAATCCTGATACACCGGTTTTCAGTTCCGTGGGAGAAATACTCTATTTTCATACGACTCTAACGGAATTGAAAACAAATGTAACACTCAGAATACATGAAATCCGAGTTCTGCCCGAGCTTTTCATCGCTGTTCAGTTCAGTCAGAGCCATATGAAAAAAGAACATTTCTCTCACGGAACTTAAAAGCGGTGTATCAGGATTCATGCCGTGATCAGCATAACAAGAAATAAATAGAACATTATCATGCAAACAGACATAACACAGGAAAAAGAAGGTATTCAGACAGGTAACAAGAACTACGAACAGACAAAACACATTGAATTTCATAAACAGAACAACACAACGACAGTCATAAGTGACATTGTCAGTCCTGATCAGGAAATACAGTGTAGAAAAACCAAGAATGCAATCACTGTGTTGCAGAAAATAATTTAAATGTCATTGCCATTTCAAACAACAGTTTATCTTATCAAATGTGTCATGCTTATATTGTCAAAAGCGTTACCACAGAAGAACATATTGCGCTAAAATTGAAGAGTAAAACAATAATTATAATCGCAGACAAACACATTACGTCAATCACAGAAAACTAATGTTATCTATAGACTAAGAATATTGAAGCATGCCGATGTAAAACAAATGTCTAATAAAAACACGAAAACGTCATTCACTCTCTGCAGCCTTCTCTAAGATTAGATATTGTAAACAAATAAATAATAAATGCTTAATGTCCGTTCTTATATTGTTGTTGTTGTAGGTTGTGTTCGACTAAAATGGCCGTATTTTATTGCTAGAATGGCCCATGACTCCAGACTTTGACGGAAAGCTCTTGGAACGAATGACTTTTACGTAGAGTATTTAAATAATCAATGAAAGATTAATTTAGATCAAATACTTTTTTTTATTTTGGACCCAGAAGAGTTGTTTCAATATAGTACACGTTTATTGGTTTAAAAGGGGTCGGATGAGCTATTTTTCACTCTGCTTATATAAACGTAGTTCAATTAATATTTCATAAATACATTTATAGGTCTTGTCTGCATGGTCATGCATTTCGTTTTCAGTGGAGTTATTGAATTACCGTTTGACGTAACGCATTTACAGTCGGAATTATGAAAGATGTGAGTGATTTACTAGGAAAATAATGGGAAAGCATCTTATGATTGATTTACTCATGCAAAATTGCAAGACGTATTTATACTTAATTATATTGAATTTAGAAATGTATGGGAATTGTTTGTAGTCAACATGACCGTTTAAATCAAGTTACAAATATAAGTGTTGGTATAATAAGATCACACTGTCTGAGGTATCCATGAATTATATCATACTTGTATAATTTACCACCCAATTTACTTAGGAAGATTTTACAACGGTGCTACTCAGTGCATTGTCCCTAGCTATATAGTCATGAAGAAAAAAATCGAATGTTCATTTGTTTACTGTAACAAGAGATGTTTGTGAAACATGTATGCCTCCACGGCAGCCCAATAGTCAGAAATGACGAAGGTCGCTGTAAGCTTGACCTTTGACCTACTGACCTCAAAATCAATTGGGGTCATCTACATTTGCTGACCAACCTCGATGTAAAGTTTAAAGATCCTAGGTCAAACGGTTCTTGAGTTATTGAACACTAACCATTTAAATAGTCAGAAATGGTAGAGGTCACAGTGACCCTGACCTTGAGATGTTTGTAAAACATGTATGCCCCCATGGTAGCCCATTAGTCAGAAATGGTGAAGGTCGTAGTGACCATGACCTTTGACCTACTTACCTCAAAATCAATATGAAGCCTAATAGTCAGAAATGGTGAAGATCGCAGTGACCTTGACCTTTTACATACTGACCTCAAAATCAAAAGGGGTCATCTGCTGTTGCTGACCAACCCCAATGTAAAGTTTAAAGATCCTAGGTCAAACGGTTCTTGAGTTACTGAACAGAAACTATTTAAATAGTCAGAAATGGTAAAGGTTACAGTGACCTTGACCTTTAACCTACTGACCCCAAAATCAATAAGAATCATCTACTTTTGCTGAACAACCTTCATGTAAAGTTTACAGATTCGAAGCGTTCTTGAGTTACTGAACGGAAACCATTTTATACGACCGACCGACATGTGCAAAGCAATACTAGTATACCCCCTCATCAAAGATGGGGTCATAATAATTAGTATCAATCGAATTGCATGCACGTGTGGTTGATGTCTACGATAGTTATTTTATTATTATAAATTAGCGCTTTATGTTCTTCTGTGGTAAATATTAAGACGATCATATAAAAACAGATTTTGATAAGATAAAAGTGAGACATTCGTATGTCTGATTCACATAAGCGTCTCTGTTATGCAATACCAACACGTCATTTATTGAACTACTTTACATTGTATGAGTTAACACGTGCAGTTTGTGCGTGTTCATTTGACTTTTCAGTTAATATTTCCTATTAAGTTTTTTACTTCACCATTTGATTTGCACTTGTAATGTTACAGATATGCCGTTTTGGCGGTATTCATTTTATAATCTGAAATGATGACAGTAAAGCCATTCGCCCCTTGCTGTCATGTGTTTTATTGGTTGTCGATTATTGGGAACATTCCATTTACAACGAATGCGATGATACGCGTACGATAGAATAGAACAAGATTATAATAACTCACCATGAGTTTTTATTTAGGATATATGGAGTCCGTCATGAGTTGTCTTTGAAGATCAGCATTTCTTTAAGTTTAAACTAATTTATTTAAGGTCGATTTTGAAACAAGTTTTTCCAACTTATATAAATCACTCTCGACACCTCATTCCTGATGTTATCCATCGCCACGACGGTATGAGAGAAGAGAAGCCAGTTTCCCTTTTATGCTGAGCGTCTAGCAAGGGAATTTCTGGTACCATTTTTATTTCGTCTTTGGTATGACGCGGCCAGGGATCGAACCCGAGACCTCCCGCACTCGAAGCGAACGCTCAACCACTAGGCTATCGAGGAAGCATTTCTTTAGCGATCGAGTCTAGAGTTATTTGCGATATTAATTTGCTTTCGTGACGAGTTTAAGAAAGGTAGATTTCACAGGCAATGTTTGTCAGACTTTGGACAAATATCTAAAACATAATCATAAAGAACGAGGTTAAAACTCCTTGAATATTCAGTGTTAAGGTATTTAAGAATGTAAAGGAAACAGACAAAACAAGGTTGTAAACCCCTTTATATTCATTGTTAAGGGATTTATGAATGTAAAGGAAACAGACAAAACAAGGTTGTAAACCCCTTTATATTCATTGTTAAGGGATTTATGAATGTAAAGGAAACAGACAAAACAAGGTTGTAAACCCCTTTATATTCATTGTTAAGGGATTTATGAATGAACATTTTCATTCTTATTGCCCTTGGTACATTTTCAATCATAGTGGAAACATCTTTCTAGTTAGTTGTAAAATAACATATTATCATCTGTGTTTCAAAGTTTAGCACCATCCGTTTTCGAGAACAAGATAAGTCAAGTACTGCGTTAATAACTGCAAATGTTACTGTACAACCCTTAAGCGTTGGGTCATGTTGGCACAAAGCAATTTGCAAAGTTAATTCAAAATGTACTATACGTGAAAGATGGTACATTCAGTTAACTTAAAATACTCTGTTGTTACAGACTGATTTTGTATGTACTGAACACGATCGCTAGATTACTCATGCATTATTGTAATTGCATATAACATAATAACACATGCCTTCTTTGTCCGATTTGTATTATTTTCTTTTATACCAATATGCACCATCGGGATCTAGATCACTACGGACATGTATAGCGTATCCGGGGTTAGGTATATTTGAACATTTCACGTGCTATTTTCAAGTGTTGATTGAACGCCATTACATCGTTATAATATTTTGGCACGAATTTGACATTTAGATATCATAAATACTCTTAATGAATGGTTATACTTTATTTATATAGCATGTCTTCGAACGAATGTATACAGTTAAATATGAAATAATGCCGCCTGTGGATAACAATAAAACTTTTACATATATTGTAATACGCATGTTGGTTTATTGGTACCAGCTGTCAGTGAAGTGCTTAACACGTGATTAATATAATATACTATTCATCCAGACATTCCCCTTGGTGCTATATGCACGTGTTGATTAGCAGAGCAAGTGTTGTCTATTGAATCATCTATATAAAACATGCTTAGTAAAACCTCTAAATGGCCACAAGGATGACCCCTGAACATCTCTTTAGTATTGCTATCATCTTAAGGATTAGAGCAAAGAATACGAATAGATATAGTGGGTTCAGCTTTTAAACTGCCTTTCCTGCTAGCATACCTGTCTCTGTATCAAGAGCTGCTGTTTTCACTCTTTGAAGATACATATCAATGTGGTTAAGACTTTGTCGTTTCGGCTTGTTCTTGGTTTGGCTTTAGAGCTTTATGTAGGGTAGGTGGGACGATAGCCTTCTCTGCTTGCAAACGGGCTTTGTGCGTACGTCCTGTCTTAATTGGCTAAATGTTGGATGTTTTCCCATTTTATATTTGGAAAAGGTTTTCATGGCCCAACGGTTATTCTTAGGCCTGAACTTTGTTTTGCTGGTTCTGGATGCAGTTATCCATGAGGTGGATGCATATTATATTAGGCACTTGACGGTCATCAAGTCGTAGGTTGAGCTCCCCTTCTAAGGCGGATAGCGAGAAGAGCGTAGTGGTTAATGTTCATTAAACACCGACATGTTTAGCAATATTTGTTACTTTTCGACACATACGATGATATTCGGTAACGTTTGTTTTCATTATTTTGTTCATCTAACTAGCAATACTTGACGCCAGTCATGAGGAATGTTAACATGACTCAACCTTTGTTAAAACATTCAAAATATTCTTTACAATCACACACTTGTTCAGATACTTCAACTTAATTTAAAAAACAAGTAGCCGAATCATTTCAGATTAAGGATTAAAACGTAAACACATCACATGAATGCTCTGACATTACAAGCACAGAATATCAACACTGATCGTTATTTTCCAAACTAATTAACTATCAAGAGATTCAGGAATGTCTGTTGTAAAATACATTACGCGTGATTAACAAGTTAATTAACGTTGGAATATACTGTTGTAATCTTTAATTCCAGGAAAAGATTGGAACACCTTGAAACCAAACTCTTTGAAACTAGATCAAGTAAAACAACTGTTCCTTATCAGACGTTTATCAGATAGAGAGTAATTCTAAAATACGTGGTCGTTCCTTAATGACATATAGTTGTATACTGACGGTATCTTTACGTTTTAAGCTTTGAACAGTGATTGTATTATTTTCGCACAAAAATGGTGTTATTTGTTAAATAGTTCTAGTTTTACGACTTAAGTCACTATAGATGCACCATCATTATCATCATCAAGAATTTTACTGAGTGTTACCTCTTTACTTTACGTGTATTCGTATCAGTTAACTATGAAACAACATTGTAATTTATCTCAAAATGAAATAAATTACCGCAATTTGTTGATGAAAGTAGTATTGAGTTTGATTTTATAGTAATGGACGGTGTATGTTATATTATATGAAGGATTGAAACACAAAAAGGTAAACATATTACAGCAGCTGTCCAAGGAAGTATGTACTTAAACTCAAGGTAAGTCTCACCTTGAGGTCGTTCACCTTTTGCCAAGAAGAACAATTCCTACTTCAACGCATGCTTCTGAATGTATCCTTCTGTTTACTGATTTATCAAAGGTTAACGTAACTCAAGCATTACACGTATAACATATTTTTTTAAACAGTAAGTAGTAAAAAGATCTGCAATTACGCAATACCGAAGACGAAATAAAACTGATGTTATTAATCGCTTGACACTTATTCTCTTCTCTTTTACACTCAATTAGAATGTAATAAAGATTTACTACAATAAATGAGGTGTTACATGTACAAACAAATGTACATGGTTTCGTGAGTGTTCTAATGCATCAATATGTATTGACGTTCGTGCTAATACAAAATGTATCTATCAAAGGTGTCTAGGTAAACAAACTACATAATAACATTGCGAATCACTCAATCATTATACATGTAGGTACAGTATCATACATACTAGATATCTGTCCGGTGAGATTACATTAGCAATGTTTCAATGTTTTGTGTCATGTAGGTAACACATTTAAGACAATTTAATTGCTCAGATTCTGGTTCTTGTCAAATTGGGTAGTCGTATAGCATGATAAAGTATATTACATTTTTCAAACGTGTCATTTAAAGAGCTTATTTTGAAATTATCGACTAAATCTGTTTTACGAAATAAATAAACACATTGCCTCATGTCAAGATCAAAGGAGTCTTTAAGGACGTTTTTCATGTTAATGTTGTTGATTTATGAGTTAAAACTCCCTTCCAATGATTAATAACCCTAGCTTATTTTTAGCGCGATTGATTCTGGCTAATATATTACTGTTAAACAAATGTGGTTTTTTAATGTTTAATATTATTGAAATTCAGCAGGGGACGCGTTGATGTTAACAGCCCACACTTATAATAAGATAACTCTGTATAATGTTCTAGAGGACTGTGTGATTATGTAAACTTGCATAAAATATATATCGCTATCCATATACATGTATAAAGATTATATTAAGTCAGAGTGTCTTTTTCTTTTATTCACCATGTCACTCATATTTAAAGTAACTTAGATATTTAAATGAAGATAAGTCATTAGTGTTTCGTTGTGTCTGTTTCGTTTTGTTTCTTTCCGCTCCCGAATCTATTGGATTCGCTTCGTTCCATTCTACGCATTACAGGGCGATTTGTTTCTATGTTTTACAACATTATAGGGTAGGAAATGTCCTGTTTATACATTTGTATATGGAACTACATTGGTTATGACATTACGTGCTTGTCTGAACAACGTGACGGTACACATAAATGCCACTGATATAATATATTTGTTTCCAATTCAATAAAAGTGACATGAACCAAACATTTTGAATGACGATAGTCCACGTCTATTGGCTCAATAGAGATCGGAGAAACCATTCGTCACCCAGCTTATAATAACATATTTCAATTCAATATTTCATAAATATATTTATATTTTTTGTCTTAATGGTCATGTATTTTGTTTTCAGTTAGTTTATTGTATTACCCTTTGTCGTAAAACAATCACACTCGGAATTAAGAAAGATGTGAATGATTTACCAGGAAAATTATGGGAAAGCATCTTATGATCGATTCACTCATGCAACATTGCGAGACGTATTTATGCTTAGTTATATTAAATTAAGAAATGTATGGGAATTGTTTGTAGTCAACATGACCGTTCAAATCAAGTTAGTTGTTGATATAATTAGATCACAATGTCTGAAGAAATCTATGTACATAACATACCACTCAACTTAATAAGGAACATATGAAACGGTATTATTCAGTGCATAGCCACTAGCTTTAGTCAGGAAGAAAACTAAATCGAATGTTTATTTGTTTACTGTACTAATGTATACGCATTGAATTTCATGCACATGTGATTGATGTGTACTTCTACGGTAAATATTTTGATTAAGCGTATGATGTTCTTCTGCGGTAAATAATTATGCTGACGATACAATGTATTAGCAAGACATATTTTGATAAGATAAAAGTGAGAACTTCGCTAATCTAATGCACAGTCCTCGACGTAATACCAAACAAACACGCCAGTTATTGAACTACACGATGAGTTAACGAGTACAGTATTTGCGTGTTCAGTTGATTTGTCAGTGAAGTTTTCTTATCTATTTTCCTTCATAAGTTGGTTTGCACTTGTGATGTTATAGATAAAAAAATATTTTATTTTCTGAAATAATGACAAGACAAAATCACACGTGGCTCTTTTTGTGTTTTATCATGCACAAATAATTACTTTGATTCTGAATAATACAAAAACAATAAAATGCTTTCCGTCCCGTTGGATTTAAATTGTGTTGTACATGTTGTATTATATGCATTATGATACGTTGATATACCATTTAGCTGGTCTCAATAATCTAAATAGCAGTAATATGTCTCATCCTTGACTTATTGAATGATTCGTCCGAGCTGAATCGGAGTGTTCTTTGTTCTATACATAGCACGCCGATGGGTATAGTGCTTATATTTCGACAATGTTCATCTTCCGCAACATATAAAAAAAATACATCAACACATTGTTGTATCGCCTTTTTTTAAAAAAAAAATAGCATGCACCAATCCAGAAATATTCCTATTGTTCCTCAGTACTTTTTGTAGACAGGAAATAGAGTTTCAGTACCGACAGTTCATTTCCGCAATATGAAAAATGTGGTGAAAACATGGTTAATCCACATTGTCTGCTTTAGCATTGAATATACATGTAAGGCATTGGTTCGGCGATGTACTGCCGACTGAAATTAATGAGCATTCAGGACAACGGGAACAGGTTCTTCGTGGTCTAGGGGAAGCTTCGGGAAGTCAACATGCAGTGATATCGGAAGGCATTGTGGTGAATCGGACGGTAATGGAAGCAATCGGGAGAACGTCGCCGATGTAGAATTCCGTAGTGAGACCTAAGCTTTAGATGGTGGTCTTGAAAGTATGAACAACATACATATCATATAATATTTTCCTACTAGTATTTGATACGTGCCGTCTATGTTTTCGGAACCGTCCACAGTTACAGAGTTGTTATTTAGAGTGTCATCCTCGGGAATGGTATTGCATGTATCGACACTCGGAAACGAAAGGTTGTATGACGCCCTATATCAATGCAGTTTCGGGCAATTGTTGCGAGGCTTGATATCAGGATAGTCTGAGTGAAATACTGTTCGTATATGTCAGATTTTTGACAGCTGGGACTTTAACATTCGAGCTTTCGACAGATGAAACTAGGACTTTCGCATTTTCATTTTCTCGTCCAGCTGTGTTTTAGGCATTGTGTATTGTACGTTTTGTAATTGTGGTCTCTGTTGTTTTTATGTTTCCCTGTCCGTTAAGTCTCCATATATGGTTGAAATAGTGTTGCCTTTGTGAGACTTCGGACAATATATAAAACACACTTCACCGATAAGAAATGATAAGCCGTTATAAGGCACTCGCAACTGAAAAACAATGAGGTTCAAAAAACCTGTTATATCCATTTTGTAAGGAATATAAAAATGAAAACTTTCATTTTAACTGCCCTTGGTTAAATGTCTGTGCATTGTATGATACCACATATTAAATGCGTAAACACTATCATAGCGGAAACATGTTTCTATTTTAATTAAGTTGTAAAAAAACAAATTAGCAACTGTGTTTCAAAGTTAAGCACCATCCGTTTTAGAGAAATTACACCAAAATGCCATAAATATTCAAGAATTTAAAGTAGAATACTCGTTAAATGCTAATTTGTATTCAAGCAGTTGCGATACAAACCAATTGGAGAGGTGTTTAACTGCGTAAATTTATTGCCTTATCATAATTTAAAGTCGCACAAAAACACGGGATTCCTACTGATACATTGAGCTTTTATTGTCGCTGTTTCAAAGAAATATTGACTTTAGTGCCACTTTACGAGGTAAATCTGGTTTTAACTTGAAACAAAACACGAAAATTGCATTTAATATGGATTATGTGGCAAATCTGGTAGGAACATATCAATCGGTTTTGCGTATATTCACATGCAAATCATACAACAGTTCAATTTAATCCGTGTCTTTATTGTGGAGAACTAATTATCTATCAATTTTATACACGAATACGGACATTTTATAGTTAGCAGTGTCATAGCATGTCTGATTGCTAAAGGGTTCTGATTAAGTGGAATCATTTTAAACACTAGTATGACCAAACACAGACGGAATATTAAAACATGTTGAGAGCAATATATAAGAAAGGACCAACATAGATATTTTGACGACTTCGGGGGAATGTATATGATTGATCAATAGTCAACGCGACAAGCTGTGAGGGAGTGAAAAAAGACCAGTTTCGAAAATGAATATTTTTGTAATGCCGAGCATAGCCTTTATTTGCCAGTCAGCTTCCTGCTGAAATATGGCTGGCGTATATGTGTTTCCACCCGGAAGGGAACCCGGATTGCCAGATTGGACGGTAAGCGCGCAAACCACTGAGCTACAATTAGTCTGACGTTATGCGACAAAACACACGCAATGAATGTGTCTGATGAAGCTTATGTGTAGATCTGTCTGATGAATGAGTCCAAATTGTACACAAATTAGATAAATACATATTAAGTATGACGGACACTTGAATAATTCTCTGGCGTGATATAAAATTGTTACAATTATTACATATTACAAACGTCAACTATATAAATAGCCCATTGTGCAATCTCAAGATTAACGAAATTGTGTTGTTTCGAAATAATGCTTTTAAACGGCCACAAAATGCAAGTAATTACAGAGATCTTTTAAAAATTTCAAACTGATTACGGCGTCCAATTTCAAGTATTTTGTGTTGATAAACTTAATGTAAAAGCCATTTACTTTTAAAAGTCAGTAAATAAGCATTGCTACTGGTATGTGGAAAATTCCTTTCATTTTATCACTTGAATAAAAGCATAACATTCCTTGTATCTTGAGATTTACGAAATTTTACATTAAAGCGATAATACGATGGTTGTCCGGAAACGTCGCGAACTTTGTCTCCCATGTCAACACTATACGCACAAATGTCCAGAAAAGCTTTTACATATTATTCATTAGTTATTTCTTTACATAATTATGTGTGATATTGAAAATTCAGTTCTTGTTACTTGATTAACTAATGCGAGTTGGGTAGAGTCGCCGCATGGCGATTTATATTTTGTAAAAACGTATCGGCTTTCATTCAAGAGCTAATAACTTAATAAGTGTTCTTATCTGTGCATTAAAAAATATTCCCATGTCGACACCATAGGTTCGCACGATTTTGTACGAAATTTAATGTTGATAATGTCATTAACAGCAAAACTGTGAATTTATTCGCACCGCTCCGGTTTTGGCGTCATTCAAACATGGCGACGTCAGGGAAATGTGCGCGCAAATAATTACTGCTGGACTATGGTCTGACACCCGCATAATCAAAAACAGAAGTCAAAAATAATGGAGGGAATGTAAGTTGGGCTTTTATCTACACCTGATGTAAGGGTTTTAAATGGAACTTGAGACGTTAGAACCCTACTGCTCCACTCGACTTGTACGCTTGGTATTTCAGATTACAATATTGATGCCTAAGTGTTTGATTCCGTTTTATCCAGTAGACTTTCTGATGGCGCCATTAAACAGCTACATTGGAATACATCGTAAATTGTTTCGACTGTGAAAACTTACCCCTCGTTGAACCTTTGCACATCATGCACCTACATATTCAAATTTTATAAAGAAACGTCCGACTGTTGTCTCGAAATCGTTAAATATGACCTAGAAAAATAATGAATTTTAATTTACTAGTAAACATTACTCGATCCCTGCCTATGCCACTGCATAATTTCTCTGAAATTCAAGAATAACCCACATGCTCCACTCGATCAAAGTTTAAATTGGTACATTTGAGGGTGGTGTCTGTACGTGTTCGATATTCCTGGGAGCAGCAGATCCATGTATGTATGCATGTATTCGAAATAATGTAAACAGTTAAATATGAAATGTTGCCGCTTGTGGATAACAATAAAATTATGACATATATTATAATATGTATGATGAGTTATTGCTATCAGCTGTCAGTCAAGTGCTAAACACGTGATTACTTTTATAGTTCAGTATTCATCAAGACATTCCCCTCGGTGCCACATGGCTAATCGCTAGCAGTGCACCAATGTCAATTAAATATTGTTTATAGTATCGGTCATAGCATGCTATGTAAAACACCTTAAAGTACCACCTGAACATGACGTTATTCATGCTATAGTCCTACGGATTAGAGCAAAACATTCTTACATTTTGTATTGATATAATAGGATCAGCATTTAAATTGCCTATTCTGCTCGCATCTCTGTGTATCTTTATCAGCTTAAAATATATTTGCCAAAGGTGTTATTCAAGAATTTGTTGAAAACTGTCAGACAAATTATATTTTGTTACCTTGTTTCTGAATAACACTTCACAGTCGTCCAGGAAAGGGGATATCATTTGTTCATATCATTTATTTTAACATGACAGATTTTGGGGCAGTTGGTAATGTGGCTGTCTTCAATTGTGTGTGTATTTACTTGCAAGACTATCCATTGAAATTAAACCAAATCGCAGTATTACATAGTTGTACATCTGTGTATACAGGTTATTCATACAAGTGTATAGTTTATCTACTACCAAGATTTTAAGAACGACAGTGAACTTACAATGCAATCGATAGCGTCGTTCTCTATTCACGCGTAAAAATGACAGTGAAACTGAGTAATGTCAGATTTTACTTGAAAAGCGTAGTTTTATGTTTACATAATTCGTTTGGAGCCATAAATGCTGAATTTTAGGTACATTATGTTCTAGAATTATTTTCAAATTTGTAGTATTTTGTCACTTTGAATTGCAAATTTTGGGTAATTATATTTTATATCTGAAATACTTATATTTTATATTCAAAGTTTTATCACAAAACGTCGGTAGTTTTTTACAATCGTAAAAAGTATACAATGCAGTTTTAAATGGTTGTTTGCGGCAATTGTACTATGTATTAAACTACGAAGATGTGGACACAACAATACACATATATCATCGCATCCGATGAAAGAAATATGAAGACCTCAGACACGATATCCATACCCGCTGGTATTCCTACATAAGAAACAAACACTTTCTATAATAAATCAGTCTGCTAATCAGCGTCACGATGTTCAGCGAGATAATGATGTCTTGCTTATCCTTTTGAATCTCATTGGACATTGCTCTTTCCACTTTGATTATTAAAGTGATACGTCAAACTTTGTGGAAATTTATGTTGTGGTGTTTGTCTATTACATATAATTTATGTTATCCTTATGTCGAATACTCGATGCTTTCAAACAAAAATATTATATTAAGTCAGACAGGGAAGGCAGCACTCAACTTAACCAGCCGAGCACAGAAAACATTAAAAACACACAAAACACAGTGCCCGACTGAACAAACCGAGCACAGGAAGCATAAAACACATAAAGACACAATGCCCAACTAAACAAGCGCAGATCCGCCCAAGTCCAAGCTGTCGCATCAGGGCCATAAGATACATGTTAGTCCTTGACCGAATTCCACAGCACAATGCTTTAAATATATCAGAAGGTTTTTCAATGTATGGACTTACTGCAAATTATAAGACAAATATAATAAACTTCGTATTGATGAGTCGTTAGGTACATTGGCATTTATAATTCAGTAATCAGTATTATCTTGCATGGGTGAAATATATTCATATAAAAGGTAGACTCATAGTGCTGTGTTACCTTCTTCGACTGTGAACACTTACCCTTTGTTGAACTTTTGCAACTCATGTAGCTACATAGTTTTATATTTTATAAAGAAACGTCCGTCTGTTGTCTCAAACTCGATAAATATGACCTAGAAAAATAAAGTGACATTTACAACTTAAACATTATTAAAAATGAACAATGAATGCGATGCCAGTCTCAAAATGGGTCGAATGTAATGATCATTTTATTCATCATTTGTGCCATTATCAATACTTGAGGAAAATGTATCCGGAGTAAGGTATATTTGAATATTTTACATTTTATTTTCAAGTGTTGATTGAACGTCAGTACATTGTTATAATGTTTTGACAATTGTTTGACATACAAATATCTGGAATATTCTACATAAGTGGTAATACTTGATTTATATAACATGTCTGCGAACGAGTTATTACAGTTAAATATGAAATGTTGCCGCCTGTGGATAACAATAAACTTATGACAGATAGTGTAATATGTATGATGGTATCAGCTGTCAGAGAAGTGCTAAACGTGTAATAACTATAATACAATATCATTCAAGACATTACCCTCGTAGCTAAAGGCACGTGATGATTAGCATTGCAACTATCAGTCAGGTATTGTTTATTGAATCGTCTATCGACAACATGCTTAGCATTGTGTCCTGTAATTGTGGTTTGTCTTGTTTTAACGTTTCCTGTTTTAGTTCAGTGCTGCCATTTCTGTTGGCATCTCTGTATCAGAAGCTGTTGTTTTCACTCCATGTAGATGCTTATCAATGTAGTTGAGCCTTTACCGTTTCAGCCAGTTCTTGGTTTGGCTTTAGAGCTTTGTTTAGAGTAAGTCGGACGGTAGCTTTCTCTGCTTGCTAAAAGGCTTTGTGCTTAAGTCTCATTTCAAATGGCCATCTGTCGGACTACTTTTTTCATCTTACTATAAAGTAATATTCGGCGGCAGTCATGAGTAATATAAACATGACTCCATGTTTGTTAAAAAATCTAAATTCTTAACAATAACACACTTATTCGGATACTTTAGTTAAATCTAGAAAATACAACATTTTGAAAATAAAGTAGCTGAATCATTCGAGATTAAGGGTTAAATCGTAAACAAAGCACATGAATACTCTGACATTATAAGCACAGAGTCGCAACACTAATTGATATTTTCCAAACTAATTAACTTTCAAGAGCTTCAGGAATGTCTGTTGTAAAATACATTATGCCTGATTAACAAGTTAATCAACGTTTGTATATACTGTTGTAACTTGAAATTCCAGGAAAAGATTGGAACACCTTGAAACCGAACTCTTTTAAACTTAAAAATAATTGGGTTGGTATTTCACAAAGCATCTTAACAGAAAACATCAATATTTTGATATGAATGAAAGAGGAATAACCCAAGCCATGTTTGTTTGTGATTATTGTAGCTCTTTACAGGATGCTATTCAAACACTTGATAGTCTTGATGTTCCTGTTTAACTGGTACGTTGTGTTCTGCATCAGACTTTTATCGATTTGTGTGTAATTATATAATACATAGCCGTTCATTAATGACATATACGACATAGTTTTGTACTGATGGGGCGTAAAAAGACAGTATCTAGAAGTTTTAAGTTATTGTATTATTTTCGAAAAAATATGATGTTATGTTTAGAAGAGTTCTTGTTTTACGAGACATGTCATTATAGATGCTCAATCATTATCACATCATCAACGTCACATCATCAATTTTACCCATTCTCACATTATCACTATCAACGTCATAAATGGTGACATCATTTTGGCTTTCACCATTTTCATCAACGTCATCTTCATAATGACCTTCAAACAGTGATTTATTTAACTGAGTTTAACCAATTAACTTGACGTGCATTCGTATAGGTTAACTAGGAAACAACATTGTAACACATCTGAACCCCTTGTGAGTGACTAAACCCACACCATACTGTTGCCTTATTACGACCATGTACCACTCGAAATGAATCATAATACCGGAATTGACTGATTAAAGTAATATTGAGTTTGAATTTGTAGTAATAGACGGTGGTGAATAATGTACATTTTATGAATGAATGATACAGTGAAAGGTAAACATATTTATGGAACGGGAAGTACAACAGCTGTCTAAGGAAGTATGTACTCAAGCAGCAAGGTAGGTTGAGATCGTTCACCTCTCGACAAGGAGTACACTTTTAACTGCAAATTTATGATTCAATCTTTATGCTTCTGGGTACTAATATATCAAAGGTTAACGTTACTCACATATTGCAATGTTCTTTAACAGCTACTAATTGTAGTTAAGAGGTCTCCAGTTACGTAATACCGAAGACAAAAACTGGTATCAGTAATTACATTCCTTTACACTCTCGGACTGCATTTCTTCTCTCATGCCCTCTGACATTGCGTCGCATATCGTCAGTAATTGGAATTGGACATTGATCTATATATCAATAAACATTTACTTTTATGGCAATGAATATAGATAGTAGTCCATGTTCATAAGATCGGGAGTTCTTTAATACACAAATATGCATTGGCGTCCATGTTAACACGAACTGTATTTCTTTCATAGTTGTCTAGGTAAACAAATTTCAAAAAAGCATTAATATTCGCTCTGTCATGTTTTGTAGCATACATACCAGATACGTATCTTACCCAGGGAGGTTGATGTTTAATGTTATGTGTCAAGTAAGTAACACCTTTAAGACAATTTAATTGTTCAGATTCTGGTTCTTGTCAAATTGAGTAGTTGTATAACCTGATAAAATACATTTTATTTTTCACACGTGTCATTCTAAAGTGCTAATGTTATAATTATCGACTAAATTTGTTAAATCTGTTATACAAAATAAATAAACAGATGGCCTCCAGTCGAGATCAAAGAAGTCACCGATGATGTTTTTCATGTTAATATTGTTGATTGACGAGTTAATTTACTACCACAATGATTGATAATCTAACAGTATTTTGTAACTCACCTGGTTCTGGCTATTATATTCATGTTAAACGAAGGTGTTTTTTTGAAAGTTTAGTATACTGAGGGTCACTGAAAAGTTACCACTTATATATACCTCCGTATTTTGTACACAATATGACTTATCGGTACAAAAGTTTTGTAGTGTGTGCATTTGAATATTGTTAAATAGGATAGCTGTAACCTCACAGTAAGATCAAAACATAGTCGTTTTCGGCTTTTAACACAGTGTAACGTGAATGTTAAAATGTAAGAGTCAATAGGGTGGTAACTTTTCATTAACGCTGAGTATATAATTGAATTGTGGAGGTGAAGTGTTGATGTTAACAGCCCACGCATACACACTAGAAAATAAGATAACTCTGTCTAATTGGCTAGATGACTGAATGTTTATGTGTACTTTTATAATATAGTTTGCTATTCAGATAACGCATTGAAGATACCATAGTTATATCAGAACGCAGAAGTTCGAGCGGCACACATAGTTCTACATGTACTGACGACCTTATCCATGTAGTTATAAGAATCATGCATATTTGAAATTTTCATCTCAAGGAGCTTCTTTTGAGCCTATTATCATAAAAGTCGGAAGTGGTCATGTTGACCAAATTGAAGTTGAAAAAGCTTGTTTTTACATAAGTGATGAATAGTTTTCAGACAATTATGTCTTGTTTTCTCAAAAGGTTGACTTTGCATTTACAACCTTATATTTTTTAGCCAGCGATCTATAGTAAAGTACGTCTAACAGTCCTGTGAATTCGCATGTGTTTAACTAAACATAAGAAATTTATGTCCCGTTTTGTCCTGTTTTGTTTTCTTTTGTTTTGTTTCCTTCCGCTCCGATCTGATTCGTGGCATTCTAATCTATGCATACAGGACAATTCGTTTTAATGTTTTATCACATTATATAGTCCAGTTAGGATATTTTGACAATGATGTTGCAGTTAATGTGTACGCAAAAAACACAACCATTGTCGTAACAGGTAGAGCGAAGTTTTGTATGTTAGTTTAGCATTGAAATTATAGTTGTTTGTACAGTATAAGCCTTTATAATTGGTTTACACCGTTATAGTGGACTCGACGCTGCATCACTGGATTTTAATCCTGACCGGACTATAGGTACGGTACGAGTAATGTCCTGTTTATGTATAGAATCACATTGGCTTTGACATTAAGTGCTTGCCTGAACAACGTAACGGTACACATGAATGCCAAAGATATTGCCTCATGTCGAGATCAAAGGAGTCTTTAAGGATGTTTTTCATGTTAATAGTGTTGATTTACGAGTTAAAACTCCCTTCCAATGATTTATAACCCTAGCTTATTTTTAACGCAATTGATTCTGGCTAATACGGTATATTTCTGTTAAACAAATGTGGTTTTTAATGTTTAATATTATTGAAATTCAGCAGGGGACGCGTTGATGTTAACAGTCCACGCTGATGATAAGATACCTCTGTATAATGTTCAAGAGGACTGTGTGATTATGTATACTTTCATAAAATATATATTGCTATTCATATACATGTAAAAAGACTATATTAAGTCAGACAGGGAAGGCAGCACTCAACCTAACCAGCCGAGCACAGAAAACATTAAAAACACACAAAGCACAATGGCCAACTGAACGAACCGAGCAAATGGAACATATAACGCGTTCATGAACTTGTGCATGTACTTCATATCAGCAATTTGGCATCCTCTGTCATATTTAGTGACCATAGTTAACAGAATTACCAATCTGAACAAGAAGTCATACAATGTCAGAGTACATATTGACCAAGATTGTAGTTCATAGATGGTCAAACTGTTGAGGGCCTGGGTCGTGGATGAGGGCCGTCACATGTTTTTTCTTTTATTCACCATGTCACTCATATTTAAAGTAACTTAGATATTTAAATTAAGATAAGTCGTTAATGTTTCGTTGTGTTCTGTTCTGTTTCGTTTCGTTTCCTTCCGCTCCCGAATCTATTGGATTCGCTTCGTTCCATTCTACGCATTACGGGGCGATTTGTTTCTATGTTTCAATTCAATATTTCATAAAAAATATTTATATGCATTGTCTTAATGGTCATGTATTTTGTTTTCAGTTGGTTTATTGTATTACCTTTTGACGTAAATCAATTACACTCGGAATTAAGAAAGATGTGAATGATTTACCAGGAAAATTATGGGAAAGCATCTTATGATCGATTCACTCATGCAACATTGCGAGACGTATTTATGCTTCGTTATATGAAATTAAGAAATGTATGGGAATTGTTTGTAGTCAACATGACCGTTCAAATCAGGTTAGTTGTTGATATAATCAGATCACAATGTCTGAAGAAATCTGTGTATCATATCATACTTCCATAACATACCTCTCAACTTAATAAGGAATATATGAAACGGTATTATTCAGTGCATAGCCACTAGCTTTAGTCCGGAAGAAAACTAAATCGAAAGTGTATTTGTTTACTGTACTAATTTATACGCATTGAATTTCATGCATATGTGATTGATGTGTACTTAGATACGAGAAATATTGTGATTTAGCGTATGATGTTCTTCTGTGGTAAATATTTTGACGATACAATGTAAAAGCAAGACTGATTTTGATAAGATAAAAGTGAGAAATTCGCTAATCTAATGCACAGTCCTCGACGTAATACCAAACAAACACGCCAGTTATTGAACTACACGATGAGTTAACGAGTACAGTATTTGCGTGTTCAGTTGATTTGTTAGTGAAGTTTTTCTTATCTATTTTCCTTCATAAGTTTGTTTGCACCTGTGATGTTATAGATAAAAAAATATTTTATTTTCTGAAATAATGACAAGACAAAATCACATAATGGCTCTTCTTGTGTTTTATCATGAACAAACGATTGCATTGATTCACGAATAATACAAAAACAATAAAATGCTTTCCGTCCCGTAGGATTTAAATTGTGTTGTACATGTTGTATTATATACATTATGATACGTTGATATACCATTTAGCTGGTCTCAATAATCTAAATAATCTTCCGCAACATATAAAAAAATACATCAACACATTGTTGTATCGCCTGTTTATTTAAAAAAAATAGCATGCACTAATCCAGAAATATTCCTATTGTTCCTCAGTACTTTTCGTAGACAGGAAATAGAGTTTCAGTACCGACAGTTCATTTCCGCAATATGAAAAATGTGGTGAAAACATGGTTAATCCACATGTTCTGCTTTAGCATTGAATATACATGTAAGGCATTGGTTCGGCGATGTACTGCCGATTGAAATTAATGAGCATTCAGGACAACGGGAACAGGTTCTTCGTGGTCAAGGGGAAGCTCCGGGAAGTCAATAGACAGTGATATCGGAAGGCATTGTGATGAATCGGACGATAATGGAAGCAATCGGGAGAACGTCGCCGATGTAGAATTCCGTAGTGCGACCTAAGCTTTAGATGATGGTCTTGAAAGTATGAACAACATACATAATTATCATTTCCTATTTTCCTACATGTATTTGATACGTGCCGTCTATGTTTTCGGAACCGTCCACGGTTACAGAGTTGCTATTTAGAGTGCATCCTCGGGAGTGGTGTTGCATGTATCGACACTCGGCAACGAAAGGTTGTATGACGCCCTATATAAATGCAGTATCGGGCAATTGTTGCGAGGCTTGATACCAGGATAATCTGAGTGAAATACTGTTCGTATATGTCAGATTTTTGACATCTGGGACTTAAACATTCGAGCTTTTGACAGATGAAACTTGGACTTTCGCATTTTCATTTTCTCGTCCAGCTGTGTTTTAGGCATTGTGTCTTGTACGTTTTGTAATTGTGGTCTCTGTTGTTTTTATGTTTTCTGTACAACACCTTCCCTGTCCGTTAAGTTTCCATATATGGTTGAAATAGTGTTGCCTTTGTGAGACTTCGGACAATATATAAAACACACTTCACCGATAAGAAATGATGAGCCGTTATAAGACACTCGCAACTGAAAAACAATGAGGTTCAAAAAACCTTTTATATCTATTTTGTAAGGAATATAAGAATGAAAACTTTCATTTTAACTGCCCTTGGTTAAGTGGCTGTACATTGTATGATACCACATATTAAATGCATAAACACTATCATAGCGGAAACATGTTTCTATTTTAATTAAGTTGTAAAATAACAAAATAGCAAATGTGTTTCAAAGTTAAGCACCATCCGTTTTAGAGAAATTACACCAAAATGTCATAAATATTCAAGAATTTAAAGTAGAATACTCGTTAAATGCTAATTTGTATTCAAGCAGTTGCGATACAAACCAATTGGAGAAGTGTTTAACTGCGTAAATTTATTGCCTTATCATAATTTAAAGTCGCACAAAAACACGGGATTCCTACTGATACATTGAGCTTTTATTGTCGCTGTTTCAAAGAAATATTGACTTTAGTGCCACTTTACGAGGTAAATCTGGTTTTAACTTGAAACAAAACACGAAAATTGCATTTAATATGGATTATGTGGCAAATCTGGTAGGAACATATCAATCGGTTTTGCGTATTCTCACGTGCAAATCATACAACAGTTCAATTTAATCCGTGTCTTTATTGTGGAGAACTAATTATCTATCGATTTTTTACACGAATACGGAAATTTTATAGTTAGCAGTGTCATAGCATGTCTGATTTCTAAAGGGTTCCAATTAAGTGGAATCAGTTTAAGTACTAGTATGATCAAACACAGACGGAATACTAAAACATGTTGAGAGCAATATATAAGAAAGGACCAACATAGATATTTTGACGACTTCGGGGGAATGTATATGATCGGTCAATAGTCAACGCGACAAGCTGTGAGGGAGTGAAAAAAAGACCAGTTTCGAAAATGATTTTTTTTAATGCCGAGCAAAGCCTTTATTTGCCAGTCAGCTTCCTCCTGAAATATGGCTGGCGTATATGATTGCCAGATTAAACGGTAAGGGCGCAAACCACTGAGCTACAATTAGTCTGACGTTATGCGACAAAACACACACAATGAATGTGTCTGATGAAGCTTATGTGTAGATCTGCCTGATGAATGAGTACAAATTGTATACAAATTAGATAAATGCATAAGTATGACGGACACTTGAATAATTCTCTGGCGTGATAAAAAAATTGTTACAATTATTACGTATTACCTACGTCAACTACGTGGGGAGATCCAAAAGTTATGTCACTGGTGCTATAAAATTGTGCATACTGTAAATAAAACAACGCAATTTTACACGTAGCTACATTAATCTATTTCCAATATAAAAACCAAATTACATGATAATGCAATTATTTGTTAATGAGATATACGTGTACATGGGAAGCCTACTAACGGACATCGCCGCTAGCCAATGACGTCAACGACGTCGTAAACATAATTTGATGTTACTTACATCATTCCTTTTCAAAGTGTCGTTCTTGATGTTCTATACAGCGCTCATGTCTGTTCACCCATTTATTAAACACATTTACATACTAGAGTCTTTATGTACTAGTGAGGAAAACCCATTGTTGCGGGCCTGTCTTGATCCAGGGTCAAAGAAATACACCCATGTTTCATAAACTGGAATTATACGCTGGAAAAAATAGCGTCATGTTCGTGTGTGGCGACATGACGTCAGTGGTATAATTTGAATGTCTATATAATGCTATTTTGATATTCAAACAATATGACACAAATGATATTAATCAAAATTGAATTACTTTACATTTTGATATAAATTTTCTTGACGTACGCCAACAAATAAACTCATCAGCGGAGCAGTGACATTACTTTTGGATCTACCCACGTATATAAATAGCCTATTGCGCAATCTCAGAATTAACGAAAGTTTGTTGTTTCGAAATAATGTTTTTAAACGGCCGCAAAATGCAAGTAATTACAGAGATCTTTTAAAAATTTCAAACAGATTACGGCTTCCAATTTTAAATTTGTTTGTGTTGATAATTGTAAAAGCCACTTACTTTTAAAAGTCAGCAAATAAGCATTGCTACTGGTATGCGGAAAATTCCTTTCATTTTTTCACTTGAATAAATGCATAACATTCCTTGTATCTTGAGATTTACGAAATTTTACATTAGAGCGAAAATACGAGGGTTGTCCGCAAACGTCGCGAACATTGTCTCCCATTTCAACACTACGCACAGTTGTCCAGACAAGCTTTTACATATTATTCATTAGTTATTTCTTTACATATGTGTATATTGAAAATTCATTTCTTTCTTAATTTTATTAATTATACATGATTAACTAATGCGAGTTGGGTAGAGTCGCCGCATGCCCTTTTATATTTTGTAAAAACGTATCGGCTTTCATTCAAGAGCTTAAAACTTAATAAGTGTTCTTATTTGTGCATTAAGAATATGCTGACACAGTAGTTTCGCACGTTTTGTACCAGATTTAAGGTCGATAATTTCATTAACAGCAAAACTATGAATTTATTCGCCCGCTCCGGTTTTTGCGTCATTCAAAAATGGTGAAGTCAAATAATTACTGCCGGACAATGGTCTGACACCCGCATAATCAAAAACAGAAGTCAAACATACAAATAATGGAGGTAATGTAAGTTGGACACTTGTCTACACCTAGTGTAAATGTAAACTTGGCGACACAATGAAGAGTGGCAAGCCTAAAAGGAAAACTCGGCCCTAATTTACAGAGCGAAAAACGTCATCCACTAAAACTGTTGCACATAAAATCTTTCCGGAAAATTAATATACGTGTCGAGTATCTTTCTGAGCTTTAACTGTCCTGTTTGATTTACGAAAATGCGTCGATCGGACCTACTTCAGGTGAAATAAAACCACGCAGAGTAGTATTACTTTAAGATATCAACATTAAATTGTGCAAATACAATGATAACATATCTCTTAAAAAGACTATGTATGCAGAGTGTGAATACAATGGACGACAATACAACACAAACCAATGTTCGCGACTTTTTTGGACCACCCTCGTAATCTCAATAACACTGGAGTTTACTAGTAATAAACATATTGTTCAACTGTGTTATCAATGTTATCAACACTTTCGCAACCATTGCCTGGCATAATTTATCTTGTATGTGAGTAACATAATGAGTAAAATGACAATATTGTATAAATCACTACTCACGTCTTTTACTTTCAGCGCTTGCTTTCACAAATAATGAATACTTGTTTTACAGAAATTATTGCGACGTTAGAACCCTACTGCTCCACACGACTTGTACGCTTGGTATTTCTGATTTCAATATTGATGGTTAAGTGTTTGATTCCTTTTCGTCCAGGAGACTTTCTGGTGGTGCCATTAAACAGTTACATTGGAATACAACGTAAATTGTTTTGACTGTGAAAACTTGCCCTTCGTTGAACCTTTGCACATCAGATTTTATAAAGAAACGTCCGTCTGTTGTCTCGAACTCGGTAAATATGACCTAGAAAAATAGTGAAATTTAATTTAAACAGTAGTCGATCCCCGCCAATGTCACTGCTTAATTTTTCTGAAATTCAAGAATAACCCACATGCTACACTCGATCAAAGTTTGAATTGGTACATGTGAGGGGGTGTCTGTACATGTTCGATATTCCTGGGAGCAGCAGATCCATGTATGTATGCACGTATTCGAAATAATGTAAACAGCTAAATATGAAATGTTGCCGCTTGTGGATAACAATACAATTATGATATATAATATAATATGTATGATGAGTTATTGCTATCAGCTGTCAGTAAAGTGCTAAACACGTAATTACTTTTATAGTTCAGCTAGCAGTGCACCAATGTCAATTAAATGTTGTTTACGGTATCGGCCATAGACAACATGCTAAGTAAAACCTCTTAAAGTACCACCTGAACATGACGTTATTTATGCTATTGTATTACAGATTAGAGCAAAACATTCTTACATTTTGTATTGATATAATAGGATCAGCATTTAAATTGACTATTCTGTTCGCATCTCTGTGTCTTTATCAGATTACAAACATATTTATCAAAGATGTTTTTCAAGAATTTGTTGAAATCTGTCAGAGAAATTATATGCTAAAATAATTGGGAAAATGTCACCCTGCTTCTGACCAAATTCGGTCCAATGTAATTTCTGAATAACACTTCACAGTCCAGGAAAAGGAGTATCATTTGTTCATATCATTTAATTTCAAATGACAGACATCGGTGCAGTTTGTGATGTGGCTTTCGTTAATTGTGTGTGTATTTACTTGAAATTAAATTGCAGTATTTCATAGTTGTACATATTATGTATACAGGTTATTCATACAAGTGTATACTTTATCTACTACCAAGATTTTAATAACGACAGTGAACTTACAATGCAATCGATAGCGTCGTTCTCTATTCACGCGTAAGATTTTACAAATTGTAAAAAACAGAAGCTGCCAAAATGACAGTGAAACTGAGTAATGTCAGGTCTTACTTGAAAATCATAGTTTATGTTTACATAATTCGTTTAGAGCCATAAATGCTCAATTTTAGGTATATTATGTTCTAGAATTATATTCAAATGTGTAGTATTTCGTCACTTTGAAAAGCAAATTTTGGTAATGATATTTTGTATCTGAAATACTTATATGTTTTATCACAAAATATGTCGGTAGTTTGTTACAATCGTAAAAATTATACAATGCAGTTTTAAATGGTTGTTTGCGGCAATTGTACTCTGTATTTAACTACGAAGATGTGGACACAACAATGCACATGTATCATCGCATCCGATGAAAGAAATATGAAGACCTCAGACACGTTCTCAATACCCGCTGGTATTCCTACATAAGAAACAAACACTTTCTATAATAAATCAGTCTGCTAATCAGCGTCACGATGTTCAACGAGATAATGATGTCTTGCTTATTCTTTTGAATCTCATTGGACATTGCTCTTTCCACTTTGATTATAAAGTGATACGTCAAACTTTGTGGAAATTTATGTTGTGGTGTTTGTCTATTACAGATAATTTATGTTATCCTTATGTCGAATACTCGATGCTTTCAAACAACATGCGGCTAGCATTAGGGCCATAAGATACATGTTGGTCCTTGACCGAATTCCACAGCACAATGCTTTAAATATATCAGACGGTTTTTCAATGTATGGAATTACTGCAATTTATAAGAGGATTATAATTAACATCTTATTGGTAAGTCGTTAGAAACATTGACATTTATAATTCAGTTTTTGCTTTCATGGGTAAAATATATTCATATAAAAGGTAGACTCATGGATAGTTCAACTATAGTGCTGCGTTACCTACTTCGACTGTGAACAATTACCCTTTGTTGAACTTTTGCAACTCATGTACAACCCCTAAACTACTTTTCTGGTAGCAAAAAAACGTCTTTGTGCTTACGTCTTGTCTAAAATGGTTCAATATTTGATGTTTTTTTTTCCATTTTATTTTTCAAAGTGGTTTGTTTTTAGGGCCCCATAGGTAATTCTGAGCCCTGAATTTCGAACCTTGTCCAGTTTTGGCTTTGCTCTTGATGCTGTTATCCATGAGTGTGATGCATATTATTCTTGGTATCGTAAGGCGCATGTGCTGACTTGCCGTAGGACATTGTATTTGTATTTGTTCATGTTCCAGAATGCTTCTTCACGTTGTCAAGCTTTTTGAGAGACCTCTCTTGAAAGTGTCCACGACAGCCGAGAGTCAAGTGTGGTACCAAGGACAAATATAATCCTAATCAGACAGGGAAGTTAGCATTCTTCAGAAACAGAAAGTTAGTATCTCTACCTGTATTACTTGACGGTCATCAAGTTGGATAGCTAAAAGGGCGTAGTGGTTAATGTTCATTAAACACCGACAGGTTTAGCAATAGCTGTTACTTTTCAAAACATACGATGATATTCGGTAACGTTTGTTTTCATTATTTTCACGATATTTGACGTCAGTCATGAGTAATATTGACATGACTTGACATTTTGGTAAATAAATCAAACTATTCTTTATAATTACACACTTGTTCGGATACATGTACTTCAAATACATTTAAAAAAAATAAAGTAGCCTAGTCATTTCAGATTAAGAGTTAAAACGTAAACACACCGGATGAATGCTCTGACATTACAAGCATAGAGTAGCAACATTGGTCCTTATTTTCCAAACTAATTAACTTTCAAGAGCTTCGGGAATGTCTGTTGTTAAAAGCATTATGCTTGATTAACAAGTTAATTAACTTTTGTATATACTGTTGTAACTTTTAATTCCAGGAAAAGATTGGAACACCTGGAAACCAAACTCTTTGAAACTTGATCAAGTAAAAAAAACTGTTCTTTATCTGACTTTTATATTAAAAAGTATGGACCATAATGAAAATTGGTTTGCCAATTATGTTATCCACAGAACATAAAGACGTTATTATTATTATTATTATTATTATTATCGGATCGAGTGTAATACCATAATAAATTATCGTTCATTAATGACATATAGTTGTATACTGATGGGTGTAAAATGGTGGTATCTTGAAGTTCTAAGCTTTGAACAGTGATTATTATTTTCGCAAAACTCTGGTGTTGTTTTCAGAAGGTTCTTGTTTACGACGTGTCAATATAGAAGCACCATCACCATTGCCATTTTAACACATCAATATACAGGGTGTTAAAAAAGTTCGTTCTCAATGTTTCAGTTTCAAAAGTATATTTTTCCTGACCTAAGAAGACTAAAATGTTCAGGGTTAAAATCCAAAGGAGTCTACCAATATTCTAATCTTTCTTGAAGCTATAATAGTAAAAAATTAAAATTGTCTACTGCGTACATAGCTCAAATAAAACTTGATATCAATTTAAAATTTGAGAACACACTTTTTTAACACCCTGTAATTATCTTTAAGTTTACCCATTCTCACATTGTCACTATCAAGGTTATTAATATTGACGTTATTATTTTGGCTATCACTATCTTCACCCATGACCTTCATTGCAAACAGTGATGCATTTAAGAGAACAAAGCTTTTCAACCACCCAGCAAAGTATTCAGTAATGATTTATATGATTCGTGTTCTTTAGAATTGTGCAAAATAAGTTCTTCCACAAGATAGTAAAAACTCGGACAGGGAAGGCAGCACTAAACTGAAACAGGTGAGCACAGAAAACATAAAACAGCACAGACGTCAATAACACGTTCTTCGATGAAATGTGCAACGTCTCCGCTTATGTCCTTCACATGTTGATATGCTTGAGTGGCTAGTTGAAATCTAGGAGCTGCGTGTTAATACCCCAATCACACGAATCTCGAACCAGCCGGAATCACTTCTTCTACTGTCTCTGGCATGGGTGGTGTGTTTAATAACAGTACGTCTAGTGGTTTTAAGAAATGTTTCGAATGTAGTCAGAATGCCGTAAGAATATTCAAATGTAATCAGAATGTAGGAAAAATACATTTCGATAGCCGTTCGATATTTCGCCGACTTCGAATCGATCTCGATAGTTTTGAATATGCGCAAAACATTCGAAGTGGCCGCAAGAATAGGCCGGACTATATGGAATGTACTACGAATACAAACAGAATATGACGGAATTTGTTAAGAATGTACTTCGATTACGCAGGAATACACCTCAGATTATACATTTTGGTGACATTCCGACTATTCCGATGGCATGCGATCTTGAATATTAGAATTAATATATATTTTAGGTTTAGATCATTTGAAAACATTCGAAATGACCAGTATAAATTATTATTAGACAGAATGTACTATTTATTTCACGCGTTTCGTTAGTATAGCGTGAAATATTTGTCTTAACGCGTAACGGATTATATAGAGTGATGTATTGGTCAGTTGATTTTTGCACGGGTTTTTCTGTGTAGGATAATGTGTATTGATATGTAAAGTTCTGTCATTCTACCAGACGGTTTCAGTCAGGTCACGTCTTGTTTAAATTATATGTGTTATATATGAGTATATGCTCGAAAGTTTCGACGCATGTTAATACAAAACAAATCGTTAGAATTTAGTAATATGATTTTACATCATTGTTTGTGTTCGAGGAGAGGATGTGGTCCAACATCTGGCGATACGACCCACATTTGTTTTTACATTTGTAAGCGACAAACGGACACAGGTTTCCAGAGTACTCTGGTTTTTCCTGGGCGAGTTGAATCGCAGTGTCTCCTTTCATGCTGGTTGCCGTTCAGCTATACGCATTGAAACTTTACCAAAGATAGTTATGAAATAGTGTTTCATATTAATGATTACTATAAACATTTAACATAATGTGTGTACATGTATGACATTTATTTGGTACGCTATTTATTATGTCATAGGTTCGTAATACAACGACAGCTTACGTTATGTAATTTCATAAACTTATATTCATGCTATCTGTATTCACTTGTCTTCACCCAGCTGACTGAATAAACGCAGGTCTGGTCAAGCAAATAGTGTTTTGTTTTATTATTTGAGTGTAGCATAGACTCGGAATACAGACGGACTACACTTCGAACATACAAGAATTCCGACTCTCGTGTGATTGGGGTATCATGCATGTACTAAAAAATATTACTGCCAGCCACAGATGATTAAACAATGAAAAACGCATTAACACCAATGAATAAAAACATGAAACGAATTCTTCGAATACTGAAATGAATGTCCCAGAATTCAAGGTGAAATATTTATATATATACACGGTTCAAAACTTCAGTTAAAGGTTTTTTTTCAAAATAATTATTTAGAGTTTTACTAAGTGTTACCTCTTTACTCCACGTGTATTCGTATCAGTTAACTAAGAAACAACATTGTACATGTAATACATCTATACCCATTGTGACTAACCAAAACGCAACTTACTGTTGCTTTACGATCATGTACCACTAACCAAACTCCCACCATATTATTACCTAAATGCGACCATGTATAACTCAAATGAGCTGATTGTTGAAAGTAACTATGAGTTTGTATTTAAAGTAACGAACGATGTATATTGTACGCAGGAGTGATACAGAGAAAGAGTTACATGTTTAAAGACCGGGAAATACATCAGCTGTTCTAGATATTCTGTACTCAAACATATATTGAGTTTGAATTTATAAATGTAGTAATGGATGGTGTATATTAAATGAAGTAGTGATACACAGAGCGGTTAACATAATTACGGAACAGATAGTACAGCAGCTGCCCAAGGAAGTATGTACTCAAGCAGCAAGGTAGGTTGAGTTCGTTCACCTTCCGTCAAGAAGTACAAAATCAACTTCAACTTTATGCTTCAGTCTGTATGCTTCTGGGTACTGATTTATGAAAGGTTAGCGTTACTCACATATTTCAATGTTCTTTAACGGCTAATAACTGTAGTAAAGTGGTCTCCAGTTACGTAATACCGAAGACAAAAACTGGTATCAGTAATTACATTCCTTAACACTCTCGGACTGCATTTCTTCTCTCATGCCCTCTGACATTGCGTTGCATATCGTCAGTAATTTGAATTGGACATTGATCTATATATCAATAAACATTTAATGTTATGACAATGAATAGAGATACTATTGCATCAACATAAGATCGGGAGTTCTCTAATACACAAAGATGCTAACACGAAATGTTTTTCTTTCATAGTTGTCTAGGTAAACAAATTTCAAAATAGCATTAATATCGCTCTGTCATATGTTGTATCATACATACCAGATACGTATCTTATCCAGGGAGATTAAAGTTTAATGTTATGTGTCAAGTAAGTAACACATTTAAGGCACTTTAATTGTTCAGATTCTGGTTCTTGTCCAATTGAGTAGTTGTATAACCTGATAAAATACATTTCATTTTTCACACATGTCATTCTAAAGTGCTAATGTTGAAATTATCGACTAAATCTGTTCTACAAAATAGATAAACAGATGGCCTCCAGTCGAGATCAAAGAAGTCATCGATGATGTTTTTCATGTTAACATTGTTGATTGACGAGTTAAATTACCCCCACAATGATTGATAATCCAACACTATTTTATAATAACTCAACTGGTTCTGGCTAATATATTAATGATAAACGAAGATGTTTTTTTGAAAGTTTAGTATACTGGGCGTCACCACCTATATATATCTCCGTATTTTATACACAGTTTGACTTATCGGTACAAAAGTTGTGTAGTGTGTGCATTTGAATATTGTTAAATAGGATAGCTGTTACCTCACAGTAAGATCAAAACATAGTCGTGTTCGGTTTTTAACACAGCGTAACGTGAATTTTAAAATGTAAGAATCAATAGGGTGGTAACTTTTCATTAACGCTGAGTATATAATTGAAATGTGCAGGTGAAGTGTTGATGTTAACAGCCCACACATACACACTCGAAAATAAGATAACTCTGTCTAATTGGCTAGTTGACTGGATGTTTATGTGTACTTGTATAATATAGTTTGCTACAGTAAAACCTCGTTATCTCGAGGACCCATCGGGACAAGCCAAATGTTCGAGTTAAGCCAGCTGCTCGAAATATCCGAAGTCAATGATGAATTGTTGTTATGACTAATTGTAGCTGTGTTTATAGGAAAATGAGTTTGAAATTTGCTCGAATTAGGCCGGTTGCTCGAATAATCGCTGCTCGTATTACCGAGGTTTAACTGTGTTTAGATAACGCGTTCATGCACTTCATACCAGCAATTGGACAACCTACGTCATATGTAGATACCATAGTTATATCAGAACGCAGTAGTTAGAGCGGAACTCATAGTTCTACATTTACTTACGACCTTATGGTTATGAGACTCATGCATATTAATGCCCCCCCCCCCCCCCCCATCTTTGATGAGGGGGAATATTGCTTTGCACATGTCTGTCGGTCGGTCTGTCGATCGGTCGTATAAAACGGTTTCCGTTCAATAACTCAAGAACGCTTTTACCTAGGTTCTTCAAACTTTACATAGAGGTTGATCAGCAACAGTAGACGACCCCTATGGATTTTGAGGTATGTAGGTCAAATGTCAAGGTGACTGTGACCTTTACTATTTCTGACTATTTAAATGGTTTCCGTTCAATAACTCCAGAACGCTTTGACCTAGGATCTTCAAACTTTATATGGAGGTTGGTCAGCAACAGTAGATGACCCCTATATGTTTTGAGGTCAGTTGATCAAAGGTCAAGGTCAATGTGACTTTTACTATTTCTGACTATTGAAATGGTTTCCGTTCAATAACTCAAATACGCTTTGACCTAGGATCTTCAAACTTTACATGGAGTGGTCAGCAACAGTAAATGACCCCTATTAATTTTTAGGTCAGTAGGTCAAAGGTCAAGGTCACAGTGTCAAGGTCACTGTGACCTTTACATGTCTGACTATTGGGCTGCCATGGGGGCATACGTGTTTTACAAACATCTCTTGTTGAAATTTGCATCTCAAGGCGCTTCTTATGACCCTATTATCATGAAAATATGAATATGAAAATCATGTTGACCAAAATTGAAGTTGAAAAAGTCATTTCTAGTCAATATGGTTGCTTAAATTGTATGAGTAAAGTAGTAACTGAAAGAAAGGGCGATTTTATAACTTACTGTGGTGACTACAATGTATACTCTATTATTTGTGGACGCCGCCAATGATTTTAGGGTACATTGTCCAGTAGACATGACCAAGTGATTTGGGACATGAGAAGGTAGGTAAGTAAGCAAGCAAGCAATTTAAAAAGGCTAAACGTTTGGTTTCAAATTTGGACATCCGCCTTGGAAGCGGGAAGTCTGGTGTTCAAATCTAGATAGGTTAATCGGGAAAATACTATTCTTTCCACCCAAGCAATAATTATAGATTTGTGAACAGCAAAATGTCGCCACCCACATATTTACAAATACAACAGCGTGGAACACTGCAGTCTAGATCAGGAAAGTCAAAAGAAAGTGTTCGTAGTTTACATAGAAATCGAAAATCCTGCAATAGACTTAGAGTAGTCTCAGATTGCTGGCTTATTAATTGTGGCTTGAATGTAAATGATAAACTACACCCTTGTTACTGATACACCAGTCGTGATGATTGGATAATCCCAGCATGCTTACAAAATGGCCGAAATAGGGATGTGTACCTAAACATACATCAGTCATGTTGTAATCATGCTGTGATTATCCAGTCATGCGAGTTTATCCGGGTAACAAGGGTGTACTAGGACAATAACGAATGTTTATGAATTTAAAGCAATCCACTTTGTCGACTTTCAACTAACAAAAAAATATCCGCGTTATCCTATGTTGAAATTTGTCTTTGATCGTCAATAAGGAAGAAATAGAGTTTGAGAAAATGATAGAAAACCGTACACCGTGATGTCTCTCACTTGTTTTACATTACTCATTGGTCCATAGTTACGCTGCAAAACTGCAAACCTGCAATACTTCACTGAAGAAGAGTGCGCTCACTGCAATACTCCGAGTTGGCTCAATATGAGGATTGGCTTCCTCGAACATCGATTACCTAGCTCACTCTGTACTCTAAACCTAGAAATTATTTCGCGGAGTTCGCGAGTGGTAAAATTTCGCGAAATTAAGTCGTCGCGTAAGTGCTAAAACATTATTATGGACATTGCAGGAAACTTGAAAATCCGAAACTTAGTAGTCGCGAAAAAGCCGACGATCGGCAAAACGCGAAAGTTAGTATTCGCCAAAGCAAATTGGTTTACAGCATGCAACATTATTGCTCGTTATTCAATAATGATGTTCGATTAACCATTGCCTTGCCAACTTCACTCATTTTTATATATATTTTCAGTTTTCTATAACTACATCAATGCTGTACATAGCGCACAGACGACAACCCAAAGCCTCACAGAAACGATAGCAGCGCCTAGCTACCCACGCAAGAGTCAGAAAATGAGTTCCTCAATATAATGGCATGTACAGTGTTTCTTTGTAGCCTACTAGATGTTTTCTACAAATTTGAATCAATTAATCTACAGAATCAGCGCTCACAATGAGACTTTAGAACACACAATTGTTCAATTCAATCTTCATCAAAGATGAACGAAATGACGCTCGTGTGACTTCTTCTCGTTTGTTCATTCAAATTAAGATGTTTAAAGCGTTCTAAATCCACCAAGGAGCCATTTCTTCTCGGAATAATTAAGCCAGTAGTTGTGTAAGAAACACCTAGTTATAACAATTTGACGTGGTTGTTTTTCTAGAGCGTCGGGTGAATAAACTCATTTTGGTTGCTTGTTTATGGGAATCTAGACTGTCCGGAACCAAATTTCACGGAGCTTAAGTCGTAAATAAAATTTAACAAGTCAGGTTAACTAATCAACCAATGAATGGTATATTTCAGGTTTTAGATGTATGTAGGTCATTGGTGAATTGTTGGAAAGAAACCAGTGTGTTAGATTTCGAGAAAATTGGAATTGTAGACTCGACCGAGGCACACGTAAACAACGCATTAACGACAATGTCTTAGTCTTATTTAGGTAAATATTTGATATATTGATAGAACTAGTAATGTGGTATAATAGTAATTTTGGTGCTTTATTGAGTTTATTATAAGTGCCAAATGTCTCTTATAGTTATATGATGAACGGTTATGTAAATTGGAATTGTTTTGTATTCTTTTTATTTTACGCATGTATGTAAATGAGACAGTTGGAAATAACTCGACAACAACACGTGTGTAGCAACGTTAAATGTCGCATCGACGCTAAATATCGCACCTGACGTTAAATGTCGCAAGGCTGACGCTAAATGTCGCAACCGACGTTAAATGTCGCAATCCACCCTGACGCTAATTGTCGCATCTGTGACGTTAAATGTCGCAACAAACTGGCCTGACGTTAAATGTCGCAATATTAACGCTAAATGTCGCAATCCTTTATTAACACTCTTTTATAGTATTACTGTTCTAGCTTTAGTCCAGACGTATCGACAGTTATTAGGGGTTTACCCAAAGGGGTTCGACACATAAGTCGGTAGTGATTAAAAACTGTTTTCAAAAAAAATATTTTTTATTTCTTTTAAGTACATGTATGTTGTATAAAATATACACAGTAGAAATAAAAAATATTTTTTTGAAAACAGTTTTTAATCACGGAAAGTTTATGTGTCGAACCCCTTTAGGTTTAACGGGATGAACCGAATCTTACTCGGTATACCCGGTTCAGTGAACCGTCGTACAACCGTAACAACGCTGGATCGGCAAGACGAACTATGGTGAACCGTGATACTCTTATCAAACTGGCAAAAGAGACCCGATTGTTTTAAAATGTTTAAAGCCTCATGTAGTCATCAGGAGCTACCGGGAGGAATGGTCAAGATTTCAACAGAATCGAAATATGGAGTCAAAACTGGATTACAACCGTTGCTACACCTTAGCTCTACCGCGATGTTGCATCCCGGTCTCGGTAAGGATTATCCCACTGTATCCACAGTGTATCCCGGTTCTGAGCTGACAGCAGACCTTGTGCCGGTTTGGCACCCCCGGTTTGTCCCGTTGTATGAACCTTAGAGACATCGTGAAGTTCTTAGTCGATTCGGGCTAACCGTGACGAGCCGTATGACGTCGTACAGTATGGGTCCGATATCCACTATAGGTGCAAACCTATTCTGGTATTTTATTTATTTATAAACCGTGGTATACCGACATTATTTGGACTGCGCTGAACCCTGGCTCTACACCGGTTGAGTCCCAGTAAAGTGCGTTTCATACCGATGGAGGCAGGGGAGAACATAGCATATACCCGAATTATGGTTATATACGGTATGCCCGAAGGAAACCCGTTTCGTTACGGAATATACTTAATTATACTGGTTTCATCACGACCAAAGTCTGTGTAGTTCCAGTTACCGAGTATTTGTCGAACATTGCAAAATACACTAAATAAATAATTATGTAAATCATAATTAAATTCTGTTGACATCAATTTATTTGTGTTTACGAAAAGTAGCATTCCAACCCGCACGATGAGTTACTTAGAGGATAATGCACGGCTATGTAGGACGGGGTCTAGATAATCGGCCCGCAGGAAGCATAATCGCCCGGGTGGCTTTAGCCCGAGGGTGATTATCAATCCGAAAGGTCCGTACGGCATTTTTACGTTCGACACAGTCATGAACCTGCAGTGATTTTTTTTTTCAAAAAAAATATTTTTTTATTTCTACTGTGTAAATTTCATACAATATACATTTACATAGTAGAAGTAAAAAAAAAATCATAATAAGATACACAATTCAACCATGCTTGTACAGTGACAGGTCTAGTAATAAAAGGCGGAAGGTTCCAGGTGTCACACCTAGTGTTATGTGTGGCATTTCCTTATAAGCCAGTCTCCAGGCAATTTTTACTTGCTTTTTTGACAAAAATATTGACTTTAAGATTGTCCATAATATTACAGGATAATGTCAAATAAGCAAATTGCAAAAGAAATTGTGATAATATCTTGAGTTTTAATGAAGTTACAGCTGTTTTTGTAGAGTCCCTATTCGGAGCTTTTTGTGTGACGTCGCAAACGTCATTCAAACGTTATTTGACGTAACTGAAATAAGTATTTCATTTTTACACCATTTGGTCAATTATTGACATAAACTGTTTAAAATAGTGCCAAATTCTATAATTGTGTTTCACTTTTCAAAATATATATCAAAATCAAAATTGTTTGCATTCAGAGAAAGGCTACTTCTGTTTTAAACAACTAAATCCTCGTTTTTCTCAATCGGAGTACTTTTCTGAAATTGTGCACCATGGCAACGAAGTATGTGTTTTCGACATAATTCATAGGCAAATTTAAAGCTATATGGGTCAATTACTTAAAATAGAATCAATAGATATGTATTTTTCCTTATTTTAGAGCTTTATCAAAATCTTGTTACATAAATATATTATAGTAATTACATAATGTCCTTATAGCAGGTTTTCCTGGAGACTGGCTCATATGCTTTTTATTACGTTTTTCGGAATAGAAGGAATATTGTTACAGTCCAGCTAGTATATTGTGACAGTGACGTTGCAGTTTATGAGTACACAAAACAAAACAATTATTGTATGAACAGGTATAGTGAATGTAGTATGTTTAGCATTGAAATTATAGTTGTTTGTACAGTATAAGCCTTTATAATTGGTTTTACACCGTTATAGTGAACTCGACCGCTGCGTCACTGGATTTTTACCCTGACTGGACTATATCTAAATATTTGTTTGCCTAAGAAAGACAAATCTGTAAGTTCACCTTGTTTTTATTTTTACAAAAAGTAAGCAAGAGTTGCGTCCCTTTCTATATTTATCCGACTGACAAGATACTGTCTGCCGTTATATATCATGTATGATATATTTTTCAAGATAATCTATAATGTAGGAATTCGCGTATTGGATTATCTGACTAAAGAAAATCCATTGTAAATAAGAAATAGGCAAATGAATGTCAAAACGTTGGTAACCTGCCTCTAGAGTTTGCGGATTGTAAGCAAGAAAACAATATAACATTTTAAATAATTTTTTAGTGTTCTTCTGCTGTATTAAAATGGCAATAAAATGAAACAAAATAACAAATAAAATCGGTTAATATATACATGCATATTATTCAAAGTTATAGTCATACTTTAATGTTCAGCCAGCTAAAATTGGATACATTATTTTTCATGCGAGTATCGTACGATATCCTTACGGATATGGAAATTGCATGGTTTTGCATCGCATGGGACGCCATTAGGATGTAGATAGTGAACAATATCTCAACTGATTAACTTGTGACAATGAATTGTTATGAGTATGGTGTATATTGAAATATTGAAACATTAAAATTTTGGAAGACAGCCAGACTGTGCGAGCATAACAACATTTGTACTCGGACTTTTAATATCTTTATTTCGAATGTACATGTAATAACACATGACATTATTGTATACACTATGACATTGTTGTACACACAATAACATTCACTGCTATTATGTTGATACTGCAACTGTATCATGTATCCAAGTTCCGGTAGAAAGACTCTGCCAACAGCAAAACACAACATTGATTAATTCATGAAAACGATATCGTATTTTTATATTATCATTATGGTATTCTGATATTACCATTATCGTATTCTCGTGTCACCATAATCGTATTCTCGTAATATCATCATCAAGCTATCGTATTATTATTATCGTTTTCTCGTAATTATCATCATCGTTCTATTGTATTATCATCATCGTATTCTCGTATTATCATTATCTTAGTATAGTATTATCATTATCGTATTATCACCATCTTATTATTGTATTGTCATCATCGTATTCTCGTCTTATCATTATCTTATCATTGCATTATCCTCATCGTATTCTCGTAAATCATCATCTTATTATTGTATTATCATTATCGTATTCTCGTATTAGCATCATCCTATTATTGTATTATCATTGTCGTTATATCGTATTTTCATCATCTTATTCTCGTATTATCATCATCTTATTCTCGTACTATCATTATCTTATCATTGTATTATCATTATCGTATTCTCGTATTATCATCATCCTATTATTGTATTATCATTGTCGTTATATCGTATTATCATCATCTCATTCTCGTATTACCATTATCTTATCATTGTATTAGCATTATCGTATTCTCGTATTATCATCATCATACTATCGTATTCAAGTATTATCACCATCCTTTTATTTTATTATCATCATCGTATTATCGTATTATCATCATCTTATCATTGTATTAGCATTATCGTATTCTCGTATTATCATCATTTTACTATCGTATTCACGTATTATCACCATCCTTTTATTTTATTATCATCATCGTATTATCGTATTATCATCATCTTATTATTGTATTATCATTATCGTATTCTACTATCATCATCATCATCATACTATCGTATTCTCGTATTATCATCATCGTATTATCCGACCAGCGACCTTTCTCCAGGTAGGTACGCACCAGACTTTGATCCATGACATATTACTGCGACCGTGGCTGGGTGCTTTTGGCGTCCGTATAGGAAGCGGGAGATCGAAAGTTCGAACCCCGGAGAAAGTTAGGTTATAACTGATGTAGTCGTTTGGTAAGACGCCAGCTAGTTCACGAATGGTAACTGTAGGCCCAACTCTGCCAGGCACCCGGCAATACATGTATGAGAATGGAATCGGGTTATTTTGCTAGAGAGGGGTCCGACCAGCTATATTTTATCCAAGTTGGTACCCAGTAGACTCCCACCAAGACGTACTCCTCTCATTGTATTAGATGACCACAATTCACCACAATTCCAGGGCTCAGACCCATCCCATTAGGATCCGCACACGCTCAGTGTATGATAATTGTTATTTCCGTGATTCTCGTGCACAGAACTTATGAGTACACATTTAACCATTGTCTATGCACCTACATATGTATATCCTTGGATTTCTCTTGCATTCATTTAATTATTTTGGTAAAACTTTATATTTGGCGTGGTACACATGAGACACATATATACCCATTGTACTATTCAAAACGTTATGGCGAAATTAGCTGAATTTCAGAGTCTGTCGAGAACCAATTGTGCATTTTTCCTTGCATATATAAACATGACATGAAATATCAACAATTCTATAATCATCTTACATAATATAATAATACATAAAATGGGTGAGGACAGCTTCCTTGTGAGCTTTCTACTTCAAAAATCTCTACGAGCTCGTAGACAACTCGGAGATCGGTGAAACATTTTCACCGAGCTCCCGAGTCCTCTACGAGTTATAAAAATCCGTACGATGCCCTTACGAGTTTTCGATGTCCGTACGGACTCCGTACGAACTTGCTAAAATTCGACTCGCACGGAGCTCGTACGATCAATGTGACCAGGGTCTTAAAATAGTTAATTAAAATTCGCTGAATATATCCATTATTGTCGCACGGACACCGTACGGCAATCGTGCGGTCACCGTACGGTCACCGTACGAGTAATCTGCGAGCTCTGATTGATCTACGAGCACCGTGCGATGTACGGCCGGGCTCTTCGCGAGCCCCGTACGTCGTCCGTAAGGATATTACGATGCCCGTACGGATATCGTACGATTGCATCCCTATAAATCGTACGAGGTCCGTACGAGCTGTGACCAGACCCTACGAATGTAAAACTACCGTTAGGATTTCAAACGTTGTGGACTCGTACGAGTTGGTAAATTCGTACGGATATCGTACGAGCTTTGTGACCGTAGCATAAGGGGAAAAGTATTTGATTTCCGTGAAATATAATATCTTTTTCAGCAGTTTTACAGATTTCTCCATTACCCTGTGAAACATACACGTTCTACGGTTTCACAAGGTTATGTACAAAAGTCGCGGAAATTGTTTTTATATATAATGGAAAGCAAAGAATTGTCCCTTAGCGTGGCGTATATTTCATAGAAATCCATGAAGAAATAAAGTACTTATGGCTTTTTTATTTTCCAATGTTGACCAATTTCTTCTTGTAACTGTAGTCAAAAGTCACGTGATATTGCTACACTGAGTTAACAGTCATACAAATTATTTGCTTTATGTTATAGTCAAAGGGGGAGAACTATGCTACGTTAATGCAGTTTTAAGCTTTTTTATATAAGTTTAATATTACTACCGGTAATTTATTTTAGGTCGATTTCTAACTAATACTTAATAAATCTCGACACCTCACTCCTGATGAAGCCAATATCCCGTTTTATGCTGAGGGTATAGCAAAGGAATTTGTGGTAACTTTTCATTTCGTGGTTGTAATGACGCGGGCTGGGATCGAACCCGGGACCTCCCACACTCGAAGTTTTTTTGCTCTACCACTCGGCTATAAAGAAAGCGTTGTTATACATGTAACTTATGAACAGAAAATAAATTACGACTTTTTGCCTTGATAAGTATTTTTCTAACATTGTGACAATACTTAAATAAAAGTTTAGAATAGTGTTCAAGTTCAAATGTTAAATTATGCAAGGCAAGGTTAAAAGGTAAACCGGCTATTTGAAGACTTTGTGTATATGCAACCGTGTTGGCACAGGTAACGGTATCATTGAAACAAAACAAAATTATAAAGTTTATGTATGTATCTATTAAACTTTATATCAATTTCTGTAAAAAGATCATTATCAATGATACCTTTGACTTGTGCTTACTGGTACATTAAATTAAAATTAAAAGAAGTCTGATTTGCCATTTTTAAGATATTATTTGAATTGTCAACTTTTTGTTTATACCGCGGGCGGCCTATATAAAATGTAGAGGTCATTACAATGTAGACCCATAAAGAACAAATTTAATTGTCACACAAAAGACCACTTTAGAACTGGCTGACTGTTTAAACAGGTACAAAAATGACCCCAGTTTGATAAACTTGATATGATATTAAATTCCTATACAAATAAAATGAATATATTTATGGATATGTACATGTATAATTATATTCACCGGGGCTTACCTATAGAGAATAAAAACTTATTTATTGAACTACGTGTAAAGTTATATCGGATTTTAGCTCTTTTGTTAAATCCAAAAAGTATATCTTAAAATCACTGAGACGTAAAGCGATTTATACAATGCCATATAATGTCATATTATCAATTTGTGCCAAAGTGGCAAATCTAAAGTACAATATTTTAACCCAGGATTACAAAGGCATAATACCATACACGGTGGAATAGAATAACATATTTTGATTAAAATATCGTGTGTAATGTCAACAATGTTTAATTTTTGGAGTGAAATATTTTATACGAATAGAATGGTTTAATTAAGTTGAACTGCAAATGCTATGGCAGGGATTTTTAGAATGCGCGATATTGTAGCGCTTCTATTCTGGATTATATATTTCAATGGTAACTGTTTGTTTATTATTTGAATATCACTCACCCTACACCAATGTAAAGGAAACATTGGACTTTGTATACCTTATGCACTGTCTAGTCAATATTTTGCCCGCCCAGGGGGCGGCGGGCGACCCAGGGGGAATAAGACATTTTCAATTTTTGATGTCTAAATCCCCATCCAGGAGACAATGCTTACTGTCTAAATGGGACAATGTTTTTCACCCGGGTAATTAAATTAAAACACGAATAAAAGTTTCACTGTCGTCTTTCGCGGTGCCGAAATTCCCGGACGAAAGTCTATTCCCCGGGACTCGGAGTCGATAAGGTCGTCTTATTCCCGCCTGTCGGGAAGATTCGTCTGTCTAATTCCCCTGTATACCCGGGTGGGTATAATATTGACTGGTCCCTCATTTTATAGAAAACGTGTTCTGTGTGTGAGATGGTCTAGTAAGAGGCGACCAATAGGCTGAAAAACACATTTTTAGATATTGCATACGTAAAAAGTTTATTTCAATGTTCAGTAAGTCATATGCCCATCACAGTGTATAAACCAAATCACTGTATGACTTATTGGGATACTATACAGAGTGTATGAACTCTGCCATCGCCGGTCCCAAGCCCGGATGTGAAAAGTGGAGGGCTGTGCGCAGGGCCACGACCCTGCCACGTAAAAAAGAGCTAGCTACAGAAACCTCAACCAAAGAATACTATTCAGAGTGTTTGACTTGTTGCCAAAACCGGAAGTTGAGTCGTTATATACTGTGTCCATGCGAACAAACAAATAACAAAGCACGATTTTCATATGACAGTAACAATCCGTAATTATGTAGGTAAAGGAATAAACCCCTCCTGCTAGTGTCCAGCCCTTATTTTGGGGCTGGTAAAATACCGTTATACTGTCAACAGGTCGACCTGGGTTCAATGTGTTGATTGTAAAGGTTATTATCGACTCCCACATAGGCTACCGTCAGATCCTCAGACCTTGGACATTCTCGTCGGTTTCAAGAGCATCGCGTTAGATTTCCAGCGAACAACACGAGGGGTGATCAGCAAATACGCGAGAAAATGCTCTAAAGCTTGTGTTACGTATGACTTAAAAATGTGTTGAACAATGGTACATGGTCACTAAACTAATGTACTATTGAACCACCGGGTTAGCATATAGTTACAACTGATTGAAAGATGTTCGTTTTTTAAAAGTGATATCCTTTCCGCTACCACGATTTTTTTTTTGGGGGGGGGGGCTATGAGAAATTCATATGGTCCCTATACCCCGTCCCTGAGACACTATTGACTTGCAGCACTGATAAAAACTCGATACATCCGGATACTACACACCTGCCCCAAAGTGGCTGTAGAAAAAATTGTCGACATTACGACTAAAGGTCACCGGAAATGACGATGTGACGGTGACCCTTGCGCGAAAAACTTCTTTTTTTTAGCTTGGTAGGCCTACTGTTGGGCCCCTTTAGGGCATTGATTTTGGCGCTAAATGTTAATGCACTCCCACAGGGAATCGTAACGCAATGGCGGGTAGGACCAGTAATTTCAGTTTTGGAAAATCTACGTCCAAAGCCCTCTTTAAAGGGGACTAGCGGGCCCAAAAACCTGTGCACGACCTTGGGCCGTAATATATTTTAGTCTGGAATGCCTGTGTACCCATGACAGCAAAATTCCCGAATTTGGGCCTTTAGGTCGAAAACTACGGAAGGCCGAAATGGCCATCCCGGCCAGTCTGCATTAGTACGCTATGGTAGCAGAAAGGATATGGGGAAATACTTTTTAAATTTTTGAAGTGTCCGTCTTGAGCAGGTTATGTTTTACTAGTAGCCGTAGTTTGGACAATCGTATGTTCAACTTGTCGATAGGGATAGTACAAGTTTAAAATAATTGAGTCCAGAAAATCTAGTTAGGTCAACGAGTCGCCGTTAATGACAGGGAATTGTTGAAAAACAAGTAATTAAGAATTGCAAGCAATACAGAAGTCCCCTACCGGTTTGAAGCCAATGTTTTTTGCCATAGTAATTGTTGTCAGAATCAAACTATTTTTAGACGTACATAATTCCTTTATTGTCCCCTATCCACATATCAAGTTTCATAAACCTAGCTTGAAAACTGTTTGAGTTATGTCAGGATCCAGATCTTTTGACCGGCGGACTGACTGACGGACGGTCTGGCGGAGGGCAAACCTATAGTCCCCTCCGGTCAAAAACCGACAGGGGACTAAGAACAGTGCTTGGTGCGGTGAAAACAAAAAAAATGGATAGACATGTACCGCATAAATTGATCAAAATCTGCGGAGTATAATTTACGTAGAAATCGTGGGTGAAATCGATCGCGAAGTTAAAACCCCACGATCTCAAATACAAGCCTACCAATGATCTAAACACACGATTTTACTAAACTACGTTAATTGTTATTTAGTGAAAATTCACGAATTTAAATTTCCACAAACTAATAAATTGGATAATAGTCACAGACTAAGCCTTATCCAGTGATAGAATTGCGTCACGTGAATGCTAATCTTCTTAATAATCTTCTTAATAATAAAGTGTAAAGATTAACAACAAATTAGGTCAATGTCGCCTAATCGCCGTCATCTGTATTTGAATTTGTGACATGACTCCCTAAAACACGACTAGCCAATGGCCAGTCGCAAGTACCTCTACCGACATATGAAGTTTTGTATATTTGTCAATGTCCGCCTTTTTACCCCTCCGTCGGTCACTATGGAACCATGTTTTAGAAACTATCATTGAAGCTCGAAGCAAATAGTTCTGCTCTGGCAGATCGGCTTCTTCTGTATTCTCACAGGGACATGGCGCCCACGACATTTCACACTGATTTATTTATTTATTAACGACAGAGTTATTGCCCTTAAAACGTGAACACTGTTTTTTTCTATGATCTATAGGTTTCGACATAATTATATACAAGTATTTAAAGGCAAAATAATAATAATAAAATCTTTATTTTCTGAAGGTAGCATGTTAAGACATATACATGATAAAACACTACATATCTTATTTACAACAAGGCCTTCAATAATTAAAAAGTACATATATTAAAACACAAAACAAGAAACATCAACTATAACGTGTACCAATGCATAAACGTTTACGTTTAAAATTGAAATAACACCAGACATACACTCATCTATAATAATAATAATGTTTCAATCCATTCATTCATTCATTCATTCATTCATTCATTCATTCATTCATTCATTCATTCATTCATTCAGTCATCCATTCATTCATTCATTCACTCACTCACTCACTCACTCTTTCATTCATTCATTCATTCATTCATTCATTCATTCATTCATTCATTCATTCATTCATTCATTCATTCATTCAGTCATTCATTCATTCATTCATTCATTCACTCACTCACTCACTCACTCACTCTTTCATTCATTCATTCATTCATTCACTCACTCACTCACTCACTCACTCACTCACTCACTCACTCATGTGAGCGTTTCTTGTACATAAAAGATATCGCATTTAATCAAAATATTGAAAAAGAAAATTATCAATATAATACAAAATAAATGTGTAGTGTAACTTCATGAATCAAAGACAATAATCACCCTGTTTGTATATTAAGAAAGATAAATTATTTATTACTTTAGACTTGTGCTATTCAGCACATCATCACAACATATTCATACAATTTCTTTTATCTATTAAGTATAGGTAGCTGAATAAATATTGATTCATCGAAATATGATTTTCTAAACTTTCAAGGTACGATTAATGAATAATGCTAGTTTTAAGAATAACCCAAATAATTCTATTGTCAATTAAAAAATTCTTGTCAGGATTGGTGTAGCTATGAGCGTCTTTGTAAATACATAAGAACACTAAAGGTCAAAACAGGTACTATGACCGAGCTAGACTATCGTTTCTCAAACAGTATTAACTAAAACATATACTATACTAGCAGTACGGAGAATTTGGCGTGATCCTGAAATTTATGCCGGAATATATTTTTATTACATTGTTATTGTGTTGAATATATACATTTTCGCAAACAAATGTTTGTATTTTACCTCGAGCGTTTCCTTCGTGATAGTCCCTGCTTTTGAAAACGTACAACCGGCTTTATGAAACATTTTTAATTTAGTCAAGATATCAGCTGTAAACTATGCAAATAGAAGGTCGAGGATCATGTCAAATACTCTGTAGTCTATCATGGAAGCACGCCTGCACATACCATACTTATAACTTCACCATGTAGTATAAACATTTTAGCTTCATTAGGTATAATTGGTCTGGTTGACAATCCCTTTCATGTTAATTACACACTTGCATAAAATAAAACCTGCCATTATGTTATTGTACAGTACAATATATATAACGCTAATAATCTCAGTCACAAAGATTTAAAATCATTTTAAGTTGTATTATTAGCAGAACTAAACGTAATCGTTTCATCTCTTTATGTCAAAATAAATAGAGGATATTTGTTGATTTTGGTGTACGATCGATTTGATTGTAACGAGTGATCACAGAAAATCGATATTTTCACTAGTTGCGTAGCCACGAGTGAAAAAATAATTTTATGTGATCACGAGTGAGAATTATGACATCATGATGACCTAACGCATTTTTAAAGCCCTGTGTTTCTTTTTCTGCATGATACTGGAACCAGCTTCTAAAACAGGGAAATAACAAACATATTTTTCAATTCAAAATCTGCCATCTTGAATTATGGTGGATATGTAAAAACGTCATTTTAGAGAATTTTGCACCAAACCATACACCAACTTGTTGGAAATGTCTAACTTAGAATATGAACCCCACATGACATGTTTCCGTTCAGTAATAAAAAGGTAACGGACAGTTTAGTGTTGAGTTTTTTGGTAAAATTAAAGAAGTCCCTGTGAGGGGGCGGAGCTAATATCAATCACATTGTGAGGTATTAGGTTTCAACACGCCGTAAATTATTGATTTGCACTAGTCAAAGATCGACCGGGTACTGAAGAGAATTCTCTTCAGTACCCGGTCGATCTTTGACTACCAGATGCCTATGGTGATAGCCAGTGACTGGTGTAGGTTCTATTACACTGATAGAACTCCATATCTCATCAGTTAACTTTAAATAACTACCTTTACTTTATAACATTTGAACTACCCAAGAAGTCATGCATGTGAGTTTAATTAGACTCCAATACAACGACGGGACATTATTATCAAAGCACTTACGGAAATCGTATATTTACGCGCGAAAATTTCAATTACGTATAGCTCTTTAGCAGCTAAACATTTAGGAAAAGCGTTGTTCAATATTAATTATTATTCAGTCAAGGACTTTCTACAATTCATATATGTCACCAACCAATGTGTGGGTTTTTAAGAATTATTAGAATTTAAAAGTGAACGTAAGTTTGAAATTTCCTTAAGTACTTTCATAAAAAAGAACCAAGATAGGTATATTTTTAAGTAGGGTAATCCAAACACGGACTCGTCTTCTGAAAAGGGGAGGCATACTTTCATGTTGGGTATCTATTACAACTGTAAAAACAAATGTGTTTATATAGTTCACCTCAAATCGAATGGGTCCATAGTGTTCAGTAAAAAACATGCATAACCTAAAACTTTACTGATACCAACATTTTTACATAAGCATGCGCAATCACGACTTATCACATCACTTATTTAGAATTAAATGCCTATTTGTATACAGAATAAAACAAAAAGTAGAAATAGGCTACCCGTACATGTATACGTACGCGTTGCAATTGAAATTGGCTTGCGAAACACAACGTGTGCGTGTAACATCACGAGGCAGTTGTAACATGATTTCTTCGTGAATCGATAATGAGTGTTTATATAAACTCACTGAGGCGAAAATCTTGGGTTTCCCGTGCATACGCATACCTGTGTGACGTAGTACACATTATATTTTAGTCTGTCATACGTCCGTTACTGGTAGAAACTACACATACCTGGATGACGAAATACCCAAAAATAGTAATCACGTACACGTACACGTTACACGTTGCCTTTCGCAACCTCTCTTTTGTATAAAACTATACGTCCGCCGTCTGTCCTTCCGCACTCACCCACTTGAGTTGTGGGGTGTGGAACAATAGGCTATATTTAGATTATATTTATTCCGTTGCGTGCGGGGGGAAAAATGTTGCTTATGGGGTTTTACAAACAAAAGGATGATCAAAAGAAAACCCAACAATGTCAAGTCAGTGAAAACGACCGTAAATCAGTGAGAACGTACGCGCCTACTTGACGTTGTGGGCGTCCGTCCGTCCGTAGTGTGAGTGTTTCTCATAGAAGTGTGTGGAAGTTTGATATGAATATATAAGTTGTTTAGTAAAGGCCAATGAGATATATCAGGACAACATTTAACTTGGTAGATTTGTATAAACATTGTACTAACATTAACTTTGTGTCTTGTCTTTATTCCAGCAGTGGTTCCGGTGTATTGTGGCGAATCATGCGGTCCACCTGGAGACCAGGAGTTCTGTGAACATGGTTGTTGTGATTCGGACGGAGGACACGAAACATGCTGCAGGTATGAATATATAAGTCCATAGTTGATCGTCACCATTCTTGTGGTCACGTGACACTTTAAATTGACACGTGTATAAATCGTTTTATTATGCTCCTATAATAATAGCTATAAGTTTGATAAAAATAATATCTATATTGTAATCTAAAGGCAGAATTCAATAAAAGTACGTCCACGATAATTAGAAAGGTGGGAAAAGTTGATATATTCCACAGGGGTGGATTACTCATTCGTGTGTGCACGATTTACCAGTGATATTTTTAGTACAACATTGCCCATATCTGTTCACTTTAATAATTTGTAAAACCAACATCACATTATCTGAGAAATACGATATAGTTTAATCGTATATTCCGACTTAACCACGATCCATGCAGTCGAATCGGTTAAAAACTGTGACGTTTAAACAAAACTATTTAAAAAGTTTTGTGGATAGAACTTATTCTCGGCTTTAGCGTCGAACATGTCTCGTTGAAATCGGTCTAAGAATAAAATACTTAACTTTGTCTTTACCTATCTTAATGAGGATAATATGGTCAGTTTAGCCAGGTATGTCACTTGTATACAAACATTGCAATGTCATAACATTGTACTTTTAATGTTTTAAAAACATTTTAATTTGAAAAAAAACTTTGAAAACCAAAACCTTATTCACAGAGGTGTGTACTTATACCCATAGTATATATTTATATAATGCGTTGATAAGAGAATTCGCCATGTTTATGTACACAATGTAATATTAACAAGTGACCGACCTGAGTAATTTATTTATACTTCTTCTCGGCTGAAGCGTCGAGGTTGTCTCGTTGAAATCGGTCAAAGAATAAAATACTTACGCTTATTTTAAACTTTGTGTTTACGTATTTTACTTGCGTTCTGAGACTAAATTTGCGTCACATACCACGCGGTATGTCCGCCCTGGTTACCTGCGAGCTTGAGCGAGCAGGTATATTTGATAGCCTTAAGTAAAAAGTCCATGGAGGGACACGTGACCTGTTCTCGATGGTTTACGATTTCAAAAAAAAAATCCAAAAAAGATGCATTTTGTAAGAATGTCGTGAACCAGACTAATCAAACCGGTCGTTACAAGATTTCAAATTTTTCTTGAACGAAAATAGGTTATCTTACGCGAAAAGATGGCTGACGTATGTCGGCCCGGGCAAGTCGAAATTCTTAGAAAGAACTATAAAATTATCCTTTAAACCCGTCCCTACGATAATAATATACACGCAACTCGATTTAAAAGAGTACAAAACACGAGTTTAGATCGTTTTATCGTTGGATAAATTCTTCGCTAACGTTTCATACTCTACACTTTCGTACGACTCCTGAATATCATTTTTCGTACTCAACACAATTCGTACCCAGCACTTCGCTCTGTAAATTATTTTTCGGATTTTTTTTAGGATCAGCGGGTAAAATAATTGCTGGTTGTTTCCCTTGATGAAATTAACAACATATACAGTTTCTTTAGGTCTCCAGAGTCATATAAGGAGAATTACCATTCAGTGTTAATGTCTATTCAGAGACTTACAAAGATAAATGTCAACAAAAACACGTGTTGAAATTAATAATATTATTTACTCAACGTTTCGGCATTTTGCCTTCATCAGGAAATACATATTTTTTTTATTTATTAATTTTTTATTCAGAGACTTAAAATTCTAAATGTCTATTGTCATGGAATTATCGAAATTGGTTTATGATCTTTGATATTGTTGAACACTGAAAACATGTCTTATGATAATACCTTTAATGGACTGATACGAGGTTTTATTTATAAGAATATAAATATTATATGGAACAAGGGAGTCATAATATGCAATTATGTGTCTTGAAAATTGGTTTGTTATGCATGAAATTATTTAACAATTTGTTGATCAATTTCGTATGACAAATTATCGCGCATATAGTTTTCCAAATTTGAAAGCTACCTGCCTATCGCGCTTATTTTTTTCACAATTTTGAGATTTTCATGCTTAATTTTATACACATCAGCTGTTGAATTATGCAGATAGAAGGTCGAGGATCCTGTCAATTCTCTGTTAAATGAAGTCGGTACTTCATTTGCTCGCAGGAACTATTTGACTTGTAATTAAGCTTGGAACGTTTGAGTCAATCCATTTACCATATACTTTCTATTGGCAATAACATATGTTTAAACTAGTATGTAAACTCGAAGACAAACGAACGTCGTCTCGTAAGTTAGCAATAACTAACTTGACGTATAAACTATTTGAGAATTCAGTTTGATTTATTACCCAATATAATGACAATTAAGGCTAAAGGAAAATTATATGTGGATCAAATAACTTGAAAACTTATTTTCTGGTCTATCCTAGAATTCTAAGTGCTTTCTAGTTTAGTTTAAACCAAAGGTAACCGTATCATTGATTTAGAGAGAAAAAATATATTATTTTTTTGTAAAATTTATGTTATGAATATATAAATTTTACTAAAATATTTTTTCTCTTAATCAATGATACAGTTACCTGTGGTTAAAGCATACTGTAAAGTCACATATTTCCGTGGGTATTAAAGTTTGTGGATTTTGGTGAAAATGAATGTTTGTGTGGTCGTAAATTCGTGAATTACAAAGTAGGGATGGGTATACCGATGTTCAGTATGGTGGATGTCGATTTACTGGTTTCGTGGAGATAAGATGTCGTGGTCGAATTCAACAACGAAATCAACGGAAATGCAACACCCTCGAAAATAAAGGGTATTGTATCACCTTAATGATATGTATATTTTACCCAATAAAAATAATTATACGTTCAAAAGGATATGACGAATGAGTAAAAAAGTCGATCAATAAGTTCCAAAATTTATTCATGGACATCCCTATGTACCATTATCAATTACTAAATAAAAATGTGAATGTAAACAACAAACAAACGGTTTTTATTGCCCGAAAATGAATGTACGAATATTTATTCTATACTAAAACCTAGGACTAGTTGTTCAATGACCATTGTCACCTATTTGCTAAATTGAAGCATTTCTTTTTGTGATCCCTTTACATGTATAATATATCTATACAATACATAAGAATGGTTTCGCACGGAAGACGTATCGTAACATCTGAAGACTTCAATACTTCAAGACTGTGCTCGTTCGGAGTAAAAAATTGATTGAAAGGGATAAGCTTTATAATACATACTTATTAACTAAAACGTGAAGTTATTTTATTTAATCGAGGGTGTATGATGCGCCCAGAATAATTAGAAAGGCGGGAAAATTTGGTCTATTCAACACAGGTGGATTAAGCAGATGTGCACGATTTATCAATGATGTTTTGAGTACAATACTGACCTTATCTTTTGTAAAATCAATTTTGCAACAGTAGACCAAACCGATTCATGTTTGTAAATATCACATAACCTGGGCGCACTATAGCCCGAGATAGAATCGATATCCGGTTGTTGGTTCTGTATTTAATTTGAGTCATAGTTTAACGGGGGTCGTGGTTGATGTTTCACTCCCAGTGCAGTATTACAGTTATCATACTCTTTGCCAATGCAGCATTTTAGTTAGCGCATTCTTATACGCCGTTACTAGCAAAACCAGCGGTTTCAGCTATTATATCACAAAGAGGAAACCACGGTGAGCACGAACTGTCGATAAAACACTGCTACGACTGAATAACTTCAAACTGCAAATAAGCCTTCCTAGGAAGAAAACAGTGCAGCGGATAATGTCTTGAAGTGTTGTCAAATGCGGAAAATAGCTATGTTAGAATCGACATAATGAATATGTACCTGTGTTTTATCGATAATAAAGCTCAGTCACATGTTCGGATGCGAACAATAAACACATTATAGTCCAGTCAGGGTAAAAATCCAGTGACGCAGCGGTTGAGTCCACTATAACGGTGTAAAACCAATTAATATAAAGGCTTATACGGTACAAATAACAATAATTTCAATGCTAAATCGCTCTACCTGTTCAGACAATGGTTGCTATCTTTTGTGTACACATAAACTGCAACGTCACTGTCACAATATCCTAACTGGCCTGTACTATAGGTGTATTTCTAGGTTATGCATGTTTATGTACTTTAACCATAGAGTTTGTACTGTTAATCCACTCGTTTAGCTACCCAAGTTGGAAATTTACCTACATGCATTCGAGCTCGTGACTGTGCTTTATTCTACGATAAACACAGCTAGGTACATATTCATTATTTTTTTAATAATCATTTCGAATGATATATTTCTAATGTTTCAGTGTCTCTACCAGCGTACTAGTGGTGGCGTGTGTTGTAAGTGGACTTGTTCTGATTGCTATGATAACATCTATCGTAATATGTTGTTACAAGAATTACAAGGACAAGCAAGCGAGCAGAGTAAGGCGTATACAACAAGAGGAGGCTATGAATGGTAAGTGTATGGGGAACTAACCAGAGTAACCTGCATAATTTAAAAAAATGAGAAAAAAACCACTACCGTAGAGCCTTATTAAAATATAGACAGGATTGCGATGCAGTAATGATTTTTTTCTTTTTTTCTCATTTTTAAAAAAAATAAATTATTTTTTAAATTATGCAAGTTCCTGTGAGCTAACACTTCAAACACAGTAAAACTTCATTAATTTCTGGACCATAATGAAAATTAGTTTGCCAATTAAGTTATCCACAAAAAATACAGACGTTATTATTATTATTACTATTATTATTATTATTATTATTATAACCATTATTATTATTATTATTATTACTCTTATTATCATTAGTATTATAATTATTATTACTATTATCATTAGTATTATTATTATCATAAAACCACAAATTGTTCTTTAAAAATAGACGATGTAACACAGAGCATTCAAAGTAGAAATAAGTTTAGTTATGTTAGGTGGGAAACACTGAAAAGCATTTTTGTTTTTGACCGTCTGGAGTAGGGATCGAACCCACATCCTTCAGATCAGCAGTCAGTAGCCACTAGACCACTTGTCCACATGAAGTTGATAAAAGCACTTTCTTGATATAACCAGTGTAGCAATACCACGTGACTTTTGACTACAGTTACAAGATGAAATTTGTAAACATTGGAAAATAAAATAGCCATAAGTATTTTATTTCTTCATCGATTTCTATGAAATATACACCACGCTAAGGGGACAATTATTTGCTTTCCATAAAATATATTGATATGTTAGCATAGCTGACGAATGGCACCAGCTGTTTTAGAAATATTTAAGTATTATACTTAAGTGGAGCATACTTGCATACTCATAAACAAAATAAGTGAAGCAAAATTATTTAAACCATCTGCCTAATGCATGCAATAAATATTGACCTAGTAAACGGTTTGACTGATTATAATACTAATCCACGAATTTTAAGATTAATATACATTACTGTGGGATAAATGGTCGATTGAATCAAGTCGCAGTCATTGTATTTTCTAAATGAAAAAAAAGGATAATTCTTTTTGAATTGCGTAAACCCACCAATTAACCAGATCGTTCATTTTGATCAGCTAATTTACAATTATGCTGAGTAAAGTCAGTATATTTTAGAACGTACGTTCAGTGTCATTTTTAATGTTTTTAAAGTATTATTTCATTGTATTCTGACTAAATATTTTCGAATGTACATATAAATTCTTCCAATGAAATACAGGATACGTGCTGCACAAATGTAAAAAAAATAGTAGTGTGTAAAATTAATTTTTGAGTATTTTTATGAGATTAAATAAATGAAGGAAAAGCAGTACTGTGTGTGTTTTTTAAATGTACTAAGTATATGTTTCGTTACATTACAGCGCCTCGTGTACGCGGGGTAGAGCCTCGGAAACCACCCGAGTACATATCAGCCCCGCCAGCATACAGTGTAGAGATGCCGGAATCTCACTACCGACCTCAAACAGTCACTGGTCACATCAGCCAAGTCAGTTATAATCAGAGATTTAGAGGGAACGTAGCTACAACACGGACCAGTGGTAGACATCCAGTGAACACCTCTGAGTCAATGCGGAATCCACAGATTCCCGGGGCGGTCCCTCTTGAAGCCCCGCCTCCTTACTCACAATACGCCCGCGGACAAACACCAGCCAATCGAAGACAAAGATTCATTACTACGCCATTACCTGAAGAAAATAATAACAACCACGTTTCTCATTCACACAATACAAATGTAACACTATCATCTTCTAGTATTAATGCACGCGAACCAAACACGCCGCGTGTTAGACTCCAACAAAATTTACAAACACAACCCATTGAGGAAACAAACTCACCTTTATCAAGTATAACAGACTCTAGTGATTCAAGTTCACGTGTAGTGTCGACACGTGCAGATGACTCACGCGCAGTGGAGTCACGTGTCCAAGAGTCACGTGTTGAGAGTCGACCGGAATCTCGAAGTCAGACAGTCGCACGTGTGCTTGGTGCACGCGCACCATCACGTGCTGCACCATCGCGCGCAGCACCACGTGACGCACCATCACGTGTCGGAACATCACGTCACGCACAAACACGTGTCACACAGTCACGTGACACTGAGAGGACAAATCAGAGCAACCCATTTATACTTATAGGCGGAGTTAATACCTCGGTCACACCTTCTACAAATACTGGAACCAGCAGACAACCTCCTAACGGGAACAGTGGTATAGTAGAGGACTTAACTATTGTTTAAATATTGAATGGTGGTTAAATATTCATAACAACTATCACCGAGTGCTACCCCAGTGTTATTTATTTCTTGTGCGGTCGAGTAATTGCATTGATGCCAATCCCTGTCTTCATTTCTTTCATAAGGGTATCCTCTACTATCCAATACATTAGAGAGGTTACGATGCGAAGGTGTACGTGTAGCTACCCGAACATGTAACCGTACACGTTAAATTAAAATTGGCTTGCGAAACACAATGTGAGCGTTTAACATAACAAGACAATTGTAACATGAGTTGTTCGTAATCCACCGACGATGACTTTTTTGGTTTTCCCGTGCATACGCATACTGTACCTGTGTGACATAGTACACCTTATCTTTTCGTCAGTTACACTTCCGTTACGTGTAGAAACTACACATATCCAGATGACGAACTACTCAAAAGAAGTAGACGTACACGCTACACGTTGACTTTCGCAACCTCTCTATTATTATAACGACATAACCTCCCATGTTTTCAATTGTCAACCACTTCAATTGGCTTTTCCGATAAGTGTCGATAATACATATTCGTAAATATATCATAATCGAAAAGTGACTTTCATCAACTTCATGATTAAGATATTTTCTATAAGAATTCAGTTACGAAAATATTATACTTCTTTCCTATAAACATAATCAAAATGGCGGACAATGCAAAACAAGGGTTGTTCATGTTGTGCCTTGTATGTGTTTTATGTTCCTGTGCTCGGTTGGTTCAGTTGGGCATTGTCCTTTGTATGTGTTTATGTTCCTGTGCTCGGTTGGTTCAGTTGGGCATTGTGCTTTGTATGTGTTTTATGTTCCTGTGCTCGGTTGGTTCAGTTGGGCATTGTGCTTTGTATGTGTTTTATGTTCCTGTGCTCGGTTGGTTCAGTTGGGCATTGTCCTTTGTATGTGTTTATGTTCCTGTGCTCGGTTGGTTCAGTTGGGCATTGTGCTTTGTATGTGTTTTATGTTCCTGTGCTCGGTTGGTTCAGTTGGGCATTGTGCTTTGTATGTGTTTTATGTTCCTGTGCTCGGTTGGTTCAGTTGGGCATTGTGCTTTCTATGTGTTTTATGTTTCTGTGCTCGGTTGGTTCAGTTGGGCATTGTCCTTTGTATGTGTTTATGTTCCTGTGCTCGGTTGGTTCAGTTGGGCATTGTCCTTTGTATGTGTTTTATGTTCCTGTGCTCGGTTGGTTCAGTTGGGCATTGTCCTTTGTATGTGTTTATGTTCCTGTGCTCGGTTGGTTCAGTTGGGCATTGTGCTTTGTATGTGTTTTATGTTCCTGTGCTCGGTTGGTTCAGTTGGGCATTGTGCTTTGTATGTGTTTATGTTCCTGTGCTCGGTTGGTTCAGTTGGGCATTGTCCTTTGTGTGTGTTTTATGTTCCTGTGCTCGGTTGGTTCAGTTGGGCATTGTCCTTTGTATGTGTTTTATGTTCCTGTGCTCGGTTGGTTCAGTTGGGCATTGTGCTTTGTGTGGTTTTAATGTTTTCTGTGCTCGGCTGGTTAAGTTGGGTGCTGCCTGTCTGGCTTAATATAATCTTTTTTAGATATTATTGGACACTATGTACAGTTTGTATATTTGTGTTGTTGTGAGTTCTATGGAGATTGCTGGACGATACTCCTTGTTTGTGATTTGTTTTTTTATATAGAATTATTGCTCATAAATTGTTGCTAAGCAACGGAATTATTGTTCATATACTAGTATATATACATTGTATATGAGCCAGTATCCAGGAAAACCTGCTATAATGACATTATGTAATTACTATATGTAACAAGATTTTGATAAAGCTCTATAAAAAGGAAAAATAATTATCTATTGATTCTATTTTAAGTAATTGACCCATATAGTACTATACCTTATCTTTAGATTTTCCTATGAATTCGTTGCTTTGGAGACCAATTTCAGAAAAGTACACTGATTGAGAAAAACGAGGATTTAGTTGTTTAAAACAGAAGTAGCCTTTCTCTGAATGCAAACAATTTCGATTTAGATATATATTTTGAAAAGTGAAACATAATTGTAGAATTTGGTACTATTTTGAACAGTTTATGTCAAGAATTGATCAAATGGTGCAATAATGAAATACGTCACACAAAAATCTCCGAATAGGGACTCTACAAAAACAGCTGTAACTTCCTTAAAACTCAAGATATTAACATAATTTCTTTTGAAAATTGCTTATTTAACATTATCCTGTAATACAAAGGAAAATCTTAAAGTCAATTTTTTTGTCAAAATAGCAGGTTTTCCTGGAGACTGGCTCGTATATAATTATGTCGTTATTTTGTAATTGTACGGCATTGTCCCAAGCTATATTGTAAATCAAGAAAGTATCAGGTCTAATCCAAAGTATCTCAAATAAAGAGTAAATATGATATGTAATCTAACATTTTGACGTCGCTGGTTTCTTGTGAAAGTACAAGTAAGTACTGTGTATGGTCCGGAAAAATTTGTGTAGCTGAAAAAATATATTGAGAAACTGCTTTAAGCCGAATCAACCAAACCATCAATATTTGGGTAACCCACCAATTATGGGACAATTATGAGTTGTTCTCAAGGGGGGTCATCCTTGTTATTTGCCACAAGAAGGTGGAACCACGTTCACACTAATCTCGTATATTTTTCACAAAAAGCTACACTCTACATGACATTGTGTACACATTCAATCCTATCTCGTCAGAGTAGTGTTGGAATATATTGAGGTAATAGTTAAATATGCCTAATAAGGTTTGAGAGAAATAATTAAGTGAATACATTTGGTGAATACTTTAGTCCGCTTATAAAAACATCTATATATATGTACGTCTTTTAAATAGAACGAACCTATTATTCACGTATTCGTACCTTACACTGTTGAATACCGTCAATAATTGAATTTTGTAACTATTGTGCTGGATTAATTAAGCGTAACTAATTAATATAGTAGCAATATGCCAACCTGTTAAAAACTATAATGTTAATGAGTAATTAATAGCTTGTCAAAGACATAATTATTTAGAATAATTAATGTTTTTGTAAAACAGTTTAAATACCTTTGCTGTTTACGTGGTAACTACGGAACTCATCTTCTTGTATAAATGGCAAAGGTTCTACTTGTAGCGAGACGCTGCTCTCCGATGGACTTCAAAGGTTAGTTGAGCCGTGGCCTAGTGGGTATAGTACGCAGTATTTATAACGCGACCATCTGGGTTCGATACATGTTAACATGTTTCATAATATAAACGATATTAAATTTTGTTAATTTTATTTTCAAGAAATAGTTACCATAGTAACGTTGTACACTACCGGAAAGTCTTCTGTGATAGTCTATACATGTATCATATTGTTGAGGTGATGGGTGTTAATCTTGTATTATTGTTGATGATTATAATTGAAATAAAATTTCATGAATACCATGTGTTTATTGTGTAATGTGGGGTATACAATGCCAACAGGATCATCAGAGTGAAATGCTGTAGCTATGCCTCAACATAGACACGGTACATGTATATAAATAAGAACGGTACGCATTGTATCAATCTCCCGAAATAGGCATATCAGCCCGAAATATGCATATCAGCCCGAAATAGGCATATCAGCCCGAAATAGGCATATCAGCCCGAAATAGGCATATTAGCCTGAAATAGGCATATCAGCCCGAAATAGGCATATCAGCCCGAAATAGGCATATCAGCCCGAAATAGGCATATTAGCCTGAAATAGGCATATCAGCCCGAAATAGGCATATCATCCTGAAATAGGCATATCAGCCCGAAACAGGCATATCAGCCCGAAATAGGCAAATCAGCCCGAAATAGGCATATCAGCCCGAAATAGGCATATCAGCCCGAAATAGGCATATCAGCCCGAAATAGGCATATCAGCCCGAAATAGGTATATCAGCCCGAAATAGGCATATCAGCCCGAAATAGGCATATCAACCCGAAATAGGCATATCAGCCAGAAATAGGCATATCAGCCCGAAATAGGCATATCATCCGAAATATGCATATCAGCCCGAAATAGGCATATCAGCCAGAAATAGGCATATCATCCGAAATACGCATATCAGCCAGAAATACGCATATCAGCCAGAAATACCCATATCAGCCAGAAATACGCATATCAGTCCAAAATACGCATATCTATGGCGTACTATTTGGATCAAAAGTCTTAACATGCGTACGGTAATATCAGCTTCAAATGAGAGTTTGCTCAATTCAAACTATAAAAGACGTTGTATATGGACACGGTAGTATGCATCATGTTGGACTTTGATGTTAAATGTGTTGGGCATTGTGTCGTGTAATTATGGTGTATGATGTTGTTATGTTTTCTGTGCTTGGTTAGTTAAATTGAGTACTGCCATCCCTGCCCGACTTTCTACTATATTTTTTTACAACAAAGTAATGCCAATAAACATAGGTCACCGTCCTTGGTTAGGAGGTATGTCCCTTGATACTAATACAGTGTCATTCAATATGTGGTATACAAAGGCACATCATTTCCACACAATAACGGTGACCTATTATGGATGTTTCCTACATTATAATGATTATCATATACTAAAAGATAAAATAAAGTCGGACAGGGAATGCAGCACTCTACTTAACCAGTCGAGCACAAAAAAAAACAAAAAACATCAAATACAACAATTACACGGAACAATGCCCAACACATAACTGATCGAGGTGAACTGGTTTTAACTGGATATTGAGCTCTCAGAAAGACAGTAATGTCGTGGGGGAGGCCAAAGCCTGGGCCATGGAGCGAAGAAGATGGAGAGCTGCGGTGAAGTCCCTATGCTCCGTGAAGAGTGAGGTGAGGTACAGGGTTAGAACATATTCTGCTACTGGTATGGTTGTGTCCTAGCTCTTATACAAAATAAACTGCAGTCAGGGCCTTTAAGTCATATGGCATCGACCTCTGAACTTGGATCTATGTGGATATTATGTAAGATCACGTGAGCACATGTTCGTAACCCAGGAATGTTTGTAAGGTGAAAAATGACCATTGTATAATACTCGAAGTATATATCGTAAATTAAATACGTACACGAAGCTATTAGTTGAAACCCACATGACAAAATGATCAAAGACATTACAGATTATGGCCACAGATTGTGGCCTCCGTAGCTCTATGGTTAGCGCGCTTGTCGTCTAATCTGGCGACCCGGGTTCAAATCCGGGTGGGGGCACACATATGCCTGCCATATTTCAGCCGAAAGCTGACTGGCAAATAAAGGCTATGCTCGGCATTATATTAAGTCAAGCCCAAGTCCCAATGAGCAATTTTGCCTCTGCGATGTACTCCCGATGGAAATGAATGAGCTTCGGCAGGCATCGGGAACAGGGTCCTCGTGTTCTATGGGAAGCTTCGGGGAAGTCACGAGACAGTTTGTGTTTTGGATGAAATTGTGATGAACCGGGTGGTATCGAACGGAATCGGGAGAACATCGCCGATGAGGAATTTCTAAGTGGGACTTAGGCTTTGACGGTGCTTATATTAGACAACTAAATATCGAATGTATGAAATAAAAAATAATTATTACTAAAGATATATTCAATCAATTCATTATCATTATGGTCATATTATTCCTGGAAAAGCGACTGACATCTTTAAACCAAAGCATGTATCCGTTTTTTAAACAGATTTTTAGTCAAAGGGCAACACTCCAATTTAGATCTAACACTCTGACTCGGGACTGCCATGACAAAACATCACACGGACTTACTTTGCTCTTTTGGTCAACTTTGGTCTGCGTTTTGGTGTGGAAATTCAAATACAATATCGTCTCAAGATCACAGAAAAAAGCTTACACTATAATCAACAATTTGTGTTTCTCTTTCTACGTTCATGCATCCAGATTGTCATTTTGATTGCCTCCCTTAGACATTTTAAGTCAAAAGTCGACAGTCGAAATATACAAAATCTGCATTCTGTGTATTTATCAAAGTTAATTCACGAAGCGATCAAATTGCATATCATCACGAATTTAAATGATATCTGTTCTTGATTTGTGAATGAATTTATTGAAAGATGCATGTTTTATTTTCCGTGGTATTGTTTTAATTACTAGACGTACAATTAAGACAGACACATGATCTAATTGAATAAATGCACAGTATTGATATCACGGGGCGTCGTAAGATTAACTTTAGCGTGATCAATAATTAAAAGAATAAGATATGTCCTGCTCCATACACATTTTGATATAAAAGACAAAACAAAAGAATACATTTAATGATCAGACAATAGACACTATTGTACTATGGTCTAGGACAATTAGATGCATAGATAAATGAATCATGGTTTAAAGTGGGTACATGGAACAGCTGTCGGGTAGCTGACGTCAAATATTTGTTTAAAAATCTGCAATATGGAAGTTACACGGTGCACAATGTGCATATAAGGTTTTAGCAACCAAATTTCTGGGATGTAATATTCGACATAAAGGACACTGAACTGTGGTCAATAGATCGCCTGGGATGAAACGTTTGTTAGTCAACTTTGTGCCTTGGTAGCACGAAAGCAAAGTCGTTAAAAACGTTGGACTCTATTTTGCATGTAGCTCACACAAGTTTTTTTTCTGAAAGTATGGAGTTAACGTGAAATAGAAGAAATGTTGATTTTACACTAAGAAGTATACGTTCTTCTAGAATTAGAATTAATGTTATTAAAGTAGACTTTGCCACAGTGAAGATAATGAGCACATTGAGCAGTTTTAATAAACCGGAATATAACGAGGTATAAATACGGAAATTGACGATTCAATGGTGGTTCGAAGACGTTAAAAACTTTTTAGAGGAATACTTACAGATTTGAATTGCAATGGCGACGTGTACTGTGGCTAATTCGTCATCAATATTTTGTGACCATGGATGCTGTGGTACTATACAGAACAGAACATGCTGCGAATATACGTAAGTACTGACAATACTCGATAATATAAAAGATAATAGTAAGTCGGACAGGGAAGGCAGCACTCAACTTAACAAGCCGAGCACAGAAAACATAAATACATACAAGGCACAATGCCAAACACATACATGTAACTGAACGAGAAAATTAACTGCCCAAATCCGAGCAGTCAAAACGTTGATCATAGGGCCATCTAAATTGGTATTTGTATTGAGTCGACCTTATTTCAGATGTTAAATAAAGAGCTTAAGGGCACTATTAGACGTGTTGTCTTTTTTCGAGGTGGTTCTAAGAATGGAAGTGATATTTTACGGTAGATTTACTCACAATTTAGTATGACTTAAGAAATAATAAATATGTACCTGTGTTTTACCCTAGCATAAAGCATGGTCACGAGTTAGGATCAGTAGCAACTAATAATCACTTGTGATTTAGTGTTCGTATCTGAACAAATGACAGTGTTTTGTTAGATGAAAAAAGGTAATTATTCATTATTTGGATTCTAACATGGCCAATACATTTGTATTATAAATTTGACGACACAACAATATATCATAACCGTTGCACTTTTTTCCCCCTTTTGAAGGATGTTAAGTTATTTACCCAGGCTGTGCTTTAACAGTTATTCTAACACGATCTGCGGATTAATCCATATACGCATAGAGATACGATGTCTTTATTTCCTCTATAGAATTGAAGAGCATAATAAATACATACAGCAAACATTTACAACAATGCAACCGTGATTTAATTTTTCCGCATCCGAACTCCTGCCTGTGTTTTATTCATCGACAAAATACAAGAACATATTTTTATTTCTAAATTTATGAACACAGTTTTTATAGCTTAACCTACTGGTTGTGTAGAAATACGTGCTATATTAATCATTGCTGGGTATTGTCTCTTGATTAAAGGTATTCTTCAACATGCGTTTTTTCAAAAATTTAATATTCATTTTAAATAATATTCAAAATTTAGCCATTGTCATAAAGAAATGTCTTGTACAACTATTAATGAATGCAGTTTATAAATAAATGAAATCTTGTGTTTATATAGGCTAGTTCAGTCAGGGTAACAATACAGTGACGCCGCGGTCGAGTCCACTATTGTGGTGTAACAACAATGCAAAACTAACAAACTATATCCATACTACCTATTCAGACAATGGTTGTAATATTCTGTGTACACATTAACGGCTACGTCACTGTCACTAGATCCTAACTGGATTGTAATTATGTGTGTTTTTCAGATTATCCGAAGACATGATGATAGTGATATGTGTGGTGGGGGCGGTGTTTGTGATTGCTGTGGTGGTGGCACTTATTGTATGTTTGACAAATAATAACAAGGATAGAGTGACACCAATCAGGCAACCACAACGTCGGAATCTAAACGAAAACGGTGATTATAAAATAATCATGAGTGTATAGTCCAGTCAGTGTAAGAGTGACGCAGTGGTCGAGTCCTCTATTACGAGTAAAACCAATTATAAAGGCTTAAACAAACAGCTATAATTCGAATGCTTAACTACCATACTATATTCGCATTACCTGTTCAGACAATGGTTGTAACATTTTGTGTACACATAAACGGCAATGTCACTCTCACAATATCCTAACTGGACTGTATGTATTAACCGTCAAAAACTCAGCGTTTTCATTGGATCAAAATGTAACTTATATTCTTAATGATGTAAACATGATTCACTGCAACCTCTCTAGAGCAGACCCCTTGATAAACAACAACATCTCCCATTGTTGAAAGTTGTTATTTGCAGTCCGGGATAATAGTCTGTCAACGTCTGTTGAAATGCAACATTTTCGTCTTAGCTTTGTATATAATGTATATACTGTTTATGAGTACCACGCCCTGATTAAATATTTACAAAGACTTCTCCATTGAAAAGAATTCAAGTTAATGAAAAGGGACCTACCGGTTTACCATATTTCAATACCGAGGTTTGACTATGTATTTGGGCTAATTTATGTTTCTTTTCAGTTCTGTTTTCCCGACTATAGTATTTATATTATCCTTCGACTGTATACGAAAGATAATTGTATAAATAATATCATTCTATTTTCCTAACAGTTCCTCGACGTCCAAGACGGAATATCTATCCAAAGCCCCCACCATACTCGGAAGCCCCGCCCAGGTATGATTCCCTGGACACACCCGCTGATTTACGACCAAGTCCGAGCTCCACCGATCCTATACTACCGGGAACAGTCGAACATTATGTACCAACCAGTCAGAGAATACATGTACGTCAAAATAGGCGACACAATCGAAATAGACATCAAGGAGGTGGCGGTTCAAGAAATGAGCATCCGACGGACGCACCGCCGCCGTATGTAAGCATTGTCAATATGGAGTCACCATTAGCACAGACTGCACGGTATTCTACTGGACCGAGTACTTCCGGCTATACACCGGAACAACATAATCAAAACTATGACAATGGTACAACGTATATAGATGTTATCGATAGGACTGGACGGGGATCTCCGCATCCTAGTTTGGCCAGCGGACATATTTCTCTCGCTGCTGAAAATGACCGAGGACATCGATTGCATAGAACTGTAAGTGAAAGAAGTCAGTTCGTTACTCCTTTACCGACAGTAGGCGGACACCTACGAGTAGTTAGTTCGGTAACTCCCGTAACTATTCGTGAAATTACGGTTCATAGTCAGTTCATGCGGAATATAGAAGAGCAACCTAGAAATACAAATTTTCAACACAAAACTCCCGTGCCGAGGAATACTAAAATACCACGCCCTGTTCAACGCGTGCAAGATGACGAGAAAAACGGTAAAAACAAAAACATTCCGCCACGTGATCAAACTCCGAATCGTGGCCGGAAAATAAAAACATCGCCACAAGAAGCCGAATTTGGCGGGGCAAGTACTAGTAATGATTCATTTACATCTTCTCGTCACAAAAATACACATACTATAGAATCTGCCTCAGATAAACGATTAAAGAAAGTTAGTGCATCTAAAGACAAACCGCCACGTGTGTTAGAAACAATAACATCGGTAGATGACAATTTATTGTTAGAAGACTTATCCACTAACCTCCGACCACCAGCGGCGGCCAGACGTGATAAAAGGCGTGCTATATTGGTCAGCCTGCGTGACAGACGACACAATGCGTCACCCACTTCGATAGAATAACAACTGGAACCACAATGTATAAACGAGTCAACTTCCGGTTATCGCAAGAAGTCATACACATTGAATTGTATAGTCTCCCAATAAGTCATACCGTGATTTGAAGTTACAGGTTATTTTGCTCGCAATAAGTCATGCGAGATTAATTTCTATAGCGTCGCAAGAAGAAGTGATATGTAGTGATTGGGTTTCTAGGCTGTGGGAAATATAGATATAAGCCGTTGCAATGTAGACTATAATTATATACGATTCGTCTTGAGTTGTCTTTGGAGGTCAACAATTCTTAAACGATTGTAGAAAACACAGGTTGTTACGCGAGCCTTTGGCGAGCTTAATAATTTGTTTTCGAGACGAGTTTAAGAAATGTTGATCCCAAAGACAACGAGTGGTGGATTCTTTGTATCACATTACCATAGTGACAGAGTCAAAACAACGTCAGAAATAACGAATTTAAGCCGACGACGTTACGTTTTCGGACCGAAAAGCTTGTGACGACACGTATTTGTTAGCACACGTGTTGGATAACATTGTTCAGTCATTTGTTCTCACATGGAAAATAACGGTATTTATGTGAAAAAAGAAATGCCATATTCAACTGTAACGTGACCAGTTCTATTTGAACATCGAACTCAGATGTGTCGATTGAATTACACCGATAGTTGTAACCACTATAACAAAGCGGGCTGATGAATTCTGAATCAGATCAGAGTCATAGGGAAACAATCTAAATAAAACCGATGATTCCTGAAATGAGAACACAGTTTGTACATTCTTCCAATGTTTCTTTGGCTAATTTTGTCTGTGGTCTGGATTCAGAATTGTTTTGGATTGTCTCCCTTTGACATAAAGCCGATTTAAGGAAGGCTTCTTAGTTTTTATTATTGTCAACATATTTGAGTAACGTATATGGAAGTCATAGTAGATCTTCACAACTGATAAAATATGGTTCAAATAAAACATGTAGATCTAACAAGTAGAGGAATAGTTTTATTTTTTTATTTTCAATAACGTATTGCGTGTATGTACAATAACAAGACATATCAACAAACAATATATGTACATGTATTAACAAAATAAAGATACAATGAAGTAATAAATGCCATCACTACAATATGGAATATATATGTTGCACCTATAGTAGATTAGAACCGGTACGGTATCTACTAGTACGGCGTCAACGCCTACCAATGAGAAGACGCACGCATTAGATCGCTCCATCTCATCACTCACCATAAATTTTCCATAAAAGACGTAAATAACCAGTATCAATGTGACTACGTCACACCACACCAACAACATATCAGCTGGTCGAACTGCGGAAACGTCATTGTGGTGTGTTTGGGAAGTCGCGCGCACTCGTATTTGTCTATGTCCATGGTAGTCCTGTAGTTGAGGTTACCGCAAAGAGAGCGAGAGACCGTAGTTGTTCGTTCAAGTTACGTTATGTCCCCTTGGTGAGTTGCAAGGTGGGTCAATGGCGGTTACCAAGCGCATACGGCCATGCCTGCCACTGACTGATATACAAGCTAAGTTATTAACGTTCCCAGAAAGTTTGTGTCCCATAAACCAATGTGACCGGTCGTCTTTTATATACACAAAACAAATTAATAACTTAATACATGCATGTAGTGAAATTTAAACAATATGATTTGATGGCGAAAGTTTGAAGGCATGAGTTTCAGAAAATACCAATGTTTGTAAATGAATAAGGCACCAAATGTAGAAATACAGAACACATCACCCAAATGAAAGTACATGTATGTTAAACTTGTCCTTGAATAATGTACTGATCCACAAAAGCAACGGAACCTTATTAACTACTAAAAGTCAACGGAAAACAACTCTGACTCCATAATTGCAAAAATGTTGGCTCGGTTTTCTATGTTTCTTTTAGGCTCCGTCTAGTCAGATATTATATTTGGATTTTCTCCATTAGATTGGTTCAAGACGCGTGTATCAATTCAATAGGGTGGCGTTCAATGTGGAAAGTCACAAATGTAATGTTCTTTTTATCACATGTTAGCCTTTTCTGGACAAAACATAAAAATAGCTACTTATTTTCACTATATATTGCATGAGTGTCTTTTCATATCGAATTTATTAAACGAGTTGAATAAAATAATAAAATGCGGGGCTCCCGAGTTTATTCAACGAGTTTAATAAATTCAATGTGGAAAGTCACAAATGTAATGTTCTTTTTATCACATGTTAGCCTTTTCTGGCCAAAACATAAAAATAGCTACTTATTTTCACTATAATAAACGCGCGACTTTGGCGACGTCGCCTTTACTTTGAGTGACGTCGCGTGATAGCTTTATTACACTAGTGTATTATCAAAAATAAATAATGGCTTTATTACGCTACCGCGACGTCAAACATGTGATAAAACATCAACATATATGGCCAGAACAATACAATTACATGTATAATACAAATGAATTCAGATATATACAAACTATTGACACGAAATGGTACTATTTTAAAGAATATTTTGGATGGAATATACATTATATACTCGAATGTACTAGTTTCAGCCTTTAAAAAGCTGTTTCTAGTTTCATATTTTGTACCAAAATCGTACATGAACTGAACGTAAATTTGGTTTAAAAACACTTTAAGCATTTGTTTTATAAAATTATGCACTATCAAAATTGAATATAGTAACATCAGTAATGGTACCTACACATAACAGAAATAATTCCATTGAATGATTCCAATCGATCGGTCACGGTGCGCGTAAAGTTCTGCGTATACGTAGTGCAAACTTGTAGTCACGTGAACAACAAACTTTGATGACGTCACATAAAGTGACATACTTTTGTTCTCGACTTGTTCAGGAAAGACTAACTGGAGTAAGTACATACTTTGACTCATAACACTAGTGTGTCGGGCAATGTTGTTGTTTTTCACAACGTATACCTCGCCGGAGATAACTCTAGCAATATCAATTAATAGTAATAAACACTGATAACATCAAAAATGCACGGTCAACTGATCGTGTGTTATCTTTGTGGATTTCAGAAGTATATGACAGTTTTCGATGACAAGATCGAACAAAAATGGACATCGGAAATTCATTTAAGGGTACTTTTAAGAAAAGTTTCAAATCCTTATAATAGTTCGTTCCGTCGGAATCTAGAAGCTATTTGCAATTCAACGGTACATCTTATTTGGCGTTGGCGTCATCAATGACGTTGCCGTGACGTCGAACGTTATCACTTTGCGTTCTTTTTACGTTATTTTTACGGCGTCCAAAGGCTAGTGTTATAATAGGGATTCTAATCGAGATGCCGAAGGCATCTCGATTAAAATCCAAGACGGCATTGTACGTGTTGCGAGTTTTTAACCCATCCGAAATTTGGTCACCCCTGTCCGATTGAGATTTGTGTGTACAGGAAGTGCTTTTTCGGGGTACTCTGAAGACGTGAATGGAATTGGCAAACTCATTAAAAAAATATTTTTGTTGTTAATAAATTATCTTTTATTTTCTAATGATGTTTAAAAATGTTCCTTGAGCCCTAGCTTACACAACATTAAACGCGATAGGGGGGGTAAGAATGCTAGCGCGCGAGATAAAGGCGGTCGGTTAGCATTTTAGACTGTCCCTCGCAAACGGAAGAAGTTGTTTCATTCGACTGCCGTCAAGTAAGTACAGCCTACAATCGTTAAAATGACTGCTTATACGATTAAAGTACTTGTTTTAAACAAGGAAAACTGTCTTTTATACACATAATTGGCGTAGGTAAACAAAGAAATCAACTTTCGATGCTAATTTGCATCATAAAGTTTGATAAACGAAGCGTATCCAAATTTGTTCGTACTCAAATTGTCAACAACAAACAATCAACCGACCAACCAACCATTTATTGTGAATTAATTATCAACAATCATTCTGTGTTAGATGACCATGTTAATTGATCACAACTGTCTACTGCTGGTTTGTCAATACAGATCTCCGTGAAAAAATATGAGAATTTACCAAAATACAAACTATGTAACTTTTCATGAGTGCTTTTATGATTATTTATAAGAAATTTTTTTTGGAAAAAAAGACATAACAAGACCGGAGAAGTGACAGATGTCCCAAGACCCTTCAAAGAACCCTCAGATCCAGTTAAGGTCTGTGTTGGTTGACCCGCGTTTAACAAAGTTTCTGTCGTGTTGATCGGTATTCATCTGTCGCTCTGCTGTGACTGTCCTTTACAGTATGTAGCTGCCATGTGACCTCCGGTGTGATGCCATCATAAGAGCTGTCATTGACCTAAGCGGTATCAACATTATTTTTAACCAATCGATTATCGATTCACATTTTAGAATATTCACCATATCGACATTACTGGTTAAAACCCGTTGTCTGGGATTACGGAATTAATTGAGCGATAATGTGCGAGATATTCTGAATGTACGTCAGGGGTATCCGACCAACTCACCCCCCTACCAACTCACCCCCCTACCAACTCATCCTGGATTTGGACAACTCGCCCGATGTCAATTTCGAAATGTCCAACTCACCCCCCCCCCATCAATTTATATTTATTTTTAAACTTAGTGCTAATTCATAATAAAGTGTATTTATACACAAATAAATTAACAGATCTCTAGCTGCTTTCTCGAATACTTGCGAGTTTGTTAGTTATTTACCTTCGTTATTTTCAAAACTTGATCGTTCGGAAACTATGATTTTCTATGCAAGTTATCTAATTTTCAAATGTTTTTAAACAAAGTATTTGACTATTGACAATTGATATAATAGATCTAATTATAGTCCTAATTTTTTCAATCATAATGTTTTTTGACAAATTGTTTTATTTTTTTCCTTTGTTTTTCGCTTTTTTCACTGTCATTACAGCGTTTTCAAAATGGCAACTGTTTGAAGATAATGTGAATTTTACAAAAAAACGCCTCCAATATCACATAATTGAACATATTAATAATTTCATAATAAACTATTACGAATTCAAAGTGATTTTTTCCAACAAATCTATTAAATTTAATAAAAATATCTTTAGGGGGGTGAGTTGGTATGTTATCTTTTAAGGGGGGATGAGTTGGTCATTGCGTAGGGCGAGTTATCCAAATCCAGGGTGAGTTGGTCAGGGGGTGAGTTGGTAGGGGGGTGAGTTGACTGTAGTCAGGGGGGAAACTGATATAGCGTATAGAGCAACTAGGTACAAAAATCGCGATTATTTTAGCCAAAAGATAAGAATTTGAATAAAGTCTTACTTGAACACATTGACAACATTATTTTACGACCTCGCTGACAATATTTTTGCCTCAATAATATGTTTAACTTGAAAAATGCGTATATTTTCTCACCATCGGTATCGAGCTTCGAAAGCGACAGTGTAGAATAAAATGCAATATTCAAATATTGAACATTTTTTCAGATAATTCTTGCTAAAGTTTATAAAATTAAGATGTTTAATGATAATGTGCAATAATTGTTTTATATGTTTATCATGTTTAAACGTTGAAAAAGAAAAAAATATACACTCCCTCTATACCGCTTATTGCTCGCTAACCCCCTGACCGTGAAATTCCGGATCCGGAAAATTGGGTTTTAATTACCGAGTAATGTCGATATCGAAAACCGCTACCTGGGTAAATGAATGGAACCACCGAAAATCCTCCTTTTCCTGCACAAAACAGTCCCTCTGTTAAAATGTAAGTTCACAAATTGTAAAAATGGGTCAAGTCTAAACTCTAACCAAAGGTGCTATCCCAAAGCTGAATATATACCCAACATGTACAGTGTAGAATGGCTAAAAAGGGATCATTGACTGAAAGGCCTGTTTCTTGTTCGTCTATTATAGGACTCCAACATTTTGCTAAGAAGGAGTCCTGGGACTCCTACTTCAAAATCCTACCGAGAACCCGGTCTATATGTGTAACTGTATAACGATGTATCGCCGATGCTTGTCTTCCTATATATTGGAATCATCGATATGCCTTGGGTCGTATCAATGACAGCTCTAGTCGTCATTCAAGAAAACGCTAAAAATACACTGTTCTTAAAACCATATTCTGGCTCATTATCATTTTGATTCCTTAGGGGTCTCCTAAAAGGTAGTTCAGTTATAACTGCAGATACGGTTTGTCACTGACCATATCAACATTACAGGATAAAACCCGTTTTCCAGTATAACAGAATTAATTTAACAGCAATGTGTGAGAAATTCTGAATCTAATACTTTTTGACAGGGGGTGGCTGCATTAAGCGAATAGAGCAACTAGGTACAATAATCGCGATTATTTTTGCAAAAAAGGAAGATTATGTGAAGTCTATATAGTTACATTGTGACTCACTGAACTTATGTAATGCTTAACTTTTACTCCGGCACTTGGGGTAATGTGCGTGTGGACTGGCCATACGGCTTACAAAGACGCATCGCCATCAACAGCCATTTCTCTGTAACTTGCATGTAGAATTTCATGGAACTTAATCAAAATAAATATGAACAACTATACAGTACTTTGATGATGCCTGTCAGGTGTTTTTCCTTTGGCAGTCATCTACCTTGATTTATTAAATATTTCTGTCTGTCCTTCCGTCTGCAGCCATTTTCTACTAACTGGTACATTTTTAAGCAACTTAAAATAAAAAAGTCATGATGCCCGTCAAGTTTGTTTAAGTTGGTCAATTTTCCTTAAGAGTTATTACCCTTGATTTACAGTATAATTCACTCTGACCGTCCATTCGCATTCCTTTCTTTGTAACTAGCTTGTAGAATTTCATGAAACATAAAATGAATATGAGCACCCAATTACTGTGATGATGACTGTCAAGTTATCATTATTGGTAAATTTTCCTTAGAGTTATTGCCCTTGATTTGTTGAAAAATTTCATCCGCCAGTCCATTTGCATTCAGTTCTTTGTAATTAGCTGGAAGAATTTCATGTAACTTAAAATGAATATGAACACACATTCTGTGTGTCAATTTTCTTGAGTTGACACCCTTGATTTATTGAAGAATTACCTCCGCCCGTCCTTTCTTAGTCATTTCTTTGTAACTAGCCGGTAAAATTACATGAAACTTAAAACGAAAATGAATGCTCACACTAAGATGATGCCAGTCAAGTTTTGTTATTGGACAATTTTCTTTAGAGTTATTGCCCTTGATTTAATGAATAATTCACTCTGCCCGTCCATTCACATTCATTTCTTTGTAAATAGCTGGCTGCTGGTATGATTTCATGAAACTTAAAATGAATAGGAACGCTCATACTGTGATGATGTCCGTCAAGTTTTTAGCTCACCTGAGCACTCGTGAACATGTTTTACCTAATCTACATGAAACTTGGTCACAATGTTTGTCGCTTTGCAATCTAGGTAAAGTGCGTAACTGGGTCATCTGGGGTCAAAAACTATGTCACATCAAATTAAAACCTTGTTTACGCTCTAGTAGTGATGGGACATCGGTTGCAAATCATAATCGATCATCAGCTACAATCGACTGGCACTTCCAATGCGATTTTCCCGATTAATAATCAGCAGAACAGGGACTGAATATGCAGTGTACTAATGCATGTTTTCCTACTTCCCAAGGCGCGAAAAAAGGTGACAAAGGGAAAAACAATAATTTTCGGTAGACGTTTTACTATCTGAGTTTGAACAAATTCTTTGAATTGGTTCTAACAGGCATCCAATTGGTTCAAACTTCCATGCTTTGAATTTTCCTAGCAATTTTTGATTAAATAAGTCTTGTTTAACATTTTGTTATATTTATCCGATGATCGATTATGGATGAATGACATCGATCATCGGAATCGGCTGACTTCTGCACACCACTAATCGATGTTATCCGATAATCGGTACATTACTACGCTCTAGAGGTCACATTTTTATGTTATATTAATGACACTTGGCCACAATGTGTAGCTTTATGAAATCTAGGTATCTGGGTAACTGGGTCTCCTGGCGTCAAAAACTAGGTCACAAGGTCACATCAAAGAAAAACCTTGTTAGCACTCTAGAGGTCACATTTTTACCTAATCTATATGAAACTTGGACACAATGTTTGTCGCTTTGAAATCTAAGTCAAGTGTGTAACTGGGTCATTTTGGGTCAAAAACTAGGTCACATCAATTTTAAACCTTGTTTACGCTCTAGAGGTCACATTTTTTATGTTATATTAATGACACTTGGCGACAATGTGTAGCTTTATGAAATATAGGTCTAGTTCGTAACTAGGTCATCTGGGGTCAAAAACTAGGTCACCAGGTCACTGATTCTGCCTAAACTGCTGGTCATATGGTGAGCGCTTTAGGGCCAATGGTCCTCTTGTTGTATTAGTCAATTTTCCTTGAGTTATTAAAATTCTATCTGAATTTCATGAAATGTAGAATAAATACAAACTGTATGAACAACCATACTGTGAAGATGCCCCTCACTAATAACTGTAATGAGTTATTTTGATATAGTATCAATGGATGATTGAATCCCCTTTAGGCAATGCCTTAGTTCATATTAGGCGAACAATAAATAGATAAAATAATCTACGCGACATGTTACTTCAACCTTTTTCCGAGTTTTAGAATGTCGATGATCTGTGGTGGTAGTGGGCACACAATAGTTTTACAATTCTTCTTTGAGACTGAATTGAGTGATTGTAGGTAACGTAAATGTATGGTGGCCGGAGACTGTGAGACTATGTCAGCTGCTTCCTTCAATACTCGTGATGCACGGATCTCTCCTTGTGCCGCAATTACCTGTAGTAATTAAAAATTTCCATTTACACCCCACGTCGAAGTTTCGGATAACATTATAGTGGGGCAAAATCCAACGAAGGCTCGAAATATTAAACTCTCGCGAGATTCGGCGGCCCACAAATTCGAAAGAGTTTGACCCTGCCGACATGTTATGACTGATATAAAGCATTGTAGAAGGCCGAATACAAGTTATATAGCCGGTTTGAATCCCGATACACCGTTTCTCAGTTCCGTCAGAGAATTTTACTGTTTTCATATGGCTCGGACGGAACTGAAAACCGATGTAACTTAAACGGTGTATCGGAATTCCTACCATGATAGATAGAGAACGAAAACTCGATGTTGCCTAATTTGTCGAGGGCGAATCAGTAGCCAGTTTGTAGCCAGTGTTTGAATAGTTTAGTGTCGTGTCACTATGTTTCGTTAGATCTTTGCTGGAACCAATGAGAGTGCAATAACTTCAGTACATGATATTAATTCATGCATTGTAGTTGCTGCACTCATTCCTTTGAAAATTAAGACACACCCTATCAATTATCATTGAATTTTGTCCCACCTCTACACTTTAACATCAATGTAAATTGTCGCTACTATGGTACAAACATTAGTTAATATTTCATTTTCACCCAAAAGAGCTAAGTTCTTCTAGCGGGTCATTTCGATTCGTAAATTTTACATTTTCTGTACCTATGTCAAGAATATAAACTGGGGATAAACCGTAAACTGTAAATTTCGGAGAAAATAAATTTTGACAAAATTCAGTTGTTTTTACATACTGGTGCGTTTTTAAATCTGTATGTGAGTGTATGTGTCTCAGAAACGTGGAGACACACCAAAATGCTGAATGAAAAGTGGCAAGTTTTTGTGAACACCTGCCTACGTGGGATCCACCAAATCTGCTGGCCGGAGAAATTTTTCGAATAAAGTCCTCAGGAGAAAAACAAACCAGTCCCCAATTGCCATCACAATATAAAGAAGCGGAAATGACGGTGGATTGGCCATACCCTCCGGAAACCGCCAACAACATTGTCCGACACTCCCTTGACTGGAACCCTCAAGGGAGGAGGAAGAGGGGAAGACCTGTCCTGACATGGAGAATAACAATGGAAAAAGAACTGAAGACCATCTCCACGCCATGGAAAGAAGCAAAGACAGCTACAAAAATACAGGCTAAGACGTCGAAGAGCAGTGGGTGCCCTAGTCCCTCATTGGGCCTAAGAGGACTAGTTAGGTAACATTTTTGAACAGCCACTCAAAGAATATGTACACATTTTAATACAGTATCTACAAATGTTACCTTTGCCTTGGACTGCCTTTGAGAAATGGCTTCACTGGCCATAGACCGTTGCATATCCGCTGGTATGGTGATATCCAGACTGAAACATAGCATACGCATTATACTTTTACAACAATACAATGATCAACGGGCACCAGTATGCTTTAATTCCTGTAATTAACTCTAACAAAAACAACTATAACCGCTGTATTTGTGTTCTCAATTTTCAATGATGTTTGTTTCATATGACTTAAGAAACTAAAGTAGTATGACTTTTACTAACGCAGTTCCCTCAGTCTACTTTACTGCTGTATCTACCAGTGCTTCATGAAACATTTATCATTTTAGAGAAGATAATACATGTACGACTTAATCTATTTAAGAACTAGGCGATTTTATCAATTTGCGGGAATGCCGGAATATAGTCACAAATGCGGTCGACTACTTTATGGTGTACATACAGATATTTCGTAGACTGAGGTAATTCTGGTGTATGTCTATGTATATAAATAATTAATGAGTTCGTAAAAAATTCTGAAATTTAAACACAGAGTTGGTAAAGGTAATTCAGTGTACCATACCAAATTTCAAAATATCAAAATGCATAAGTACTTTGAAAGATATTTAATGTTTATGGGGGTCCAGCCAAGTCGCTGACGGACTATACCGTCTCGTACAGTGTACGTCAAGCTGTCTTTAACATGACTAATATGCCCAAAAGTACCAACAAGGTTAAGAAATAAATGCACTTATATAATATGTATGTATTATCATAGTTTCGCATAAACAAATGGAAAACAGTTATCTTACATTTCTACCCTTGTGACTTTCAATGTTGATGGCCATTTTCTGCTCATTGTACGCTAAAAATATAAATCATACATTGTACAATTGACTTATCTAATAGCTGCTGGAAAACTGTATTTCAGGCAAGAATCAGTCTTATTTCAAGCTGACAGGTTTTGCAAGAAAACTCTGATACATAACGAAAATTGAGACTACTTTTGTCTTTTTTCATTGATCTAAGCACGGTGGTACGAAGCATGTTCGCAACAAACTCCAACGAATCGCCAAGAAAAGTCACGAATTCATTTCTATCCTTACCTGCGCGGGCTAATTTACGCTTAGCAAAAGCTATCGTTAAGGGTTTGTGAGAATCGAAAACAAGGATAAAAACAATTAGCATACTGATGCTAATTTGCAAAAGTTTAGGCCATTGGTTAAATTCGTGATTATATATACCCCAATAACTAGGTAAGACAAAGACGTACCAATGTTTGTTTTGATAGTTTTTCTTTGCCAGCGATGACTTCGGTCAAAGTAAGTTTACCACAAGCTGTCCGCAACGTGTTTTGTACTCGGCGTTTGGCCACACCCGCCGCAAAGTTCTCGTTTCCTTGACCTATCAGTAAGCACTGGTACGCGTCGTGTATGTCAACAGTCAACACAGCCGTCATCTTGATGGACACGGAATCTTTGGTTAAAACCTTAAACATAACATACATTCGTTATGAAAATACTGTAGCACACAGACAATCCAAAGCCACACTGAAACGACGACAGCGCCTAGCCATCCACGCAAGAGTCACATATAGAACGAACCATCCACAGCCTATGTACTCACTACGCAATAAATGACACACCGTGGAGTTCGAATTCTGCGCATAATTAGCCCTAAAGGGAGGTAATTATAAATGACAACTATACTGAAGTATTTCCTTAATGCATTATGCTAAGGTCACATTTGCCCTACGAGCTCCTTACGAGCACCGTACGAGTTGATTTTGGTAAACTCGCACGGCTTCTGCACGGAGCCCGTACGGACAGCGAAGACTCGTACGAGCATCGCACGGATTTTCTTAACTCGTACGAGCATCGTACGGATATCTTTCCAGTGCATCTCTATAGATCGTTCGTGGTCCGTTCGAGTTGTGACCAGACGCTACGAACATACAAAAACCGTTAGGATTTCAAAATTATGAACTCGTAGGAGTTGATAAATTCGTACGGATATCGTACGAGCTTTGTGACCCTAGTATTTAAAATGTGATCTTGTTATTGAGTTACATTTATTTTATTACCATTGTTTGCATTGAGATAATATCCAAATATGTTTGGCACTACACAATTAAAGATGTGTTATCATGCCGTTTTGTTGCATTAGATTTAATATATACTTATTATGTTAAGTTTCCAGGAAAGGTCAAAGATCAACTGTAAATATGAACATACAATGTACATGTTATTTAACAATACGATTATATCAAAGGTGGATTGGGCAATGCAAATAGTCATAGTTTGCTTTGACAATTGTCTGCAAACTAACATACGGGTAACATAACGCGAAAACTGAACTCTCAACGGTACCGCGTTACTGGCAACGCGTTTTGAAAGTAAGCATTTCAAGTCTTTGTGAGCGTATAGTAATGAAATAAACATAATTTTTTACCTGTTGTGAAGCAGTCTTACAACATTTAGTTCTAACGTCTGTCACCCATAACACATCAATAAACGGTAAGACAAAGACCACTCCTGTAACATCATAGAAGAATCAACGGTTACCAGTTCATTTGCATATCAGTGATAGTCTCGAATAGGGCAGCAATAGCAAACAATAATATTATTATTATGAACAATTCATAGAAAAAATAAAACCTATTGTCGGATTATCTGCTGATGTATCTTTGACTATTATGACTTTTATTGATTTTTAGTCCCCTATCGGTTTTTGACCGGAGGGGACTATTGGTCTGCTATTCGTCCGTCTGTCCGTACGCACCCACTTGTAGTTGTGGGGTGCGGAACAATATGCTATATTTAGATTCTATTCATTCCGTTGCATACGGGATGCAAAATGTTGCTTATGGGGTTTTACAAACAAAATATTGAACAAAAGAAAACCCCAAAACGTCAAGTCAGGGAGAACGTCCGTCCGTCCGTCAAAAAATCTGGATCCTGACATAACTGAAACAGTTTCCAAGCTAGGTTTATGAAACTTGGTATGTGAATAGGGAGCAATAAGGGGATTATGCACGTCTACATATTTTGATTCTGACAAAGTGTGGTTGCTATGGCAACAGAAACATTGAAAATGGCTTCAAACCGGTAGGGGCATTTTGTATAGCTTGCAATTCTAAATGACTTGTTATTGCATGTAATTATTACTCACCTGGTAATAATACCTCTTTCTTCCGAGCTCTACCAAGACGAACAACTAGACCTCTCTCATACGTATGTATAATCTGAACATAAGATAAATAAACATCAATATATAAACTAGCAACCCATTGAGATCTTCAAATCATGCACTCTATAACCAAACATATTTTCGATGAATCCTAATTTTATCATGACATAAACATTAAAACTTCTGCACATATTTAAACCCGCCTCGTGTAATACAAAACTCCCGAAGGATATTGCGTTGATGCAGTTACTTGTTTAAGTCTCTTATTACTACAAAATGCCTACAAATTTATTTTCTTTCTAGTGCACTATTGCAGTTATTGCACTCTTATCTACCGTAACTATGACACTCGTTCGTATTATAAGAGCGACAGCTAATACAAAGAAAACAACTTTGAAGACCGGTAAAAATTAGAGTCTTGGCTTTAAGTACTCAATTAGGATGATCGGGAAACCAGAATATCGTTAACAAGTCGAGCGCTTCGTAGCGCTTTCCACGGGAGTACATACCTTTTATATTTCATTCTAATATAGCACGTGAGATTTGGCTTCTTTGCGTATATTTAGCTTTCCATATTTTATAACCGCGATTAAATATAGCTGATTGATGACGTCACATTTGACGTCATATAGTATGAGAAATGACGTAAAGGTGACGGTAACGTTCCTAGGAAAGAAAGTAGTTTGACGTCAACCTGTCTTGTTGTGCTATAAATGGTAAAGTATTGGCGATGAATCGAGAATAATAAACAGGAGCTGTGCTGTGTTGTGATATAAAATATAGGCACTCGTTTGAATGCGTACATTTAATCACTCGTGCTACGCACTCGTGATTTAATTACTACGCATCCAAACACCTGCCTATATTTTATTACGCAACAAAACATAGCTACGTATTCATTATTCTTAATTGAACGAGAGGTAACTCTGAGCAAGAATAAATCATTGACCCTTAGTTACCTTAACACTCTGTGGTAGAAAGATGGGGAAGAAGATGAGGAGTACAAGAAATGAGAAGATTACAGCAACAACTTCTATGACGTTCTGTAGCACGTGACTCTCATCCTCGGCCTTGTTCCCCGTCTGGTCCGCAACCTCTGAAACATAACATCTCATATAACATGGTCAGCAACCTCTGAAACATAACATCTCATATAACATGGTCAGCAACCTCTGAAACAAATCATAACATATAACGTGGTCAGCAACCTCTGAAACATAACATCTCATATAACGAGGTCAGCAACCTCTGAAACATAACATCTCATATAACATGGTCAGCAATCTCTGAACCATAACATCTCATATAACATGGTCAGCAACCTCTGAAACATAACATCTCATATAACATGGTCAGCAACCTCTGAAACATAACATCTCATATAACATGGTCAGCAATCTCTGAAACATAACATCTCATATAACATGGTCAGCAACCTCTGAAACATAACATCTCATATAACATGGTCAGCAACCTCTGAAACATAACATCTCATATAACATGGTCAGCAACCTCTGAAACATAACATCTCATATAACATGGTCAGCAACCTCTGAAACAAATAATAACATATAACAAGGTCAGCAACCTCTGAAACATAACATCTCATATAACATGGTCAGCAACCTCTGAAACAAATCATAACATAACATGGTCAGCAACCTCTGAAACATAACATCTCATATAACAAGGTCTGCAACCTCTGAAATATAACATCTCATTTTATTGGTTCGGTCCTATTTAAATGCATCATCTGACTCAGAGACAAACAAAGCTGAAGGATCGTCAACGAACACACCAAGTGAAGCCTAAATGGAAATTTAGTATCGAATTCTGTATTAAACTGGGTTCGGAGAAATTATTTAAAAACAATGACTTAATGGCTTTATAGCGAACTATCAACAAACAACAAAAATATGATTGTAAAACAATAAAAAATGGAGTAAAGTGGAGTAATCAGGATTTGACCTCGCATCGTCTGCAAACATCAATTAAAGACATTAAAACCAGGTATTTTCACACACCATGTCTAAATAGCGTTTTCTCCCGTCGCAGCTCAAAATTATGGTGGGTGATTAATGCCATTGTCTAAAGAAATACATCGTATTGACTATACATAAAAATTATATTTTGCTTTCAAGGACGGGCATTTCAATGCATCTATTGATTAGCTTCATAAATTGAACACAACTTGGTCTATTTCACTGAACTTATTATTTTATAAGATCATTTTGTAAATTGAATATAAAGTTAAAACATCTACATATCGATGAATTAGATCGAACACACTCGCATGAGTGTTAAGCAGTTTCTATTCAATACATTCGAGCTATTTAAAAACAGTCATAGTAATAGATAGAATCTAGTCACTTGAACTTGTAATGTCAATACAATGTGTCTTTTATCCTATGCCGTCAACGGAAACAGTCATTGCTAGAGCTGAATATAGAACAAATCAATATTAAGGGAGTATGAACAAAATCTGCACTATCTCATTATAGATTAATAGAAAAGATCATTAATAATATACGCCGCTTATACTAAATAAGGCATAATAATAACTTTATTTACTGATGATACATCCATTAAGCCGAGGGATTTTCCCCTTTGAGGTAATCTAACAGAACAAGCATAAGTATATGAGCTAGTCTCCAGGAAAACCTGCTAGTTTGACAAAAAACTGATTTGAGATACTTTTTTTTAAAAGAGTAATTTTAATGAAGCAAATTGCAAAAGAAATTTTGTTAGTATCTTGATTTCTAAGGAAGTTACATCTGTTTGGTAGAGGCCCTATTCAGAGCCTTTTTGTGTAACGTCGAGAACGTCATTCTAACGTGAGTCGACGTCGTTGTAACAAGTACTTTATAAATACAGCATTTGATCAATTCTTGACATAAACTTTATAAAATGTAATCACGTTTTAGAATCATGTTTTAAGTTTTAAAATATATATCCAAATTGTAAATATTCACATTTAGAGAAAGGCTACAACTGTTTTAAACAACTATCTTCTCGTTTATCTCGATCACACTACTTTTCTGAAATTGGTTACCATAGCATAGAAGAAGGTGATTGGGATAAAATACTGAAAATTGATTTTATAAATATGTCATTTTTTCGTATTTTAAAGCTTTTTTAAAACATTTTTACATGCAGTAAGTACATAATGTCAAAATAGCAGGCTTTCCTGGAGACTGGCTCAAATACAAACATACAACAACATCAATAAAATGGCAGATAACACAAAAAAGTAAATACTAAGCCAGCCATGACATTTAAAATAGTATGTACTAAACTTAAAAGATAGAAATTCGCGTGATATTATAGGTATATAGATGGACCATGAGTTTTGAGCCGTGACGAGAGATTACACTATTTAGTCAAGGTGTTTGAATGTACCTGGTTGGGATGCCTTTAAAATGCGTTGATATATATTTTTGTATGTTCTGATATTGTCAGTATCGCTGGCTCAATTGGTAGAGTGCTTGATTTTCAACCCAAGACGTGCAGGTTCAATACCTGTTAACTGCACATAAAGACATTGTTTAAAAGCCATTTTATTTTTTATAAATAATTAGTTTGACTTTTCATTCTAGATGTTATGTTTGTCATGTTTCTCTGTTTTCATTTCATATTTTCTTCGGACCCAGTGTTAATTTATCTTTTACTGAATTCAATACTTAAATTCGTGTCAAAGATTTTCGACTTTACTTGGTGGGTTTGTTGACGACCAGTCAGTTTTGTCTGTCTCTGAGTCGGATGATGCATTTGAATATTTTACATCTGAGGCTTGAAGACACTTTATGGCAATATCTAACGCCAGTGTTTGTGTTCAACTGTCAATACAATGTTCAATACACATAGACTATTTTATATGAACTCCTTGCAGACTTTCTGTATATGGTATTTAATATGAATCATATTAGATATTCATCATCATACGAGCATCTTCACCAGTATTTTCACTAGTTGAAGCCATTATAAAATAACACGCGGTTTCTATGACTAACGACACTTATTGTTTTTAAAAAATATAAAAAGTGACGATACCAAGGATCGAACCTGCAAAATTAAGTTTCATAAGACATCGCCGTATCCATTTGGCCACGTATTAGATTAGTTACAAAAATTCCTTATTTAACTTATGCTGATAATACTTAAATAAACACAGCTGTGTGAAGTTGGCTCAACATACGACATACGACATTCAAAAAATTGAATGTCGTCCAGCTCGACATACGACATTGGACGACATTCAAAAAATCATCAAAAATCGAATGTCGTCCAGCTCGACATTGGACGACAGTGGACGACATTCAAAAAAACGTCTAAAATCGAATGTCGTCCAGCTCGACATTGGACGACATTGGACGACATTCAAAAACTCGTCTAAAATCGAATGTCGTCCAGCTCGACATTGGACGACATTGGACGACATTCAAAAAACCATCGAATGTCGTCCAGCTCGACATTGGACGACATTGGACGACATTCAAAAAATCATCGAATGTCGTCCAGCTCGACATTGGACGACATTGGACGACATTCAAAAAATCGTCTAAAATCGAATGTCGTCCAGCTCGACATTGGACGACATTGGACGACATTCAAAGAATCGTCTAAAATCGAATGTCGTCCAGCTCGACATTGGACGACATTGGACGACATTCAAAAAATCATCGAATGTCGTCCAGCTCGACATTGGACGACATTGGACGACATTCAAAAACTCGTCTAAAATCGAATGTCGTCCAGCTCGACATTGGACGACATTCAAAAAATCGTCGAATGTCGTCCAGCTCGACATTGGACGACATTGGGCGACATTCAAAAAATCATCGAATGTCGTCCAGCTCGACATTGGACGACATTGGACGACATTCAAAAACTCGTCTAAAATCGAATGTCGTCCAGCTCGACATTGGACGACATTGGACGACATTAAAAAAATCGTCTAAAATCGAATGTCGTCCAGCTCGACATTGGACGACATTGGACGACATTCAAAAACTCGTCTCAAATCGAATTTCGTCCAGCTCGACATTATTTTTGTATTTGATAATTTTGAAGCTCAAATCTATTGTTTTACACTAATTTGTTTTAAGTGTCGGGTGGCCATCACTTGATTAATACATTTGAGGCTAATACATAAAAACAAGTATAATTGGTATTGCGTTACCAACAGAAGCCGCCGAATATCACATTTAAAAAGGTGGTACGTATATCCGAGATGTACAATTTAAAATACATGTACAAGTAAAGTCAAGTCTTGTTGTTATCTCAATTTTTCGTGACCATGAAAATTACTTCGACATAACAAAAATTCAAGATACTTTCCAACTTCGATAGTCACTTTAAACCCGATTACCAATGTCACCGTTTGGCAAATTCAGGGAAACCGTTTCTTACTGGAGCGACAAGCCTTGCGTCGTCGTGAACATCCGGGGTCCAACGGGGTGATCCGAGATGAACAGTGACGGACCGCTTAAGCCCCATTCTCACAGTTCTGGTTTGGCATCGCCGGAGAGTCCCGGTTTGTAATCCGGGAGGGGGTGCTGGTCTAACCGGGGATGCGACCGTGGCGGCACCGTGAACATCCGGAATCAACCGGGACGATCCGTGATAGACCGTGATGGACCGGCTGACAGCCTCGGTTGTTTAAAATGTTTAAAATCCGGGGATAACAGGGAAAATACTGGGGAGTATCCGTGGCTTTACCGTTCAAATACCGTGATAAACCGTAACATATCGGATTTTCAAATACAAACCCGATTGAGAGCCTGTCGACCTCCGACATAGAACGGTATAGCCCCGTGTCGTACCGGTGGTGGCAGGGGTAGTTACGGTATGAGCCTGTTACAAGCCAGTTTAACCCCGGAATATAACGTTACATCTACGGTTAGGGCAAAAGGTCCAGGTTTCATCAAGGTCAAGGGCGGCGAAGTTGGTTTGACTATTGCTATATACAGCGGAAACTGTATGATTTATCCAGAAACCGAGGCTTCAAATTGAGACATTCTACAGAAACGTATTTATAGTTGCATCCAAGGGTACCTCAATAATTATTTCAAAGAATAGAACATCGAGCATCTAGAAAAGATTTTTCGTACATGAATAATCTTGCACCTAGTTCAAACTAGCAAACTAGCTTTAATTAATGCCCAGGTCAACGTACTGCAGACATACACGAATAATCATTACACACAAGGGTTCTGGCGAGTCACAAAGCCTATGATCCGTGAGTGGCTAAGGTTGACAATGCTTTTGAAGGAACTGATGCAGTTACCGGACGGTATGCCAAGCCGCACGACATTAGATGATTTTTTGAATGTCGTCCAATGTCGTCCAATGTCGAGCTGGAAGACATTCGATTTTAGATGATTTTTTGAATGTCGTCCAATGTCGTCCAATGTCGAGCTGGACGACATTCGATTTTAGACGATTTTTTGAATGTCGTCCAATGTCGTATGTCGAGCTGGACGACATTCGATTATTGAATGTCGTCCAATGTCGAGCTGGACGACATTCGATTTTTGATGATTTTTTTAATGTCGTCCAATGTCGTATGTCGAGCTGGACGACATTCGATTTTTGAATGTCGTCCAATGTCGTATGTCGAGCTGGACGACATTCGAAGATTTTTTGAATGTCGTATGTCATATGTCGTATGTTGAGCCAACTTCACACAGCTAATAAACACACCCTTTTAGGGTGAATCAACTTTGCTGCATCAATAAGTCACGGCTCAAAACACATGGTTTATCTATAACTTTAACGCGATAAATTTCAATACAAAAACAAACACAAAATCCGCTTCATTTATCGTTTCAGAATATTTAGGAGCATACAAACGTTACATGTTGTGCCAAATGTTTGAATGCTTTCATAGGTAAGTGTTACGGTCCTTGATTTTAATCAATAACAAAAATATAGGCAAGTTTGTGTTTGTTTTTGTACAGCAATTTATCGCGTTACAGTTATATAGCATATCATTTTACCAACAACTATTCAGAATCAAAACGAAAGTAGACGAAATAATAAATCTTACTACGAAAATAGTTTTGTTCACATTCACTTTACCAACTCATTACTTGAATCATGACACAAATACCAACAACAGTGGACCATATACCACCATAAGGTATCAAAGCGACACTAGAAGGTATTTAAGGGCATTCAGAAAATTCATTAAATAACGAAAAATAACATAGTTTTACCTTCATTTGCGTCCTCAGACATGTTGACTGTTGTTTTCAGCGGATGTAAACAATACAACCGCTGGTTCCCAGTAGTAAAATATGAGTTATTGCGTCAATATGAATTATATCATAGTACTTAACGCAATTTATACGTATCTCATTCTGTTGTTAACTAAACGCTACTTGGTTCGGTGCCAGCTTGCTATACACTTTTATACTTGTATAATAGGTATAACTATTTGTTTACTAACAATGAAGTATTGGAAAATAGATCGATACTAGAAAATGTAAAGAATTGGATATTTAAAAGCTAGATAACTCGAACATACTTAGCTATATCATATCAACAGTTATCTCCCCTTAAACAAACAGGTGACGGGGTTCAACATTTAACTATATGTAATGAATTCAAATACAATAGTCTTGACACTTCATACTACATGAAGGAACATTATAATTATACAACAAAAATCACTGAAACGATTTCTGTTTAACTACATTTGTATTTATGTCTTATACTACAATTTACGATTTATAGCAACAAATTCCTTAATCACTGCGGTATACCGTACACCGGATATTGCTAGTAAAGGTGAGTAATATAATCAATTTTCGCGACATTCTCGTGTATACCAGGGGAGGTTCAGAGACGTTATTTGCAAAACTTTAGACTACTTACATCATCCCAACTAGGTTTTAACGTCTTCGGATATTTTTACGACTTTATAGTCCGCCATATTATAGCAGGTATTCGTAGAAATGTTCAAATTAACCAGTATTTTGCTGTTGCTCACACGCAAATATTAACGACGGCACATTACGTAAGTTCGGAATGAGTGTATTGCCGAGATATTTTTTTTTTTAAATGAGCATTCTGTTTGTATTGAACCTAAATGTCTTAAGTCCAAATTTCAGAAAAATTGATCAAAGTACAACAAAGATACACACCAAAATAGATAGAAGTGCGTGTACGGAGTATTGATGTTTACTGTACTGAGTATTGCACATTTGCTCAGGCCTCCAAATACACTAAATTAAACTAAGAAATTAGCCAAAAATGATACTGGGTACCAATTTCACATTATAACAACCATTGCTTTCAAAAATGTTGCTTGCTATAAACCTCAAAAGAGTAAATTTGAATATTTGAGTGTAAGTATTGGTTGTAAAGCGTATCATAGTTAAGATAACGAATTTTCTAAACACAAACTTAACAGAACATAACTGAACTTTTAACTGAATATGTAGATTACCTTACATACACTGATATGTATATCTTAATATGTGACTTACGCACCAACAATTCTACTAAATTAGCTCTAAGATAGATTCTATATCAAATTACACACGATAAAGTGCTGTTAAATGAAAAAGTATTTATCAGCTCTATTTGTGTAATATTTTTTATACTTTCCTGTCATAAAAGCTTTTTCAATAATAATTCATGTGTGACAGAGCATTTCTATTGAACATGGTAATGTCTGGATATAGACATTTTCTCAAGTGGATCCGACCAAATATTTTTCTAGGGAAGGGGTAAGCCAGGAAGGTGAGTTCAAAAACCTATCGTTCTAATAAAGATGTAAGCATAGGGAATTTATCTATTTATAGCTTACATGTATTTATATGTTGTAAAGTTTGTATACACATGAACAAATCCAAGACGTTAGTCAGCAAATATTATGTTCTTTGAACAACTTTTAACCTAAGACTGGTATGGTGATCAGTAATGTCACTAAGTATTGTCAGAGCATGACCATTGGTTATCTAGAGGCTGATGTGTGTAGGATGTATAATTTCGGCACGCTGGGAGAGTCAGTTAGCATATGAACGTACGTTAGGAACGACCTATGTTTAAGACAATGGAGTAGTTACCTAAATTTGTAGAATAAACACGTACTAATCATACTCTAAACCTGTCAAACTAGTGTACATATAAAGTATTACATTTAAAATTTCGAGGAATGCTCGGACCTACGTTAGGATTCGTACATTACAGCATGTTTTAATGTAGCTTTTACACTATCCAATTTCAACAGATATAGATCGCGAGACGATATAAGTAATATTTACCAAATAACACTGGTTATACCTAGAATTTACATAATTTCCGTAAGCAATACTCCGTACACTAAACAGCAATACTCCGTACACTAGTGAGCGACACAAAAGCAATACACTGTACACTAACATTTTATTTATTCTCAAAATGCACCGTTATTTATGATTCATTTCCTGGTAAAACATTAACAACATAAACTTGGTCACTGGAAGGTCATTTTTCTCGATTCAAGTTGTGTAGTTTAACATAGAATATGAACAAAAACATCTTTATTTGACAGACCGAGCTTATTTGTTGCGTGAGTAACGATACGGGTTTGGTCTTTTAATTATCCTTTTAAGTAATTCATGGTCGTTTGTCGGCTTTCAGGGTCTCGGGAAATTATCGAAGTAGATACGTTTGTATAAAATTTACATTAAACACACCCAGAAAGACAAAACAGCGTCTCTGAACTTAACCTGGTGTACCCTTGAAGGTCGCGAAAATGGATAATGTTACTCACGTTACTAGCAATATCCGGTGTACGGTATACCAGTGTTAATCATTTAAATAACATATTTCGATGATTAAACATGTTAAACGAATGTTAAACAGCATTTAAGGTTATGTAGATAAGTGTTGCGGATATTTCGGGCAGTATCGTGATCTGCTTCGGTGCAAGACGTTGCTATTGCTATTTGTGCATTGCCGTAGTACGGCGATTTTCTCAAGAAATAGCAATAACGTTACAATGTGCATAATAACATTATGAATGTACTATGAATTCCATATACATACTGACATTATATATGATAATACTTGACATAAATTCAAGCTTAGCTTGAATTTATTCTTGTATGAATTGTTCTACATTAATTTTCCTTTTTAGTTAAATTTAGGAGTTTCCGTTGCCATAATATGTGGCTTATTTTATTTAATTTACATTTTATATTATTTTCACTTATCTGAAAGAACAGCGTCTCAATGTCCTTCGGTGTGTCTTCGCTCAAAGGTGACCGCGTCCTCTCGCCAATGTACTTTTCCCTGTGTCGGTTTCTCCATTTCCACGTGTTCGTTCATGTTTAAAAAAAAGATAAATGGAATATTTGAGATGCTACACGAATAAATGTATCGCCAAAAGTAACAGCTCCTTTGGTGTATTTGCTTTATTTATCCTCGCCACCGGAAATCCATATGGACGAGGCCCCAAGAAGAGGCTAGTCACTTTAGTTCTTGGGGCATAGTGCATGATACAGAAGATGTCCCAGTTCCAGAAACATCCCTGGTTCTTTTACGTGCCGATGTAAAGCATCATACACGGGACCTCGCTTTACGTCTCGTCCAAAAGACTGTTAGTAATTTTAGTAAATATGTTAGGTGGGAAACACTGAAAAGCATTTCTGTTTTTGACCTGGCTGGAGTTGAGATCGAATCCACAACCTTCAGATCAGCAGTCCGTAGACCATACCACTGAACCATTGTTACTGCTGCGGTGATCATATCCCCTTTTATACCAACAAAATTTGACCAATTTTGACCACGCATGTGTTGAAACAGTGGTTCTCGGCTATACGATGTAACACAGAGAACAATATTTATATTTCGTGTGTTCCTTTGTTTGGTTTTCATTTGATATCTTTATTCTATGCTCTACACTAATTTGCTGTTGAAATTAACTTGCTTCGTATCTAGTGAAATGATAAAACGCACATGTCACTGTAATAAATTAAAACTAGTAATAATAATTTTGAAGTGCCGAGTCATAGATGTATATTAAGTCGAGTTCATGCAAATGACATTACAACTTTGACTCTTACTGCACTGTAACAGTAGAAACGAAACGTTCATGTTATTTAATGGCGAAAATGTTCATTGTTTATGACGACATCAAACGAGATACATGAGCATAATATTAGATAAATCCTTTATAATAATAATAATACCAAAGACTTATACATTACAAAGATTGGCAAGTAATCTAAATTCTGTAAAGTCACGCGGAAAATCGAACAGTTCTCGCAAACAGTTCTCATGTTTGCGTATTGTAATGTACGTGGGGTGTTCCAGAAATAATAGGACTTTTTTCATAGCAGCGCGGCAAATGAGAAATTTAGAAAACTAATTTGCTGTAAATAAAAGTTCATCTATCACTGATAAACATGCGAAATATCAATGCAATTGCTTAAACAATAAAATCGCTATCAAACATTACATATACCGTGTACCATGGAGGCGGGTCGCGCCGTGACGTTAAGATGACGTCGCCTTTCAAACAAAGCTTTTAACCGGAAGACACCCTTAGTAATTTTTATATTTTGTCACCCTGACTTTCAAAACAGATCTGATGTTACTGTCCTCACTGTTTATAAGTGTCTCTGTACCACTGTTCCCAAAAAATGGGTTACAGTGATGTTAGAAATTGCTCTAACATTGAAGTGTCTTTCTGTCTACGAACGGTTGTCTGTCAACGTCGAACCATCTTTCTCAGACTAAACCTGTTCATTTGTTAGTTCATATCTCCGCGATCTGTGAACAATTTGTGCCAACAGAACACGAATGAATGTTGGATGCCATTACATTCTGCTTATTTAATGGTTTGCATTGTTTTTTCCCCAATTTATAACGTACTTTAACAATCGCGCGGTTTCTAGGTTTTGACGTTGACGTCATTTCGTCCATGACGCGCTTGGATATATACACTTGTTTATTCAGATGTGATCATAAACAAACAGCAATTGCTTTGTAAGTTTGCATGCACACGTCCGTGACATCTAGGTAATGCCACATACTTTGCCACTTTTATTTATTCAGTGGTTACTGAGATATTCACGTGTTTAGTACGGTTAATAATGAAAATTTATAGCTGAGGCTTAAAGACAGTTTATGGCAATATCTAACGCCAATGTTTGTGTTCAACTGTCAATACAATGTTCAATACACATAGACTATTTTATATGAACTCCTTGCAGACTTTCTGTATATGGTATTTAATATGAATCATATTAGATATTCATCATCATACGAGCATCTTCACCAGTATTTTCACTAGTTGAAGCCATTATAAAATAACACGCGGTTTCTATGACTAACGACACTTATTGTTTTTAAAAAATATAAAAGTGACGATACCAAGGATCGAACCTGCAAAATTAAGTTTCTTAAGACATCGCCGTATCCATTTGGCCACGTATTAAATTAGTTACAGAAATTCCTTATTTAACTTATGCTGGTAATACTTAAATAAACACACCCTTTTAGGGTGAATCAACTTTGCTGCATCAATAAGTCACGGCTCAAAACACATGGTTTATCTATAACTTCAACGCGATAAATTTCAATACAAAAACAAACACAAAATCCGCTTCATTTATCGTTTCGGAATATTTAGGAGCATACAAACGTTATATGTTGTGCCAAATGTTTGAATGCTTTCATACGTAAGTGTTACGGTCCTTGATTTTAATCAATAACAAAAATAGAGGCAATTTTGTGTTTGTTTTTGTACAGCAATTTATCGCGTTACAGTTATATAGCATATCATTTTACCAACAACTATTCAGAATCAAAACGAAAGTAGACGAAATATTAAATCTTACAACGAAAATAGTTTTGTTCACATTCACTTTACCAACTCATTACTTGAATCATGACACCAATACTAACAACAGTGGACCATATACCACGATAAGGTATCAAAGCGACACTAGAGGGTATTTAAGGGCATTCAGAAAATTCATTAAATAACGAAACATAACATAGTTTTACCTTCATTTGCGTCCTCAGACATGTTGACTCTTGTTTTCGGTGGATGTAAACAATACAACCGCTGGTTCCCAGTAGTAAAATATGAGTTATTGCGTCAATATGAGTTATATCATAGTACTTAACGCAATTTATACGTATCTCATTCTGTTGTTAACTAAACGCTACTTGGCTCGGTGCCAGCTTGCTTTACACTTTTATACATGTATAATAGGTATAACTATTTGTTTACTAACAATGAAGTATTGGAAAATAGATCGATACTAGAAAATTTAAAGAATTGGATATTTAAAAGCTAGATAACTCGAACATACTTAGCTATATCAAATCAACAGTTATCTCCCCTTAAACAAACAGGTGACGGGGTTCAACATTTAACTAACTAAGTTATATGTAATGAATTCAAATACAATAATCTTGACACTTCATACTACATGAAGGAACATTATAATTATACAACAAAAATCACTGAAACGATTTCTGTTTAACTACATTTGTATTTATGTCTTATACTACTATTGATTTATAGCAACAAATTCCTTAATCACTGCGGTATACCGTACACCGGATATTGCTAGTAAAGGTGAGTAATATAATCAATTTTCGCGACATTCTCGTGTATACCAGGGGAGGTTCAGAGACGTTATTTGCAATACTTTAGACTACTTACATCATCCCAACTAGGTTTTAACGTCTTCGGATATTTTTACGACTTTATAGTCCGCCATATTATAGCAGGTATTCGTAGAAATGTTCAAATTAACCAGTATTTGGCTGCTGCTCACACGCAAAGATTAACGACGGCACATTACGTAAGTTCGGAATGAGTGTATTGCCGAGATATATTTTTTTTAAATGAGCATTCTGTTTGTATTGAACCTAAATGTCTTAAGTCCAAATTTCAGAAAAATTGATCAAAGTACAACACAGATACACACCAAAATAGATAGAAGTGCGTGTACGGAGTATTGATGTTTACTGTACAGAGTATTGCACATTTGCTCAGGCTTCCAAATACACTAAATTAAACTAGGAAATTAGCCAAAAATGAAACTGGGTACCAATTTAACATTATAACAACCTTTGCTTTCAAAAATGTTGTTTGCTATAAACCTCAAAAGAGTAAATTTGAATATTTGAGTGTAAGTATTGGTTGTAAAGCGTATCATAGTTAAGATAACGAATTTTCTAAACACAAACTTAACAGAGCAGAACTGAACTTTTAACTGAATATGTAGATTACCTTACATACACTGAAATGTATATCTTAATATCTGACTTACGCACCAACAATTCTACTTAATAAGAATAAGTATGTAATGTTTTATAGCTCTAAGATAGATTCTATATCAAATTACACACAATAAAGTGCTGTTAAATGAAAAAGTATTTATCAGCTCTATATTTGTGTAATATTTTTCATACTTTCCTGTCATAAAAGCTTTTTCAATAATAATTCATGTGTGACAGAGCATTTCTATTGAACATGGTAATGTCTGGATATAGACATTTTCTCAAGTGGATCCGACCAAATATTTTTCTAGGGAAGGGGTAAGCCAGGAAAGTGGGTTCAAAAACCTATTGTTCTAATAAAGATGTAATCATTGGGAATTTATCTATTTATAGCTTACATGTATTTATATGTTGTAAAGTTTGTATACACATGAACAAATCCAAGACTTTAGTCAGCAAATATTATGTTCATTGAACAACTTTTAACCTAAGACAGGTATGGTGATCAGTTATGTCACTAAGTATTGTCAGAGCATGACCATTGGTTATCTAGAGGCTGATGTGTGTAGGATGTATGATTTCGGCACGCTGGGAGAGTCAGTTAGCATTTGAACGTACGTTAGGTACGACCTATGTTTAAGACAATGGAGTAGTTACCTAAATTTGTAGAATAAACACGTACTAATCATACTCTAAACCTGTCAAACTAGTGTACATATAAAGTATTACATTTAAAATTTCGAGGAATGCTCGGACCTACGTTAGGATTCGTACATTACAGCATGTTTTAATGTAGCTTTTACACTCTCCAATTTCAACAGATATAGATCGCGAGACGATATAAGTAATATTTACCAAATAACACTGATTATACCTAGAATTTACATAATTTCCGTGAGCAATACTCCGTACACTAAACAGCAATACTACGTACACCAGTGAGCGACACAAAAGCAATACACTGTACACTAACATTTTATTTATTCTCAAAATGCACCGTTATTTATGAATCATTTCCTGGTAAAACATTAACAACATAAACTTGGTCACTGGAAGGTCATTTTTCTCGATTCAGGTTGTGTAGTTTAACATAGAATATGAATAAAAACATCTTTATTTGACAGACCGAGCTTATTTTTTGCGTGAGTAACGATACGAGTTTGGTATTTTAATTACCCTTTTAAGTAATTCATGGCCGTTTGTCGGCTTTCAGGGTCTCGGGAAATTATCGAAGTAGATACTTTGTATAAAATTTACATTAAACACACCCAGAAAGACAAAACAGCGTCTCTGAACTTACCCTGGTGTACCCTTGGAGGTCGCGAAAATGGATAGTGTTACTCACGTTACTAGCAATATCCGGTGTACGGTATACCACAGTGTTAATCATTTAAATAACATATGTCGATGATTAAACATTTTAAACGAATGTTAAACAGCATTTAAGGTTATGTAACATACCTATATAGGTTCGCAAATAGACCCAAAGGGGGCCGCAGAGGTCCGCAGTTTAAATGTGATAATTGTTGCGGATATTTCGGGCAGTATCGTGATCTGCTTCGGTGCAAGACGTTGCTATTGCTATTTGTGCATTGCCTTAGTACGGCGACTTTCTCAAGAAATAGCAATAACGTTACAATGTGCATAATAACATTATGAATGTACTATGAATTCCATATACATACTGACATTATATATGATAATACTTGACATAAATTCAAGCTTAGCTTGGATTTATTCTTGTATGAATTGTTCTTCATTAATTTTCCTTTTTAGTTAAATTTAGGAGTTTCCGTTGCCATAATATGTGGCTTATTTTATTTAATTTACATTTTTTATTATTTTCACTTATCTGAAAGAACTGCGTCTCAATGTCCTTCGGTGTGTCTTCGCTCAAAGGTGACCGCGCCCTCTCGCCAATGTACTTTTCCATGTGTCGGTTTCTCCATTTCCACGTGTTCGTTCATGTTTAAAAAAAATTTATCCTCGCCACCGGAAATCCATATGGGCGAGGCCCCAAGAAGAGGCTAGTTACTTTAGTTCTTGGGGGATAGTGCATGATACAGAAGATGTCCCAGTTCCAGAAACATCTCTGGTTCTTTTACGTGCCGATGTAAAGCATCATATACGGGACCTCGCTTAACGTCTCGTCCAAAAGACTGTTAGTAATTTTAGTAAATATGTTAGGTGGGAAACACTGAAAAGCATTTCTGTTTTTGACCTGGCTGGAGTTGAGATCGAATCCACAACCTTCAGATCAGCAGTCCGTAGACCATACCACTGAACCACTTGTGACTGCTGCTGTGATCATATCACCTTTTATACCAACAAAATTTGACCAATTTTGACCACGCATGTGTTGAAACAGTGGTTCTCGGCTATACGATGTAACACAGAGAACAATATTTATATTTCGTGTGTTCCTTTGTTTGGTTTTCATTTGATATCTTTATTCTATACTCTACACTAATTTGCTGTTGAAATTAACTTGCTTCGTATCTAGTGAAATGATAAAACGCACATGTCACTGTAATAAATTAAAACTAGTAATAATAATTTTGAAGTGCCGAGTCATAGATGTATATTAAGTCGAGTTCCTGCAAATGACATTACAACTTTGACTCCTACTGCACTGTAACAGTAGAAACGAAACTTTCATGTTATTTAATGGCGAAAATGTTTATTGTTTATGACGACATCAAACGAGATACATGAGCATAATATTAGATAAATCCTTTATAATAATAATAATACCAAAGACCTATACATTACAAAGATTGGCAAATAATCTAAATTCTGTAAAGTCACGCGGAAAATCGAACAGTTCTTGCAAACAGTTCAAGAAATAATAGGACTTTTTTCATAGCAGCACGGCAAATGAGAAATTTAGAAAACTAATTTGCTGTAAATAAAAGTTCATCTATCACTGATAAACATGCGAAATATCAAAGCAATTGCTTAAACAATAAAATCGCTATCAAACATTACATATACCGTGTACCATGGAGGCGGGTCGCGCCGTGACGTTAAGATGACGTCGCCTTTCAAACAAAGCTTTTAACCGGAAGACACCCTTAGTAATTTTTATATTTTGTCACCCTGACTTTCAAAACAGATCTGATGTTATTGTCCTCACTGTTTATAAGTGTCTCTGTACCACTGTTCCCAAAAAATGGGTTACAGTGATGTTAGAAATTGCTCTAACATTGAAGTGTCTATCTGTCTACGAACGGTTGTCTGTCAACGTCGAACCATCTTTCTCAGACTAAACCTGTTCATTTGTTAGTTCATATCTCCGCGATATGTGAACAATTTGTGCCAACAGAACACGAATGAATGTTGGATGCCATTACATTCTGCTTATTTAATGGTTTGCATTGTTTTTTCCCCAAATTATAACGTACTTTAACAATCGCGCGGTTTCTAGGTTTTGACGTTGACGTCATTTCGTCCATGACGCGCTTGGATATATACACTTGTTTATTCAGATGTGATCATAAACAAACAGCAATTGCTTTGTAAGTTTGCATGCACACGTCCGTGACATCAAGGTAATGCCACATACTTTGCCACTATTATTTATTCAGTGGTTACTGAGATATTCACGTGTTTAGTACGGTTAATAATGAAAATTTACGGTGTGACCCGCCTTTGCGTTACATGGTTTCTATGACAACGCTTTGTATAAGCATCACCAACAACAAAGAAAATTTGTTGCTGCCAGTATATAGAGCATAAAATGTTATGCATATGAGATAAATTTCATTAAAATGTAAGTGTTGAGTACGAAGTTATGAGAAAAGTTCTATTATTTCTGGAACACCCCTCGTATATGTCTTTGATAATACGAATATTTATTTCAAACAATTTTCTAATTTTGTTACCATGTTCATATAACTGCAGTTGCTACACGTGTAATATTTGGGAGGTTGCAAAACTGACCGTGTCCGTATACGACTACGCGATTATTGTTATTGAGCATTACGTCATTCAATAGTGTGTAGTTTCCACAAACACATGACGACAGAAACATTAATTTTGTGTACTTAATCATACATACGATAATGCACGTGGGCAACCTAGACTATTATCGTCAACGACTCATTAGGCCTTTTCGACTGGGCTGTTCCCGTTCTAATTTTACAGTTGTATTACTGTAGTAATGCTGTAATTGTGTGGACGGGAACCAGGCTAAAACTTGCTTCACGAAACAGCCAAGTCGAAAAGGCCTATTGGGTTTAAATAAAATACTCGTATCAATTCACTTGGAAAATTAACAATGATTTTTAAACTGGCGCGTGAATTAACACACGAGCTGTAAATTTATGTTTTTCGTAAGCAAATTTCAATTGTAAACTCAAGATATATCTGTAGCTACAGTACAGGCACGCAACCTCCCCATTATTGAAGTTTGACACCGCACAATATTTAAATCTGCCATTGAATCCGCTACAATTTTCAAATAATTTTCTCCTCGAAACATCTCCATTACTTAAAGACGTCATCCATTTTCTACTGATCACGATAACAATGGTGAAACATCTTTCTTACGAATTTCTTTCATTCCAATATGCAAATCATGCTAATTTATGCAAATTTATTCAAAATTAGTACTTTTTGGTGAAAAGCTCCCTAAAAGGATGATGAGCCCTATTTTTTTTTGAAACTGGGTTCTATATGATTCTCAAATTATATGCAATTTAAATTATTTTCGTTCGTTAGATATGTGTTGACGTTCATTTTAAAATCACATTTTTTTGCAAGTGGGTGGGGTAAGTATTTATCATGTACAAATACTGAATTTGTTCACCAGTAGCCGGAATTATTGCTAATGTCAATAGGAAAGGCCAATGAACACATAAAACATCGTGTATTGTTTCATAATGGTTTAATCTTTAAAACATGAATACGTTAACAAAGTGACTTGTTTTACCCTTGGCTAGTTGATGTTAAATGATGTTAAATGAAAATGTGTGACTAATATTAAAATAACACTTGGCTAGCTGCGAGGGTGATAGTAAATAATACCAACCCGAGAATAGTTAAATCACCAGAGCAGCCATGTGCTATTTATTTTATTATATCGAATAAAAATATAACCATTTTACAAAATATAATACCAAAAATGTAAGCAGCACTTAGGTTGCCGTTCTGATAATTTTACATACATGTACAATCTCAGTCCGTATAAGGTGGTTGAAATTGACAAGATTTAATAAAAAATAGCATGTGAAATATATACAATTATATATATAGCATATGTATACTCTCTAGCAGGGTGTTTTCCGGACTCAAATAGTACAACTTTCTATAAATAGCCAAAATTCAGAAAGGAAAGAAGTAAAATTGTACCGCTGAAAGTCACAGTTTCTGATGTAAAGTCACAGTATGTATAAGTCTAATTTGACATACCCTATTAGGCGACTTTTCCAATTAATTAAAGGGGTCAATATGATCTATACCCAACGCAAAATATATATACTCTGTTGCCGATGGTTCTGCTCGGCATCGTTTTAAGTACAATGTATCTCAAAAATGTGTCTCGAGTAGGGGAAGACTTTGAAGGGAAGCTGTGTAAATTGTCTTAATATAACGAATTATCAATATATTCATTGAACGTCCCTCGTATACACAAATGATGAACATATCGTCGGTGACAATCATAAACCCCGTAATTACATTTTTTCAAAAAATCGTGTTTTCGGCATTTCCTACCAGCAATATTTTCCCGCATCTGCTGTCGAAGTTTCATGAAATTCGATCAATTAGATCTCTCAAAAACACCACGTGATGAAAAAGCTGTAGCTTGGTTGGTTGAAATGTTTTCTCGGAAGGAAAACCCGTAACTTCTGGATAAATGGCTGCATTTTCAGTGCATTGAATTTTCTTTAAAAATGGTGGGAATATCAGTTCTATTTGTGTCAATATGTTCATGAATTAAAAGTAGTCTATCCATCAGGTCGGCAATGGAATTGGAAACGACAAAGCATAAGATTTTACTTAAAATGTTCTTGTCGGAAAGCCCGTAACTTCAACATCCACGACAATTTTTATATAATGCAACTGATCAGAAACCTCGTAACTACAAAACACACAAACCCAGCCTCATTCCTGTTTACATATCGACGTAACGTGAACATTTGTGACCCATTGATTTTGTAGCTTAGAAACACAGTAACTGTTATATGAACAAAATGCAGTTATTGAGTAATACATTTTGAGAAACAGAAATGACGTAACTATAAAAAATCACATCATCATTGGCCAATCACGATGGTGAAATGTCGTAACTACCGTTGCTGTGCTGGATTTATCGCATCCCTGTCAAACTTTTAATGGTTGTTTCCTAACATATTTCTATCATTATTGGTGAAAGTACAGCATTTCCCATCGTTTATATTTATCACAAAACAGTTTTATCCGTCTCCTGAAAAGTTGTGATTTTGTAGTTACGGGGTTTATGATTGTCACCGACGATATAATACCTATATAACTTTCGGATCAGCCCTATAGTAATACAGAATGACTGTGCAGTCACATCCATTTATGTGTATAAAAGCTAGGTACAATCTTAACTTCAGCCGACATTAGTTTAACACTGTTTGACAGTCGCGTTCTGGTATTATCGGTGGAAATCAAAAAAATTGAAGACTTTAAGTATGGACTATTACTATGATGAGTGGTACTACTATTATGCAAATGGAACTTACTATTATGAAAATAGCTCCTACACTTACATTGACAATCCATTCATTGACCCAGTTGTCGCAGCTTTACTGCAAAAATTTCAAGTGTACTTCAACACACCAATTGGGATATTAGGCAATATTTTGATAATCATAATTTTTCTTCAGAAGAAGAACAGATCGTTTGTATCGTCAGTGTACTATGTCAGTTTGGCTGTATCGGACTTAATGCTAACATTGGCAAGACTGATGGCTGTTTTCAACACACGTATCCAAGCCTTGTTTGTTACAAGGCTCATTATATTGTTAACCTGCTCTGATGTCTCGTCTTGGATTCTTGTATGTATGTCATTACAGCGTGTTTTAGGGGTTATATATCCTCAAAAAGTTCGACATATATGTACAACCATTACTGCAAGGAAATCTGTTGTTGGTATCGTAATCGTGTTCACTATACTGGGTTGTTTTCGTGTACTCATTTGTCCTGAAGAACATATAGATTGTAGAGACTGGATTTTTTGGATGGAACGATATTATGATCTTCTGATTACGTTCGCTGTACCCAGCGTTATTATAGCCATATCATCAACTATTATAGTTGTACAGTTGACAAAAACACAAATTAAAAGCACCGCAAATGTTACTAGTAGACAAAACTCGGTGTCACGAGCACTGCTATCGATCAGCCTTGCTTTCCTGGTGTTAATGGGACCCATAAGGATCTACAATAAGAAGAATCGAACAATACATTACGGTTTGGAATTATGGTCACGCTTGAACTCCTCCATAAACGTTTTCCTGTACGGTTTGACCGGTTCGCGCTTTCGAGCTGACGTCAAGAAATTGTTCATGTGTTGCAAACAGATGCTGAAGAGGAGATCTACTACACACAATCCGGTATAAAAATCATCTCATCCAATTGTAAAACCATTAAACGTTCCTGCATATTTTTGGAGTTGTGGTGGATGTATTATGCACAAATCGAATGGTATAAGGTATTTAACTTGGGTAATCCAATAACGAACTCTGTTTCTGAAAAGGGGAGGCATGCTTTTATGTTGGATATCTTTTACCACTGTAAAAACCAATGTGTTTATATACATGTAGTATAGGTGATCACTTTGACCTGTAACTAATTAATCCTCGTGTGTTTGCGTTATTGTGCCCTAAGAATATTTTGATTAGTCAAAATATCAACTCTGAATGGACAACGGATAAGTACGAATATTCAAGAAGGACATGTTAATTGTGTTCGCATATATACCTTTATTTAGTCCATAGTTTACAGTACAAAAACATGCATAACCTAGATATATACGTATCATCCACCAAGAAAGTGGACTTGTGCATTTAACAGTCAGTATACCGGGTAAAATACCTTTTTGATATAGGTTAAACATTGACAACTTCATAGGATCTTAGAGTACTTGCTTCTTGAAACATTGCTATAAAAATGCTCTGGAGGACCAAGTATTCGAATCAAAGCCTTATATGTTTGGAATAAAAACATTGAGAGACAAACCGTTGGAAGACGGGTTCATTTTTTGTTCGAATTGAATTCAAAGGGAGTCTTATCGACTTCAGCAAAACAATGTTAATATAAATTATAACACTGTTCAATACTCCACTCGTTCTTAAATATTTCGCCTTAGAGGCTTTAACAAAGATTACAAAGATACTTTTCTTCACTACATGGTCAATTATGGCGCAATATATGACAATAGAACTATGCAGAACCAGTTTATTAATTTGTTTGGCTTCAAAGATTATTGCTACATATCTTTCCTATAACTAAGGGGCTTTTTTCTTTTAATCCGCATTGAATTTTGCTGTGATACATTTTAATTTATCTATGAATCAAATTGGGCGCAATTTTCCATGACAACATTTTATGTAAAAACTATATAGAATCACTAAATTTATTTGTTTGGCCTTAAAATTTTATTACTACATATATTTTAATAGTATCCCTAATTACTGGCTTCTATTGTTCCTTGTTGAATTTTACTGTAATGCACTTTTATCTTTAGAGTCAAATTTGGCGCAATATTGTATGACAATGTTTGACGTCAATAATGACGTCCTGTTTATTAAAATTGCGCATTTTATTTATGCTTTTGAAAAAAACAACCTGACCATGTAGTGAAGAAAAGTATCTTTGTAATTTTTTGATAAAGCCTGTAAGGCGAAATATTAAAGAACGAGTGGAATATTAAACAGTGTTATTTGTGAAATATTTGTCCCTAAATTGGACTTTATTCTGAATGTTAATATAATTTTATGTTTGTGTGTTACATTAGCAACGGTTGAACTATGTTTAGACAAAAGTATTACATAGTATATATTAAATTGAAATATGGGCATTTATTATGGCGTAAACCTATATAATATATAATGGTAACTTTTCGAATATATTTCCACGTTTTGTTAGAATATTATTCAAAGGCAGTCATTTTGCATGAGAAAGGAACGCTTGTTGATAAATTATGCCTGGGCTTGTTTGTACTTCACAATGTTTTTTCTATATTTTGCTGTTTGAACTTCATTGTGTCGTGAAGGGATGTATACATTATATTATGTACTTAAAATATAACCTACATTATGAGCCAATGAAAACGCCGAATTTTGGCGGTTAAATGAAAATTTAATCATTAAAATTTTCTCTTCACATAATTGACGTCATGCGTTGGCGCTAATTTCTATCGGCCGATCAGAATGCAGAATGTTATATTCTAAGCCAGTTAGAACATATTAAGTAAATTTTAATGACTAAAACTATTTTTAATGACTTACTTTCCTTCGCTCGCTCCGCCCTTTTTAATCATTAAAATTTACTTAATATGTTCTAACTATAACTTAAGTTTAACTTTGATTTTGTACCCAACCCTGACGAAAATGTAAATATTCCCTATCGTATATCACTGGACGATTGTTAACACATTATATATATTACTTAGTAGTCCCTAGCTTTTTGTGGCCTTTGCACTATGCCTCATCACTTGTAATTATGTACAAATACGCGTCTGTCTAAAATAGTTCCGAGTAACACAATATGTACACATTTCTTGTCGATTCAACAACCAGATGTTAAAGATACTTCCTATCCGGTATATACGGATTTGAGAAACATATTTATAAAACTGTACTACCGGAGAAATCCAAGCATGTTTAAATTTGTACAGCTTTTATCCTCAACCAATGCAAAGGAACTTCACAAACTTGGTACTTTTATTAACAAAGCCCTTGACCTACGACGTTCGATTTTATATTGATTTCATTATTACATTCATATTTACATGACTGTACTATAATGATAATTGCATATCTGATATTTATAAACTGTGTTGTCCATAGGCAAATGTTTATGTATTGATTTGACATGTATTTCTAACGTTGATAATTACATGCATGTATGTAAATATTTATTGTATGTTGTTTCTTGGTGATAAGATGTACTATGTTTAAGCCGAATAAACATTTCTGTATTCTTTTCTGTATTTTGATTATGAATGCATTTATTGAACTGTTGGAGATTAGACCACATTAACCAAAGGGATTCGACCCGGTTAAAATCCATCACTTCTACACTAGGATATAGTAAGGGAAATTACTTAATGACTGACTCTAAAATAGCCAACTCAAAATGCATTTATTGAACTGTTGGAGATTTGACCACACTAACCAAAGGGATTCGACCCGGTTAAAAAATCCATCACTTCTACACTAGGATATAGTAAGAGAAATTACTTAATGACTGACTCTAAAATAGCCAACTCAAAATGCATTTATTGAACTGTTGGAGATTTGACCACACTAACCAAAGGGATTCGACCCGGTTAAAAAATCCATCACTTCTACACTAGGATATAGTAAGAGAAATTACTTAATGACTGACCCTTAAATAGCCAACTCAAAATTATGTCCAATATTTTAAACAGGTCGAATGCTATTCAATATAATAACGGCAATATAATGTGATTCGATTATAAGAAACATTTATTAAAACCCGTACGCAATGTCGCCAATGTCGAGCATAGATTGCTCGCAAAATGTGTAAAACCCAGTTTGGGGACATACTTCTGAGCCGTCAGAAACTAGAAAACGGCCATCATCATTTACGCATGCTCTAAAGAAATAAGATGTGCACGCTTGTCACTTTACTGTTGTATTAAAGTTAGGTTGTACGTTTTATTTTTGCTAAGGCTCTAACCCTCCCATCATTTACTCATGTTTTTGGTCATGTTTGTACACAATCTATGAATTACTCATTCTTGTCTTCATGTTTACAACAGTTATATGACTTCATTATGTGCTCATTCATTAATTCTATTTTTTATCAAACATTCATTATTGTCTAAATGTTTGAATAACTCTAGACTGGTTCCCGTTCGAATATTAAAAATATATATTGCGACGTCAGAAAGCAATCGGGCCGAGGCACCAGTCTAGAATAACTCTTAAGAGTTAAAAAAATCATTACGTGCGAGTGCATTAACTCAAAATTTATGTATTTATATGACTTTTATTATAGTCTATACCGTTATGTGTTTTTCATTTATTTATTTTACATTGTGTAACAATATATGTTAGTGTATGAAATAATATTATGTATGTATAGATTTGTACTGTATTGCACTACAGGGCGTTCAAAGAGTTCGTTCATAAAATTTAAATTCATCTACAGTTTTATTTGAGCTATGAACGGAGGAGACAATCTAAATTTCTTACTCTAATAGCTTCATTTAATGCCAGAAAGATTAGAACAATGGTAGAATCCTCTGAATTTCAACCAGAAAATTTTACAGTCTTCTGAGGTCAGAAAAATAAAGTATTGAAACTCAAACATTGAGAACGAACTTTTTTAACACCCTGTATATGGTATATATTGCCACATGGGTCTAGGACCTTCGGGTTGTTTGAAATAAACTGTAAACTAAGTTTATTGGCTGTTAAACCAGGATTTTAAATGAATTAACGCAAGGTAAACCTTTAGGAGCAAATGGTGCTATACATACATGTATATTAAAATTACCCTTGAAATGATATTTTATAAACATATATATATCAAATTTGGATCGTCACTTTAAAGATATGTTTGACAAATATTTACAATTTTGTCATTCAAAATCATTGTTGTAACTATTGGTGTTGTTGTTATTGTTGTTATTGGTGTTGTTGTTGCTGCTGTTGTTGTTGCTGCTGTTGTTGTTGTTGTTGTTGTTGTAGAATTTCGATCAGCCGACGAACATGTCTCGTTCGTATATCGGGTATCGCTGTTATATACTGTTTTACAAGCAGAAAGGACTGTATATATTATAGTGCGCCCGTGATAATGAGAAAGGCGGGAACATTTGGTATAATACACAAAGGGAGTATTCAGATGTGTATGATTCATCATTGACGTGTGTCACTTCGATGTTGTTTCAAGATTAAATACTTTAACACAATGTTATGTTTTTGTTTTATAAAATTCAAAATTATACTAAATAAAACATTTTAAGTAAATGTGTGTATATGTTTCTTTCAGAATGGATACAGTTAATTAACTTTTTATGGCAGCTGCAGGAGTCCGGTTACCGGAACCCTAGATATGGGAGCTAATTAACTTCCGGAATAATCATTCAAAATCTTATTAGATATATTACACTCAGTATAGCAATACCACGTGACTTTTGGCTACAGTTACAAGAAGAAATTTGTAAACATTGGAAAATAAAATAGCCATAAGTATTTTATTTCTTAATCGAATTCTATGAAATATACGCCACGCTAAGGGGAGCATTATTTGCTTTACCGATTTTTTCATTACCCTATACGTTCCACGGTTTCGCAGGGTAATAAACAAAACGGCACAGCCGCTGAAAAAGATTTTATATTTCATGGAAAGCAATTAATGTTCCCCTTAGCGTGGCGTATATTTCATAGAAATCGATGAAGAAATAAGATACGTAAGGATACATTTGTGTTCCAATGTTTAATAAAACTATTTTATTTTATTTTAAAACATAATCAAAAGTAATAATTAAATTAATGTTTAAGGTTTATGAGAATTACATGTTGCCCGACTCTTAATTTTGAAACAGTTTGAAATGTTATGTCATAATTGATCCGCTTTATGGTAATACCTGTCACGTGATTTGGTCAGAGTTCGAATTCACTAATGGATTTGGAAATTTGTGTTACAATTCCGCACTGAAAGAATGATACTGAAAAATGGCTGCCAATAGAAAAACAAAAGTTGTTTAAAATGCGATATTCGGCAGCTCATAGATTTTCTTTTATTTTTTAATGAAGTTTAAAAATATTTAAAAAATAGAGTAGGTCCCTATCTAGAAAAGAGATAATAATTTTCAAGGCAGTATGGGAGGTAAGAACTCTATTGCTTAGTAACAGAGGTATTACCTCCCCTTGTTTTTACTTGACCGCCATCTTGGAAAACACAGCGGCAAAGATCACAGAACGTAGCAGGCTGTCTATATCAGTTAAATTAACTGTTTGAACCACGAAAGTACTTGTTTTAAACAAGGAAAGTCGTATTTTATACACATAATCAACGTAGAAATACAATGAACTTAAAACAATAGCAGGTTCGCATCGTCCTTCGTTACTTCGTACCCAATATTTCGTACCAAACCGCTATCGAGCGCTTTCTTGTGCAACAGACCGCTTCGGTAGCACTAGCCTAGCAAACGGTATGCTATCAGATGCTATCAGCGAGCACTTCTCGCTCGTAGTGTGTCGTTGCATAGACGTAGGAAAGCGCTCGGTAGCGCCGTTTGAAAACGGTTTGGTTAGGTAACGGGCTCCAGGTTCGTAACTTCGTAACCGGACAATTTATTGTAAAGTTATGCATCATCAAAAATATCCAGTACTAGATGAGCATGTTACCAATAATGTAGGACAACTGACATAGTCCGCTAAAAATAGGCTGAGCCTTAGTCCATATTAGCCTTGTGTCATCAATATCTAACAGCTCGTAAACCACGTGTTTCTTGTTTCTTTTTTACTATTGTGGATGGAGCAAACACTAAGTCGTTTAGAGTTCGTGAAACAGTTTTCTTCAATGATTTATAACCACAGTCGATCCGTTCCTTAGGATAAAAATCCTTAAGCAAACCGTTTCACTAACTCTCATCTATATACATTGTTTCCACAATCAAAGACCTAAATATACAAAGATTGGAAAAATCTACCAAATCTCACAATATCTCGCGGCAGTTTTCTGAAATCTCGCGAAATCTCGTTTGTTTTTAATACCTTATATCTCCTGTTTTAATATACATAGGAAAAAACTAATACTTTTATGCAATAGATTTATTATTCTGCTTTAAAAGTATACCTAATTTACTGAAATCAGTCAAGGAATAAAATATAAGACATCAAAGAGCCAGACCTACTATCATTTTAATGGAAATTCCAATTTAATGAGAAAATAGTTCAAAATACCCAATTTGCCTCATTCAAACAATAATCTTTTGAATTCTACAAGAGATAGAAAAAAAGAAGTTACATCATGCAGTAGAAGAAACTTAGCTCTTCAAAATGAGATATTAGTCATTAAAAACGAATGACAAACAAAAAGGTTTATGCAAAATATCTGAGTCTGCTGCATGCTATTTTGCATTGTCTCTCCGTTTTCAATTAAGTGTCCAATCTGTGTATATTTAGGTCTTTGCAACAATCAACCAGTCAATGCAACACAACATGCATCTGTCTTTGTAGGTCAAGACTTCAGTAGAGTTTGCACATTCAGAATTGGTCTCTACAGCCGCTACTCCATTATAGTCGCTGCAACTGACGGATGCCAAAAACACCTCAAATAAGTCAATGGACGGAGTGAGAGGTTTTCTTATTAACATGTATAACAACCAAATAATGAGTTTTATTATTTGCGTTTAATGCATTCGAATGGCAATATCACATGTTGTATAAAACTTGTTTCGAGCAAATATCGAGGGGTGAGAGGAATACGAATGTATCTGATATACCAGCATAAACCAAACCTCCGATCCTGAAAACTAGATACATCACTATCGCCCCACTTATCTCCATGATAATAACAGAGACCTGATCCTGAAAACTAGATACATCACTATCGCCCCACTTATCTCCATGATAATAACAGAGACCATAAATAACATAGATAAACAACTGCCTCGTTAACCTAACAAATAACACCTCGTGACTAAAATTACTCAAAATTTACCATTTTGTAACAAATAAAACATAAACAGTTTTAGTCCTACAATCTCAAGCTTTGGGTTTTCTGAATGGCTGCGCTTATTTATATGCATTTATTTTGTTTGTAACTTATAAAAATCGAAGATTGGGGCAACCCATTATTGAGTTGTTTTCTATTGTTATGCAAATTTGAAGGGTAAGAAACTATAAATACGAAAATATATATTTTTACTGCAGCTGTAGAGGAATATTTATCCGAACGAGTGCCCGTGTTTTATTCACCGATAAAATACAAGAACAGAGTTTTTATTTCGATTCTAAATACGATAATATCCCGCACTATTTAACTGCGTGCATTCCATTTTCACCCATTTGACATTGAACATAATTCCAAGCTGAAATTGAGTGGCTTATTAGCTGGTACAATTACCTCCCTCGTTAACGAAAACGACCTTCGTAATTTTCTGAAGGGACTAACACATTTTAAGCATTCAATTTGAAACAATTTTAATAACACGTCGAGTATAGTGTATCTATTTCATGAAATGAAAAATATAAATGAATTGATTATCAGAAGTTTTTATGAATCTTTATTTCGAGAGTATATTGGAGTTTCTAAAAATAGATGCGTCATAGCTGTAACACTGGATTCTCGTGTAACTTGCCTTGCCATCGCGACTCGTAGAAGTTGTTACTATAAAGTTTACGTCCATTCATTCATAAATATGTCACGTGATACGCGGCGTAAATAAAAACAGCCAATTTGATATCACGTTTTATTGCGGTAATAATACATGCTTCGGTTTTCTCTATGTGTATGTGGATTAATCCGCGGATCGTGTTAGAATGAGTTTTAGTTGTTACAAGTTAGCGCACGCGTGCTCAGTGTAGTTGCCAATCTCTGTCTATAGTTTTTGTTATCTATAGTTTCTGTTATCTATAGTTTCTGTTATCTATAGTTTCTGCTATGTATAGTTTCTGTTATCTATAGTTTCTGTTATCTATAGTTTCTGTTATCTATAGTTTCTGCTATCTATAGTTTCTGTTATCTATAGTTTCTGTTATCTATAGTTTCTGCTGTGTATAGTTTCTGTTATCTATAGTTTCTGTTATCTATAGTTTCTGTTATCTATAGTTTCTGCTATCTATAGTTTCTGTTATCTATAATTTCTGTTATCTATAGTTTCTAGTTTCTGTTATCTATAGTTTCTGTTATCTATAGTTTCTGTTATCAAAAGTTTCTGGTAATAACACATACTAATGGACATAACAAATATTCAACAACAATATAGTACAAAAATAAATGCTAAAATTTACGTAAAATTCTATATAAATACAATATAATTATAGCATGTACAGAAACAGGCATTTTTACTGATAATGTAATATGAGCTAATTAACAGATGACAACGATATAAGGCGTGGTAAAAATATTTACTTCCGGTTACATGCCAGCAAAACAGATAGATCTGACAATGTTGTTTATTTCTTTTTAAGAAGCATGCATGCAGTTTTCAAGCTAAAAATCAAGATGTACAGAATATATAAACAACTTCAGATAACTCCAATCGGGACCCCTCGTGTGGTAATATCTTGTTAATCACCGACAGTGTGCCAAACACAGACGATATGCGTCTTTATTATTCCACTTGATACATCCAAGGGAACTTCCGGATAAATGACGGACATACCCGAGTAGTTACGATTGCATCCATCACTTGAGGAACAACACAGGCTGGTTCCTAACTCTTCGAGTACTAATTTAATTAAAATATTACTTTGGAAACAAACCAGTCGGATTATCATTTCTGGGACTCCAACATGGTGGATTAAATGATACGGTTATACATGATTGTATGATATTATAAAATTTAAAAAACAAAACAACGCTAAAAATACGTGTTCTCTAATGACTGTGTTTCATGATCTGTGTTATGCGGATGATGCGGGTATGACATATGTAATATTATGTACATGTATGCAAGTGTCATGAGTGGCTCAGTAAAACAACGGTTACTTTAGTGCGCCCTTGATAATGAGAAAGGCTGGACAAATTGGGATAATCCACAAACTTTAAGAGATTGTTCACATGTGTACGATTTATCATTGATGTTTTAGTACTAAACTGACCTTATCTGTTTACAGAAGCAATTTGTATAATCCAACTACGATCTGGTGACAGTGACGTAGCCGTTTATGTGTACACAGAAGATTACAGCCATTGTCTGAATAGGTAGTGCGAATATAGTTTGTTAGTTTAGCATTGAATTCATGGCTGTCTGTTTGAGCCGTTAGAATTTGTTTTACACCGTAATAGTGGACCAGGCCGCTGCGTCACTGTATTCTTACCCTGACTATTTTGAAACAGTCTGCCTAACAAATACACTCTAGTGGTGCATGAGAATAAGTCAAATTATATAGAACATGTTGCCAACAGCATAACAAGCAATGCAAGGAGAGCTTACTGACCTGTACTAGTAAATGACACGCCTTGAAAGCAATAGTCGCATGCCATTTAATTATATAACTCATATTTACAAAATAACATCCTCGCCGACGAAATTAGCTAGTAATTTTCATTAAGATCGGTACATAAGTCACAATTCGTCGAGGACAACAACACTCTCGCTGTAGACGTCATTATGACGTCACATAAATTTCAAACTTTCTGTTCGTCGTCTATAAATAGATCTGCGGATTTCGTTTTAGAAAACAATCAAAATTAATAGTATTTTACATCAAACATTCTATAGGGTGTTAATACTACAATTACTTAAATTGCCTGAAATTTGTTCGCCTTTGATGAAAACGTACCGAAAAACGAACCAAATACCTCACTGATGTTTATGCTGTAGTTTGTTGATGTTACAGTTTGATCACATGCAAATTATACGTATAATTCACAAAGCACGTTGGTAGAAAACTTAGAGCTTTTTTTCAAGAAAAAAATACTCAGTAGGCGACATCGAGAGTGGATAAAATTGCTTTTTTTGCACCTCATCTTTCATAAAGCAACTGTCAGTGGCTTTCTATTATATCAATACTTAGTTAGGTTGGAAAATCACGATACATACAAATTTTAGCCCAATCTGTGAGGCAGCACCTTTAAGGGTTTAAGAAACCAATACATGTACCACGGTGGGGAAACCACGTGACCAAAAGTGGTGCAGTGCACGATTTTCGACCCAAAATAACGTCGACTCAGGTAGGTTTTTTCACTCTAACTTCTTTGATACAGCATTGTTTTTAGTCAGATAGCGCGCATAAACCCCGCGATTGAAAGCGGTTTCATTGGCTTTATGGTTCTTGACGCAATTCTACTCCGTTTTTATGTAATCCTTGCCCAACCGATTCCAAATTTGTGAAATGTTTAGATAACGTACACTTCAGTTCGCAAATTATGCATCTAGCACAGCTTCTGTGGCAAATATTCTGTCAAATTATGGAATAAATGGAAGCTAGTTAATATTCTAAGCAGTGTGTGAAATATAAAATATGCCTCTTAAGAAACTTTGGAAATATCATCATACGAAGGGTTTGGTAACGTACACTTTGCCATATTTCTGAAGGTAACGTACACGTAAAATGTTTCATTTCTAACAATCGAACTGAATACTACAATTTAACTCGTCGATTAATAAATGGTTTATTGGTAAGCCCGACTGAATACAAACGAATAATCTATACCCGCATAAACATGTTGTTTATTCACAAATACAAAGTTTTTGAAGTCATATATTTGCAATAACAAATAGGCCTACTCGAGGATTTTTGTGCTTTGAAATGTGGACTGTATATATAGAGTGGTTAAAATATTGTGTAATATTATAACATGGTGAGATAAACATCACTAGATCTATAGATAGAATTTGACCTCTTAGCCGTAATCTTCGAATATTTACTATATAAAGTATATAGCTAAAAGTGCAGTCACGACTCAATACTCGTTTTCGATCTATAAACATGGTCTGAACATAACCAATAGTCTATATTAACAGTTCCATGGGCTTCAGTGTCAATCCGCAATCTACGATAAATAATGAACATCCCACATTTGGCCACCCAGCGGACAAGCAGACATTCGCAGTATTTTCAAACTTGGTGCACGTGTGATGGTTATGAATAATTTACCTCAAAAATCACACGGCATTGTCAAGAAATATACCAAGCCCATCAAGTCGTGTTCACGTTGAAACAGTTGACCTGGTGATATCCTGTGGCTAGTTTCCGTCACTTGTTAAAAGGGACGTAGTCGATTCGTTTTGAATCAAATAATCTGTGCGAACACATTGTGGTACTTTATTTTTGCCGATACTTCATTATACACCTGTTGAAATCTCTATGTAGATGTTTAGAGGTAGGAACGGGTAATATTCTTCCTGTTCTGTCAAAATTTGACCAGAAATTGTAATGTTGATTTTAATCCACATGTGGAGATGTTGGTGGTTCCTTGTGGAAAGGACTTTAAGGTAATGACAAGTCATACCATTCCATAAAATTTTCCAATCATGTTGATTTTCTTCCACAGGTGGAAAGGTTGGTGTTACCTTGTGGAAAGATATAGAAAACATGCCAGGAAAACTTGTTAGGTGAATCGGCTGCTGTAAATGACATTTAGACAACACTATTTAAACACTCTAAGAAAGTATTATTTATTCAATGTATGTATGTTTTGTAGTACAGTATATTTGTATATAAAATGCACTTATTAAACCATAATAAAATATTGCGTTTAATACGTATAATTACTGTCTGTTGATGTATATCCTACTTTAACACTATCAGAATAATGCACATTTCTACACTCCACCATTTTTATCTAGGTTCTCTAACCAGATCAGGTTGGTTTGGAATCCAACTGACAGCCTGTTATCAAAGAATAGCTGCTGTGGTAAAAACCATTGGTAGAAATTATGTTATTGAAATTGCAAGACAAACTATAGCCCGAAACAAATTAACCTGGTCCTCGACCTTTAAGCATTAAGGTTTTTGTGCAGAATAAATCAAATTTTGCAAGAAAGTCATGCCTTGTTGAAGGTGTATAGAAGTAGTTTTATAAAACCTCATAAACATTCATTATCTTAATCGCTGATAAAAACAAAGGCAGACATTAAATTATAGTTGAGCAATCAACTGTTCAATTATGCAAAGAAATAGAAAGTTTGAGGACCAAGTTAATTTGTTATATATCTCTCATTCTGGAATTACTAGAATGTCTGTACCTTCAGCTTGGAAGGTAGAAAGTACTCTGGAGTGCTGTCACAGATAGAAAATGGTATCAAACTTCTGACAATTGGAAAAAGATCTTAAAAGTCAACTTTGACCATTAACACAGGGAACTTGAAATATGTACAACGTAGTCAAGAGACTCAACTGACTCGACAGTGTTTCTACCCTGATTTCATCATGAGCCGATACATAAAATTCATGAAAACATCACATTTTTATCAGACAATGAATATACATTTTTAGTTTTACAATAATAGCACAATTAACACTTTACTCCATATATGACTATATAAGACTAGTTTAACTGTATACACCATATACACTGAATTACATAAATGCATAGACAATCCCCTTTAATAAAACCTTGCACTTCATATCCATTGCCACCAGGGTAAGAGAGAATCCATTTTTTTCTTTTGTATGTCGGAACAGAAGTATGGGTACTAATTTCAGATCTTCTGTCAGAAATAATCAAATGTGTTTGTTCAGACGACTGTACATGTGTTTGTAAATGAGACCATGACCAGTCGTCATTGCGCTGGAATTTCATGTAAACTGTTTTTCGGTTTCCTTGCATACTCCGGTCGCTCATGAAGATCTGCCTCTCCTAAAGATTACCTCTTCTTCAGCGTAGTAGATCACTAGGTGGTATAGGTCTGATTGAACCTGAAATGAGAAGTAACATGAATAAGTTAATCCTTGATCACACATGTACAGCCTTGACAAGCTTGCTGTCTCGAAGTGGCTGCTTTTTAACATCTGACTTTCCAGCCTGGCCGAGTGTGCATAACGGGAAAGTAATTAAGTAAGTAAGTACAATCAGTGCTGACATTATTGACATAGACATCAACGTCAGGGCCAGAAAAGTCAACTGAAATGACACTAAATAGATTTTAACTATACAATTTACTTTACTTAACCCTATATATTTCAATTATATAAAATAATTTGTAAGTGCACGTTACCTTATGAAAGATCGCGTGTACGTTACCTTCAGAAATATGGCAAAGTGTACGTTACCAAACCCAGCGTATGATGATATTTTCAAAGTTTCTTAAGAGACATATTTTATATTTCACATACTGCTTAAAATATTAACTAGCTTCCATTTAATCCATCATTTGACAGAGTATTTGCCATAGAAGCTGTGCTAGATGCATAATTTGCGAACTGAAGTGTACGTTATCTAAACATTTCACAAATTTGGAATCGGTTGGGCAAGGATTACGGAAAAACGGAGAAGAATTGCATCAAGATCCATAAAGCCAATGAAACCGCTTTCAATCGCGGGGTTTATGCGCGCTATCTGACTAAAAACAATGCTGTATCAAAGAAGTTAGAGTGAAAAAACCTACCTGAATCGACGCTGTTTTCGGTCGAAAATCGTGCACTGCACCACTTTTGGTCACGTGGTTTCCCCACCGTGTGTACAGCCGTTAAAGAATATCAAAATTGACGGTGAGTCATTTCAATGCTAATTTATGTATCTAGATCTATAATTAAACATGAAGCATCAATGATCTACCGGAATACAAAAAAAATAAGATAAATCTAAAACAATGATGACAATAATTGCCGGATTACGAGTGATATTTTCAAGAAACTTAAGCAGTTCGTGTTAAATATATTTAGAAAATAATACATGTAGGTAACTACATGTAGCTAACCTTAGTATGAACGTATTTGTCTGAAAATATGGATTTAAAGTATGTTGCATTTCCCGACTATACATTAACACCACAGGAACTTGCATTTATGATTTAAAAAATCACCAAAATTAATGCGTGAATATATAACTTTGGTATGAATCTGGTATGACGTCACATGTCCGGTCATACTACCAATCACGTGGTATAGTAAGCTAATACCGTGAAATTGAATGTAATCATGTAGAATTGGAAGTTAATCACGTGATATTGAAAGTTAATCACGTGGTATTGGAAGTCAATCACGTGGTAATGGAAGTTAATCACGTGACATTGGAAGTGAATCACGTGTAGTCTGTGGTTTCAGTGTTGTAACGTTCATTTACATATGTAACACCGTCCGGCTCAATGTCAGGAAGTTCTTGATACAAATGTTCTTCAGTATCTACTCTAGGGAACTGACTGTTACGTGGACTTGTAGGAGTCCTAGGCACACCTCGACCGGCTCCAGCTCCCTGTGGCCCCTGTGGTGCTTGTCCAAATAATGTGCCTTCCAATTTCTTCCTGAAATCTTCATTAAAGCCTGTAATGAAAGCAAAACGAACAACGCGTTACGTAGATCAGATATAGAAGATCAAATAGAAAAACTAATTACACCATTCATGACGTAAAACCTTTCCAAACTTCATGATAAAATCCATGCCTCACTTTCATGTTTTGTACATACATACTTCTATGTAGAACTGACGGAACACTAGTTATGTAAAATATATAGGTGTAGTATCATCATGATTTTAGAAGGGTCACACGTCTTGGAATCGTCATGATATGAACACAAATGTCATTGTACGCTAAACACGTCAGATTTTCAGTGGTTTGTGTGCATATTACGAGGAAATTTTGGTTACGCATAGCTTCAATTCTTTATCTACAAGGCATTTCATTAATAAATGCAAGTGATGCAAATACTGATAGCACATAGTGAATGCATAAATAATCTACATCGAGTACAGCCAAATAGAAACAATAAAAAAATCTACTACAAAGCTCAGATAATAACGAAGACAAGACGATAAGCACTTTGACTCCCTATATGTAGTCAGCAAAATTAGACAGTAAAACTCTTCAGAGAAACCGCTTCAGTAAAAAGTTTATTGGCAAATCATACAAGGATAACTGAAGTTTACCAAAAAGGAAAACATATTGCTATGAGTTTTTTTTTAAGAATGCATTATTATATTGCAAAGAGTTTTGAATTAAGCATTATTCGCAAAATGCCAGACTACTCGTTTTTCAACTTCGTGTTTACGTCAAAGTGATGGAATCTAAAACAAAGCAAAGAATGCAAAAGATAGGGAAATATCTATATATATATACATGTACTATATACATGTACTGTTGAAAGTGTATACACAATATACACTGACGCATGCTAGTTTCATGTTACATACGTACATGTGTATTCGTAACACGTCTTTGAATAAAAGTGCACTGTATATTAAGAGATATTAAAGAGTATCAAGAAACATTATAATTATGGCTTTGTATACGATGCAAATGTATACATAAGTTGCATAAAACAGTATGTGGGTGCCTTAGATTGTCCGCATTGAGAAAAATAAGTTTCCCCAAAACCTGGATATGAGTAAATGCCATGTCAAATACTCATCCTGTGTTAGAATTGTCGTAAAACAGCCATAAGGAAATGTAATAGAAAATCGGACAGGGAAGGCATGTAGCGCTCTACTTAAACAGCTGTAAAAAAGCTGTATGACCTAGTTTCGGCTGTAAAAAAGCTGAATGTCCTGGTTTCAGCTGTAAAAATGCTATATGACCTAGTTTCGGCTGTAAAAAAGCTGAATGACCTAGTTTCGGCTGTAAAAAAGCTGTATGACCTACTTTCGGCTGTAAAAAAGCTGAATGACCTGGTTTCAGCTGTAAAAAAGCTGTATGACCTAGTTTCGGCTGTAAAAAAGCTGAATTACCTGGTTTCGGCTGTAAAAAAGCTGTATGACCTAGTTTCAGCTGTAAAAAAGCTGAATGTCCTGGTTTCAGCTGTAAAAAGGCTGTATGACCTAGTTTCGGCTGTAAAAAGCTGAATGTCCTGGTTTCAGTTGTAAAAAAGCTGTATGACCTAGTTTCGGCTGTAAAAAAGCTGAATGACCTGGTTTCAGCTGTAAAAAGGCTGTATGACCTAGTTTCGGCTGTAAAAAAGCTGAATGACCTGGTTTCAGTTGTAAAAAAGGCTGAATGACCTAGTCATGTCATGTCAGACAATGGACCAATTGGTTTGTAACGTCTCAGTACACACTATGTATTGTTTCCTAACGGAAGCATAGAAGTTATCAGCATGCAGAGTTAGTTTTAGTAAATATATCAGGAACCGAAAGTTGTTTAGTAAGCAAATTGTAGGTCGCTATCGACGAAGTTAGCAAACTGTAAGTCACTATCAATGTGCCAAAATGACTCTCACCTGTAGTGTCATCAAACGATGTTGGCACTAAAACAAATATTTGACAATAAGAATTCGTCTATTTATGGAACCAAACCTGTTTACGTGTATTATACTTTAGTAAATGTTATCGTACATGTAGTTATTGGTTAACTTAAGTTATATCAGTTAGTATATTGTATAAGGTCAAACGTAAAATAATATTACACAAAACTTACCATAATTGTGAAAATGGGCCATTAACAAATCGCTGACTTAGCATTAAAAGGTCGTAAGTAAAGTACAAAATCAATATTTTGAGAAAACAAGAAACCACTGTCTGAAAACTACTCTTTACTTATGGAAAAACAAGCTTTTTAGACTTCAGTTTGGTCAATTGTAATGACAAAAAGCTCATAAGAAGTGCCTTGTGATGCAGATTTCACATTATGCATGAGTCTTATATAAGTAGTGCTTACGAACTTCTAACTCTAAGCCAGCGAAATGTTAATACATTTGTACGTATTGTTGTTCAATATCTATTTTTAAATACATTTCGCTAAACGATTGAACATTATAGTTTCATCAAAAACAACTGGAAAAATCGTCTTGGCAACACTCATCAATATTTTATATCAATAATACTCGACGACTTCAAAGTGTCATTTTTTTCGAAAGCGATGTTTTGCAATACATAATTCAAAAACATTACCTTATTACACATCTGATTAGAGATATGACCATAAATGATCTAAATCTGTATTTTCTAAATTGCTGTCACGTGGAAATATATCGCAATCAACAAAAATAATGTTAAATCCAATTTTGATGAAATAGTAACGATGCAACAGCATTCACAAGAGCATAATTCCCTCATATAAAACCCTTTCAGCATTTTAACGAAATATTTCGAATTAACTGTAAAACATGGTCACATCAGTAAACAAAAGCAAGAGCATTATCGTGGATCAACTTAACAATGTCATGAAGTGCACTCGGACATGTTTCGCATTTCTTTCTAGTATGTGATACATTTAAATGTACAAAAATGTATAATATATGTAAATGATAAAATACTTAAGAAATAATGAATACGTAGCTGTGCTTTGTTGCGAAATAAAATATAGGCAGGCGTGTTTGGGTGCGTAGTAATTAAATCACAAGTGCGTAGCACGAGTGATTGAATGTACGCATTCAAACGAATGCCTAATAGTATATTTTATAACCCAACAAAGCACAACTTCCGATTTATCATTTCGATTCTAACATCGCAAATGCTCTGCCATTTATAGCACAACAAGACAGGTTCACGTCAAACTACTTTCTTTCCTCGGAACGTTACCGTCACCGTTAGGTCATTAGTCATAGTTTATGACATCAAACGTGACGTAATCCATCAGCTATGTTTTATCGCGGTAATAAAAATGGTCAGCTCAATATACGCATAGAAGGCAAATCGCACGTGCTATGTTAGAATTCTTCCTTATAAAAAAACACTATTATGTATGGAGTCATATAACTGCCACCACATAAATATTAATTTTCATGAAATATTTCGTGAAATTAACGAGGGATTTCATGAAAACAGAAAAATATTATGAATGCAAGATAAACATATTAACGTGAAAAATTGCCAGTTACTGCTTTGATCTGCCACAACATTCCTGTTATCGTTTTAAGAAACGAACTTACTTTTTACGAAAGTGTATTATTTTTCAGGAAGACATTTTTACGTTTCGCGAAACTTTTTACGAAAGTCGATTATTTTCACCAAAACATCTTTACGTTTCGCGAAACACCTTTATGCTTTCATGAAAAACTTATTTAGTTTCGTGAAAGCATCATCTTTATGTGACGTCAGTTCAGAGCACTAACAAGCAGAATTTCGTGTTAAGATAATTTATCTGTCTTTATGATAATTATATTTTTTCATGAAATATCCCATAATTTTTACGAAAGTTTTCATGAAGTCTTAAAGTTAAGTGGTGGCAGTTATATGGCTCCATAATTACGTAATCATCTTCTAGTTCTTAACTAAGATTAATCAACATCTACCAAGCAAGGGTTAATGCATATAAAGGGCATTTAGCAGCAATATTGGTAATGTGTAAAATAGTAACAGTACAACCTCTGTAGAGCAACACCCTTTGAGAGCTGCAAATATTGGCCGGTGTATATAGGTTGATGTTCTACAGAGGTTCAATTTAAAGTAATTTCAGCTAAAGGGAATTTTGAAGGTGTTGTTATAAAGAGGTTTTTGCTCTTCGGAGAGCTGCTCAGCTGGCCCCGATCTCCCGAAGCACCTCACTCTCAGTCGAGATTATTCTCAAATACTGTCATGCGAATAATTGTCCATCGAACATGTATTAAGCAAGTTTTGTTAAGGTATTGCATCGAGTTCACTATCAAATCCGTATTACCACAAATCTGCCAAAATTGCCAGCAACATGTTTAATGTAGTATGCCATCTTTGTATAAATAACTTTTTTATATTGACTTTGAATGGAAAGTTCTGTTTTTGTTTCCTATTAAAACTCCAAATAACGACGATAAAAGATAAAAACTTGAAGAGTTTAGGTTATGTTTACAAAGACAAGGGGACGTAACTCTCGCATATCAGTAAGGTACGATGACATGTTATAATTTGGGAGGTTGCGAAACTGAACGTGTACTCCACGAAAAGCATGACGTCATACAAGTACATGACGTCATCCAGGTGTGTGTGTGTGTGTACTTCTCCATGGTGAAAAGTCGAAACAACGATGGTGAAAAGTCGAAACAACAATGGTGAAACTCGAAACAATGAAAGTACGATAGTGAAAAGTCGATATTATTTCGTGTTTTCACCATCGTTGTTTCGACTTTTCACCATCGTTGTTTCAACTTTTCACTATCATACTTTCGTTGTTTCGTACTTTCGACTTTTCATCATCGTAGTTTCGACTTTTCACTATCGTATTTTTGACTTTTCATCATCGTAGTTTCGACTTTTCACTTTCGTTTTATCGACCTCTTATAACTATGAAGCGATGGCCCTAACGGGACACCATACAAAAGAGTATATGACCAGATTATATCGCCAATTAACTCATCTTTAATTGCAACACACAATGGGTAACTACACGTACATGTATACTTCCGTACACATTTCGCAACCTCCCTAATTCTCTTATAATGGAAATACCGGTATGACTACTTGTACATATTGTGATATATAGTTAGTAAGTTGAATATATCTCGTCGTTTTATTCACCAGGAACCATTGATATATTCTCCATCTACGTTTGGTATATTCATCATCTATGTTAGTAAAGCACGTGCAGTGGCGGTATATCACGTGATACGATCGTACCTTCAAAATGAACACGTGACATATTCACGCACGGTTCAGTTTTACGTCGTTGTGTCAATCTGTCGCCTCCCACGGGCTTAGGGGCTGGGGTAGGTGGGCCCTGTGTGGGAGTGGGAGGCGGGTTCGCCTGGGATCGAATAACTACATTGGGCTCAGTAGAGTGTCGAACAAATTGAGCCTGTTTTGCCTCTGCTAAAATGTGCAATATTCAAGTTGTTACTTCATCATATTTGTATAATAGTCTAGTATATCACTCATTTTTATCTCAACAGCAAATCTAAAGGAATCCTCCACAATGGTGACATATGTTTGGAATGTGAACAAAACTAAATAAATTATATAGGTTTCGAGTAACTTTCATTTTTCAGCTGTTTTAAATTTGTAACAATTAATTCCTTTACTTAATCCAATATGTCAACATTTTCTTAGAAAAACTTTAATCGAGCAATGTACTGAGAATAGATGTGTCCAGTTTTTTCTCTCACGTTTTACGTTTATTACGATATTTGACTTGCCGAAGTTTTAGAAAGGCTGACTTCCAAAACCTCTAAACGGTGATTCAACATACAAATCACCAACTATGACCCCTGATTTTGGATGCACACATGTCCATGACGTTAGATCTTTCGGTCAAGGATAACCCATAAAAGGGCAAGTACTATTTCAAATGGGGTCCTGTAATGTGTTCTTGCAAAGGGGACAGCAGGAAGAAGAGACAGTGAAACGATACAATGAATTTATCTTCAGTATTCATATATTCTTTTAGGTGAGGGATCGGTAAACGTTAAAACAAGACAAAAAACTGGCTTTCTAAATCAGTTTTCACTTCACAATGCAAACACACTTAATTCCGACGTCACAATATCTTCTCCAATGAGACTTGCTTCTTGGTCATGTTAACTACGAGTATATTTATTTCGAAAGGAATCTATAAATAGTAAACAAATTTTCTTGACCGACCGAAAAAGTCACTCAGTTTTCCGATTAAGTGTATGACTTACTCTAAGATGCTCCAAAAAAGAAAACATTGTGAGAATATGTTGACGTCGGAATTTGCATAATGTGCTAACTAACTAGCAATATACACATTCGTATACCTGATTTCGGTTCTACCGGAACAGCAGTGTCGTCATAAATGACGTCATCATTCTGAGATGTTGCCCTGCGTCCTCCTGCTAAATTATGAGAACCATACGGCTCAGATTGGCGCCGTGACGTCTGATTAGTTTTAGGAGCAGATGGTTTAGCGACTTTGTTAACGTTAGTATTTCTATAAGAGGCGTTAGTAGTTTGAGTAGGTAGCTTGTCTTGGACGTCGTTTGCAGTTTGTTCTGAATTTACACCTGTTAGCGACCATGTGACCGGAAGTGATTGTCGTCCTAGACCTAGAAATTGTATGATTGTTAGTAAACATTATATCATTGGTTAATTATACTTTCTGTTTACATTCTCTGTCGTCAATATCTTTGGCGTCTGTGACGTCACTCTCAGTGACCTCACATACAAACATGAACATTATGATAGTGAAACTGTCGGTATATTACAAAGAACCTGTAACTCAAATATTTGAAGATATTTTATGCGATGGTAAGGTCTCTACATAAAATCTACAACTCATTTGTATGAGGTTTTAACATACCATATTTTCTCCGAAGCCCAAGAAATAGTTGTACGTGTTCCCGGTAATAAGCCGACATACGGAAACAAAACATTAACACAAATTTAAAACAAATAATGATTATTATAAGATGAGTAGAATGTTTAACTATGTTAATATACTGCAGACCTTGACACTCACCATGCTTTCTTATAGTCTGATCTGTAATTATATTTATAAATCTCCAAATATGGTGGACTCAGTAGACGAATGTTTACAAACATTCAGGTGGTGACACTCCATGGGTGTATGCAATTTGTGTATATACTCATAGTATATTAAATAATTTTGAGAAAAATTAGACATTGAAATCCGATGTCAGCCTACCACATTTCTAGGGGTGACTATTGAGTCCAATTTTGACTATTGCAATACTATTGCTATTGCGGAAAGTACTATTGCGATACTATTGTATTGCTGGAAACTATTGCGATACTATTGCAATAGTTATTGCCAAGCTTTGAAAACCAGAGAATAACTTGTAAATGCAAATTTGCACTGTGTAAGATATCATTTTGTTGTACAACATACAAATCATTATTTGTGGAAATGATTTAAAATGAATTTGACAGAAATAGATTAATAAAATTAAGGCGATATTGGTCCATTGTTGCTGTTTTGATGCGAAAACGGAAGTTGTTTAAAATTAATAATAAATTTTATTTATAAAAGGAAACTATCGTAACTATCGATAGTTGAGCTAACTATTGGCGATAGTTATTGGACCGAGACTTTCACTATCGATCCGTACTATCGGGACACTCGGAATCGCAATGCATCGATATTTCGATGCATCGACCCACCCCTACACATTTCGGTGTGTTGGCTACTGTCTTTTTATGTAGTAAAGTTACAGTTCTTGCATTTGGTAGTTAAAAAACATTATTACACATTTAATGTGAAATGTGTCCGTAAATGATCAAAATATTCGGACATTTTTTACATTCAACAAATTTTCAATACAAATTTGATGTTTTTTAACCGTGAAATTTGTAATAGTGCATAGTTTCCCTTATATGAAAAATCATTTCAGACTTTAGACAAACAATAACTGACATTCAAAATAAGTATAATAGATAGAATATTCCGTTAGCGATCAGGCTGTAACCCATAAACCTTAAACATCTTTCACAGCAATTATTGAAATTTGGCACAGCTAAGTGAATTACCTTTACCAACTCTGTGTTTAAATTTCTGAATTTTAAATGACCCATTTATTCTTTTCCAAATGTGTCTAATGTATGGATTTTGATATTTTAATCAACAAATGGACAGGGAATAAAATAATCCATAACGGTCAAGTAGTTAGAATAATGATATTGCATTTGCAACATGATTCTAATCGGCTTTGTACTTTTTAAGATATTTAAGGTCTATGGGGTTCAGTCTGATAGCTAACAGAGACTATACAGGTATTTAAATACGTACCCTTTTTCACAGCAGGTGATGATGGAGAAGGGGCCATTTGGTTGAAACGTTCCCTCAGAGTGGACACTCCTCCTGGATTGTGATCATCCACACCTTCACTGATATTTTCATGTGGATGTTCAAGTACTGGTCCAATACTGTTATGTTTATTTGGCACATTTGTATTAACAATGTTTGTTTTCTTACCGGTATCATTCCATACAGGGAATGATTGCGGTGAGTTCGGGGATATCACATGTTGTTTTAAGTGTCCGTCACTTGATGAATGTCCAAGGTTTGATGACGTTGGTTTTACACTGGATGAGTTCACCATGGAAGTACTGTGTCTTAACGGTGTTGAGAACTTTTGCGGTTTTTGTGGAGATATAAATCTGTTTGCGGATGACACACTGGAAGTTGGTGACGACTTTGCTGGTGGGGACGTCTTGGTTTGAACTGTGTTATAGACAAATGCAGTCATAATTATGCTACACAGTACGACATAAGCATATAGAAATACTAAAACAATATACTGAAAGTGAGCAATTCCATAGAAAATATTATTCTTGCAACGCTGATGTACATTGAATCAAATGTAAATGAGCATTGTCAGTCTGATATGTTAAATGACGCAAGTAGAAATGATGACGTCAAAATGACTATAATATGTCATATGTTGCCTTGACAACATTGCATGGTTTAAGATATCAACCATTAAAAAACGTCTGTGTGTAAAGGTGATTATGTAGTTGAATGTATTAACTTCTTCTAAATCTCCTGATTGCATGACGAATGCGTAGTCGGCAATGATTATTGGATTCATACGAGGTGTGTCCAAAATGTTCGTAGACACTTGTGATAAAATGAAAACAAAACAACATATCCACATCAAACTTCAGTTTTACAAATAACATTGCATTTACATATAACACAGAAAATTTCAGTGAAATGCGTGGAGTAATAATTTTTCTACAATAATTCAAGTGTACTCACTCGTAAATACATGTATCATATTTATGAACAAAAGGTTGATCATTACCTATAGGATCTCTGGGTGGTGGTGGGGCTACAGGTAGCATTGCCACGGAATCTGGTTCATCTGGAATACATTATATACATTAACTTAAGTGAGGAAATAATTGTTCGGAGTGCACTGGTAAAGATTAAAGGGAGTATTGAGGATATATTTGACATCATTGACCAGACAAACCATTCTATAAATCGCTGGCTTAGAATGAGAGTAGCACTTTCCACCTTATACGACCATATTTAAAATTTGTATCACAAGGCGCTTCTTATAATCCTATTTTCATAAAAATCGAAAGTGGTCATATTGACCAAACTGAAGCCGAAAAGGCTTGTTTTGTCATACGTAAAGACAGTTTTTCTTGTTTTATCTAAACATAGCGTTTTTGTACTCATTCCAAGGCAGCGGAATAACCGTTGCCTGCAATCTATCTTAATTATTATTTATACATAAAAATATAGATTATAGGCCACGGGTACTTATATTTTTACTGGTCAAGTGTCAGTGGTCATTGATTACCATACCCATAATTGTTTTCTTGTGTCGGTATGAAACTGAAGCAAAACATTGTGGTGACTATCCATTGTTTTACAGAAATTGATGGATGAAAAAAAACGACTATGTGTTGATTTTTGATAAAAGATTAAATTTCATTTCACTCAATGTTCAAAAGAAATAGATGTTTACGAAAAACATTCCCTTTTATCTTAAACACCAAGATTAACAAATATCGGAATGCATGTAATAATTTTGCAAGATGACGTCATCGAAAAGTCAACATTTGACATTGTAAAGTCAAGGATATTCCAGCAAACTTTCTGATCGAAATGTAAAAAATAGCTTGGCACTTTTCAGAATGCTAACAGGAGTGATTAATGTAGAGTATATAGTGTGTCACTATAAATGGTACATACGTGTATGAGATTAGGTGATGGTACAAACATGATCAAGACAGACAATAGCAGTACATGATGTATTGGTGTTTGTATTAGACAAGCAGACAGAAAGTACGAGGAAGCAACATATAAAGCATTTAGTTACATGATTACACAAACTGCGTATTGTAGTTAAATAATTATACTAGTAATAAAACAAGCAAGATAGGAAAGAAGTTGTACATAAAGTTACTAGCACTATACCTTGATTGAGATAATATTTTGTATGAGGTGCTGGAGGAGGGGGTAAAGCTTCTGGTGGTGGTGGGGGTAGGGGTGCGTCCGGTGGCAGTGACGCTCCTGGTGGTGGTGGCGGCGGCGGTGGTGGCACTGGTACGCCTGATCGACTGATATTCCGAGCATGACCGTTTAAAGCTAAAGACAAGAATTACGCGATTAATAACAGACACATTTAATGCTATCTTCTGGTTGAGGTCAATAAACATAACCGCGGTAGATACAATGTCAGTATTGCCCTATCCAAAGACCCTTCTTGTACAAAACTAGACTACGTAAGCAGGTAAAAAGCCATCGGCCGTAATAACTCGAGTCTTGCAGGATAATTGACAACATTGCCTACAATAACCTCACATATACAGTTATCAAACCAAACACTCCGATATTCAATACATTCGACTACTAAAGCCAGAATATCTTAATTGTTTTTATAACCAACATTTTAAAAGGTCATAAAAGAACGGACAGGGAAGGCAACATTGAACTGAAAAAGCCGAGCACAGAGAAGAGAAATGGCACAATTACTCGGAACTATGCCCAACACACAACTGAACGGAAAAATAAACTAAACAGCTGAAAATCCAAGTTTCAGTTGTAAAAAAGCTGAATGACCTAGACACCGCTACAGCAAAATTTGACATCGCTATACTAGTAACCAACATTAGCATAGTTAAAACCAACTTTGATTTCGCTATAACAACGTTGACATACACTAAGTCGCAAAAAAAAATATACATTGTACGTAACATGACATTTTGTCATCTGTGATTGAAACAAACGAACAAAAAAGTATATTTACCGAATTGTATGTTTATCTGATATTTTAAGACCTAACAATAACATATCAATAAATGCATCACCGCTAAGATATGGTTAACAGCGTTTGTACTTCTTTTTGAAAAATAAAATTAACACAATGTTAAATCGTCAAAACAATAAAAAAAATCCTTTATTTATTGATATTTCTGCTTGAAATTTTGTGTACATGCTATTGACTACCACAAGAGTTTATTAATAAAGTTTTTTCTTCAATATTTAAGACAGGGGTTCATAAAGCCATGAAAAACCAAAAACGTAAATGTACGAGAAATTGATTATTATGGTCAAGGGGAGGTAACCACGTTTAAGATTTGAACATTTTTGTTTATTTGATTTTTCAGGTGTCAAACCTGTTGACTATATTTGTGTAGTATTGCATTTATTGACATGTTATTTATTGATCTTAAAATCTCTGATAAACATACTATTTAGTAAATATTAACCTTTTGATTGTTTCTTTCAACCTCAGATGAAATAATTTCAATTATAAACAATGTATACTTTCTATTGCGACTGAGTGTAGTTCTAAAAGAAATTTATATTTTATAAAACCGATATTGACATTGTTATAGCTGACATTAGCAGCGATCTGACATTGCAACTGCTCTAGCTAACATTGACACTGATCTGAAACTGCTCAAGCCGACATTACTACCACTCTAACTAACATTGACACACATATTACAGACATCGATTTATTCGAAAATGGCACAGGTATGCAAGACGACATGGTTATTTCTGGTTATCAAGATTGATTAGAAATACATAATGACAGTATGAAGCATGAAAAACAGGTATGAAATGTCCCTGAATAGTTATATATGGCATCCCAACACCAAGGTTTAGACTAAGTATATATATTTATACCAGGCCTAGAATTAAAGTTACAAATGTGTTCATTAGCAGCTGCCATTTTCTCTTAGTAAGTTAGTCATTAAATACCACAACGTTACACAACACTTATCAATAGCTTACAAATTTTTAATCAATGTAAAATAAGATGAAAAATATGAATGAAATAATCATGTTCAGCAAATGGAAAAAAGATACTGTACATATTCCAGATGTTGAATTTGAGAAATGGGCGATGTTTGATGGTACATGATATCATTTTAGCAGTATTACTAGCAACAAACCCACAGAAGGGGCCATACTACAGCTCTTACCACGTGATGGTGTGTTGACATATATAGAACTTCTCTCAAAGCTTCCAAGCATCTGATCAAAATGGTTCAATTCATCTGAAAAATGTGTCATTATATAACTTAAGTAATGTACGCAGATCACAATCAATTTGGCATATGTTGATCATTGGGGTTGATTAAAGTCACTTCCGTAAAAATTTATATTACCCCTTGTCGATCGGAATGTTTAGTGGAGCCGATTATAGTCTGTTTTCCGTCCCAAGCTTCTACATAGTACAACTAGTGTTGTATTTGGGACAAAAACCATACAGACTACATGTATAACCTGCTCCGTGAAACAGCCAAGTCGAAAAGTCCCAATGTCAAACATATAATCAAGGCTTTTAAAAACGCTCCTTTGCAATAAAAATCAAATATCAGTTTAGTTATTTCATCTATTGAAAAATATATTTAAACAATAATTATTGAAATCGACACAACTTAATATAATCGGTGAATTATTATTTTGTGGACAGGTATATTTATTTAGCTTGATTCGGTGGCCTCTTTTTACGTAATAAAATAATAAAAAGAAAAGAAAGAAACTTTTGAGTGGCCTTTCATATGATATGTATGGTTTCCGTTATATCATTCAGTTTAGTATTTTCTAGTAAAAAGGGTGACAAATTTCAAATATGTTTCCATAAATGAAATTGTAAGTGCAATTCATAATTGACTTTTATTGTAATGGTCCGTATTCAATGTCAAAGAGTATATAATGCCTAAGCAACATTACCATCAAATTTTGAAGTATGTATTTATAGTTCTGATTGTTCAGACAAAATGTTTAAAAAGTAACCAGTTTTCGAGGGCCGCTTTCAGCCATCCTTTGACATTTAACTTTAATTTAACCTATATATAATAAACGTTGTCACTTATTATTTTTTATGGAGTTCAAATAACTCATTTCGTCATTTTTTATTTTTTATATATACGTTCGGGGGACGGACATCATTTCTTTCTTGTATATATATATATACATCTATAATGGACATCGTATACAGGATGAAAAATATTGCTAAGTCAATAAATAATCACTACACACTGAAAAAGTAGCAAAACAATTAATTCTAGCAAATACACTGATGATTAGACAACTTGTAACTATATTATCATCTCAGGTGATCTTAGCGTGCATATATCTACAGTGAAGTATAATACCAGTTCGCAAATAAGTTTCAAAAAGCGTGATGTTGTGGCTGTGTTATTTCCATTCTAATCAATGTGCACAGCATAATTCGCTAATTAATGCATATCTAAAAACGTCTTAATGTGTCTTGACAATAATTCCTAACATGCAATCGGTCGACAAATAATATATTTGTTGTTTTTGTGTGGCCTTTAAATACATGTTAGACTGTAAATTTATTAGGTCATTCGTCCCTTTGGAGCCTCAAGGTTTTACCTCACTAATTAGGTATATAGTGAGATACAACCGTGTTGCGCCAAAGGGGTGTATTATAAGTAGTAAATTGTCAAATGTAAGATAAAAATGTTGGTTTAAGAAAGACGCACCGGCCTCCCTTTGTCGTTGTTTGAATTCATCCACAGATGGCGCTGCTGGTCGATTCTGTTTGGTACCAGGAGCGTATGTATGATGTTGTGGAAGTGGTGGTGGCGTGTTTACTACAGAGTTCCAACCAACTGTTAAGTAAGTACCATAAATTGTTAATCAAGTAATAGAGTACGAAATTATTTTTAGAAAATATTAACCTGGTCTTGCCCTTACTGTCATGCGGGAATATGGTTGCAAAGGATTGTACACTGAATGTATCCATCTTTTCTGCGTGAAATCGGTCTATGTGTTTATATAATATCTCATGCATAATAAAAGATTCTAACATGACCGGCGATTTTGCCTATATATACAAAGAACAAATCATAACGTCGTATATCGGCCGATATACAATGAAAATGACGTCATGTCGTTTTTATGACGTCAAGTAGCGTAAACAACATATATCTCGCGAAATAACACTGGCTTATCATATAATTCCGAGCTTAAATCATGTTAGAATCGAAATAAAATATCCAAAAGCCGTTGTATACCGGCTGTTATACAATGGTTTGTCGTTCTGACGCTTGTTATTAACCACTCAGGCCTACGGCCTTCGTGGTTAATTCCTACGCGTCAGAACTCCAAACCATTGTACAATAGCCGGTATACAACGATTTTTCATAGTTTATTTCTTAAGTATAAACTTAACAAGTGGTTTAAAAAGCTGACAAAAAGGCAAATGTTAACGTATAATGATAGGGACCAAGATGCGCATGTGTAATTGGAATATATAAATACACATTTTAAATTATGCCTTCGTACGAATGCATTTCTTCGATATATTCCCAATCAACCATATAGTGAACAATAGTTGATTATCCCTAAGAATGACACAAATGCTGTTGAACAACACTTTTATAAGAGTAACAATATGCATGGAACATGTGAAGTGCACAATCGAGGCTACTGTTGCTGCAGCAATATGATCCACATACTCTGTCCACGGTTTCGCTTCAGGAGCACGAACCTATACGATTATTAAGCAACTATATTTCTAAGCTAAGCAATGATACAATAAGTAACGATTCATATACATGTATTTTTACATATAGAACATGCAAACACATTAACGAATATTAAAAAATTAAGTTTCCCATTTTCGAAGTCTGCTTTAGCAATTAAGCCGGTCTGCCACCCTTCGACATTTTAACTTGACATGTCGTCATATTAAAGAGTTTGTATAAATTATACATGATCATGCTTGGCCACGTTAAGTAATAGTTTTAATATAATGTGGCGCCATAGTCATGCTGTTACATTATGTTAGCCTAGATTTATATGAATTATGAATAAGCTGGCTAAAATAAACTAGCGAAATTATATGAAATAATTATATACATTTGTACTACTTTGTAATTACCTGACTTTCGCTCCCCTGTACCAGTAGGTCGACTAGGCCTCCTTAGTATTCCTGGAGAGACTGTATTAGACCCGTCCATATGTTTACTAGCGTCGCTAGGCAACGGTCGAGTAACGGACTCAGCATCATCGTAATCTGGGGACGAAAAGAAACTACTACTGTAACAATAATTCATCTACGGTGTTAAAGTAAGAATATTTTCTTTTAAAACTATCTTGCGAGTCACTGGTATAAATGCTTACATGTTTTAGTATGTAGTCGGTTCAAAGGCACTTCAGGATTCAGGGTGTATGTTGCTTTGAACTGTACCATATTTCGCCGAATCAAAATAAAATTTAGTGTCCGTATTGTAGTAAGTATCCTGTTGTTCCCTATTTCCGGGCATCTAAGCACGAAAATGGTTTAAAAAATGTTATAAAAAAATCTTTGAAATATTCAAATTAGAAAAAAATTTGACTTAACTATTTAAGCAAAACATGCAATCAACAAAAACACACTGAAAAAGAATTTGTATGGTCTATTTGAGCATCATATGACGTGACCTCAATGATCTGAATTCAAGAGAACTTTCCCGTATTCCCGTTTATTTTCTTATTGTGCCTCGACTGGTAATCTTACAAACTTTATATGGCGCCCAATTTGTAGAATTGTCCTTCAGCCACACGCGTAAATTCTCATTTGTGGTTGAAAACCGGTCAAAAATGTTTGAGCAAGAATAAGACGGGTTGTTTCGCTTTTTGAGATGTTCGCCATTTTTACTTCGAACATTTACGTATTTTTCCCCAAATCTGATGCATTTTTTGTGGAAATCAACTAATATCTGTTAAAACTATCTAAATGATTCAAAACCATAACTCAGAAACGAAAATACGCGAAAGCACGATGATAGGAGAATCAGATACATATGTATTCAAATGTACTTCTTATTTATGTATTAATAATGATTATGTAACTCAGCGACAGTGACAGTTCAAAGCAACACATGATAAAATTATTCGAAAACGAAAATTCATATGTATACATTGGCTGTATTTTTCATTTTAACGTGATTTGAAGGTGTATACGAAGATGAAAACTACTTTTCAGTTATCAAGTACGTTGTATATTATTTAATTATAGTATTGTTTACTTAAGAAATAATGAATACGTAGCTATGTTTTGTTGCGTAATAAAATATAGGCACGTGTTTGGATGCATAGTAATTTAATGTACGTATTCAAGCGAGTGCCTATATTTTATAACACAACAAAGCACAGCTTCCTATTTATTATTTCGATTCTAACATCGCCTATACTCTGCCATTTATAGCACAACAAGACAGGTTGACGTCAAACTACTATCTTTCCTAGGAACGTTACCGTCACCATTACGTCATTTGTCATACTATATGACGTCAAACGTGACGTCATATATCAGCTATATTTTATCGCGTATTCTAACATAGCACGTGAGATTTGCTTCTTTGCGTATATTGAGCTTACCATATTTTATTACCGCGATAAAATATAGCTGATTGATGACGTCACGTTTGACGTCATATAGAATGACAAATGACGTAACGGTGACGGTAACGTTCCTAGGAAAGAAAGTAGTTTGACGTCAACCTGTCTTGTTGTGCTATTAATGGTAAAGCATTGGCGATGTTAGAATCGAAATAATAAATAGGAGCTGTGCTTTGTTGTGTTATAAAAATATAGGCACTCGTTTGAATGCGTACATTAAATCACTCGTGCTACGCACTCGTGATTTAATTACTACACACCCAAACACGTGCCTTTATTTTATTACGCAACAAAACATAGCTACGTGTTCATTATTTCTTAAATAAAATATGGTAAGCTCAATATACGCAAAGAAGACCAATCTCACGTGCTATGTTAGAATATAGTATACTATATAGCATTCAAATTAAGATCTCGTATATCATGAAAATATAACAACATCAATATTTAAATATAGTTATACGTATTTACTGTATGACAATAGATCTATATTGTAAATTCACTAACTGCAAATAGCAAGGACGTACAATTTCGAATTGTAATCCTTTATTGTGTACATGTACTATTAGAGAATAGAAACGTTGCTTAGGCCTTATAAGGCGATACCAAAACAAAAAGTGTTTTGCCTACATTTAAATACATCGTATAATATTATATACAATATACAGTATGTCAAAACTGTGGACACTTGTTGAAAGCAAAACGAAAACACATATACAGCTCATTTTTGGGGTCACATAGACAGGTTTACTGTCTCCTGGTGCTTTTCAATTTCCAGCACCAGGGGTTGTTTGGCTAGGGGCCACAGTGGCCTGAAGACTAAATTAGGAACCATTTTTCCATAACTTTTTCATAATTGTATGGGAAAATAGAACTAAACAGCATTACTGAATACATGTCCAGAAATAAGACACCGTTTTGAAAAGTTTCCTCCCTTATTATCGATCCTAATTAAGTCTGATTCAGATATTTGGATTGTTTCCCTTCAACCCGCCAGAATATAAATCCAGATACAAATATAGAGATACGGGAAAATGATTCGGACATGGAAGAGTTGTTCATAAAGCAGAAAGTATGAAAAGAAACAGTTTTATATTGATAAAGCATTCAACATTTAAAGCAGTTGGATAAAATAAAATTAAGTACTAATTCGTTATATTCATTATATGGGATCCCTATTTCAAAGGCCCAGCCTATTTGGCTTATGAGACACATGCGTTCTGAAAACACTTGTATTTACTCGCCGGCTCCCGCCCTGTAAGGCAAGGTACCAGTCAGACTGACACGCGCTGGTACAAGAAAACTATTTTCTCTAGTTGACAACAACCGGCTATTATCAGAAAGTGTGTAACTTATAAATTCGAACCTGCTACGCCCCTTATCACAAGAAAGTTGTATACCTTAACCTTAGTCATAGGGGAGGAAATAAGTTGATATCGATGACTTAGAATAAGAAGGTCGTAAGTACTACGTACGACATTATAATGCTTATTCATATTTGAAATCTGCATCACAAGGCGCTTCTTATGAGCCTATTTTCATAACGATCGGAAGTTGTCATGTTGACCAAACCGATGTTAATAAAGCTTCTTTTTCTAAGTAAAGAGTAGTTTCCAAACAGTTTTTTCTTGTTTCCTCAACATATCGATTTTGTACTTACGACCTTCTCATTCTAAGCAATGATATAATCTACGCAGAACATGTATAACAATAAAAGCGAAATTGCGAAGAAAAGTAGAATATGACAATTGTTACTTTATACATATCATTTTTACTGAATCTAAATATATATATATATGTTAGTTGGTAGCGACATGAAAAGACAGTAATTTAGTAACTCACTCCGATGTGCTGTAAATTTAAATAGAAGATAATGAAAAATTTAAGATGTAGACAGAATATTAGGAAAGTGCGTCGTGATGTGACCAATAATATCATGTACGTGTAATCATGTCACTGTGTCTGCCACCTGTGTGAAGTCACCTTATATAAGTTCATACACATGCCTACTAGTATATAAAATCTTGACAATCTCAATCGGGACACCTCGGACAATCTAATGAATCATCTCTCGGGAACGTCTTTCGCCATGACGTCATCATGACAGATTAAAACAGTGCTTCAATGGAATACACACCCATTAAGCAAGCGCTGCGTAGCTGCATGTTATGCTCAAGGAGTGTAGCGACATTTTATTGTTTAATCAATAAAACATCTTTTGATATTTCCGCTGCTGATAAGTTACGATCTATTTTCTTCAGCCCATTTTCTTCTGCGTAGGATTTAAGAGAGAAAGCTGCTGGATTCATACGCTTGATACATCTTGACTGGTACCACGTGTCTCATTTTCCGACTACGTCATACTTCGTCTACACTAGTAGGACACGTGGTACCAGTCTAGATACATTTATCCCGTAAAAATGCCGTACGGACCGTTCCAATTGTAACAATCTTTGATATAGTTATCTCCCTTCATCCACAAACACACACATATACACTACTGACTAGATATGAATGAGATTACAGTTAATAGTAACTGATATTGAGAGTAATAGGTAGAATGTATGACTTCTATTCTATGGATAATTCAAACAAAGGACGTGTATACAGGGGATGACGACAACGATAAAGCCACAAATATATTCACACAATATTTTACCTGGCTCGGGTTCCATAGAAGCATCTGAAGAAAATAATACACGAATACATGTATATGCAAATGTCGGTAGACAATAACCATCAGCTGTGTACCCCTTTTTTAACAACATTTGACTGGTGGTCATGGTCATTTACCTATGTTCAGAGACTAAGACTCAGTATTAAAGTATGAATTTTCATATTAAGGGCTTTACAACCAGATGTGTTTTCTTCCTTTTTACCTGATAAAGAGGCATATTAAGGCATTAGCCTCGAAGAAAATTTGAGAATTAACCAAAAGAAGCGTCTTTTGAGGGACAATAAACACCAAAACTACAACCCAGAGAATATTTGCCACGGTGCTCTTTTGTCTCTTGATACGACCGAGTTCCCATTAGTTCAAATATGCTAACATTGCTTTGAAACTTTTCAACATCTCTATCCCAGTTCCCTTTAGGTTCGAACATATAGTCCCTAGACGGCTGGTTCACTGCCTATTGTTTCAGGCGACGAACAAAAATAATGTTCCTATGCCAATAAAATAAACTGAAACTGAACTGAACTCCGGGAGCAAAACATCCTATCCACATCTCGAAGCGACTGCATGATAAATCGAAATAAAAGCATTAACTATAACATAAACGGTGTCAATAAGATATTTATCATGCAGTGCATGGCATTACTTAAAACTATTAAGTGCCATTAGCGACCTAATCATATGATTATATATGTGAATGTTAAATGATCAACCGACATCCTTCTAGTAATATTCAGTGTGCCATGATATGGTGATTCAAATAGTATAACATACCTCCCGCTCCACCTCCTGCACCGACTCCGCCTCCTGCACCGACTCCGCCTCCTGGTGGCCATTGCCACGATTCTGCATGTTTTTGCTTATGGTCTGTAACGGTTACAATAAAATATCGTTTAACAGTCCAGACAAAAATTATTATATCATGGCTACGGCAATTTACATTGATGTTAACAGAGGCGGTGTGGCTAAATCCGATGATAATAAATGGGGTGTGTCTTAATTTTCAAAGGAATGAGTGCATTTACTACAGTGCAGGATAATATTATCCTGCACTGTATACATACAACTTTATTGTTCTTTACTTCGGTCAACAAGACCTCTATCGATTTTCTTGGTCGAGTTGTATTGGAGTGCTCAACTTTATAATCACAACACCGTGGTATTGATTTTTATTGGACAGGTTAATCGGTCAGCATTGTAAAACATTTAGACACGCCTTATGTTTACAAAGTGATAGCCAATCACTGGCCAATGATACAAATTAGAAAGAAAACTTAACGCTCGGTTGTTTATTTTTTCTCGGGCTACGCCCTCGACAAAATAAGTCAACCTTGCGTTTGCGTTCTCTTTCTATAAATTACAACCTACATGATATTCAATATGTAACAAACATGGTTATTTTGACCAACTATTGATTCAAAGTCTTTATACAAAACATTTAAACTAGAATGTGTTAGGTGTAATACAGCCATAAGAATAATGTTTTTGTACCCTATAAGAGTGACTGTCCGTTTCATACATGAATTTGTTATTAGCCTTTTTACTGTGAACTACATAATTTCACCGTTCACTTTGACTTAGGTCAAGTACTTTTCAAGTTTATTTACATGTTTGCATGTATCTCGTTTCGGGCAACATTAGCAAAACATTTATAATTTACAGAGGCTCAGAAAACGATGTTTTCGAGATATTAGTCCTAGGTTGTCAAGGTTCAAGTGAAACTATGGTACAGAACATACTATATATCTCAGTAGCGTATCCTGGCACATCATGTCCGAGTGTTGCTAGATCATTGGTGACAATAGGTTTAGTTCCACTTTCTGACGTGGTGATATAGTAATCCATAACATCCTGTAGGCATTTCATAGCAGCGTGCTGAAATATTACAAAAATCTATAAACCTGTTAACTGGTCAATAATGAATTCACGAACAACTGTCCAGGTCACATGACCAGTGTATAGGTCACATGACTGAACACAAATGGCCTTCGTCAACTGAGCTATTTCGCGAAGCAGGTTATAGTCTGGGGGTCATTCCTAATATAACAGTAGAATCTACTAAGTTATATATACTACTACTACGGTAATCAGTGTAGCAATACCACGTGGTTTTTGACAACAGTTCCAAGTAGAAATTTGTAAACATTGGAACACAAATATAGCAATAAGTATGTTGTTTCTTAATCGATTTCTATGAAATATACGCCACGCTAAGGGGGAAATTATTTGCTTTCTATGAAATATAAAATCTTTTTCAGCAGCTTTACCGATTTTTCCATTACCCTGTGAAACCTACACGTTCCATGGTTTCACAGGGTAATGGACAAAACGGCACAGCCCCTGAAAAAGATGTTACATTTCAAAGAAAGCAAATAATTCGCCCCTTAGTGTGGCGTATATTTCAAAGAAATCGACGAAGAAATAAAATAGTTAGGGATATTTTATTTTCCAATTTTTACAAATGTCTTCTTGTAACTGTAGCCAAAAGTCAAGTGGTATTGCTACACTGTGTAATATTGGGGACGGGAACCAGATATAACCTGCTCAACAAAACAGCCCAGTCGAAAAGATCTAATTAATTATGAAACAAACAAAATACAGAGGTTCATATTATTTTTCTTTTCGGGAGAGGTAAATAAGTTGATTCAAGATAAAGGTCATTTATATTGGCTATGTTTTCATACCATAAACGTAAAAACATTACAAGACGTATGAGTATAAAAAGACATTCTCGCGTTGAAATCGGTATTTTTGAGAGAAAAGCTTTCAATTTAAAATACATATCATTTGCATTGAAAATGTATTGAGCTTACCATTTAAGGGTGACAACATCATTTGCAATAAATCACTTCGGCGTACGTATCTATTATGCTAGGGTCACAAAGCTCGTACGATATCCGTACGAATTTATCCACTCGTACGAGTTCACAATTTTTGAAATCCTGACGGTTTTTGTATGTTCTTAGCGTCTGGTCACAGCTCGTACGGACCACGAACGATCTATAAAGATGCGTTCGAACGATATTCGTACGATGCTCGTATGAGTTAAAAAATCCGTACGGTACTCGTACGAGTCTTCAGTGTCCGTACGAGCTCTGTACGGACGCCGTACGAGTTTGCCAAAATCAACTCGTACGGAGCTCGTAAGGAGCTCGTAGGGCAAATGTGACCTTAGAATTAGCATCACTTGATAATAGAGCTTAATTTGCCACCATTATGGAGAGTACACAACATATGTACGAAACAATAATAATGTTTTGTTTTTACTTAAATCTGTTGCATTGCTTGCATATTGTGTATCAATAATAGATCATGTGTTCAATCACCTATGTCGGAATGTTGTAGTATAGGCGTGTCTGAATTGATAACATGTAAGAAAGTAATCAATTCAATTTGATTTGCTGATGGACTGTTTGAAGCACAGGTAATGCCTAGGTCCCACTGAGCATTTTGTGCCTCGGCGATATACTCCCGATTGAAATTAATGAGCTATCAGGGCATCAGTAACAGGTTCCTCTAGGTCTAATGATGCTTCGAGGAAGTCATGATCGAGACAGTTTGTGATATCAGAAGGAATTGCGATAAGTCGGGTGGTATCGAAAGAAAAATCGGGAGAACATCGCCAATGTAGAATTACTCAGTGGGACAAAGGCTTAATAGTATCATTGATCAAGAATTTCATTTTTACGAAAATCGGTATATCGTTTATAAAATGTATACATTTTACACCACAAAATCATGTTGTTTTCATTACTTTTCAATGATACAGTTACCTGTGGTTAGAATAGCAGTGTGTTTAATTGAGTATACACTTTAATATAGTAAACGATGTGTAAGTGGCTGATCGGAAAGATTGATCTAAAGATTAACTTCATAGTTAGATTGAACACAAAAATGATGCGTCTATATGGCTAATGTTTTAAGTGCATGTTATAAATTATTCGGTTATATAATGGGTCGACCTGCACAAGTTTCCCTTACAAAACACAAATATGCTAATTTTATGTACATTCTTATAATATCTTCAAGTTGAATTGATATACGGGCATGTTTAACATTATCAGACGTATAACTCACATGTTTACCTAATACCATGTACCTTAACATTACAATTTCTCTTACTGATGAAAATGCAGGAGATTTCATAAAAATGCAGGAGATTTCATAAAAATGCAGGAGATTTCATAAAAATGCCGGAGATTTCATAAAAATGCAGGAGATTTCCTTGCTGAAACTTTAGACTTAAAGTATTGAAGTTTATATGCTGTTTTCACTTATCTTAATTTGATGACAATACCATGCATGCTTCATGCAGCAATTTAAACTAATATTTGTCATCATTTTCATAATGTAAACAAAAAATGTCAGATTCCAGTTTGTCCATGAAATGCGTGAGATTTGATAAATCGGCCTCTGATCATGCAGGAGTAGAGTCTCAAATGCAGGAGACTCACGCATGATGCAGGAGATCTGGCATGTATGTTAATGTCTAATGTTATTATATATTATTTGCATAAGTACGTAGCTTAGTGAAATAAGGTATTAATGTTCACAACTATTTCTCCAATAAAAATGTTTTAAAACAATTCACATACGCACAATATAATTATATTTGTAATGTGTCTATACAAGTGACAGACCTGAATAAACAGACTGTACTTACTTTATTTTGTACATTGATCTTGTAGCCTCCAGCTGTTCGAATAACTTCATAATGATCGTATGAAATACTGCCATTACTGAAAATATGACAAGCATAACATCAATAATAAAACTACCTTTGCCATTCACCTCGGCCTTTATGCATGCATTGTGAATATACTGGAACAAACGGAAATGGCCCAGCTTTCACGATTGCAAACTTTGTGACACTCGTGAAGTGTAAACAATTCTGAGTTGGAAAAAACATACTATTACCTGCCAACATGGTTCAAGTGTCAGATTGACATCTTAAATACGCTGGTCATGCATTTTAAACGTAAATTGACACAGGGAAATTTTTTTTTTATGGAAGACGTTTCAAACTCTTCAGAGCCAATTATCATTTTTCAATTCCGTACAAACACACGTAAGAAATTACTTTTAGTTCTTTGATTATGATAATATATTAGAATCTATAAATTCCGAGGAATATTGAACTCATTTAATTCAGGCCAAATTATTATTATCTTATATATCAACTCACCTATTTACAAAAATTCTCGAGATGACGTAACTTCCGTTTTGAAGGAAGGTTGTACTTTCCCTCATCAAAGTGTTACCGTACTCCAGACCGTTGGCTCGTTGTAAAATTTTCTCTGCTGTTTCACGAGAACAGTGAGGCACAAACCAACTGTAAAATATAATAAATAATAAATAATAAAATCTAATAAATAATAATGATAATTATAATGAGTATAACTATTTAAACACACAAAGGCAAGCTAGTTCTCGATGGTTGTTGTTGAAGTCATTATGACGTCACGGGTGTTCGATGTCTAAAAATAGATCGGATAATTTTGTTTCAAACATCAATATCAAATTAACGATATTATTTAGATGGAAATGCGATTATAAGCACAGGTAACTGTATCATTTATTAAGAGTAAACAAAAAAAATAATGATTTTTAATGATTAAAAAGGGCGGAGCGAGCGAAGCGAGTCCTTTTTAGTCATTAACATTTACTTAATATGTTCTAACTAACTTAGAATATAACATTCTGCATTCTGATTGGCCGATAGAAAGTAGCGCCAACGCATGACGTCAAGTCTGTGAAGAGAAAATTTTAATAATTAAATTTTCATTTAACCGCCAAAATTCGGCGTTTTCATTGGCTCATAATGTAGGTTATATTCTAAAATATCTTAGATAACATAATTTTATAAAAAAATAGTTTTGTTTACTCTTTATTAATGATACAGATACTTGTTTTTCTTCCACACTTAAACTCAATTCACACATGTTACATAGCACAGCTGATTTCGTATTAAACCGAATCTTAAACTTAGGCTCAAAATTTATTTTTGTAATTCTTTAATTGCTACATATTGTGGTACAGGGATATGTAATATTAACAATAATATAGGTAATGAACTCCTACAAATACTATCCCCTATTTGTAATTGTAAAAACATTATGAGGAATATAAATATGATCGTAAGTTTACGAGTTTTTTGTAAGTGCTTTGATAAACAAGTACCCTAGCGTACACTGTAGAAGTTTTAAATATTTGGTCCTTGTTAATATAATCATTGTCGGTTCTTTTGTGTGGACAGGAACAAGATGTGACAATAGCCTGGTGGCTACCTCCTGTGTCACATAATAGAGCTGAGAGAACCCAGCGTGCTTGGAATACAATGTGACGTCATAGTAACAATGGGTATCGACCAACATAACATGTTTAAATGTCATACGTACGATATATAGTACTAATAGTATTATTATATAGTTGTGGTCATACTGGTAAAGTAATGATACAAGGGTCCATTTCATAGTCATAATTCGCTGGCTTAAAATGAGATGGTCGTAAGTACAAAATCGATATTTTGAGAAAACAAGAAAAAACTGTCTGAAAACTACTCTTTACTTAGGGAAAAATAAGACTAGTCAACTTCAGTTTGGTCAACATGACCATTATCGATTTTCATGAAAATAGGCTCAAAAGAAGAGTCTTGTGATGCAGATTTTTAAATATGCAAGAGTCTTAATAGGTCGTAAGTCCTTACGACCTTCTTATTATAAGCCAGCTATATTTTATCAAATATTCTACTTTTTGAATGATGTTTTATACAGCATATACACACAAGCAAATTTGTGTGAACTTGAATTAGCATGAACAACTAGATCTATTTTGACTTAGTATTCTCGAAATAGTCTACGGAAAAGTCCCCGATCTTAGCTAAGTTATGTCTATGAATTATACATGTCCTAGTCAATTGATGTAATCAAGATTGAAAATAGAACACAAATGTACAGCTAAAGTGTGTATTTCCGTATCTTTCGTTTTTGTGACAGACTTACCTAGGTGGAGGTTGAACTCCGCTTCTTTCATTGTAAAACCTGTGGACCTGTAATAGACAGTGAATTGTAGATAGTGAGCATACAACAATAACAACAACATACCTCGATAGGTGATAGATTACCTAAATATATAGTCCAGTTAGGATATTGTGACAGTGACGTTGCAGTGTATGTGTACGCAAAAATTCACAACCATTGTCTAAACAGGTAGAGCGAAGTTTAATATTTTAGTTTAGCATTGAAATTATAATTGTTTGTACAGTATAAGCCTTTATAATTGGTTTAACACAACCATTGCAATATCATAACATTGTATTTTTATTGTTTTAATCATTTGAATTGGAGAAAAGGGCAGTACAAACCAATACTTCATTCAGAAACCCACACACATATGTATACACAAAATATATATTAAAAAGAGACATAAATGTTTTGTAAACAAGTGACCGACCTCAATAATCGATTTATATACCTACATACATAGCCAGTATACATTCATCATGTGTTTGGAGATAGGAGAACATAATTATGATAGTGTTATGTTGTTTTGGGGGTTACAATAAATTAATATCACAATAAAATTAAAAGAAAACCCAACTCAACTTCCAAACTATGCGTTTCGCTTTGATAGCTTCTTCAGGTTTAGTGGTATATTTATAATATAAATTAATATGAAATAATGATATTATAATGTATATCTGAACTACCTAGTAAATAATACAACACTGGGGTAGCTTGTTTACTCTATTTAGACAATTACTGAAAATTTCCCAGTTGTTTTATAATAGTACCCGAATATTGGTTCAACATTGTTTTAATGATAATTGACGACAATTGTCATATGTTATTGCTTTAAACATTCGTTATTTCTTGTTGTTTATATGATACAGTTTAAGGTTATCTGTAACATCATATAAATAGTGTAATAAAATAACATAAGTGTAGTCATGCTTGTCCGACCAATAGATACATTTGTACATAGTTTGTAATACTGTAACGTTTGTTTTGTAATTTGAGAAATATTTTCAAATTCGCGGAATCAACAAACGACGGGGGTGTTTTAATAGATGTTGTAGAATTTGTATTAACGGGTAGCTTGTTTATTTTCTATTAAACGAAAGCAGTCAATAAGATTGGTGTATGTTATACGATATAAAATCGTATAATATAAAGCTCAGTGGTTTAACTTCAGCATATCGGGTACTTAACCAATCAGACTGACTGTGGACGATATTCGTGTATCCTATGTGTGCGAGGGTACTGTTTTATCAAAGCAATTACGGAAATCGTAAACTTACGATCAAATATATATTCTTTATAATTTGTTTACAATTTTAAAGTGTCGTAAATAGAGCTTCAATACTAATATTAATCAGTTAATGAACCCCTAAAGCAATATCCGTCACCAATTAGCAGTTGTTAAAGATTTATAAAGAATTTAAATTTTAACGTAACTTTAAGATTTTAGTAAGTGCTTTGATTAAACAGTATCCTGATGCCTTAGCATCGGGCGGACAATCGTCGATAATTAGCAATACATATGCCATTAGGGGCATACATTACTCCAGCTATTGCCCGATGACCGGTCGATCTCCGGACCTATAAAACAAAAGAACGCCGTCCGATTATAGGACGACGAAGGGATTGCAATTGTGACCGAGGAAAGAGGAATAATACTGACGCATTCAGGGAGATGTTGCTTCGTGTATGTCCGGTCACATCTTTATTTTAGATGTTTTAATACCCTAACCACAATCACGACGACAGCAAATAGAACTTTCACTTAAAATAGCTAGTTCACCATCGTGGTAACTTTCATTTGCCAGTTGTAATACGTCATTTATTAATTATAAATTTAATTGATTAGCATTTTGATTTATACCTTCCTTTTATTGTAGATTCCATACATATCGGTTTCGCACATCCTTTCACTGAAACTCTTTTATGAAATTCTCCAATTATATATAAAATTATGATATTGTGGACGTCATATGGGCCAAATTGCCATTATGCTTTTTTCATTTCATGTACTAGTGTTCGTGTTCAACTGTTTATTGTTGAGGATCTCATGGAAGATTGCCATTTAATTTAATTGTCAAATGAGTTTCCTCGTAAAACAAAGTCTTATTATTATTATTATTATTTGCCATAACCCATTATTTGACAACCTTTAGCAGTTACGACCAAGTTGTACATAAACCAAAGCAGATTTAAATATACGATTAAATGAATTGATACAGTATACGGACGACATTTGAAAATGCTACAGGTATGGATCAAATATTTTTTTAGACAAGCACGAAGCTTTACATCACTAATTTAACAAGAGATGTTTGTAAAACACGTATGCCCCCATGGCAGCCCAATAGTCAGAAATTGTGAAGGTCACAGTGACCTTGACCTTTGACCTCAAAATCAATAGGGGTCACCTACTGTTGCTGACCAACCTCCATGTAAAGTTTGAAGATCCTAGGTCAAAGCTTTCTAGAGTTATTGAACGGAAACCATTTAAATAGTCAGAAATAGTAAAGGTCACAGTAACCTTGACCTTTGACCTACTGACCTCAAAATCAATAGGGGTCATCTACTGTTGCTGACCAACCTTCATTAAAAGTTTAGGGATCCTAGGTCAAAGCGTTCTTGAGTTATTGAACGGAAACCATTTTATACGACCGACAGACAGGCCGTCTGGCCGACAGACCGACAGACCGACAGACATGTGCAAAGCAATATACCCCCTCATCAAAGATGGGGGGCATAACAACTTCATTCTCCAAAATTACACGCTTATTTGGTAGCATACTTAATTGAAATACATAGATTTCAATTTTCTTCAGGGCGAATGTGAGCAAAACATGTACCTTTAAATGAAACTGATCTTATCTTATCCTACGACTTGAATTAATAAAGACTTTGAAATTGAAATGAACATACATACATAACAACCACGTTTCTGATGTCACTGTATCAACATAAAAATTATGTTTGAATAATAAAGTAGATATTTCACATTAAACGACTGAAAATTATGTTTGAATAATAAAGTAGATATTTCACATTAAACGACTGCTATATGTAACAGTATTCAACCCGTATACTGTATTCCTTGTCAGTATTAGTCATATAGTATGTCACACGTACGCGTATTATCTATGATCAGCCATGCTTAAAGTACATAAAAATGTATATACTATTTTCTATACAAGAACATTTAGTCATAGCGTATTATTTAAATTCAGTTTAAAATTTAGGTCAAATACAACCGACGATCAGACGAGGAAAAGGTAATACTTTTTCATCCCAATTAAGCCTTGTACGGTTAATTGTTATCATATTATACAACTGGTTCCATACACAAATGTTTCTCGAAACCTCTCCTAAATGACCCCCTCTCCTGTCTCTCCATTCCTTCTTTGTCCTATTCACATTTCTCTCTAATTCATCCTCCCACATACTCTATTCTCTTTCTCTCTCCTTCTCTTAGTCATTTTTCCCTACCCCTTCCGACCCTCTCCCTTCCTCCCCACCCCCTCTGCCTCTCCCTTCCTCACCCTTTCCCTCTCCTATCCGACCCTTTCCCTCTCTCTTCCGACCCCCTATCCCTTCCATGCCCTCCCCTTCTCCCTTCCATGCCCCGCTCCCTTTCCGACCCCTCTCCCTTCCTCCCCCTCACCTATCCGACCCCTTTCCCTCTCTCTTCCGACCCCCTATCCCTTCTCCCTTCCATGCCCCTCTCCCTCCCCCTTTCCGACCCCTCTACCTTTCGACCCCTTCCCCTCTCCGTTCCGACCCCTCACCTTTCATGCCCCTCCTCCTATCCATTTCGATCCCCCCCTCTCCCTTCCGACCCCTCCTCCTCGCCCTTCCATGCCCTCCCCCATCCCTTCCGACCCCTCCTCCTATCCCTTCCGACCCCTCCCCCTATCTATTCCGACCCCACCCCCTCCCATACACCTCCCATCCACTCTTATTCACCCCTCTCTTCCATGTCCTCTCCTACCCGTCTATACCCCCTCCCTCCTATGTCATGTACCTCTCCTTCTGTCTCTGCCTGTATGCCTCCCTCTCACAGTGGTCAACAGCACCTTACAAAACTTCACTCCAGTCTGCATGAATAATCAATCGTGTTTATATGTTTTGAATAATATCATTCAACAGTAAATTCTATAACAATACATGTAAATGCTTCAACCAAACATTAGATTATGTGTTGGTCATCACAGGTTCACCTAAAGTTCATCAACGTACCTCTTGTATCCCTAGTTTGCCATCGTATTGGTAGCTAAAATCACGTCGTCCGGACTGGTACCGGGGTAGACGGACAGTCCAGAATTTAGCATCTTTAAATTTCTCCGAATTATAGTACATTGTTACATTATTTCCACGTCGACACCACACTACAGTTCATGCCGCTAAACCATGTTCTACCTGATTCAAATGTAGTCTCAGAAGATACTAACAATGTTCTAACTGATTCAAATGTAGTCACAGAAGATACTAATAACTTTCTTTGTTCAGCATTTGTTTCTACGAGCTGTTCAATTCCACAGAATATGTCCAGACAGTGCATCCGCCTAATCTAATAATTCAAATTTAATTCCTGAAGATACTGACTGATTCCTGTGTTTAAATCATTATCCGATTCAATAGAATGTTCAATGTAACATACGGCAATACTTTCAGCCTGTTTATCAACCTAACAAATTAACACACGGGCTGTCTTTTAAACTATTTTATTTGCAATAATAAATGAGGAAAAGTGAAGTTTTCAAGGATGTTGCTTTCATGCCATTCAATGACAGCCGCCTACACGAATGTGAAGAAGTGTATACACATTAATACGTAATAGACGTGGGTAAAGTTGGTGATGCAGCTCTGCTCCAAAGTAAAGTGAGAAACGATATTATAAAGATGTTCTTAGTTTTGTACACATAAGGCGTTATGTCATTTATAATACATAATCTGAACAGCATGAAGCAGCTTTCAAAAGAAAAAAATGTGTGTATTTGACGGGTGCATTTTTGAATTACACAAATACACATGTACATAGAAGAGTAGTGATATTCTAGACGATGAGTCAGACATTTCATAAATAATTATGCAAAGTTTATGCAAAACATTTATAACATAACAAGAAAGACGCTCACAATATACAGATACTTCATTTTTGAGGGGTCAGCACATGGTGTACATATAAGTGATTGCAAAGAAGCATCATTTCAAGGATGTAATCAGCGTAATGTAATAGCAGAGGTCTCTCAGAATATGTATATAGACTTTATTTATAGAGAAAGCTTATTTAGCATATAAAACAACGCTAATCTACCACTAGGTCCTCATAAAACAGTAAAACTGAACAAGATATTAAAGCAAGACACAATTATGACCAGCGATCCAGAAAACAAACTCCTGTCGCCTTAATTTTTATATGTTTGAGAGAAAAATTATAGAAACAGACAAAGAAAGAGCAGTATGAAAATCATTCAAATAATTTCTTTGTACAAGGGTCAAATTGATGGTGTTCACTAGAATGATTAAGAGGACTAGGACGTGATTGAATGAACAAGATGGAATTAAATAGCACTGTCATGGTGACGTTACATGGGCCTGAATAGAATGAAATGAACAAAATGGAATATGCATGCCATAATTGTTTCGATGAAAAGCTGACTGGCAAATAAAGACTAAGCTCGGCAATATAATTAAATGTTTGAATTGGCCAGCATGGAATAAAACTAAAGTATACGTTAATAGAATAGAATATAACACAAAACGGTACATTACGTAGCTACGGAAAATGTTACATGCATGTGATGGAGTAAGAATCGTCTCAGAATGACACACAAAGATAGTAGTAGCAGAAGGTACATAAGGAGGCATAAACAGCTAGAACTTTTGACAGAACAGAAGCATAGAACAGATCAAATAAATTTCTCATTTCTAACCCTGAATTTCATCACAAACTTTCCAAACGTCGTATTCGATATTAGCTACAGTACGCGATCTTACAAATATAAACTCTTTATATCCATAAACTGGCCTAAACACAGAAAGAAATATCAAACTATGCTGCGAACATACACACAGAGATGAATCCAATATAAATGTAAACTATATTCCTAAATGCCTTCCTGATTTACGTTCCGATAACCAACGCCCATTACGTTAATCTCCAGCGTGTATCAAAGAATTTAACATAATTATCAATATTAAATTACAAATACTAATCCAAACTAGGTTATGTTACGTCAACAGATGTAGTATTTTCATTAAATGTATTTTATTAGTCACGTGTTCAAATTTTAAATCAGCTTTTTTATTCACCACCTTTTGAAACTGTTCACAACTTTTATTACAATACGTCCTTTAGTGTAATATACTTCAGCTTTACGGTTCGGTTCACAAACAATAACTAGACTTAAAGGTACGGCGACACTCCCTGTATGTAGTTCATAGACTTATTACAACTTATATATATATGATTTAGGATCTATTCAAAACGACCGCTTCTTTTTCTGGTCTGCACTAGTTAGTCTTCGTAACGTCGGCTTTAAATTTTAAATACAATGATAAGTTAAGGAAGTATCGTTTAATCTAGACGTCTCCTACATTATGACAAAATAGTTAACATTTTAAATACATTGGTACACCCGTACATGTGATATACATGTATAAGTGTTAAAACATAGAGTTACTTGTTGAGCTTTCAACACAACGTTTGGTTGATAAATGAGCTCGATCGAATTCAAATTGATCGTTTACTTTCTGAAGAGAATACATTGATGTCCTTTATTACAGAATTTGTGCAACCATCCATGTATCACAAAAAGCGAATAATTTATATTTTGACAAAATAATTTGAAGGACTTTTGAATTTATATTTTTGGGTTATTACTTTATCCCCGAGTACTATGATTTTGTACATGTTTACGCATGTTTAAGCATATTTATGTATGACATCTATATTTCTTCAAGACAAGTATCACTTTAAAGGGACTGCCTCAGGTTTTGGTGTATTGCAAAAATAAAATAAAATTGTCAAATATTCATGTAATTTTGGTATAGTTTGCTGTATATATGCCATAAACAACCACATTGACATAAAAATAACTTGGAAAACATCGGTATTTTGTAGTAATTTAGCATTTTTACACCCAAAATTCTATAGGGTATTAATACCCTATAGAATTAGCACTACTATCACTTAAATTGCCTGAAATTTGTTTCCATTCGATGAAAACGAATTGCAAAACAAACCGAATACCTCACAGATGTTTCGGCTTTAGTTTGTTGAAGTTACAATTTGATCATGTGTGAATTACATAATTCACAAAACATTTTGGAAGGAAACTCTGCGATATTTTCAAACAGAAAAATACTGAGTGCCAAATATCCCGAGTGATTTAAATTGCTTATATGCCATAAATCTTTCATAAAGCAACCACCAGTGGCTTTCTATTATATAAATACTTGGTTAGGTAGGAAAATAACGTCATACAAAAATTTTACCCAATCTGTGAGGCAGCACCTTTAAAGACCATGTTAAGGATATAAGAGATTCATATAAGAATTAATGCTGTTAAACTATTTATGTACCCATAGTTACATTGATCTCGGTTCTATAGCATTCAATTAGAATGTAGTTGCAACTGGTACGAATCCTGCGAGGGACGAATCCTAGCAGGGCTAAATATATAAATCTTAATTAATATTCACTTAATAATATGATCTAAGTTAGTGGTTATGTGTATGATGGATAACACTGAGAAATTATTTGTGATTTATATTTGCATCAAAGGTTATATCATAGAGTGATTATCCTATGATGAATTTTATTTGGGGTGATTTATTGACTAAACAAGCGGTTCTTCATATTCGTAGTGTAAGTTATGTGATTTGTTGACAGCTTTATTTAGTGGCATTGTGCAGTATAATCTAAATAAGAAAACCACCGTTGCGGTCTTTGACCCCCGTAGTCTGTCTAATGAGGTGCTTACACTATAAGCGACAATCTTTAAATTGTTGTCGAACTATTGAGTTTGTCTTATTATTGTTGTCAGGTCTCAGATTGCTGATTTACCGTCTACTACAATTACAGCGAATAATTGGAATCACTGTATGCCTAATTGGGAGCATATTCAATTCAACTTGTATGACTTATTGCAACCAGAAGCACCTATAACATCCGGTCACTGTATGGCTTATTGCAACCAGAAGCGCCTGTTACTTCCGGTCACTGTATGACTTATTGGGAGACTATACAATTCAAAAGTATGGCTTATTGCGATAACCGGAAGTTGACTCGTTTTTTACGTTGTGACAATGTAGCTTGTATAGGGTTCATTGCCAGACATTACATATGTCGGGATCAATGTAGGAATCGTCTGATCTACAAAATTAAATGCTAACGAATATAAGTGATTTTACAGTAAACTAATTTCATTCATTGGGTAGATTTCGGAAGCTACTTTGACAATCTTCATATTTGTTCAACCTTCGTCTGATTCCTGAAGGGTAATCTGTATTGTGTACGGATATAGTATACTGTACAATTATACCATATCAAGGACTGCCCGTAGAGTCAATTGTCCATTTAATCTCAGTGATGATGTAAAACTTATTGGTTAAACTTTTGAATCTTGACACACCTACCTGATTGAAAGATTATATTATACAAATGTACACTACCATGATTCATAGTTAAGGTTTTTGGGAAGGGAGGTAAGTGCTGTTGTCTAACTTTGTAAAAACACCATGGACGTATCAGAGTTGTCGTTCTTGTAACGAAATTCAACACTGTTTCGCCTAGTCTGGATTACCTCCCCTAGATCAAAACGCTTTAGTAGACAAGTTTCCACCCATAACACTTGTAACAACGACACACTTTTTATTGCTACGCAATTTGTTTTATACCATTGTTGTCAACGTTAAATATTGATGTCTACAATTTTCTTTTCTAGCTTGAATGTGTTTGATTGCAATTTTGAATGCAGCATTACCGTGCTCAATACAAGGTTAGTGTATGATGTTGTTATTTTTTTCTTTCGGATTGATGTCTTGTTTGCCTGCATTCTGTGAGGTATAGTTAAACCTCTCCCGAGAAAACATATATTTTAAATAATCATTACATACATGTATGCTTAATTGGTCCAACATCAAATCGACAGCTGAAGATAAATTAACAACAGAACACAATTGTCATTTCTCAAAGAACGACCGCTCTGATGAGGTTATACTATTAATATTGCCGGCATAGAAGGAGAAGGTCTTACGACCTTATAAGACTCGTGCATATTTGAAACCTGAATCACAAAGTGCTTCTTATAAGCCTATTTTCATGAAAATTGGAACTGGTCATGTGGACCAAACTGAAGTTGACAAAAACTTGTTTTTCCATATGTAAAGAGTAGTTTTCAGACAGTTTTTTCTTGTTTTCTCAAAATATTTTGATTTTCGATTTTGTTCTTAAGACCTTCTTATTCTTAGCCAGCGATATATCTATATGATAAATGTATAACATGTACCTGTGTTGGTCCGCCACCGCCCGCACTGGGTGTATCAGAGAGTGTCGATGGTGAGGAATGTGAGCCACTTTCAGACCCTCTCTTAGATTGATTTACAGATCTTAGAGATCTTTCATCGGCCATAGAACCCACCATAGAGCCCGCTAGTGAGTCAACACCGGAATCTCCCCCTACAATGAATAAATCATAGTCAACATACCGCCAAAAGGTAATATCAGGTCAGACAGGAAAGGCAGCACTGAACGTATCAAGCGGAGCACAGAAAACACAAAAACACACAAGACACAATACAAAAGAAAACACAAGGCACAATGCACATATCGCACTACGTTTTTTTTGTCGTGGATTGACGTGTATCCAGAGTTTTCTTTATTGAATCTACAGAATTTTACAGTAACTGTTGCTATCAATTTACCACGAAAATATAATCGTTTTATTGATCAAATAAAGCAATGATTTACACAGATCAATGAAAGTAAAATGTAGAAACAATATGGCCAAAGTACCTTATCCTGTCATGTTATTATGTAATTACAGTAAAAGAACTTACATATAACGAACTTGGATATAGCGAATTCGATATATCGAATTGAATTTAAATATCGCCCAACTGCTTTGATATGACAGACTTAAGAACATTGACAGGTATGGTTTTATAAGGAATAAAAGAAGAGACAATAATGCAAAATCTCAATGTTGAGATGAGATTCTGTTTGTTATAAGTCTTGAGAGTTGAGATGTTCTCACACCGAACGGTTCTACTTAAAACAATCGTCAGACCCGGGGTGAGACCCCACGTTTGCTTAGGCCTGCTACGGAGCAGGGCTGGTATTCACAAAGCATCTTAGCAGAAAACTTAGAAATTTCTTAAAATCTTAATTTGTTCTAAAGTGTATCAGCTAAGCAAGAAAATCAACATGCTTAATATATTGCATAGTTTTGAAGCATAATGTTAACAGCTATTATATTCACTAAGAAAACATGGATTATTTTTCAAATTGTGGGAAATATGAGCTGCACAAATAATTGACTAAGTCAAAATATTTAAGTTTTCACTTAAGATGCTTTGTGAATACCAGCCCTGATCAATTGTAGTAGCAATGGAATATCGTTCCGACGATAACTTAAGGTCACAAATCTCTAAATAAAATTGTTCCTTAGCTCAATGTAAAGGGACAATTGTCAGCCCGAGATTATATCATGTTAAAGTCTATGGCCAGTTCACAGACCTATATCATTGAAAAGCAGTATGTTTCAGCTACAAAATAAGACCGAAAAAACAGGGGGTCATGTTTAATATAAGAAAGATTTTGTTCGTCAAAGGCGGTCGACAAATTTTTACTGGCGCGGACTGATCCAATGTGGGTTTTACCCTACTCTACTTTCGCTTTGTCAAATATGCCAAAATCTCAAAATATTCAAGATGAAACACACTCACTCATTCAACTACATGTATAAAATACCTTTAAACTCAATAAGATGATTCTACTTCTATTTTGTCAAGGCTTATCACCATTATTAGGCAAACAGAAGTTTCTGTAAGGACTATTTGAGTCTATCCGATTTTGGTCCGCGTATGCGTTTACTGGTTTATGACCTTAAGACCTGGGGTGATATTCAATATTGATCTCACATGACTTAAGGATAAGGCCAACCAATCAGATCATACCATATGAAACTATTGGCTATCCTTATTAAATAAGATCAATATTGGATATCACCCCAGGCATGGTTATATTAGAACTTACCAGCGGAACGTATTGACTGTCTGTACCCTCGCCTAGTATCTCCTCCATAGTATTCTGCGACATCATCACGTATCTGTTGTATTTGTTGTTCAAGTAGATCCAGGTTTGCGGGTACACTGTGCTGTAAGAACAATGCAATAAGTGTACAATGTAGTCAAGAGGCTCATAGGGAAGATTGGGAAATTGCCTAACTGTGCAGCCTCTATAAGTCTTTATCATCATTTATTATGTTCTCGATTCATACTTACTTCACACCTTGGTCGAGTGGAGCATTGTGCATTCAACGTATGTGCATGTATTACGTATTTACTTGTTGTATACCCGCCCCCCCCCCCCCCCCGACATGAAGGGCAACATATCTTCAACTCGTACATATAATTGTCTTTCAAAATGTGAAAATCGAAAACAAACTCTGCATCACTATCTGTTAGTGAGACCATCAACTATACTAGTAAGTTAAATGGTATTACAGTGGATTACTTCTGAGAAAATGACGTTGCCATCAATGTCAGACGCTCGGACGCAAATACAAACAAAATGGCGCCTACTAGTGTACCCGCTCATATAATTAGACCTCGTTCTTGAAGCATAAAGGAATGACCATACCGACTATAAACGACAACTTTTAATAAGTAACGAATAATATCACGTTTACGTTCTCGTACTAACCATTCATATTTACTTCTGTACTTCACTGTTAATTACAGATACTCATGTAGTTCAATATTAACTAATTGAGGCACTGCCTATAATGGGGATTTATCACATGTTTGACGTCGCGGTAGCGTAATAAAGCCATTATTTATTTTTGATAATACACTTGTGTAATAAAGCTTTGACGCGACGTCATTTAAAGCATAGACGACGTCGTCAAAATTGCGCGTTTATCATAGTGAAAATAAGTAGCTATTTTATCTTTCGGCCGGAAAAGAGCTAACATGTGATAAAAAGAACATTACATTTGTGACTTTCAACATTGAATTTATTAAACTCGTTGAATAAATTCAATATGAAAAGCTCATGTAATATCCTCTATTTATAAATGATCATCGGAATACGGACCGTGCTCGATGAATTTTAATGTGGTTCGGATTCTAGACATGAAGTCAGCTGCCTATACCTACATACTGTTCATCTTGATAGAACAGTAAATGTTTATTTGACCGTTTGTTAAATTGTACATAAAATTGTATGTTTGTTTGTATGATTATTCGAATCGCATTAAGATAAATGTTTGTATATTTGTATGATGCTTACAAGTATGTTTATTCGAATAATTGTTAGGATGTATGTTCGTATGTATGTATCATGTGAAAAGAAATTGTATGAATATGTTGTGATGATGTGCTGAATAGCACAAGTCTAAAGTAATAAAGAATGTATCTATCTATCTATGATACCATGAAACTTCCGCTTCCGTTCATAGAAACTGAATGCAAATGTACGATAACAAATACGTCTATATATACAAAATATGTGTATATAAATATGATACAGTGATGATATTTTATTGTACATTGCATTATATTGATCATAGCTGTACGTATCTATTGTACGGAGTCTACTGTAAAATATTTACCTTCGCTATTCCTACAATATAACCTCGCCATAACTCACGCTCTGTCAACTTCTTCGTCTGAAATATAAAAATTGTTGGAGAATATTACGTAGTTTGAGGAGTCACTTGGTTTATGGAGGCGCGTGGTTTAGGGAGTCAGATGGTTTATGGAGTCACGTGATTTGAGAAGTCACATGGTTGGAGGAGTCACATGGTTTGTGGAGTCACATTGTTTGTGGAGTCACGTGGTTGTGGAGTCACGAAGTTTGAAGAGTCACGTGGTTTGTGGAGTCACGTGGTTTGTGGAGACACATGGTTTGCCCACACCTCCACACATTTTAATAAGCAACGGTTACGGATGGTGCATTACAAATCGAGGTCCTCATGGTCATGTTCGTGATACTTTACATCGGCACACAATAGAATACCTAGGATTCAGGAACTAGGACGCATGCTTAATACCAATACCTTCTGAAAATCTAAGTTGACAAACAGTCATATGGTTTTCTGGGGGTGTCTCCAAAGTGTGATATACCAGTGGGAACGATGAATAAAAGCAATAAATATTACACAATATTACACGTAAGTTTACGCAGATGGTTAGTAATCACGGTAGGACCAAATTATGGACAACTTACAAGGTGCAACAAACCACAGGAAAAATCAATTAGACTGTAATCGTTCTCATTGTGACGATGGGTTTTCCCTCTTCAAATCGACAAAATAGTCATTGAACTGTAACAGGGTTTTCTGGACTATTTGTTCTGATTATTAAAACCCAGAAGTTATATAAGATGCAAAACAACATAAATTATGCAGGAAAACACCTATCGTATATTTTTTCAGTTCACCGAGCATTGCACCAGGAAGTTTTGAAATCAGATCAGGCGTAAAACAAGATTTATGGTATCAAACCTAGCCATTAAATATGGAAGTTTACCTATGGTTTCCCTCAGTAACATACATACCGTAAGCAACGATATTAGAAATGCGTAAACTTTGAACTGAATGTTTTTGTTTTTTTAATAATACTGCTACTATACAGATAGTCAATAAAGTCTTAAAATATAGCTGAACGTCAATGAACTGACAGATTTCTCCAATATTAAATAAAACAAAACTTTTTCGACGGCGAGAGTGACATTCCACACAACCAATGTAAAACATGTTAGAAAATATTCCATACATGAATAGAGCGCTCTCTATAAGTAAATTTATTTAATGCTAACTGATGAGATATGGAGTTCTATCAGTGAAATAAAACCTATATCAGTCACTGGTTATCACCTACAATGTGACTGATATAAGCTTCGCCCCCTCACAGGGACTACTTTAATTTACCAAAATCTCAACACTAAAATGTCTGTAACTTTTTTATTACTGAACGGAAACATGTCATGTGGGGGTTTATATTCTTAGTTAGACTATTTCCTACAAGTTGGTGTATGATTTAATGCAAAATTCCCAAAAACGTCGTTTTCACCTATTCCCCATAATCCAAGATGGCGGATTTTGAAGTGAAAAATATGAATGGAATAACATATTCATACGTAGCCTAACCACAGTGGTAATTTGGTATAAATAGTACCAGTTTTGACACCATAAAAGCATTAAATAAATAGAATATTTGTTTGTTTTGATTGAATATGGTTAATATCTCATCTTGTAGTGATAAAATTTTAATATTTTCACTCGCGCTACGCGCTCTTGAAAATATTGAATTTTTATCACTACACGATGAGATATAAACCATATTCAATCAAAACAAACAAATATCCTCTATATATTTGAAGTCATACCAGAACGTCAACATTTTTCCTTATTGAAATAAAATTAACTTGTTCATCGTTAAACGTCTTTGTATTTTAAGGATAATAATCCAATGTATGTAAGTAATTCTGAATATAAAGGTATATTTTTAATTATTCTCTAAAACCATATTTACATAATGACTGTTATTGGAGATCATTTCTTGGTATTATTAACTAATAACATGCCATGTTTACGTTTCACATTCAAAATCATGAATGAATTGCATTCAAGAAGTAGAATTCTACGAAAAGCATTCAAAATAACTTCACGAGTGTTAAATGTCATTATACTGCTCGTATTTTGTTACCGATATATTGCAGGAAGAGCAAGGAACAGTGTAGCAATATCACGTGGCTTTTAGCTACAGTTACAAGTAGAATTTGTAAACATCGAAACACAAATATAGCCATAAGTATTTTATTTCTTCATCGATTTCTATGAAATATACGCCACGCTAAGGGGACAATTATTTGCTTTCCGTGAAATATAAGATCTTTTTCAGCAGTTTTATCGATTTTTCCATTACCCTGTGAAACCTACACATTCCACGGTTTCGCAAGGTAATGGACAAAACGGCACAGCCGCTGAAACAGATTTTATATTTCATGGAAAGAAAATAATTTTCCCCTTAGCGTGGCGTATATTTCATAGGAATCGATGAAGAAATGAGATACTTATGGCTATTTTATTTTCCAATGTTTACAAATTTCTTCTTGTAATTGTAGTCAAAAGTCACGGGGTATTGCTACACTGAAGGAAACTCGAGAAGTCTTTACCGCTGTAAATATTAATCACGGTACTATTTTGGGTGACAGTATGACTATTTTAAGAATTCATCATCATTCAAGGACAAAGCAATCCTATTTTTTTTCAGAATTAATTATCATATCAATGGAACATAGCATGAATATTAATATACCACATTTGGTGATAGTATCATAATCAAATGAATTTATCAGTATTTAAGGAAAAAGTAATCCTATTTTTCAGAATAATCATAACGTATATCATCAGTTTTTTTTTAATTTGTAAGAAAATTAATATACCACATGGGTGACAATAAATTTGGGTGACAATATGATCGTCAAATTAATTTATCATCATATAAGGAAAAACAATTCCTATGTGGGTTTTTTCAGAATTAATTATCTTATCAATGGAAAATGGCATGTTTGTAGTGTTGATACCGAATCATGCACACGACGATGTTATACCAAACTCTCAAATGACACCCCAGCAATGCTTCATGTTCCCACAAAAATATGATATCAGGTAACGGATGCTTTTGTGAACAAGATTTGCAAATTTCAAAGTGCCTTTTTTCTTATACGTTTTATTAACTAACTATTGGTCGAATTGGATAATATCAAGCAATATACATACGCCCACTCTGGGACCCTCATTGCACATAATCGATACCTACATCATTGATTATAAGAAAAGTGTGTCCGTAATCATGTATGCATGTTCCACCATAACAAAATTAATGTATCATTCTAAATCTCATAAACACGTATAAATCAATCCCGGATTTCTAAATTTTGTCATATAATATATTTCATCTTTAATTGCATCATGTTACACGTGCTGTGGTTGCAATGGATTGTGGGAAAACAGGACATGGACAATTGCGATATTGCTTAGACTACGTTCAAGACGTTACCATTTACGGCAGAACGTATTCAGGTTTTGAAAACGTAAAAAATGACTCATTCTTCGTACCATATGACGTTGGAAAGTAGAGATTTTAAAAGAATATTGGATACTAAATAAATAAATCAAAGCGCATACTTTTTATAACGCAATAGAATATCGTATAAAGGTTAGTAAAATCGGTAAACACGTAAACTCAGGTCGACAGAAGAGGTGTTTGGCGACATGTCAAGTGTTCAAACTGCAAAGACGTACGTGTAAAGAAATGCAAATTGATGTAGACTAGAAGTAATGTCGAATAAAAGTTCTTGTTGTTGTTGTTGTTGTCGTCGTCGTCGTCGTCGTCGTCGTCGTCGTCGTCGTCGTCGTCGTCGTCGTCGTCGTCGTCGTCGTCGTCGTCGTCGTCGTCGTCGTCGTCGTCGTCGTCGTCGTCGTCGTCGTCGTCGTCGTCGTCGTCGTCGTCGTCGTCGTCGTCGTCGTCGTCGTCGTCGTCGTCGTCGTCGTCGTCGTCGTCGTCGTCGTCGTCGTCGTCGTCGTCGTCGTCGTCGTCGTCGTCGTCGTCGTCGTCGTCGTCGTCGTCGTCGTCGTCGTCGTCGTCGTCGTCGTCGTCGTCGTCGTCGTCGTCGTCGTCGTCGTCGTCGTCGTTGTTGTTGTTGTCGTTGTCGTCGTTGTTGTTGTTGTTGTTGTTTAATATGTGGCAGATTTTCTACAAACTCAGACAAACTGTTGAAACGGGAGACAATGTTCGCGACTTTTGCGGACAACTTTCGTATACAATGTACTAGTAATTACAGATATATAAAGTTACCTTGAATGTGTTGACTTTGTCCGCTGTATGGAGGTCAAACTTGTAACCTTTTGACGCACTTCCACCATGTTTATTGTGAAATTCTGAATTCTTGGTCAAAGTGAGGTTTCCTATTTGCTGTAAATTAATTCGGATATGTCCAGTGAATGAAGACGTCAAATATTTATAAATACTAGATCTAGACCTATACAAATGGTTTGAGATCAGGTAAATCAGTCCATGCCACGGACGGACTTGTTTATACATTAGGACAAAACAGTTTCAGAAACATGCTAGATGGAGATGTTCTTCGATTCGCAATAATTATGCAATGTGGATTATATTTCAAAAATATTTTGTTATTTCAAATTGATTAATTGCATTAAAGCAATTGCTCATTAAAACCTCTTGTTAATGTAAATCTACGGGGTAGTGAAGTCGTTGTCACGCTTCGGGTACTGTATGTACATGTTTTTATTATTAATTTGCATAAAAAATGAGTAAAGAAGACTTACTGTTTCTTGACTCGGTTGGTCATTTTGGAAAATGAACATAACATTTCCTTCCAACAAAACCCATAGTCTCTTGTAGTTACCCTGGAAGAAAGCAAAATACAGTACAGTACAGTATTATTATTATTTATTATTATTATTATAATTATTATAATCATGATTAGTATTAGACACCTAGTGTCTGAAAAAATTAACGTCCCGATCCTAACCTTTAATGCACTAAATAGAGAAATGATCACTAGCTGGTGGCGCTTCACTCCTGCAGTCGAACATTCAACCGACCAGACTTTGAACCCTTGATCGACCCCCTCCAGGTGTAGTCATTGGGAATTTAAGTAAAAAGTTTGCATAAGTAAATTATACAAACGATGGATGGATTTGTCAATTTTGTCAATTTTATATTTACAGCTTCGTCGTTTAGTGTCATCTACTTATATAGACACAGTATGCATACCCTATGTGGATATGTGTCAAATTATATACTATGATAGCTCTATCGCTTCTTGTTGTTTCAACAGACCTTGTTTAGAGGGAGCATTACCCGGCTTATTGGCTTCAAGAAAAAATTCAATTATTTAAGAAATAATGAATACGTAGCTATGTTTCGTTGCGTAATAAAATATAGGCACGTGTTTGGATGCGTAGTAATTAAATCACGAGTGCGTCGCCAATGCTCTGCCATTTATAGCACAACAAGACAGGTTGACGTCAAAATACTTTCTTTCCTAGGAACGTTACCGTTACCCTTACGTCATTTGTCATAGTATATGACGTCAAACGTGACGTCACCAATCAGCTATATTTTATCGCGGTAATAAAATATGGTAAGCTCAATATACGCAAAGAATGCAAATCTCACGTGCTATGTTAGAATTCTACCAGGGGCGTAGCCAGGCTTGAATGGATGTTACGCACAAAAGCCTTGAAGTGGGTGATAGAGATGGTGAGTGCCTCATGTTCGTTGAGATTAGGGATTACATGGAACATTGAATGATTTGTAGGGTATAATAACCAGGTGGCTGCAAATATTGTATCGTAGAGGGGTGGATTTGTGTCCCCTCCCGTAGAAGATTTGAATAAAAATGGTGAAATTTCGTGTTACAAAATCGAACTTTGCGATATAAAGTATAACATGCTGAGATTTTGCCTTTAATGTCATTTTTGGCTGTATTGATGTATTTACTATTCAAATTGATGTTACGCACGTGCGTATGTGCGTATGGCTGGCTACGCCCCTGTCTACGTAAAAGTAAAGTAAACAAATACTTAGATAACATTGTTTGAACGATGGCTGATAAAAAATAAATCATGCAGATATGCAATGGCCCTTATCGCAAAAAACTGCATAGAAGACAACTGATAATCATATTGGGTCATGATCCCATTTGATTTATTTGTATATTCGTCAAATTGTTTGACATGAAGCGGTACTTGTAATACTGGGCTACTTGTCGGGGGTAACTTTTGTTCACTAGTTTCGTATACCGTGAGTTTTTATCTCTACTTGAATAACTTACAGGTAATGTATTTCTTACCGTTGTATATTTGGTAAAGAACATCCATTTATGTTAAAAGAGGATATATTAATATAAGAAATGGAGCAGGTTGTGGTTATGATAATATTAAAGACTTCATTTAAAGCAGCAACATTTTATTCAAGTAGATGTAATTAACTTTACCGGTGAATCTTGAAGGCCTCAAATGAGGTAGAGAAAAAACACAATTAAAACGTTTTTTATTGAGCATTAATTAAATATTGGAGTGAAATTTGCACTAAAGCTCAGCACGAACAAGCATGAACAAGTAAACCCTTTTTATTGAATTTATAAATAGTTATTGGTTCTGGTTCAAACTGTCGTGAACGAAAGAGCCAGTGTGACAATACTTAGTGTAAGAGAGCAAACGTTTATTTATTGAACTTTCTTTAGATATGTCATTATTTGACATAAGTAAAATCGGGCTGATTTATAACGGGTGTGTATATTATCTGGGTTATTGCGTGGTATGTCTAGAACCAGGAAGTTTCACACGTTTTTTGTCGACGGGTAAAACGATTGAATAAATTATATTCCCATAATTATGGTAATTTAAACCTACTTCGCGTAATCATTCGAAAACAAGGTGCATGTCACATGCACGGAATAAAAACTTACATTCTTTGAATTTTGTTGTATTAGCAAACATGAATTTATAATTGTATGTAAGCATGCGATATGAGTCTCAAACTTCGACTTTTAACGATATGATTATATACTTTTCTAAAACGAAAAAAAACAAGTTCATTCATTCATGATAATTGCAAAAATGAAGCCGAAACTAGACATCTCGCTCTTCCAGCTCGATACAGTAGGATCGTTCGACTCTTGATACTTTGACGTTCAAAAATGCCACAAAAGCAACATTTTTACCTTCACAATTCTAATTGAAGAGCCAATTTCCTTCCAATGATAGATTATTGATCGTATCATGCTAAATTTCAGTAAAATTTTGTTTTTGTCAAAATGACTATCGAGATTTAGCCACTTGTGATACATGTTTTTGTTCACTCGACTGTACATAAAAATGCAGAATCGTAGTTTAACATATCTCAGTGTAGCAATACCACGTGACTTTTGACTACAGTTACAAGAAGAAATTTGCAAACATTGGAAAATAAAATAGCCATAAGTATTTTATTTCTTCATCGATTTCTATGAAATATACGCCACGCTAAGGGGGGAATTATTTGCTTCCCATTAAATATAAGATTTTTTTCAGCAGCTTTACAGATTTTTCCATTACCCTGTGAAACCTACACGTTCCACGGTTTCTCAGGGTAATTGAAAAAACGGCACATCCGCTGAAAAAGATTTTATATTTCACGGAAAGCAAATAATGTCCCCCTTAGCGTGGCGTCGATTTCATAGAAATCGATGAAGAAATAAAATACTTATGGCTACATTTGTGTTCCAATGTTTACAAATTTCTACTTGGAACTGTAGTAAAAAACCACGTGGTATTGCTACACTGTATCTTAAAACTACGAGTAATACGTTAAGTAAAGATGAGTACCTAGTTTAAGTATATTTTTAGATATATGCGTCCGTTCAACTGATTGTATATTTAGGCCTATTCCCCGACCACTGAGACGCAACTTTGCCGTTACCTTCTGTGCTACTGGCAGCCACAGGAAATTGGCTTTCGATCGTCTGATATTATTATGTATTCATTTATACAACTGGATAAAAGTGAAGGATGTGGGATAGTCTTGCTCAGAGAAATTAAGCAGTGGTTCAGACGGGGACCTCTTGATCTCGAAGTGGGCGTTCTACCCTCTAGAACACAGCTCCCTATAATATGTAGGCCTACATTTAGTGCCAAGTTTAGTACAAATGCATGTCGGAATATAAGTACATGCACCACACTAATTACTGTAATTGTGCACAATATCAATATTCTAATAAGGCCAGGGTTCTTTGACTTTTAGTTACTCCTGTCCTGTTTTTGTCATTTTCAAAACAAAAATGGAAGTGTAAAATTGTATTTAATTTATTCTGTCAAATGTTTGGATAGTAATGATACAAAACACATTGTTTCATTACGTATTTAATTATTTTACTAATGATAACATGGTATAGTGCGTGTTTAGTTGTGTTCTCATTCACCAAGTGCTATGCCACAGTTATCATTGTCAAAATAACTGACTAAACTTTATTTTTAAATAAAATGTAAGAAAACCTATGTATGGGTTTTTTAAAATTCTTTATCAATGATACAGATATAATTATCTGCAATGTACTTTTGCTAAAAAAACTCCGAGTAACAAAAATATTTTAAAAAAACTCTGGCCTAAGTTTCATGATTGGTTTTTACTGTTACAAAGATCTCCTTTATAATTTGTGTTTGGTAATATGGGGTTCAACAACGTATTCATATTTTCAAATGTCAATTTTGCAGATTTTTCTTTCAAATAAAATTTCGTGGCAAGTTGTCAACAAACTATTTATTACGTGTATGGTTATATAGTTGTTATGTCACATGAATTTAACTATTTTATTGAACCTTTCGTGTTCAGTTTTGATTATAGCGAGATATGTGTAAAAACACGACATATTGTGCAATATGTAATGACGTTAAATGGTTTGATTTGTAGCAATCAAAATATTTTGCTGATCGGAAAACATGCACATACAATGTACCCACAAAAGATATGTACTTTTAAAAATGCTAGATCGACAACATGATAGTGAAAAAACATGAAGACACTGCACGCCTGTGATATAATTATATCTACAGCTCGCTTGCAATGAATGCAATATGTACCCTTAAATGATATGCCATTTGTGCTGTTATGTGCGTGAAGTTGGCAGCCTAGCAGTCTGACAGAGTGAAGTTGACAGCATAGCAGCCTGGCAGTGTGAAGTTGGCAGCCTAGCAGCCTGGCATAGTGAAATTTGCAGCCTAGCAGTCTGACAGCGTGAAGTTGGCAGCCTAGCAGTCTGACAGCGTGAAGTTGGCAGCCAAGCAGTCTGGCAGCGTGCAGTCTGCAGTCTAGCAGTCTGACGGAGTGAAGTTGACAGCCTAGCAGTCTGATAGCGTGAAGTTGGCGGCATAGCAGTCTGACAGCGTGAAGTTGGCAGCCTAGCAGTCTGGCAGCGTGAGAGTGGCAGTCTAACAGCCTGGCAGCGGGAAGTTGGCAGCCTGGCAGCCTATCAGCGGGAAGGCGGGAAGTTTGCAGCCTGGCAGCCTATCAGCGGGAAGGCGGGAAGTTTGCAGCCTGGCAGCCTATCAGCGGGAAGTTGACATCCTAGCAGCCTGGCAGCGTGAAGGCGTGAAGTTTGCAGCCTGGCAGCCTATCAGCGGGAAGTTGGCAGCCTAGCAGCATGGCAGCGTGAAGGCGTGAAGTTTACAGTCTGGCAGCCTATCAGCGGGAAGTTGACAGCCTAGCAGCCTGGCAGCGTGAAGTTGGCAGCCTAACAGCCTGGCAACGTGAAGTTGGCAGCCTAGCAGCCTGGCAGCGTGAAGTTGGCAGCCTAGCAGCCTGGCAGCCTAGCTGCGAGGAAGGTTACAACTTAGCAGCCTGGCAGCGTAGCAGCCTGATGAATTCAATTATATATCTCCCACTGAGTCTAATTTTGCTTTCGGATGTACTTCGGATAGAAATTAATAAGATTTGTGATATTCAGCGACACGTGTTCTCCGACGACTCAATGAGAAAATATAACACCGGGAGATCATGCCTGCATTGATTATTTTCCTGATGTGCTTAAGACATAATGGTGATTCGGGGAGGCTCGCGAAATACTCTGAATGTTCTAAGATGCTTTCCCGAAGTTTCCTTGGGCCAATCAGGAGAAAATGTGCATTTCACATCATCGGTGAGACCTTCGCATAACTGTTTATTGTAGTCTAATGAGTGCAGTATAAGCATTCGGTACACGTAACTATGGGTAACCACGTACATTATATCAGATTATGTAATAATGCGCGAACTCCGTACAACTAGTTTGCTTGGCGCGTGCATGTTTCAGCAAATTCAGTACAGTTGATCCTAAGTCCCATGTCAGGATAAGGGTACTGTTTTATTAAAGCCCTTACGAAAATCTCCTCATGATTAGTTTACAATTATAAAGTGTGGTAAATGGAGCTTCAATACTAATAATGATTCAGTTACTGAACCCCTACAGACCATATACATCACCAGTTTGCAGTTGTTAAATTTTAGAATTATAAAGAATTTAAATTTGAGCGTAACTTTAAGATTTCCGTAAGTGCTTTGATAAAACAGTACCCTGATGAATACAAATAGGTTATCTCAGTATTTTTGAACTTCTGTCAGTGGGAATTTATTCCTATATACTTATTATTATGTTTGGTTAAAAATAAAAAAAACTCTATCTATAGAAAATATAATTTCAGAACCTTGAAAATATGGCAATCTAAATTCCCAAGATATATATTTTAATCGTTTTTTACCAAGATTAATTGCCTGATAACCACAGGGTGATAACAATTGTGGCGAGTCCAAGTCCACATAGTGGTTGGAATACCACCAAGGAATGATAATATTTACAACAAAATTAAAAACTTCCGTCTTCCAAACATGATTGATTTTATCGGATCGAATTGCGCGACATTGACCTTTATAAGATATGAAAACAAGGATAACTGTTAATTGACTTGTTTACCTAACATAGCGATTTAAACTTGAAAACTGCACCTTAGCGTAATAAGGTTAGAATAGAAAAAAATACAGAAGCAATGGATCAATTCCATATTAATGTCAATGTAATCATTTTTATTAAATAATAACACACATCACGATGCGATTTCATGGTTTCATGAATTGGTTGGCTTGCTTCGTGAATAATATTTTGAAAGGTTCAAGTCCAAGGGCACTGTTTTATCAAAGCACTTACAGAACTATTAAACATACGTTCCAATTTTAATTAGTTTTGTTTCGTCAACAACTACTAAGTGTGATATATGGATCTGAAATATTTACAATGATTTTATTAATGAACATTATTATAAATATATTATAATATAATTGCTATTGGTATAAGGGGAGAGCCGTAACTAAGTTTTGGAACTTGTGGCTCGACCCGTTTACCCATGTATTTAAAATGTATTTATAGTAATACTTGTATGAAATTGTTTGTGTACTTTGTTTGGGCAATAAAATATGTTTAAACCATTAATGAACACCTACCAACTATCTGTCTACAATTGGCTGTTTTGTTAAAGAATTAAAAAGAAATTAAATGTGAGTGTACATTTACGATTTCCGTAAGTGACGTAACGTCAAAAGGTGAGGCACACTCGAAAACGGCAAAATTCGCAAACGATTTTCTACGATTACTTTCGCAAAACTCGGCCTAGAAAAATGAAAATTATATTACTAAACGCAGAATCAAATTGCGCATTTTGCAATATACACATGTACCTGGAAATAATAAAGGTTCACTGTAAAATGCGCCATTTTGGGTGATTTTTTCGCGAAAACGCAGCGAGACTTGTAACAAAAACGCATGGTCTTATAGGTAACAGTTGCAATAAAGTACTAACTACGGAACGGATTTGGATGGCAACAACGCTGTCTGTCAAAGCAGTCACAATACCTGATGCCATATTATTTCTGTTCGTTTCCGTCGAGAAAATTCAAAATGGAGCTAAGAAAAGACAACGTTAAAAAAGCGAGACTTTTGTATTTTTCTGACGTTAATTTCAATTTTCTTTTGTTTAAAGTCGACTTGCTACATTATGTGTATGCGTATGTGAGTCATTTTTAATTAAAAAAATACGTTTTTTCCAAAGATTTGTGTGCACAAAAATTGATTCAATATCATAAAAAATGAATGTTTTCTTGGAGGTTAGGTAGCATATACAGAAATGTCCCAAAATACAGAAATAAAGTAAATTTTAAAAAATGCCATTTTTTAACGTTTACAAAAAAAATTCATGTGAATTTATATAACTGAAAACAATACATAAAAATACGATTTTGTCGTAGTACAAGCATAGCAAATTTCAAGTAGATTAAATAATAAATAAAAAATATATTAACTTTTTTCTTGCATATACATAAATGTCCCGTAACCGCAAATTAAGACAAATTATGACGTCGACGGTTATTTAGGCCATAGTTTTCTGGTACATTTACTCGTATAATTTCTTGAGTAAGAAAAATAATCACGGTAAAAAGCGCATAACATATTGTATGCTCTGTATTTATTTATAAGAATTCAGCACTTTTATATTTTACTTTAATGTTGACCCTTGTCCATCGCATTTAGTACTGACTCTGACGTTTGTTAACAAAATGCTGTTTGACGTCGAAAGCGTTACACTTGTGTGCCTCACCTTTTGACGTTACGTCAAGTGCATTGATAAAACAGTACTGAGGCGAGGCATAACGTTCAAGATTATACGCGATTATGCCACAAATCTGGACCTTTGGGAGCGTGGCTACACTTTGCGTTTACAACAGTGCGTACTCATAATATTCAAGCATCGTTTGTTTGTTCGGGACATACGTACAAGTTGCCATTATTACAGATGTAACTCGTTGCCTTTTCGAAACAAAGAGTACAAAATGATAATAAATAATCATGATATTTATTACGTCACATAAAGTATATGCACGCATTGATGAATATGCAAAGAAATATAGACACACGGCTGCTTTAGTACATTTCAGAAGGTTCATTCAATATTTTTAGAAACCATGGCAAGACTGTCTGAAAACTACTGTTTACTAATGGAAAACAATTTTTTTCAACTTCAGTTTGGTCACCATGACCAGTTCCGATTTGCATGAAAATAGGCTCATAAGAAGCGCCGTGTGATGCAAATTTCAAATATGCACGATTCTTATAAGGTCGTAAATCGCACTTACGACCTTCTCATTCTAAGCCAGCGATATATACGATATTTACAGTCTGGAACAACATCTGAAATAGAAATTCTCATTCTAAGCCAGCGATTTAACAATTGGAATTGTACAGCAGAAAATTATGCAAATAACAATTTGTGCAGTTTTCTATGACATAAATCGTTGTTTCATTTGTGACATTTTGAAGGCGGTGTAGATTCTATTTATGTGTCTTCATTTATCAAACACGTACAAGCGTAAACTGTTTTATTCAAAATTTATACGAACATCCATAAAACGGTCCGTACAGGAAAAGGTGATTGTCACTAAAAGATTGTTTCATAGTAAACAGTTGTGGCGCTTGCAACAAAGGGTTGTCCCAAACTAGGCGTGACGCTTGCAGTTAAATCTAAGGCGCTTGCTACAAGGGTTGTCCCAAACTAGGCGTGACGCTTGTCGTTAAATTTAGGCGCTGACCACAAAGGGATGTCCCAACTAGGCGTGGAGCTTGCCGCTTAATCTTAGGCACTTACTACAAAGGGATGTCCCATAGTAGGTGAGATGCTTTCCACAATGTGTTTTTTAATAAACAGATGAGGTGCTTGACTCAAAGGGTTTTCCAATATGGTGCTTGTCACAAATAGACGTTCCAAAACGCTGAGGCTCTTGTCATAGATAGTTGGCACACATTATCACTATGTGGGACATTAAAGCACGACAACTCATAAGACTTCAAAGGCTGTATGCAACGTCTACCATTAAGAAATTTCCATTCATTGAAATGTTTCTTTTTAGGTGGTAGTTTTCAAGCAAAAAGGTTTATACATGTGTAACGTAAAGAAGTTAGGCTTACAGTTTGTTAACACCACACTCAGAACATGTCTTGAAATGTACCTGCCACCTATTGTTTAAGGCGACGAACATAAACAATGTTCTTATACCAATAAAATAAACTGAAACTGTATGTACACAGTTAAAAGTGTATTGGCATTCAAAACAATGCATGTACCAGGTTCTAGTTAAAAAAATACTATGATGTTAAATTTTATACTAGTACAAATAATGTATGTGGCTATGATAATAAACTGTGCATGACATGATAAACAAGACGGCGTTGCATTGTCAAATTCATTGCTTAATATAACACAAATGTCAAATTAACGACACGTTTGTGAGTTTCTGTCGCAATTAAAATCTTTACATAGAGAAAACTTTCTTGTTCATATTGTAACATTATGTAAGCATGGTTACTGATTATACACATTTAAACATTAAAATCGTTATCGTATCATAGTTTGTAATCTATGTAATAATATAGAGTTTGCTAAACTTGACTGATGTATTGTCCATAATTATGTATTGCTCTATACAGTGTAAAAGTACAATATAAAGTTAAACGATACAATATAGAGCTGGGCACTTCTTCGTTTCAGGATTTTTCTGACAGCTAAAACTAGGCATTATAGTCGTTTTGCTGTGGAAACTGGGTCATTCAGCTAGGGCATACAGTCTTTTGGTTGCTGAAACTAATAATTTATTATACTTTTCGACTGCTTGGATTTGGACGGATCTTTGCTTGTTTAGTTGGGCATTGTGCCTTGTATGTGTTTTATGTTTCCTGTGCTCGGTTGGTTCAATTGGGCATTGTGCTTTGTGTGTTTTTAATGTTTTCTGTGATCGGCTGGTTAAATTGAGTGCTGCCTTCCCTGTCTGAATTAATATAATCTTTTTTAAACTTGCTCGAGATAGGCCGGGTTTTCGAAATATCGATGCTCGTCATACAATATACAATAGGCCTACAGATGGATAGATATATAAAGATATACAACGTAATTATAATTGTTCTCTCTGTGCTTCTTTGCTTAACTGTTTTCATTTAAATTCTGCCCTTTTGCTTATTATGCCGCTTTATTTCTTTCAAAACGTCAACTATTTTCATTTAGTTTCTGCTCTTTTGATTATTCTACCGCTTTATTTCTTTCAAAACGGTAAACTATTTTCATTTAGTTTCTGCTCTTTTGATTATTCTACCGCTTTATTTCTTTCAAAACGGCATGGACATGTATACCGTGTGATGTGTGTGTCGTACTTGTGATTATTTTTTTCTCCATACTTCTAATCTGGTTTGTGTTTTGACGGTTGTCGGCGTAGGTTGTCGAGATTTTTTGTAGCTGTTCAGTTTACTTTTTCTAGTTCATATATGTGGTTGTCCTTGAAGATTGCGCTTGTGGTATGAGGTCTGTGGTCTGTGGTCTGTGGTCTGCTTTATTTTTTATTGTGTTGTCGTGTGTGGGACCTTAATTCTCGTACATGAAACTTTCAAAAAAGCAAACGTTTTGTTCGTTTGTTTATGTTTTCCTGGTATCGGAACTATCCTACCAGTACTATCTAACCCTTCTAAAAGGAATCATCAACTTCTCCATGTGTGGATGAAAGTTGACAGTGTTGTCAAATCTACATGGAAGGGTATAATCTGCTTCGGCCTGGAATCGAACCCGGATTAATGGGTTACAAATCCAGCGCAACAATAATATTGTACAGGACCAGGATCGCGACTAACGAGTAGCTTATGAAAATTGAAGTTGTTTTATATTTTAACAGTTTGGCCATCCTTCAAGCCCGTTACGATGACTAATTCTCCGTTTGATGAATTAGAGCATGTGAACGAGCATGAACTATTAGTTTACTATTTTCTCTGTTCAAATCTTCACAAACTTACTCGTCCGTCCAGTCTAGTTGATCAATTATACTCCTACTGTCAAACTATCTACACAGCATGAGATATTTAAGTATATGTATAAAATGTTGTATATGTACAATGTCTGTATATTTCTATCAGTCGTTATCTTCAAAGATCATACACACATCTATTGTATTCTTTGTTATCCTTTTTTTTAATGACATAACGTAGGTGTGCAATAACCGCACTGCATACACTCCGTAACACAGCCTGATTTCAATCTAAACATTTTAGGCTAATTGTTCTATAACCCCGATTCTTTTAGTTAAAGAATTCAATTATGTTATTAAGAACTTCATTAACAATTAAGATAACAGTTTGTGCTGAATAATAGTAATATTTTAATGCTTAAACAAAATTCAATATTTATTCTGTTAAACAGTTTTTACAAACTATAAACAAGTACTTTCAACATTTCTCTTCAAGTGACTAACTTTTACTAGCAAGTCCTTAAGTGATTTTGTATGTTAGGGGTCAGTTGCATGGACATGATTCACTGACTTAACTTCTGAACCGAATTCGGCTATTGGGTATTACTTTAAGTATTTGCCTTCAATAAGACCATAATTGAAAAGGCTCGCAAAGGGTCATATGCCAAGCATTCCATATAAAATACATACTAGGTTGTTATGAACTTGTCATGCATGTTTAGATTATTAATGAAGCAGACATAATGGCGGGGTAGTGTTGTTATGAACCCAACATAGCTAACACAACGGCGTATTGATGCTAGTACATACAATGTGAGATTGTACATATAATTAAAGAAATGTAGTATTGTATTCGGTGTATAATTGATCACATTCCGTGTCGTTTCATCAAAAAGTAACATTCACTACGTGTTGAAAACTTGTAAGTTTATACTTTGACGTGTAGAATTTGTGTCATAGGGTTACTGAATAGAAGATTTCCTTGATTTGAATCTCAGGTGACTGTATCATTGATAAAGATTAAAAAGAAAACAATTGTATGTACAACTATTGTACTATATGTAACTGCTCTGATTAAATATGTGAACTCAGTTTAGAAATGACACCATCATGTAGAAATAAAGATAACGAACGATATTATCATTATCAAATTATCAACATGGTCGTGACCAGTAAATTATTAATAAATGTAGAAATCGTTGCTGTTTTGTAGTTTTAAGTTCTATACTTATTATTTGTGTAGTGATCAATGTTTAAAGTTTATTGAAATACTGTTTAACAAAATTTAATGATGACGTCAAAAACAACATCAGCAGCGACAACAACAACAAAATTGAAAATAATAATATAATCGTTGTAGTTTTGTAGCAACGTTGCGTTAGTATTAAACTCAATACTTTTGCAGTAATTAATTCACCGAAATTCTGTTTTACAAAATTAATGGTGACGTCACAAACAATAATATCATCGGCGACAACAACAACAACAACAGGAAAACTAATAAAAAAAATTGTTGCAGATGTCTAGTTGCGTTAGTATGAAACTCAATATTTTTGCAGTAATTAATTCACCGAAATTCTGTTTTACAAAATTAATGGTGACGTCACAAACAATAATATCATCAGCAACAACAACAACAACAATAAAAGTAAAAAGTCCTACCTTTTTATCCTTATGATCCAACCACCCAGAGCAGAACGTTTTATGCCGCGAATCATCACTTCCATCCGACATCGCCAAATATTTGTTTTGATTTAAAGTTTTATATAAATCAAATATATTTTGTATAAAATTAAAATATAAGTCTGTCTAAAAACATTTAAATTCAACCATGTAACACCGGCGATATTAGAGAATTATATAAGAGTATAAGTTCAGTATTTCATTTTTTACAAACACTATCAAAGTATCAATGTTACAGTTTATTTATCAAGTTTATACTTTCTGTTGAAATTTCAAAACCCAAATTCAGATAAAATAAGCCCACATCTGTCAGTCCTGAGTACGCATATCCAAATGTTTATCTGTAAGATGTAAAATTTCCCAAACTTTAAGTTTGACCCCACTGCATTGTGAAACCCGATTAAAACCCGGTCGAATCCAGGAAGTTTTAAACGACGCTATTCGATAAAGAAAAGTCTCCATAGATCGGTGGTATATATAATGATTATATATTTGAACTCATTCAGGCTTAACTTGATATCTTGCGGGATTATATAACGCTGTTTTTGGCGTGCTATCAATCTCTAGATACGTGTAAATTTTCAGGTGAATCCCCGTCCATTCCGTACAGTGAAATATATTAAGTCGGAAAAGCACCATCTTTTGAAATTTCATGATGACGTTTTATTTAATTTAAGTAATACAGAAAACCCTTCGCCCGCTTGACGACCGTTTTACTAAACATACCACCTCAAAATTAGGACCACCATTGACAGGTCCATATTCAGTGGTTTGCCTTTCATAAAACCTCGAATATACACCAGCTGGATAAAAAGGCCAGATTTTAAGGACTCCACCTCTTCAGAAAATGGAGGAATAAAAGTTAAACGTACATATTAAATGTTTCTTGTTTATTCGTTTAAATATTTCAGACATTGATCTCCACTGCTTTTATACACGCATCAATATTTTGCGGCGGGCAGACGCGGGACTTCAAACAGAAGACGATTCCCAACAGGCGGAATTTTGACACGCCGAATGATTCCAGGTCTTTGGCAAGATTTTAGATCCCTGAATTGGGGAATTAGACGACGCAAAAAAAGCAGACGAACATTTAAAGATGGCTGGCCATTTGATACACCAAGCATCTTTGGGGATTTAGACATAACGTTTTGCTCTAGGGTGGGGAACTAGCCCTAAAATAATAAATATTGTCTAATTTCCATGGGTCTGCTCGACGCCCCAGGGCAAAATATTGATAGGTGCATTATGTCATTGAAAAGTTCATAAAAACGATAAAAAACACAAGATATGTTGTGTTTATCAAATTCCATACACACAAGTGTCAGACCAAATTAAACGGTCTATACGTCTCATGTCATTGTCTCAAGAGTATGAATAATTATTATGTTACCTATATGTGGTTTTAGTGCACCTATTATTGTACAATGAAATCACGTGGTGAATCAGTGCACGTAGGCTGATTGTACAGGGTGTTAAAAAAGTTCGTTCTGAAAATTTTAGTTTCAATAGTTGATTTTTCTGAAGTCAGAAGAATATACAATTTTCAGGTTAAATTCAAGAGGGTTCTACCATTGCTGTAATCTTTCGAGCATTAATTGAAGTTATTTATGTAAGAAATTAAAATTGTACACTGCGTACAACGTTCAGATAAAATTTAGTATGAATTCAAATTTTGAGAACAAACTTTTTCAACACCCTGTATATACTGTAAAATCACTTACGTTCGTGGGTATTTAATTCCGTGGATTTTAATACTGAATTGCAATTTTCGTTGTGTCCTAAATTCGTGGATTTCAAAACATGGAAGGGGGAACCTTTACTACGTATTTGGAAGTTGGGTTAATCGTGGGGATTATATTTCGTGGTCGAGTTAAACCACGTAATCAACGAAAACTTTACCCCCACGAAATTTAATGATTTTACTGTAATACAACGTATTATTCTATCTTGAAAATTAAATTATATACCTTAATTTTCGAGTGGATTAAAACAATTCTACACACTTGACATTTCATCATGTAGGGTCAGTAGTTAACCTGCTTAGTGGTAATATCTTAATGTTTATAGACATCCTACTCCTACATGGTAACAATGATTCTATATAATAACATTTAATACTTTACTCAATAAAAACATGTTAAATTGTAACATATTTCACTTTCCGCTACTTTCGTATTTTTGGGTTTATTCTTCAGTAAACGTATTAATAACAACGTTCAGTCGCATTTACATGGTGATTAGAGACCATTAAATTGAAACAAACGATAGAAGAAGGCTTACAGTTCGCCTTGTGTAATTCATGATACGATTATTGTTTCACATCAAACAGAAACTTATCTAAATAACTTAATGCCGTACAGTAAAAAGAGTAAAACATCAGTGATCTCCGAATTAAATCGTCACCTGTCTTATAAGGTCAATATTATTAGATCTCAATCTACCATATTGAATACAAATTTACAGAAGCGCATGCTTTGTTGACCGGTGGTCTCTTTTAACAGGTTAAACGGTTTCCATTTATTTCAAGCAAATCGACATAATAGTATTATAGCCATTCACATTAACCAGAAAAGAATATGGCCTAGCCCAAACATATACACATATACACAGAAATCATACATACAAATTTATATCAAAATAGTTCATAAACTTAATTAACTGTCATTGAAACTACTGTGAGTGAATTGATGTGGCCTTTGCAGACAGACTGGTTACAGCGTACACTTGTCCACAGAAGGCCTTTAACACATGTTTGACTGCATGTACTGTTTGTAGAGGGCTGACTCACAAGTAACTGTATCCTGATGAAAAACAAAATTTTAAAAAAATGAAAAGAAAGGAAACTTTTTGTAAAAATTATACATCTTATAAATTATATATCAATTTCGGTAAAAAACATTTTCATCAATGACACATTTACCTGTGGGCTGACTGTGGTTAAATATAATACGACATAAAAATATTCCCATTCAATGTGGTATACAACTTGTATAATACAGTCATAAAATAAACCTCAAAGTGTTCTACAATGACAGATCTAGTCTAGTTTATTTATCATGTTTATACCGTTTCAAAACATACTTTACTTATCGCACTCATAAATCTAATGTATGTAATCCAATGGTTTAAGGTGGAACCACACTATAAAAAAAGTTCCTGACCCATATACAAAGTTTGTATCATAGTAAACTTTGATTTATTCCCAATTCAATGTCGCGTCTTATATCTCCGTGCGCGTTCCCATGACGTTACTATGACGTCATGTAGTTACCATGGAAAACGCGTTTTGACGTCGTTCCGCGGAACGCAACGGAGTCAAGAAATAGCCCATGCAGGGCTTTATTATTACACGTCAGGTAAGTAGTAGGTGCCATTCGACGCATTATGTAATTTCGAATCCGGTCAGGTAACAATATATATAATTAATCCAATAGCGTGCTAACAAAGCGAACAAAACGTCGAGTCTGGCATTTTTGAGATTTTAAAAAATTATGACGTTTCGACAAATTGATACCAAATTTGTATATGGGTCAGGAACTTTTTTTATAGTGTGGTTCCACCTTAATGTATGCATTGTAAATCTGAAAACATTCTACATCATTTAGATTAGAAGATGAGTGGGAGTTATGAGTGCCCATATATATATAACAGTTTTACTGCACATCCTACGTTATAAGTCGTTAAAATAGAATTCATCAAGTTCATTAGTTAAAACAAAGTTAAAATTATCACTTCTTATGATCTCGGAGTATATTTATGAAAATCGGAACAGGACACATGGTGACCAAACTGAAGTTGAAAAAACTTGTTTTTCCATAAGTAAAGAGTATTTTTCAGAAAATGTTTTCTTGTTTTCTCAAAAGATCGATTTGTTTTAACGACCTTAATCTCATTATAAGCCATTCATTAGTTTGGACATCTGATGCTGGCGTAACTGTGTCAAGCAATATCTGGGGTATTCATCACATTCAGTGATATCTCTTGTATAAAGGTCAGGGACCAAGCCAAATTCTCCGTACTTTAACATAGTCATGCAGAGTCAGCATTATGTGTTTATTGGCAACAAGGAAGTACTAGAAAGTAGTCAAGGCGTCGTATTTAATGTTAAAAAAAAAAACGTTCCATGTGTAAGGGAAATGGTTGTCACAAAAATTCGAACTATAGTTGCGTACAATTAAGGTAGGGTATAATAGTATCGGGTAACATAGGTTGCTATAATATACGTCAGGCCTTCTATCTAAGTACTTATCTTGTTATTTAACCTGCACTTAGTACAATGGATATCTATAATTTAAGTACACTAGGGATGATTTTACGTCATTATTTTTGTCTTTTTTTGCTGCACCAAATTCCCCGAGGTAAGTATCACCCCTATCCAATATCACAATAATCATTGATGTTTGGCATGTACAATGCTACCCGTACATCTAATACCCGACATTCTAAGCATGATTTCAGCATCCGGTAATCGTCATAATACAACGATATGTATATTATGTTGTATATCGGTATAATGGCTAGAACGTCTGCTACTTAGGTCAAAAACTACCAAATAAATTTGTTCTTTAACTCAATGTAAAGTGACTAATGTCAGCCCACAAAAATGTCAACTTTTTGTCCATGGGGCCCTTTCACAAACTATTAATCAACATATTAAATAGCTTTCAACTTGAAGAAAATGAAAAAAAAACAGGGGGTCATGTATTATAATAATATAAAAAAATTGGTTCGTCAAACATATTTCTCACACGTCCGGATTGACCCCATGTCCGTTGGCCCCTACCTTACTTTCACTTTCATATCTAGGCCAGAATGCCAAATATTTCTGAATAAAACAATTTCACTACGTCACATACATGTGTACAAAGCATTTAAACCCAATTTCATGATTCTAGTGCATATTTGTCAAGACATACTGCCATTTCCAGGCAACCCAAAGTTTTTTACAGGACAATTTGACCACGAGTATATCGTCGCTCTTCTTCGAAAACCTCGTATACAAGTTTTGACGCAAAAAAACGATTATAAATACGTCACCGGAAAGCCCATTCAGTATTATGTCTTCTGCGAAAATGCCGGATAAGATAGTCTAAAAATAGCCTCTGCAATGGGAAAACTAGTACTTGTGCGAAAATCCGGATTTTTGTAATCAGGCCACATTTTTGTCTGCGAAAACCTGTTTTGTTATTTTTAGGCTGTGCTTACGTTAAATATGCAAAACAATTTATCTGTAATGGTATATTACAACGGATGAGTAGAAACAAATTCATATATTAATGTTTAATTTGTTGGCCATACTTCATTCATAACTCCTTTCATTTCATGTCATATTCATTACTTCTTTCATGCATACTCCTGTTAAGTATTGCATGATTCTAGAAAGGAGCGTAGGAGCTACTGTGGTCTCCTGTTAGGAGCACAGCTTGCTATATACTCATGTTTTGTCATCAGTTGTGAGATACGTACGTTCGGTGGAAATAAATAGTCACGTTTGGAGTTATTGTGTCTTGTTCCTCGCTCTGTAAAATCCTCATTGTGTTTCAATATTTAGTAACTGGCCAGACACGTGGATATCTTATGAGCGTATTATTAAATTAAACCATTTGGTCATTCGTTAGCAAAATCAAATTATTATAAAGTTTAATACGCAAAATACATTTTAGAGTGCATAAGGTCATGCTACGTCTACAGAGCTGTGAATAATGAAAATATATATATATCTTGATTAGTGGGTTAATCCCTCCTCACAAAGCTGTTAGCCTATATAACATGGGATTAGCCCATAAATGAAATAAAATCCTAATATACATTAATATTGACCTCAAGTGTTAATTATCAAAATGTTTTATTAGAACGGTGGTCTAGTGTTAGCTTTAACGTTTTGATCAAAACTAATGTTATGAAGTGTTAATAGCTGCTCATTAATGAAAGTCATTACTGAGCACTTGTCAATTGGATAGGGAATTAAGACGTGATATTGTCGAAAAGTTATAGTGTCTGGATGTAATTAGATGTGATCCTAAATTAAATTCCTGATGAAGAGCATGAATTGTGCTCGAAATTTTGAACAAAGACAAGTTATTTATGTTATATACTTACTTTCCTATTGAGAGACTAGAAATAATTATATATTATCTGGATGGAATAGTTAATGTCTTATATACTATTTATAATTATAATATAACTTGGAACTGGTATAAGCAGCAAAAGGACTGCTGCAGCAACAACAGCAACTAGTAGTGTTAGAATAACGTCTAGACAGTCACGTGATTAGTGACGTCATAGTACACGAGCACGTGACAGATATAGTTGAAGCAACAGATATTGATGCCGAGTGGAATAACGATTTAAAAACACAGCAGAATCATATGGAATACATCAACATTGTCTTTTTAGTGGATATCAACTGAGTTGAAGCAATATACTTGATGCCGAGCGGAAACATGAGTTAAAGAGATCACACAGGAATTGTATGGAATCCATCAACATTGTTGAGGCAGTTCACTAAAACCTGCCATCCATTGCATGGACTAATAGTGTGATAATTGATAATATTGGTTGATAAGGGATCCATTACAAAAATGGGAACAACTAACCCAGAAGCTTCAACAAGTGACGGGGGAGGTATGACCGTGGGACTGAAGGAGATATTCAAATCATTAGGCGACGAAAATGGACGTGTTACGTCAGCAAGGTTAAGGACTTATGTAAAAGAGTTGGATTTAGAATTTTCTGATGCTGAAGTCAAAGAAATGATGGACGTGGTTGATCCTTCTGGCAAAGGGGAGATAACATACAAAGGTATTTCATGTCAATTTCTGGTAACACGAAGTCCCTAAAGTGACCCCTTAATGTGTTGGCATCAGTATCCTTATTCTGTGACTAGTATATAATTTAAAAATAATGTTTCGTTTTTACAATATTCAATGTAATGTGGGCCAAACTGCATTATGCCTGGGTCATGAATCGAATTCGATCGTCGCCCGATGAATGGTGTGCTTTGGTCTAATCGGACTGAATGCCATGAAATTATGGATATCGACCTGTCATCGGTCATGGCAGGTAGGGCACCCGTGTGATATGTGACCTAGCTATGAAACAACTACCTAATAGCAGGGATACATCAAACATGCCCGCTTGTTTTGACTGAATTTGGTTTTTAGTTTTTACGAAATAAGTAGTATAAATAATAATCAGAATAAAATCAAAGCAATGCAAATTGGAAATGTACATTGCAGAAGCCTACGAGCATGCTTCCGAAATTAATTTCACAAAATACAGTACACCTGTCTATATAGATTGCTTTCTGTGCGATAGCATAAAGTTTTTATTTCTTACCATCGTTGACTGGGTCAAGCATATATCATAAACGAATAATTATACAATTACATTGCATAATTTATACAAGCATATATACATCCGGACGTACGTATGGCACATCACATTTAGATGTAAGCTACTTCCGTGTGCTAAACATACTTATACATTCTTATGTCATAATCGCAATGATATTTTACTTGTGGTACATTTTAACCTGGTTTTGAAGAAAAGGGCAAACATACGCATAAAGGGTGTTAACAAAGTTATGACTGTTTTTCTGACATTTTTATTATATTTATGACAATTTATATTAAAAATCTAAGCACTCTTCTTTATTTCATCCAAGATCTAACGAAACATAATGCCACGGTAAATATCTATCTAAAGACTAGTTACAGAGTGACTACTGATTCACGAGAATTCCGATTTTTAAATCCATGAAATACATTCCAATTGATACAAACATCTTGTATAAGTTAATTAGACTTTCGGACTTTCGTTCTCTGTCTATTACTAAATAATATCCTATTTAATATTCATGTATTTGGTGACGTTCTGTTAATTCATATGATGTACAGATATGCTATGTTGCTGTATACGTTTTGTGATTGCAGTAACTTAATCATGTTGTTTATTGAAGGTCTGGTAGGCATTGTACGAGATTTCAATCACGAGTTCCCAAGTATAGAACTTGTAAGTTATCTTATATATAATTTCGTATACACTATCCAAGAGTGGACATACCTCGTGGTAATTGTACCTCATTTTGGCTAAGAAAGCAAGTAAAAATGTGTAAACAAAAAGTTGAAAACTCACGGTACCATCAAAGACTAAACATACCTCGTGTTAATTTTACCTCAATTTGGCTAAGAAAGCAAGTAAAAATGTGTAAACAAAAAGTTGAAAACTCACGGTACCATCAAAGACTTAACATACCTCGTGGTAATTTTACCTCATTTTGGCTAAGAAAGCAAGTAAAAAATCTGTAAACAAAAAGTTGAAAACAACCGTACGTATTTTATTCTTTGGCCGAGTTTAACGAGACGTATTCGACGCTCGAGCCAAAAATTACGTCAAATAACATGTGGTATGTCCATACTGTATCATAATTGTCTTATGCCAATTAACAAACCTGTACGAGGGGTGTTCAATAATCACGTGGTAAAATGCCCTTTCTTCGTTGAAAAAGTCATGATAAGATTATGGGGTTTCCGAGCCTTTAGTTGCCAATCTATTTGCTGAAATATGTATATATATATAGATGAAATATAGCAGGTATATGAGTGCCTCCACCCGTAATTGAACCAGGGTCGCAAGATCAGATGGCAAGCGCGCTAACCATTGAGCTACGACCCGTAATTGAACCAGGGACTCTAGATCAGACGGCAAGCGAGCTAACCATTGAGTTACGGAGTTCATGTGGGTCCATGTGTTTTACAAGTTTACCACGCCTTATTGTTTGTCGGACAGTGTTTTTTAGACGATTATAAGTTAATCCATTAGACTGTGCAAACACTATTAAAATATGTTCAATGTCGATCTTTACAGCCAAAATATGGACCTTTTATCTAGTAGCTAGTTAAAACAAAAGAGATCTATCAATTTCAATCAATCATGCATTTACTGAACTATGATCAAGAAAATCTTTGAAAATTGTCGGGCTGAGTATTTTAAAGAACATAATTATATTGAACACTCTACGAATGATCAAGATTACTTTATGAAAACCCCTTTGGGCTGTAAACTAATTGAAATTCGTCGTTTCAACGTAAATGCAAAAAAGTGTGTTACAATGCATTTACTAAGTTTTATGGATGTGATGTTAAATCATTTATTACTAGTTGGTAAATTGACAATTGTGTGGTTAATGAAATACGCGAAGTCAAATGATTAAACGTATGTAACGTGTTTATTGATGCTCGTCTGATCATGTGGATTTGAATGCACGACGAAATAATCACAAAATCAACCAAAGTACATAGTATAATTTATTACCGAATGATATATCAACAAATAACACCACGTTGTAATTATTGTGTTTTAATTAGTGGTTTTGTAAAAGTGCAAAGTGTTAGTAGTGCAATTGGATCGGCAGCAGACTCGGACCGCAGACCACATGTTTAATTGATGATGTTAAACTAAAACAGGACGCTGATTTTCATGTCAGTACAATTAACATGTAGGAGTCGATTGATAATAAACCCTTAATTCCAAATAGTACCTAGACCTAATTATACTGGTGATAGATGACACACCAAAAACTAGACGTGTGTAAATGTAATCTCTCCTTTACCACAAGTACAATTATGCACTTATCAATTGCCCCCCCCCCCCCCCCAGATGGGGGAGGGGGCAGTGGGATGCACGGGGAATTACACATACTTTCCCGATGTACGTGAATTTGATAAACCCTGTCGTCATATGCAGCGGGAATTAGACTTGGCCCGTATTTTATGGACTGGGGACACCCCCAAGGAATTAGACAGGACTATCATATATCTGCACATGGGAGGGAAATTTGACAACCAATTACCAAAATTTTCTAATTCCCCTATATAATCCAGCAACCCCACCCTTCTGGGGGAAACATTTACAAGTACAGTTACTCGTTCCGTCTACCTACTTATTACGTTTGCATCATAGTTCTTCCATAGTTTGGTTCCCGTCCAACATCTGACCATTTGGGTTTGGCATCAGCTGACTCTCCGATGGTCAATCAAGATTGCAGATTTTCGTTAGTTCACATTGGCAATTTAAGACAATCTCCCTAAAGCGTGTGTCGCTTGGTGTCGTTTTGGTGAGACTTTGTAAATAACTGGGCAAAATATATATAATGAACTACACCTGTGTGTATGTTTTTTTGTACATTGTAATTGTGTTGATCAACGCTAATTGTTCATATACATTTAGTACTTAAATTCATCATCGATTTAATACATACCGTCCTTTGTTATATAGACTCCCGAAGAAATGAAGAGAGATCTGACTGTGGTATTAGAAGAAGAGAGCACGACTCTCACTGAAAGTGTCGATGAAGAGACGGAAGACGGCGAATCTAGACCAGAATCTACCACGTCTGAAAATGCAAGTGGTCTAGCAAAAGACGATGCAGAAGAAAAAGAATCCGAGGAAAACGCGGACCAAGAACATCAAGAGGACGAAGAGGAAAGCGAGGAGAATCAAGAGGATGACGTAGATGATGACGTAGATGAAGAGAGTGATAATCAAACAGAAAGTGAAGTTAGTTCACAAGGAACAATATCTAAACCACCAACTAGAATGAGCTGTACAACTGAACATAGATTAGATTCAGCAATATCTACGGCTGTGGGTAAAATGGTTGATGATAATAAATCAGTACGGAGTACGGACAGTAAGAGAACAATGCGAGGCCGGAGTAAAAGTGAGGTATGTTATACAGGGTAGCAATACCACGTGACTTTTGCCTACAGTTACAAGAAGAAATATAAAATCTTTTTCAGCGGCTTTACCGATTTTTCCATTATCCTGTTAAACCGTGGAACGTGTAGGTTTCTCAGGGTAATGGACAAAACGGCACAGTCGCTGGAAAATATTTTATATTTCATGGAAAGCAAATGAAATACTTACAGCCAGCAAAAGTCACGTGGTATTGCTACACTGTTATATATAGCATGTCGTGTTCATCACATGTTCTTTTTAATTTTGGATTCTGATCCTCGATAAAAGTAAGAAAAACCCAGTTAATGTCAATTGGGGAAACCTCTGACGTGTGTACTTCGGTACTTTTGGTGGGTAGTAGATTTAATTAAAAAATGGCAGATAATTTAACTTTTATACCACTCCGTATTTATGGAAATTAGCTGTTTTTGTTTTTTGTTGTTGTTTATGTTTAAATTGTTCATAAATTCCTCCTAAACTTTTATTTTTTCCTTTTATACGACAATCCTTATAATTTCAAACTTCAGCCTGTGTGAATAATTGATGAATGTTATATTCGAATTAACTAGAATCGATCAATCACTACCACTCATAGTCATAACGTAACACGTTGTATTGACTCACAAAGTACAAAGCAATATTATAATTATAAAGTAGGGGATTCATGTACACCGTTATATGTAAGAAGATAGTAAATTATGTGACTTATTAAGTTTATATTCACGTGGTTTTTAGTCCCATCCTATAATTAACGTAATTCAGAAGATAATTTACAGTTATAGTTTACAGTTTCGCTGGCTTAGAAGCAGAAGTCAAGAGTACTTGCTACCTGATAAGACACATACATATTTGGAATCTGCGTCACAATGCGCATCTTATGAACCTATTTTCATGAAAATCGGAAATAGTCATAATTGACCAAACTGAAGTAGAAAACGCTTGTTTTACCTACGTAAAGAGTAGTTTTTGGTCAGTGTTTTCTGGATTTCTCAAAACATATTTTTGTACTTACGATCTTATTCTTCTAAGTCAGCAAATTATCTTTGTGTTGTCGTATAGGTAATTAGTCGTTGAATGAATCCATCACTGATTTTAATCATTTAACCAACTGATGAAGTTAACAAGCAATGATTGTTTTACACACAGTTTTCAAGTGCTTTTAATAAATATAGGTATCATATGTCAAGCTAATGAGGGTCGTACACCAAGTTTACACTTTCCAGCGTCAAGTTATTTCATTGAAGTGTTTCATTTCATGAGTTAGTCAGAATTACGTTATTTTAACTGTTTTATTACCAAAAATCCGTTGATCCATTATATAAAACATATCTCAGGTTTCAGCGACTGCACCTGATTAACAAACAATGCATGATCTATGAAGTTGACACTTTACGTACAGTTTTGTAACACTAGCCTACATTTATGTGTATTTTGTGCAAATAAAATTCCTTTAAAGTCGATTATAATAATAATGAAAATAACGAGATTTATAATAATAATAGTGGTCTTTGAGGCGACACACGTTCAAAGGCGCTTTACATGGTGTTACAGCCACAATGGCATAGGTGCATCCTCTACCAGTGCAGATACAGCGTGATCTGACCAGAGGGGAAGACTGAGTGAAAGCCCCTAAAGGGAGGGAAAGAGACATTAGATACAGGCATGCCCGGCCCTGCAGGGGTAGCTCTTATTTCGAATACACCGCCGCTGGTTCTTTAATGTGCCCGATGTATAGCACCGACAAACAGCTTCCTAGCACCTTTAGCTAGATACCTTACAGTCATTTATGGCGGAAAATACTACAAAATACATTAAAATAGCATAAATGTCCCAGAGTTCCCATGCCGGTGATTGAACCAACGACCTCTGTTGCCATTGAGCCATTGCCGCTGTACTGCTTTATTGATATTCCGGCACAGAAAAGGTTTAATGTTTCTGGTACAAAACGTATCTGCACAATTTGTTCAATCTAAATCCATGGCTAGATTTAAGCGTTGCTCTCGCCACACATGCCATGCGCATTATTTTCACCGTTCTTCGCCGTTTCATACGTTCTTAAGTTGAGAAAGAGGTCGAAGTCAGGAGGTAGGTCAGTTAACCTACCCCTCCCCCTTAACCCTAACTAGTCTTGCACCAAATTGTATATTTCAAAAACCATACCTCTAGTTATAACTATCGTCATTCTTATATTCACAGAGTTGTATTCCAACACGGAGAGGTTCCAAGTCCAGTTCTACACCAGTCAGCAGGAAGTTTAGTCATACAGGGAACCAGCCAGTGCGTAAAGTCAACCGTAGCAAGTCTGTGTTTAAACCAATACGGGAACCAGAGTACTATTCTACTGTGGGTTGTTCATTAAAATTATCACAGATACGAATGAAGCAGAGACTGTTATACATTATGTGGCGTGTAGTTTTTGATCAGGCTGTGAAAAAGATGCAAGCAGAGAAACAGAAACAGATGGCAGCAAGGAGTCAGGTTAGTACGAGGGGATGTTCCAAAAGAAATCCGACTCCATGCATATGTTTGTAAATTTGTATTAATGGGGGTTTCGTGCTTCAAACTTAACATGTGTACCCATTAGACTATTGTCTTCTCTTGGTAAAAATTTGATTGAAATTCATTCATCAGTTTGGTCATGATATATGTTTAAAGTTAAATTAGTGTTCAATGTGTACAGGAGAGTTAATTGAAAGTTTTCTGCGAGTTTCATAGAAGATGATTCTGTCAATAAAAAAGTTATAAGAGTAATTTGCCTTTCCTTTCGACCACCCCTCGTATGTCATTAAGGTGGAAGGGTACTTTAATGTATGTCATTAAGGTGGAAGGGTACTTTAATGTATGTCATTAAGGTGGAAGGGTACTTTAATGTTTTAGATATAATTATAAAAGTGGGTACCGTTGAAAACTAGACGCTCTTTGCAATTCAATGATATATCTTATATGGCCTTGGTGTCATGAATGACGTTGACATGACGTCGTGAACGAAATCACTTTGCGTTCTTTTTGTAGAGGCTCACAGGGAAAAATGCATGTACTTGCCCCTACAATAAAGTCGTTAATATCATTATTATTAAGTATAATATTCAATAAATTCGTCCACTAGACTTTGTTGTGTCCAACTTTAGGCCTATATCACGTAGTTTATAGTTTGACAACATTGTTTTATTACACTTTGCAATAAATCGTCTGCCATTTTCAAGATATGTTCATTCTGGACAAAACTGCATTATAAATTCTGTTTTCTTTAATTGCAGCCAAAGAAAGGTATAAAGAAACGAATTTCTGTTGTTAGTAAATAGTGAGCAACAATTCCAGTAAACATGGATAACATGTTCAAACCAAACGAACTCGTCCGTCGATGAAAACAGGGTCTGCATACAGTAAGCAGGCCTGGTAATTAGCAATCATTCTCAAGCCTGACAATCTCAGTTTCTAAGCCTGAAATTCTATTTTTCAATATAAACAAAGAAGGAAAATTAAGGATTCAAAAACCTGAAATCAGACACAGACCAAAAAATACCAGGCCTGAGTAAGGTCACTGGTGAAATGCAGAAATTGTAGAAAATCTCACAGAATTATTGAGGTTTTCAGTGTATAAACCTAATCATTGTATCATTTCTTGTGACGCTATATACATAAACTTGTGTGACTTATTGCAAGCATCAGTGATTTCTGGTCACTGTATGACTTATGGGGAGACTATACAATTCAATGTGTTTGACTGAATGCGATAAACGAAAAGTGACCATTTAAACACTGTGATACAGACTTATTGTGGTTGTCGTGTGTGATAAATTCCAAGGGAACTAACTCAATAAAGATTGGATTATTATACACTGGTTATTTCCCTTGAGGTACAAAAAAACAATCGAGAAGAAAATGTAGTTTTGTTTGCTGTTCATATTTCATATGTTGGGACACATACTGTAGAGACAACTCAGGAGGCTCAGGATGACCATAAGCAAGTAATCAACAGAAATATGAAATACTGCTGTTCATATATTGCTTCAAGGCATTCAACAAATTATTTGTTTTTGCATAATTAACGAGCTGATAAGGCTATTGAAGCACAGATAACTGTATCATTAAGAGTAACAAAAATATTTATTTTTGTGTTTAATTTATTAATCATTGGATTCATAAATTAAACATTTGTTTTTACTCTTAATCAATAATACAGTTACCTGTGTATTGGAGTGGTTATTTCTACAATAGACAGCATACAGTGTACAGTGGAACCCCTCTAATCCGGAAACCCCTCTAATCCAGACAAATCTGTTGGTCCCAAATTTTGTCCTTCATGTTTTAATGTAATTTTACCCCTCCAATCCGGAACCTCTCTACTCCGGAAACCGGACAAATTTTCAGGAACAAGTTATAGATTTGCTCTAAATTTAACCCCTTCAATCCGGACAGTCAATGAAGACAATTTTCGTGTTGACATTTTGACAAGTGTCAGTGAATATCTTGTATATTCCCAATATCTTGGGGACAATAAAAGGTGTGAAAATTGACAATAGGTTTATAACTCCAACTGGTATACAAACAGACATAGTCATATAATTAAATTAATTCAATTATACAAGACTATGTGTGAAAATGTCATAATTGTCCTAACTTTTTTGACTTGATTGGTTTATACTAATTTATTTAAGGTCGATTGTGAAACAAGTTTTTCCAACTTATATTAATCACTCTCGACACCTCGTACCTGATGTTATCCATCGCCACGAAGGTATGAGAGAAGAGAAGCCAGTTTCCCTTTTATGCTGAGCGTCTAGCAAGGGAGTTTCTGGTACCATTTTTATTTCGTCTTTGGTATGACGTGGCCAGGGATCGAACCCAAGACCTCCCGCACTCGAAGCGAATGCTCAACCACTAGGCTATCGAGGAGTTTGACTTGATTAATTCATATTTTTAATTTCTGAAACAGATTTGTTGGTTAAATGTATTCCAAATGTTACCAGTTTCTTCACTAGAGCATTCTATTTTATTGCATAGTATCCAGACAACTTGAAATTTTGACCCACATTACTAGAATCTCCCAAAATAAAATGAAACTTTTTTGTCTAATACAAATTAGTTTTGTTGAATAAATATGTTAGAACAATCTGAAGCATCTACTTAGTGTCTGTTGTCAATAAGTTTGTGTGTTGTATACAATACATGAACACAATGTAATCCCTTTCAAGTACGAGGGTTATCAAATAAAATAGGCTGAAGAGTTTTAATGTATAAAAATAGAAACCCCTCTAATCCAGAAACTCCTCTTATCCGGACTTTTTGTCTGGTCCGGACAGGTCTGGATTAGAGGGGTTCCACTGTATTACAATATGCTTATGTAGCTTACAAATCATTATTGATATACGGTGTTTGTGGTCTGGTTCCCAATATTTACTATCGTCATAGTTAAATGTATATATGTGTTATATTATCAATAAAATATCTGTAAAAAGCAGTTGAAATTGATGCTGAAATATATTTGTACATTCAACCTATTGTCTATTGCTGTGTATATCAAGTGTTATTCTCAAACACTAACATGCTCCTTCCAACACAAATAAAACATGTATAACTATTCAGGTCACTGTCAGTCATCTGTTACATAACATTGTGTACATAAGAATTGCAATTTTTGTTATTTACAACTTAATCCAATAGATATTATAATGATTAGTATGTGGCTTAGTGAATAAGGTATTGGTTTTCACGCCGGGTATAAACCAAATCACTGTACTCATTACTATACAATTCAACATGTACTCATTATTGTGATAGAAACATCCAGTGAGCTTCCATCACTGTACTCATTATTGCAATACTATACAATTCAATGTGTACTCATTGCAATAACCGGAAGTTGACTCATTTATTCACTGTGTTTCACTGCCTTTTTTCCTAATTAAAACAATAAAAATACAATGTTATGATATTGCATATAGGTGACAGACCTAAATAAACAGTCTGTTTAAATTATAAATGTACAATTTTCCGATACAATGACAAAAAGTATAAAAAACTCACGATAATATATTATGCATTTATTAGCAAAGGCCATAAAACAATTACACAATTTTATAACAAAACAGCATTTTAGCAATAGAATCTGTATAACATATTAATAATAATTACATTAGTTAAATATCTAATATAGACAAGTACCATACATGGTATAATACTACATGTATAGTCCAGTTAGGATACTGTGACAGTGACGTTGCAGTTTACGTGTACGCAAAAAATCACAACCATTGTCTAAACATGTAGAGCGAAGTTTAGTATGTTAGTTTAGCATTGAAATTATATAGTTGTTTGTACAGTATAAGCCTTTATAATTGGTTTTACACCGTTATAGTGGACTTGACTGCTGCGTCACTGGATTTTTATCCTGACTGGACTATAGTGTATCACAATAAAACAATACTGATGGTATCAGGAACATATATAATACTGTAAGGTTTACTTATTATGGTGAGTTTGTCGTGAAGGGATTTCTCGAGATTTCATATTAAAGCACTCTAAAATTTCAACTCCTCGTTCCGAAGATCATATAAAGAATTTACTCTTTGCTGGTTCACAGAATATTCTGTATGACAACACTGAGACTATCTGGTATACACATCATAAATAAAGAGAATTGACCAGATATACTCAGCATCAATGAAAAGTTACCACCCTATTGACTCTCATATTTTAAAAGCCACGTTCCACTGTGTTAAAAGCCAAACACGACTATGTTTTGACCTTACTGTGTAGTCACAGTTATCCTATTTAACAATGTTCAAATGCACACACTATAAAACTTTTGTACCGATATTTCATATTGTATACAAAATACAGAGGTATATATAAGTGGTAACTTTTCTGTGACGCCCAGTATAAATAAAGTGTGTGCTAGAATTTTGCCATTTACAGTATAATTATACAACAGATAAAACATGGATCAAATAAGGTTTTAAATAAACAATCACATTTTATCTTAAGTCTAGGATCAGGAGATAATACCATTAATCAGGTGATCAATTATGTGTCTTTTAGGCAAATACAATACCAGTCTACACTGTATACTACAACCCAGGGCCACTAGGCAAGCTCATCATACAAATTATAAAACTTTATTTCAGCCTTGCAGAAATGTTCGAAACACACTAGCCCAGTTGAATGAGTGTCCTTTATATACCTGGTACTGTCAAGATGTTGAACAAAAATATATAGGAACAAGTCCAACCCACAGAATTAAATCTGATAGCATATTTCATTTCATCTTCACTTTTGATTTGTTTTATCTTCGAATATGAAAAAAACAATTTGGGCTGGTGAAACAACATCCAAACTTAGCAATAAGCTCCCAACTTAATATTTCTTAATTGATCAAATGGACTAATGCTCTGAAAATTGAGGCGAAAACGGAAAATGTAACCCAAGTTCGATTGGTAGTGTTCTTGTGCAACATTGGATACAGTCATGTTCTCGTATACACAAGGGTCCTACTCAGGCATAATTCCCCATCCTGAAAATTAGTCAAAAGTCTGTTTCCGGAGCCATTAAATTCATCCCTACTACAAAACTCTTTTTCAAACATGTTAAAACTCAGCTAATGAAACTTCAAATGAACATAACTTTTTTCATCAAATAACTTTTCTGCAGCAAAATATGTTCTTTGTAATACAGCAAATCCGGATTTCCAGATTATTCCTTACTATTCCCCCTTTGCACTTTGAAAAATGACCGATTATAGTGTTGAGTAGTGTATATAGAAAAAACATGAAGAAGTTTGCACCGATTGTCAATGTCAAGAAAACTTTGAGTCATATATAACTACCTGGTCTGAAAAATGGTAGAACCACCTATAACCAACCAAAGAAAAAAATATTGCATCATTTTTAAAAATGTCCAGGACCAATACAACCAAATACAGTATTACCTCAAATACTTAAACAAACAATAAGGCACTCAGTCATAGCAAATATTAAATCAAACAAAAACTGAAACTTAATAATACAACTCAAAAAGATTATATTAAGCCAGACAGGGAAGGCAGCACTCAACTTAATCAGCCGAGCACAGAAAACATTAAAAACACACAAAGCACAATGCCCAACTGAATCAACCGATCAACCCCTACAGACCGACCCTTACATGAGCAACAACTCTTTAACAATGAGTGATTTTCAAATAGTAAAATTTTGAATTTTGTAGTTAAATGAACAACATGTCTAGACTGACGTCAATTATAAATCAATTATTCAGGCCAGTCACTTGTTTACATAACATTGTTTATTTTAATAAATATTATGGGTACTAGTATGTAACTTAGTGAATAAGGTTTTGGTTTTCACTAAAAACAATAAAACTTCAATGTTACGATTTTACACTTTTTGTATACGAGTGACAGACCTGAATAAACAGACTATACATGTATAGGTCACTCACTACATGCAGGTTGATCGTACTTCATTCATCATGATACTTCCACTCGGCTAATGAATGGTGTCAGTTTGTTTATAATATGATCGTCAGAATTGAAAGAACTTGTAGAATTAACAAAAGCTTCACCAGGTTTTGGTGGCCTGTCTTTCTTTGTGGATGCATGTTTTCTTAAACTGTTTGATTTTTTCTTAAGTCTCACCCCACCACCATTTTGCAACTTTGGCGGTGCACTCGATACCTTACTTTGTGTAAAAGGAAAAGCTTCAAAGTCGGAGTCTGAGAGACCGGAACCAGATTCAAAGTTCGGAGTCAAATCTTTCCATTCCTTAACATTATCATTCACTACTAACTGTTTCGCCTCGTCTTCTCTCTTACCAGCTGAACCAAGACCAGAGTCTCTCCCAGTATTACCCTCGGTATCTTCCGGTATACCACGTAACAGTCTATCACCCTGACTGGATGATGTCACAGCGTCGTAACTCCCTGTACTCAACCTTAGTTTATCATTTTTCGCTTTAGTACCTTTCAACAAAGATGACAGTTTACCGAGACTAGCATCTTCATTATCTGACTCCTCCTCATTGAGTGTGAACAGTTTATCTATCTTGTTCTCAGGTTTATACCTTCCAACATCACCCTGAACATTCGATGAATTTGCTGCAGCCACTCCTATCAATCTGGTATTCACGTTACCTTTGTTAGAGTTATTTGACTGGTTTCTACCCACATCACCTGCAGACAGTTTCTGGTTAGTCTTTTTGACAGTTTTATCATTGAGTACACTCTGATATTCCACACTATTCTTCATCTTCGCTCTCATCTCACTGATTGTCTGATCTTTTTCTTTTAACTTCTTTTCAAGTTTACATATTTTATCTTCCTGTTCGGTGACTTGATTTGACAGTTCTAGAATTAAAGCCATCTTTTCTCCACCTGGAAGCTTTTGTGATGACACTTCATCCTCCGTATCTGAAATGTTTCAAGATTATTGATCAAAATTATAGGTAATTATATAGCGATATTTTTCGCGATTTCAGTCATTTTTTTCCAACTACAAATTGGCATAACTTTTTCAGTTTTTGTGATATCTAAAAAACAAAAACTGTTCTATAGAGCTTTTCATGAGTTCTACACAATGGTATTAATATATCCTATATGCTGAGTACTTTGAAAATCAGCTGGGGATGCTACCATAACTTATAGTCATTGATTTTAGACAGATTGTAAAATACATTTTACACTTTTAAAGGTGCTGACATACAGATTGCGCTTCAAGTTTTGCAGGACATATTTTTTTACCTAACCAAGAGGTAAAATTAGTAAGGGGCATAATTCAGTCTTAAACAGCTTAACAGTCAAAATACAGAAGCTTGGCAATTGCACTGGGGTGCCTCACCACTTCTGTGCAAGTTTGGTCAAATTGCCATGAGAAATGTATTGAGGAAGTTGCACATACATTCAACCACTTTTCTAATTGGTCACTTTTCAAATCCAAAATACCTTTAACTGTGATCATATTATTTGATGGCAAAAATGCAAAATGTACTGCATGAATGACCGCATGATTTTGATTTTTAATGATTTGAGTATTAGGACTATTGCATAAGACGTTTGTGTGCAAAATATCATCAAAAATTATGATCACAGTTAAACGTATTTAGGGTTTGAAAAGTGACCAATTAGAAAAGTGGTTGAGGGTATGAGAGTGGGACAGACAGATGGACAATGAGTGAGGCCTACCATTACCATATCCTCTTAGTCATCAACAGTGGATAACAGTTCTTGTAAACAGAATATTTAAGTCCTAAGATAATCATTCTCAATACAATACTTTGCATCTGATAGTAAGCTAGTATAGTGTGCTCACAATAATGAGAATAGCGGGAAATGTAGTGTACATTGCACAAAGTCTGAAAGGTGGATTATTCAGATGTGCACAATTTATCAGTGATGTGTTAAGTACAAAACTGAACACATCTGTTTACTTAAGTAATTTGTAAAACCTATGCTGCAACAATTGACCAAACTGATTCATGTTTGAAAACATCACATTATACTGGGCGCACTATATCTTTACATGTACATGTATACCAACCAGTTGATTGCTTGTTTTCTGTCTTTAGTTTATTAATTTCCTCACGAAGTTCCATCATTTGAAAGTTCACCTCTTGCTTATATTCTGCCATCTGTGTGTTAAATTGTTTCTGTTTTCTTCTTTGTCTGAGTTTCTGATATAAAATATAATTTAATAATAACAATCTGAATCACATTAATCATATATTATTATAAAAGTTGATTGTTTTATAAGCTTTCAGCTATAATAGGAAACTATGGATTTACATCTTTCATTGCATCAGCAGGGAAATAAATAAATAATTACCCTTCCTGTAAGCAAGTATGGCAGTCTCTGTTAGCTTGATATATGTATTGTTATAATTATTTGTTACAGATTTAATTTCATGAAATTAAATCCCCAATGAATATTAATAATTTTACAGTATTAATTTTACAGTATTGCTTTAATATAATTACCAATTTATGAGTCTCTGTTTCCAAATCTTTCTTCTCTTTTTCAAGGTTAGCAATATACTGATCCTTTGCATGAACCGTCTCATTGCACGGCTTTTCTTCATCTTTGATGTTCTGTGCTGTAACATTATCCAGTTCTTTCATCAAAGCTTCCACCTTATCTTCTAGATCCAGTCTCAAACTTTCACTCTCACATAATTGTTTGGTTAGAATCTCAACTTCACTGTCTGTTCTTTCACCAGCATCAGTCTATACAGTGTATATAATAACAACATAATATTCATAGACCATAAATAAACACGAGGTGAAGGGGTGTAGAAAAATGATCGAGCCAGTAGGCGACTTAACTCATTGGTAATTTGAACATGCTTTTTGTAATTTTCTTCTTCATTACTTTAAGTGAGATTTCAAACCAACCAGGGTCCACCTACTTTTGAAGATTAACTGGCTACAGAAAAACATTTCTACAGCCCTGATACAACAATACATTCATAGACTATAAATAAACAAGGTGTATGCCATCATGGCAGACCAATAAATCAAATTTTACAAGATTACAGTAATATGGCTCATGAGTCATCTACTGTTCCAGCTCAGTATTCTATAGCAATGCCTTCTGTGGTTTTGGAATGGAAGTGGTTCTACTGAGATACAAGAGTAAAGTCTTATTGACTCTTAAGTGTGCCAAGTACTATATTACCTCTTCTTTAAAGAGGGCATTTAATTATAGCTGAAATTAGGACTTTTTGACAGTTGAGACTTGGGCTTTCAACATTTGACACTTGAAACTTGGGACTTTCAGCAGATAAGTTCATTTTCTTGTTCAGCTACAAGTGTGTTGGACATTGTGCCATGTTACAAAATTGTGGTCTGTGTTGTTTTTATGTTTTCTGCACTTGGCTGTTTTAATAAGTTGAGTGCTGCCTTCCCTGTCTGATTTTTTATTATCTTTTTGTAATACAATGTGCTTCCGAATAATCTTACCTCTTTGTCTTGTGCACTCTCAACCTTCGGGGAATTAATCAAATCTTTAGTTGGGCTTTTTCTTTTCGTCTGTTTGGACCTAAAATAAAATATCCTTCACATTCAATGTTTCTGCTTTCAATAACAATAGAATTAAATTATTATATTTTAAAGTATCTCAATCAATGTTATAATGTTTAATGATCTGAAATTTTGTCTGCCGTTATTGTACATTAAGACCTGTATAATATAACAAGCTTCTTTGCTTCATCAACAGACCTCCGTACATGGCTATATGGTTTGACCTGACAACACCAGCACCATTTTACTGCAACTGCCAAAGGTATATATTTGATTACTCATACTAATCATACAGAGTAATCACAGTAATGTTGTCACCGGACGATTGTTTATTTGCAGTCTTCAAGACAAGTAAATTACATTACGTAATGAGCCAAACTCGCAGTAACAGTGGTCTCGTCAGATGTCCATTCATGGAATGTTTTAGCATATGACATCAGAGTGGACGGGGGACATCTTCACACGCTAAGTATCATCTTAAATCATGTTATATAGTCATGTCAACTCAATTTAGTACTGCCATTACAATATGTTAATTTATTTGTAATGTTTTATCGAGTGAATTCCGGGTTTTAGGGACAAATAACGACGGTTCCGAGGTGTGGTCTCTAGACTGTCCGCTTTACCCAGAGAAGATTATGACGTGAACAAAAGCTTGATGGCAGATGATTACGGGCAGCTGCATAGATAAACATTCCTAAGAGTTTCAGGACGAACATTAAATGCATGCACTGCGTGCCGACAACAGCCTAGCACAGGACATCGATGAATAAAATCTCTTGAGAATTGTGCTTTTAATTACCACTGGACAACACTCTTGAAAGTATGTTTGGTAGTGGGAGATGTTTTATACAAACATTTTTTAATACTAATTTTTTGTTATTTTGAAAAGGGACAAACATTGTTCATCAAGGATATGTACTGATACATTCGATAGAGTGAGGGGACCAATGCTCGGTCAGCCCAGTGCTCGGTCACTTCGTTTGTTATGTAAAATTAAATGAGAAATAAAGATTGTTAATAATGTTTTTATCACTTTTTTGTTTATTTCAACCCCTCTGGCACATAATTACACTGACAAGTCGTCCTTTTTCATTTTTTAAAATAATTTTGCAGACAGCAAGTGTTCGTCATCGAAAGAAGACAGAACGAATATCACTACATTTCCGTACTGAACAATCATAGATCTTTACATTTAGAATATTATTTCCATGTACCTAAACTTCGAAATATGTAAGCTTTGAGTTTCAACAGAAAAAAATGAACTGAAATCCACAGTGACTGATTTAACAGACAATAAACAAATACCCCACCCACCTGCTGACGTCATTTATTTGCTGCGCGGCTCATGGATAAAATGCATAATCTGCACTATGGGATAATATAGGTGCGGTTAAAATAATTTGTTTACAATTGTTTTAATTTGTTTGTGCTCAGGGGGAAAGTGATAGCAGTTTTTTTCATTGTTATAATGCTGAAATAAATTTTAATCACTGATGTAATTGTTAGCGTCCCACGTTACTCATAATTACGTTATCATTCAACAAGACGTGAAAAGGTGAGTGGTAGTAAAGCAATAGGTTGGTACAATTGGCCCTTATTATCAGCATTTATTTCTGTTTTTGTGTCACATTATATCAGTTGATATGTTAAAGAACATTTCCCATTGATTATTAAAAAAATTATATTTCGGAGTTATTATATAGACCCCTGACCGAGCACTGGTTCCGTAACTAACAATTTTGCTAACGTTTGATCCATATCTTCACCGCACCTGTTTTATCCTATAACCAGTGTCAAGGTGGACGCTTTGTTTACAATCTCGTCGGAATAGACTTGGTCATTATTTTAATGTGTTGTTTTACTGTAGTTTATTGAGTTTGTAAGTTTTAATTTTGAAAATATACACTTTTTGACCGAGCACTGGTTCACTCACTCTAATCCAGTGATTCAGAAATTACAGAAATTATTTAAAATCGCATTTTGGCAAAATTTGGGGGCGATTTTTCCCTTTATTTACAACGAAGGACAAGATTTAAAAATACGTACGGTTTTTCCTGTTGTTCCAGTTGAATATGTTGGACATTACTGCTTTGTCCCGACCCCATGGTAAATACAGTATTTAAATGACTCAAATTTTTAAAACAAAAACACCTGCTTCCGCCATTTTGTGTACACTTAGTTACAGGACTGTCTCAACGTATTTTGTGGTTATTTATTTATTCGATATGGAGAAATGCGTACCAGTCTAAATTGGGTTGCTATTAAACGCCGTTCTATACGGACTAGTAATCTTGTCGTAGTTACTTCCCTTGGATTTTTTAACTTGGATATCATCAAAGATCGTATTAAGGGTACTCTTTTGTTATCATGAGAAATACATACGTGGCAGTTTCGAGAATTAAAGTGTGAGTATTTTATGTGAAGCCTATAGATAGCCTTGTTACAAACCAAATGATTCAACACACTTCCAAGTTCCAATGTTGCTATTGTGGTGATCTTGTATAAACCATACATAGTTTGAATTTGTAGAAGTCTGTTCTGATAAAGCATGTTGGTTGGCAAGCAGCTAGCTAGTTAAATAATTAAAATAGCCATGCACATTTCTGTCTGTGAATATAGGTTAAGTAGTTATGTAGTAAAATTAATGCTCTCAGAAAGCATGTCTCAGAAAGTATGTCTACTTGCTATTGTCGCAAGGCCACATTAGACCCAGGCCATCATTTAAAGCTGGTTTTGTAATTTTGAAGTGACCAACTATATGCAAAATGCAAACAGGCTATCTAGTTATTTTTCATGGGGGCATTACCCCGGTCCACCTAGAATGTATGGACCTACACATCAAAATGTCCATATAGTACAAGCTAGTCTGGAGGTTGTAAGTGTTCCTTTTAATGGTTTTAAATTCCTTTGTTTTATTATTCCTTCTATATGATGCATTGATCTACTTCATGTTTTTGCTTTTTTGCTCTGCTTCTTCTGTTGAGGGCTGCCTTCCCAACCCATTAATTATTATTTATGAAGGATTAAAGAGATAACTCTTACAAAGTAAGAAGGGAGACAATCATGAATGGCTCAGAACCAATCTCCATTCTGAACACCTCAGTCTTTATGCATTGCAAAAGACTTTTAACTCATATACTATTTGCTTTGGTGTATTAATACCCTTATACACGAGGTATATTTACCAGAGATGACGAAAATAGCCGTGCTTTCATGATTGAACCAAAGTTGTAGTCACCTTCCTTGCTACACAAATTAGGCTAACCTACCAGGAAGGGAAAGTAATCGCTGCAAGGAGTTTGACTGTGATTGAATATTTCGTCATGAATAAACTACACCTTTAATCACTAGAAATCTGGCTTTAAGAGGTGGATGTCTTAACTTTGCATTTGACTATGTCAAGGGCCATAACTCAGCAGATCAAAATACCTCGATGAACAACTACCTCTGCAGACTAAAATTCCTATGAATATAGTCAAGACTGTAACTCACTTACTTTTAAAATCATGTGCACCATAACATTTTGATATGGACACACAAGGGCATAGATATATGGCCCTAAATTTAGATCCATGGGGGGCATAAAATAAGGCACTATCACACAATTTATTACATTTATTACGAAATTTAAAAATATACATTCATGATGACAGATTTCACCATATAACATGAATAATGACTTATTATAATGTACCAATGTAAAACATATACAGAGTGCATCCCTATCATAAACCTGATTCCAAACAAATATTCAATATGATCTGCTGTCTATAAACAAAAGCATGAATTCTTTCCGATAAAACCTGTTTCTATGACGATATATGTACCTTTCTTTTATTTATGATCCCTTTTGTTATCATGTGATCAAATGCCATGAGACGCAATCAATGTCATGTGACGTAATCAATGCCATGTGACACTACCAATGTCATGTGACATTATTTATATCATGTGACACTAATTATATCATGTGACACTACAAATGTCATGTGACACAATGTCATGTGACACGTTCAGTCAGGCATTATGACATTCAAGTAAGCATGTTTACAATGATACCTGGGTGCAAAACTAACCTTTAATTTTGTGCAGTAAATATAAAAGCTATGCTTAAAATTAAATAATATTAACTTGGAAGCATAAAAGCACAGTTAAAAGCATAATTATGTATATGAATAAAATACAATAAATTTTTCAGAAAATTATATCTTCATTTTAATTCATTCAACACATACAATGTAAAAGATCAGGGGAGATGATATAGTTGAGTGAAGGCACACAATATTTGAACACATAGAGTGATCATACAATGTTAGATGTTAAAAGTAATGTTTGGTGTTAAAATGGACAGTCAGAGTCATAAGTGAGCAAATCAATGCATTTTAATATAGATGATTAAAATTTCGAGATAAAATATCGTGTAATCTAAAATACATGGTACATTTGTATATGTTTCCACATTAAAATCAGCCTTCTATAGATTATCATTTAAAGTATAATATCTAAAGAAACAAGATAATTGAAAGCTATAGATATTAAACTTTATTATCAAGATTAGAAAATATTAGTGCAAAGCTCTCAACTCAATGAACAGTTATACTGCAATATATAATGCATACATTTTCTGCAGAGAAAATTATAATTAAAGACAAAGTTTATTATTTTGTGTCTTCTAAAGCACATGTACTAAAATGGAATGTACTAAGCTTTATAACATCTATTTCTTATCAGCACTGGAATGTATCTAGTAGCAAAGATATGTACAAGTCGAATAGTTTCCTGCGGCTGATAACTTAGTTGTATTGTTTATGATGTGTTTTTTGCCGTTTGGATGCAATTCAAATTTATTCCGGTGTAAGATTAAATTTATGTTTCTGTCAAAATAATTCCAATACGTGTAATATCGGAAAATACCGATCAATCTAACAACAAACGCCATGATGAGATATAAATCGTATTCAGTTTAAACAAACAAATATCCTCCAATTATTTGGTTGTGTTAAATGTATGTGCCAAACAAATGAAGAAATTCAAAATAATTAGAAAAATGTTGATCATGTATCAATACCATGCTTCTGTTAATCTAGCGATGTGTTCTCTACGTCATGTAGTCCATTGTCCACTATATTTATTATTGACCAGGATGATAATGCAGCTGCAGACTCCTGCTGTTTAGATTCGTGGTCTCACATTCACAGTGAAATTTCGGAATAGTTCTGATTTCTTTGGTAAACAAATTATTGTAATGCGATAAAGACCGATGTTATCCGCATGGAAAAACGGAATAGTCTGGTTCACGACATTTTACAAAATGCTTCTTTTTTGGATATATTTTTTTGAAATCGTGAACCATCCAGAACATGTCACGTGCCCCTCCATGGTCATTTTACTTTTGGCAATCCAATATAACCTGCGGCTCAAATTAATAATAACATGAATCAGGATTGAAAAAGTTCTAAGGTAGTGCAACATCACAAAAGTTTACAGAATGGACTCTCAAAACTTAATGCCAACTGTAGAAATAAAGGTCAATTAATGCCATACAATAAATAATTTGAGATTTCAAAAACAGGAATTATCAGTTCTGTTCATCATTCTTTAGATATTCAGATTAGAAAATCAGGACTTAAGAGATTTATCAATTATTGGGCACAATTACAGATTTCATTAACAATGTTAATTACATAAACCAGACACCAATTATTAGTTACATAAAATTAATTTCACTTACTGATACAATTAATCAGAATAATTAGCAACTATACTTTATAATTAATAATATATAAACTTATATTCTAATTTAAGCAAAATCTAATTTACAAAATATACAAACATTATATACCATTTATAATGGACTTTGTGCCAAACAATATACAGAGTAAAAATGAAGATAGATAATTGTAATCGTATATATACATAATGATCATGAATAGTAAAACATAAAATACATACACGAGTACAGAAAGTATTAAAATAATAAAACGTAAACAATATGATAAAACATTCAGATAAAAATATTGTTACAACTAGTAAAGTCAAAAGTATAACTTCTTGAGAGGCAGGATTGATTTGATTTTTGTAAAAACATGTCAAACAGCTACCATTAAATGTATACAATATAAGTGATGGTTTTTCTCTCAGACACTCAATGGAATAAAGGTCAGTACTAAAATAAATAATTTCTTATATTTGGCTACCGTGAATAACATTTTTTGCGAGAGTTTTATTTTCCCTAATATTTGTGAGGATGTTAACAAGCTTCATCATTATTCTTGGGAAAATTTCACAATATAAAGACTTAAGTTGGGAATTTGATATTGTCAATGACGCGAATTCATAATTCTCACAACAAACAAATCTTGAGGGAAAAAACGCGAAATAAGTTATGCAAATTTTTTTAATGATTTACAGTATTTTGAATTCTATTTGGCAGTCTTTTAAATTGTAAATGCTAAAAAATAGTTAAAATATAGTCAAAGCTATTGTTACACTATGGCACAGGTAATGCAACGATGCTTTCACATTTTTTAGAAATACAGAATCAACATTTAAAGTCTTGTCAGAAAACTGGACGATATAAATGTTAAATAAGTCAATGCTACTAGCATTTTTGTAAATCATTAACCACTGATAAATTGCGCCCAGGATTATGTGATGTTTGAGAAAATTAATCTGTTTGGTCAACTGTTGCACAATTTGTTTTACAAATTACTGAAATAAACAGATGTGGTCAGGTTTGTACTAAACACATCACTGATTTTATAAGTTGTGCACATCTGATTAATCACATTCCAAATTTTCCGGCTTTTCTCATTATCCTGGGCGCACTATGATAATAATTGTTAATCTTAAAACACCTCATAATTGATATCCATACTATTAAATATATACATATCACAACAAACAGAGATGGCTACATTTATGTAAATGGCTACATTTATGTAAAGTAACAAAATATTATTATCAATGAACCACACTTGTTATGAACAAGATAACTACACTTTGAATGTAAATGTATTGACACATTTCAGACAGTGATTTTCCAAATGTGTTTGATATCACATGACATGAACCGTTTATTACACCACAAATTCGAAAATTTGAAATTCTGTATTCTCATTGGCTAATTCACTGATGTGTTCGACCAATCAAAATGTAAAGCTGATGTCATGTGACTAAAATGAGACTTCCTCTGCATCTTCATCATCATTGTAAGGAGGTCTGGAATCCTGAAATATTAGAAAATTTAAACATTAAAATACATGAATGATCATCAGTTTAGCAAATATTGTAGGTTTTATCCTGATTTATAACACACTTCAAGCAACGATTTATTTAGCTGTTTCCTAAAAAGTGTTATTAAGAATTAAAAACATATTAACAACATATTTGATTAATTCATGCAACAGAACATATTTATTTAGATAAAAGATCAAACAAATAAATACAACACCAAGCACAAGCAACAAGTGTAAGCTTTAACTCCTGTAATTTTCGAAAGGAGTCCGGTGCACAAGAAAGGGCTTTGTAGTGCTGAGAAAGGAGAACGCCTCCCTCAGGTAGCATGTCGTTGCATAGAAGTACTGTTACCTAGACACTAACTATTTTGGCCACTGGTCCAACAGGGCAAAAGCGCCCAATTTGTAAATAGGACAGTTAATTGTCCTCCAGAATTTTCACTGGTCCTTCTGGATTTTCACTGGTCTCGGACCAGCGGACCAGTGTTAGTGTCTAGCCCTGAAGTAGCGCTAATTGGTAGCTGTTTGGTTAGGCAACGAGCTCCTGAAAACTACATAGCTTGATGTATACAATATAAGGTAATCAATATTTGTATGGATATGTAGTGACACAAGTCCTGTGATTTAACCTACATGGGAGTAAATAGATGTTAATCATAACAGAACAATATTAGCAGTACGCATAACTAATACAGTATGTAGTATAAAGTTGCAAAATGAATAAATTCATCTTTCCTAGGATTATTTTTAATCATTGATCAGAACCCATTATTTTAATTATTATATTACATTTGTATATTTTTTGGCATTCAACTGAGATAGTCATAGTGCATGGTCATTTGGTTTTATCCCTGCCTAATTGGCCAATGACCTCCGGCTTCGAGTGAAGAAACCATTATGAGTATCGACCTGCCAACAGACTTCTTGAGATGCGCAAAGCAGACATTTTAGCAGTCACTTCTTTGGATGGGGGCTTAATATGAATTATAACAGAATAAAATCCCTGTAAATGTATACATTATCTAGCTGCAAGAAATTTGCAAAAGCAGCAATACTAGAAGCAAAGAGTAAGATGAATCAGACTATAACAAAAAACTTGAACTGCCCAATACATGTAATTAACTAAATGCTAGATGAAGCAACATGTCAAACCACTTTGTTTCAAGCCAGAATGCGGTCAGATACATGACAAAACATTTTAAAAGAGCCATGTACCTGCCATTAATACATGCTATTAAAAAACAATTGTACCCAATAAAATTATAATGTACAAATTAATTATTTTACTGGATCCAACTTTGATATTCAAAACAGATAACAATGGTAAGAGCTCGTAATATTCATGAAAACCAGAAATACAATTAAATCTAATTGCCTGCAAAGTTTTATATCCATAGCTTCAATTATAACTTTGCCAATCAAAAATGATCTGGATTTTAATGCATTGATTAACCTGGCTAAATGACTGAAGTTTTGCCAGGTTGAATCTCTGTTCCATCATGTATAATACATGTACTATTATATAATTGCATTCTAAATACTTGTACAAAGTTCTAAAAAGCTACATGAAAGATAATGAAGGCAGCCCTCCACAAAAACATCCGGCAAAGCACAAAAAGGAACACACCAAAAAGAAAAGAAATGCACAGACCATAAGCAAACTGAAGCCACACAGCAAAAAATATGGGACAAGAAAAATAAATTGTGTCACTGACACAGAAATAGTTTTAATATTTATGACATTATTTATAATTTTGAAACATTTGCTAAATTGCATTATTATCAAATTACTTCTTAACAAATATTCGTTTTTCTATAATGCACTTCACTAAAGCATGAAGATGTTTGATTAAGAATGCAAAAAAAGGTTGACGATCAAACTAAATGTACCTGTAATAGTGAATAATACCAGTAAGTTCAAAAAAGCAAGAAGGCACAATTACAAGCAATTCTAACACAACCCAGTGGTTTAACCTATATAAACATAGAGGAAACCGAGATGTCCGTGATTTGCTGAAAAACCACAACTAGGGCCAAATAACTTGTAGTGTTCCCAGGAAGAAAATAGTGCAGCGTTTATATGTATTTGTATGATATCAAATACGGACATTGGCTATGTTAGAATCGAAACACTGAGTATGTACCTGCGTTTTATTTTTTATAAAGCACAGTTTATTGTTTGGATGGGTACATTAAATCACTTGTGCTACGCATTTGTGATTTAATTACTATGAATCTGAACTTGTGACTGTGCTTAATTCTACGATAAAACACAGCTACATATTCATTATTTCTTAAATATCCAACAAAGTAAGATGTTTGAATCTTAATGGTAACTTAGCACAGTACCCAATAAGACATAAAAGACAGGAAGAAACAGTAAGAAACAGCAATATTGCACTAAAATACAATGAGTGATATTATGAATTAAGGTGATCTAAGTTATCTAGACACATCTATGTACGTGCACCAATTAACCTTATGTTCATCATCTCTACTGTCATCAAATGAAGAGTCGTCATTGGTTTCAGCCCCGCCCTCTGATCCCAAAGGAAGAGGGGCTGGTGGGGTCGGGGGTCGTTCACCTTCCTTGTCCGCTTCCTTCTATTAGAAGAAATAAACAACATGCAACATAAACATACAACAACTAACATTTACTGCATGCATACATATTCTCGGGGCTGCAAGTTTACAACTATTTCAAGACAGAAACTCAGACCAATACTCCCAAATTAACAACAGGCTGTTACGATCCAGAGACAACAAGACTGCGTTCAATAAACGCTTATGCCCCCTGTGGAAGCCTTGTCCATAAATAAGTCTAAGTCCAAAATTAGGTCAAGGTGAAGGTCAAAATGGGGTTAGGTGATACTGGCGTGTGGAGAGTGTTCATACACAACATCCATGCAAGTATGAAAGCTTTGTAGCAAGCCATATTAATGCTAGAAGAAACGGTCAATTAGGGTTAACCAGGACGGACGGACGGACGAACGGACGAAAAGACGGACAGGTGAATCACTATATGCCTCCCCATCTATCGATAGGGGGGCATAAAAAAATTCTTACGGTCTATTTGAGGCATTTTTTTCTTCAAGAACATGCTTATTCCATAATTTTTCAAAAATCAAAAGTTTGCAGAATGTTTAGCACTTATAAATACAGTTTCTGTCTTAAAATGTTTTAGATTAATTGTTTAGGGCTGTCATATGACCATATACTAGAATCAATTTGGTACAGATTTGTGTAAAATTTTGCAATTTCTTGAAATAAGTATGAACACAGACAGGTTGATGTGCTTGCTAAAAGGAAATTCTATGTGTGAAAGATTGTAATATTTCTGTTTTGTAAAATGTATATAATACAACATAGCATTTATCCTATGAAGAATGAAATGAAAGCCCTATGTATAGCATTATACCAATTATGTTAGTATCTTGATATAAATACATAATACGTATTACATCATTTCCAGATTATTTATAATTAATCTCCGACATCACATACAGCTACCCTGCACATTGAATACATGTAACATAACAAATAATGTACCAACAATGTTGACTCAGTCACTTGAATAAAATCAGGTACTCCTCTAGTCAAGTCGAATAACTAGTATTATGTTACCTTAATCCCATATTTGAAAGTCAGTGTATGAAAATACAATGTATATAACTAATTATCTCATTCAGAACTGCTCTAACAACCAAACAAACTAGGCTGGCTAATATCAAATGAAATTCTTCACATAACAAATTGTAGCTTAATTGTGTATTTTGTAGTGAAAGAGTGTAATCAAATAAAGTAATTAACAAACTCAAAACTGATTTGAACAATAGGTTTGTATTTCTTTACCTTGATACTGTTGACATTAGACCCATGATTAGAAACATGCAAAATCTTGAATATTATCGTGGTCTGTAGATTATTCAAGTTTTTACCTATAGTCCAGTCAGGATAAAAATCCAGTGACGCAGCGGTCGAGTCCATTGTGTAAAACCAATTATAAAGGCTTATACTGTCCAAACAACTATAATTTCAATGCTTAACTTTGCTCTACCTGTTTAGACAATGGTTGTAATTTTTGCGTACACATAAACTGCAACTTCACTGTCACAATATCCTAACTGGACTATAGGTATAATATTTATTGATACAGCATGCACCATCCACTAACTTGGTCTCAACATGCAGACAATCACATATGGACAAATCATCCAATTCAGGCCACATTAAAGTTCACAGATTTTGGTAAAGTGGTGACTTAATTATATTAATTTTATGGCAACAGTTACTCATCTTGTTTTGATAAGTGACAATTAAACTACAGTAAGCAGTGCATAGTTATTTAAATTTTAACCAAGGTGCAAACTATGTCAAGCAAACAATTACAATCGTCATGTTAAGATCTTCGAAGTTGTACCGTTACAGTAACATTTATATAAACCCAATATCTGATCACAGCCAACTACACAACCAAGCAGTTTCAGGGTATATGGACATAAAATCTGAGTTACCATGAAAACCCTACCATTCTCTACAACTTCAGACATTGACAGAAAAAACAAATGAAAGGGAAGCAATAATGCATAGTACACACATTGCAATAAATGATTATTCTATTTTTGCATGAAGCGAAGCTGGCTGAATGAGTTTTACCTGTTTAAATGAACTATGGTGATTCTGAAAATGGACGGGAAAGGAAATATTGCATAATCACCACATTGAATAAGATAATTAACCATACCAATAAATCAATACATTGATCAAAAAGGGATTTATACATCACTGGCTTAGAATAAGAAGGTTGTGAGCACCAAATCGATATTTGAGAAAACAAGAAAAAACTGTCTAAAAACTACTCTTTCCTTATGGGAACACATTAGCTTTTCCAACTTAATTTGGTCTACATGACCATGTCTGATTTTCATGAAAATAGGCTCATAAGAAGCACCTTTTGATGCAGATTTCAAATAATAATTATATGTTTCACGACTTTCTAATTCTAAGCCAGCGACACATACATGTTTTTTTTGGAAATTAACATGCAGGGATGGGGAAGTTGAGTAGACATGCCATGATAATATTATATAGAAAGCTTAGGAATTATAACATGTTGTCACTGAAATAGATCCATAAGGAATCTTTATGCTTAAAAGACAGTCAAGTGCACCCATTTAATTTTTTATGCCAAAAGGCCCAAACATTATCACTGAGTGAAGTTTACTAGGTTTATAACATGTTGTATAGAAGACAGTGTTTGTATGGGAGTATGTGAATCAGAAACATTAAACTTATCATAACTACACTATCACTTGTAACTGAAGTTATCAGTATTGAATCTTGAAACATTTCATTAAAATTTGACCAAGGTGTTACTCATGAGGTATAAATATAACATCTATGTATAATTATGTTGCATATTAAATATAACTGAACACAAAAAGTGGTGGAAATGATGACTGTTCAATATGCATGGTCAGACATAAGTATACCACTATTGTTCTACTAACTTGAGCAACAACCCCTTCAAAATTTCCCTAAGCTTATATTCATCATACATTTAACCTCTGTAGAGCAATAACCTCCGTACAATGGCCAATATTGTTAGCTCCCAAAGGCTGTTACTCTACTGAGGTTGTACTGTATGTTAAAGAACCTTAGTATGCGATAGAGCCATTTAATTACCTTGATGTCCTCAAAACTGCTGAGTCTTTTCCGGCTCCTTTCTGGTGTTACAGGGCCTCTTTCATCCTGTGATCTCGCATGGTCCCAATCTCGCCCCATATCAGTGCTGCCCTTACTATCACGTCTCTCTCTAGCGTCACGTTCTGGTGTTGTACTCCTTTGACCCTTTTGATGAATAAATTGTTAATTTAAAATATCGACTTTTTTGAACAATATTAACTCTTTAGTCTATACACCCTGCATGGTACATTCTGGCCCCTATCTCCCGAAGTACCTCAAATACAAATCTCAGCTCAAATTGAGATTTTACTCAAATCAGAGTCTAAATTTTAAATAAATCTGAAGTTCAAGCGCTTGAATGTTTACTGACATCATCTCAGGTTACAACAGGTTACAGGATATAAATTCAATAATATGCGCATTTAACTTTGTGCTTTTTGTCAACATGTGCAGGCTTAAATGCATGGATTTCTAGTCTTTGGATGAGTGAATCACCTATTTATAGGCAATGTCGGCTTAGTTTATATTATGCATGAATTTATCTTGAAGTTACCTTTGTTCTAGATTTCTGCTTAGCTGCTTTCTTTTCTTCAGCTAACATTGCTTTCTTTTCTTTGTCAATTCTTTTCCTTTCTTTTTCTTCTTCCTTTTTTCTTCTCTTTTCATCCTCTTTTTCCCTCTATTATTAAATTCAATCATCAGTACATTGTGTTATCAAATAATAACTGAAAAATTATTTAATTTCAACAGAACATAAAAGCTCCGCGAGTCGCATGTGTCGCCTGACGACATGCACATTTGTCATGGAAAACTATCCAGTATTTGGCTCAGATCCATTTTACTCACAAGAGTTCTCTAGACATTTGAACTAAAAACGACAAAGTGATGCTCTGGACAAAAACATGTCCTGATAGCTCTGGACAAAAACATGTCCTGATAAAATCAATCAAAAGGGAATCATTCAACACTACACAAGCTAGAGTTATGATTCTTGCGAACTGTACTTCATGTCACAGCAAGAAACATGCATACCAATTTTGGTGTCATTCATACTTATGGTGACAAAGAAATGGACAAGATAAAATCAATCAAAGGGAAATAATTCAAAAATGGCACAAGGTAGAGTTACTGTTCTTGTGTACTGCACTTGGACTTTTGTTAAGAAACATGCATACCAAGTTCGAAGTCATTCAACCTAATGGTGACAAAGTTATCCTCTGGACAAGAAATGCTCTAATTATATCGATCTAAGGGAAATAATTCAAAAACGATGCAAGGCAGAGTTATGGTTCTTGTGCACTGCACTTCTGCTTATTGCAAGAAACATGCATACAAAATCTTGAGTCATTTAAACTATAGGTGACGAAGTTATGCTCTGGACAAGAAATGCTCTAATTAAATCAATCAAAGGGAGATATGCGCTTTAGACTTAGTGAATATAAGAGATTAAAAAACCTGTACCTAAACTTTAACAAAAGTGTTACGCCGACGCTCGGGTGACTGCAATAGCTCCCCTTATTCTACGAATAGTGGAGCTAAAAACTATGCATGGTAGAGTTATGGTTCTTGTGACGCCGCCACAGCCGCCGCCGACGCCAAAGTAATACCTATATGCCGCCTTTTCAGGCGACACAAAAATTCTGTGGTTTTGGTGAAAAAAATATTTTGTACGGATGCTTTTCAAGGATTTCTGATTTAAAAAAGAATAGCATATATATTGGTGTAATTATTTGTTGGGGATTCGATTTTGTGGTTGAATTAGCTTAATTCAATGACAGTTTTTAATGTTCATACCTTTATTCTTTCCTTCTCATGTTTAGCGTATGCTTTCTTCTCCTTGTCCGACATTGCTGATGGTGGAGGTCTGTTAGATGGTAGTACAGTATAGTCCTGGTCTATCACTTCTGGTGTCATTGGTCGACTGTCTGGCTCCTTGAAACAATGAGGTTAACGGTAATATAGGAGCAATGATTAATCCATATTCAAGTACGAAATCAATATTGTTTTGTAGACAGCTGCAAATATGCTGCTGAGTTGTGTTGAAATGTTTTGTATTTGGTTATTGTATCATGTCGATACGAGGGCCCAGCAATAATTTTGTGAACTACTTTCATGTTATGAGTTTAAGTAGTATATAGCATACTAGTGACCTCTACTCTTTTCTGAAGTAACGTCCCTTGCATAGTTTGCGTTAATTCCACCGCTAAACTGGACAATGTGATACACGCCATCACGTGACATGGAACACAAAATTCTATTTACCGCGCACTGCATCTCTAGGGACTGGTATTGTATCACGCAGCCTATATATTTGAGATTCGGAAATGGCCAGAAGAAGCTAATGCCAAATCTAGGTTATATGATGGGTGCAGTAACAGTTACTGTTGTTTCACCAGAATGATTTCCCGAGTAATGTATCAAACTTATAACGAACGCTCAAGATATGACTTCAGAATATTGATATGACATCATTTATTGTGACGTCATCAATCACTGTTTATCATGAATAGTAGGAGAACAATTCACCTTTGACCATGAAAAATTTCATTAAGCTATGTCAAAGCGTTATGAAATAGTGGAATTAGTTCACAAAATTGTTGATGGGCCCTCAAATTTGAGGGTTATATGTTATCTTGGAATGTAGATATTTCCTCTGAGTTAGATAACATCATTTGATATCATTGTTAATGTGTCCATGCATATACCTGATTTTATCTTAATGTGCAACATTATTATATACAGACTTTTGTTAATCTGGGGTGCTATTCAATATTGATCTTATTTAATTGGAGCAGAAGGAGAGCCATTCATAGCACTTGTTACTGACCAGGGTACTGTTTTTGGATAATAATCAAAGCATTTGTTTCGTTTTGCTAAGATATTTTTTCTCATGTTTTGTTGTAAGTATTGGCGTAATTCTACGCAAGGTTGGAGTAAGCTTAAATAGCAAATATGAACGTAGTGAGGAGTTTTTGCCACGCACTGTTGATTTTCGACCGTCACTTGTTGTTATAGACTGTGATTAGAAATATAAACCTGTTTAATCATCAAAACTTATCGAACTTTTATGTATATTCATTCACTCTGGTTCCCGTTATATTGGTAATATTGTGGCCCGGTCTACGTTCAATATTCAATATTTTTACGTAAATGTATGCAACAACTTGCGATCGATTAGTTAAACACACTTAAGGATTTGCGTAAGTGACAAATATATGCGTAAACTTACGCGACATTTACGCAATATTAGTAAAACAGTACCCAAGAGTTTAGTATGGTGTGATCTGATTGGTTGTCCTTATCCTTAAGACAAGTAAGATCAATATTGAATACCATCCATGATCTAAAATGATGGAAACTGTTATCCAAATTATACTGGCAATCCTCATTTTAACTTTAGAAATTTGAGACAATATTTTTAATTGACTCATTTGTGCAGTGAGTAAAGTCATGTAAGAGACCTGATGTTTATCGACCATTTTTCAGTCAGAGTAGTGTGTGTATACATGTATGAGATATGATGTTTTTTCATTGGGGATCATAATATTTTTCGACTATTTTTCAGTCATATGATTGATAGTCGACCAAAACAGTTTTTCAACCAGTGTACTACCTGCTCTTCAGCATGCAAGCAAATTAATATGTCTTCACATTTTGAGGGTGTCCAAAAAGAAAGGATACAGTTTCAGTGTTATCAAATATCTTCATTCTGATATCCTATAGAAAATTTGCACATGTGTAGACAAAAGATATAAGTGTTTTCTGGAACTGGTTTTAAGATTATAATATTTTTAAAAAAAATGTAAATTTACTGAAATTACCTTATTTTGCCCATGACATCTATTCACTAATTTATAACGTTCTCAAGATGTCCACCCTTCTTAGGTTTCCCTTCTTGCACTTCTTTTAAACTATCGATAAATTTGCAAATGTGTCTAAACTGATCTTCTTACCTTCTCTTTTGATGTTACCGTAAGCATTGACGTGTCTGTTGGCTTTGTGCTGTACACTAGCGATTTCACATAGCCCCACAAGATGTCGCAATGATTTAGATCCGGGTGTGGGCGGGCAATGTCAAACTACAGTGGTATTTCCTGGAAATTACATTGGATCCAACTGTTTCAAGGAATTCATCCAACCCCTTATGTACATTGTGTGGCCCTTGCACATGTTGCATGAACTATGTATCATTCAAAACAATAAATCACCTGCGGTGTTTAGGAATGAGCTGGTTTAACAAAGACAAGTAATGGGTTGTGTTTATTTCTTTCTATTGTTCTATCTGAACCGCTAGTGTACAGTCTAAAGCCAAGGGACACATCTATGCTGCTGAGGAACATCAAAAGAGAAGGTTAGAAGATCAGGTAAGACACATGTGCAAATGTAATTTATAGTTTCAAAGAACGAGTGCAAGAAGGGTAATGTCAGGAAGCGACATGCATCTTGAAAACGTCGTGAATTACTACAAATGACGTTACAGACAAAATAAGGTTATTTTAGAAAATTGACATTTTTCTAAAAATTATTCGGGTTATAAAACTTAAAAAAAACTTACATCTTTTGTGTTTACATGTGCAAATTTTCGTGCGATAGCAGATTGTACGGATTTGATAAATACACCCTGAAACTGTATACACATGTACTTTCTTTTTGGACACCCTGTATGATTACTTTTGTTTTGTTACATAATTAAGCGGTGGTATTTGTCGACAAATGTGTGTATAGTAAATATTGAAATATGTATACGAATGTAGTACAGTATAATCTCTGTAGAGCAACACCCTTAAAATAGTGTTGGATAGATGTTGTTGCTCTATAGGGGGCCGCTCTGGAGAGGTTGTACTGTATAATTATTTAGTATCTATAGAAGCTACCAATTCTGTTAATAATAATTCTCTGTCTATGCTGTTGAAATTTTTTTAACAATGCATTAATTCTACAGGAAATTGTCACAAATTATCTTCCTTTATAATTGTAGACAAATCAGGAGCTGGTTCCTCAAAAGTTCTGTTTAGGTCACAAACCACTAAATAAAATTGTTCTTTAGCTCAATGTAAAGTGACAATTGTCAGCCCCCGATTATATCATGTTAAAGTCTATGGCCAGTTGACAGACCTATATCATTGAAAAGCAGTATGTTTCAGCTACAAAATAAGACCAAGAAAACAGGGGGTCACGTTTAATATAAGAAAGATTTTGTTCGTCAAAGGCGGTCGACAAATTTTTACTGACGCGCGGACTGATCCAATGTGGGTTTTACCCTTGTCTACTTTCGCTTTGTCACATATGCCAAAATCTCAAAATATTCAAGATGAAACACATTCACTCATTCAACTACATGTATACAATACCTTTAAACTCAATAAGATGATTCTAGTTCCATTTTGTCAAGGCATATCACCATTTCCAGGCAAACAGAAGTTTCTGTAAGGACTATTTGAGTGTATCCGATTTTGGTCCGCGTATACATTTAGTGGTTTATGACCTTTAACTTAACCACCAGTTAATATCTAAACATGCTTTAAGGAACCAGCTCCAGATATATAAATGTGCTTCATGCACTAAATATAGAAACTCAGGAATCTTACTTCCAGACATCTGAGATTGTCTCCCTTTGTATAGCTTTATGAATTTACCTCCCTTTGTGGTTTTATAAGAGTATATACAGAAAATACAAAGGGAAGTAACTCATAAAAATCTATATACAAATGTAAACAAGGGAGACAATTTCAAAAAGAAAGCTTCTTCCATACAGCCAAAATGAGTTATTTCCCTTTAACAGTGTAGAAGCAATCTCCTTTAAAATCACCTTTTACATACCCTTACAGAATCAAAGGAATACTGCAAGATGATTCCAACATTTGTCTAAAACAAATCTACATATTTTTACACCACATTTAACTGAGACTTGTTCATGAGACATTAACACTTGTTCATGAGACATGAACTAGCGTAGGCCCAGAGTCTCAGTTAAATGTAGTCTGACAATTAATACCCCCTCCCTCAAGTTTTGACAGGCAGCACAAAGTTTTAACATCATTGCAATATCATAAATATCATAAAACAATTTCAACAGCATGAAACAGAAATACAGCTGATTATGTTTAGTCCAGTATTAGTGTGCATATTGATTATGATGTTTATAGCTAATTATTCAGTTAATTGAAGGATTGTATAACGTGATTAGTATGATACATTCGTATAAGTGATACAGGATTATATATGATTAGATTGTTATAATTGTGCATGCTATACTGATGTCAGCACAGGGCCACATGCTTGTAGCAGTTAGGTTATAAAATAAACTACAGACACGGTGTTAGTATGGTTAGATTGTTTTATTGAACACAATAGAAACATTATAATATCATAATGATAAATATTTAACAAACAGTCAATGTAGTCGTTGCATCAATAAATATATTAATAAAGGTGGTTTCTCATGTAAAAAAAAACAACAAAAAGTAAGCATCACAATAAACATGCACTCGGAATGGACTAAACAAAACCAAACTGGCAAATAATTAGCTACATTTCTATCTACAAAGAGTAATCTCCCCTGATAAAAAGGGAAATCACTCTTACAGTTAATTAAGCATTGTTGAGTAATCTCCCCTGATAACAAAGGGAAATCACTCTTGTGGTTAATAAAGCATTTTTAAGTAATCTCCCCTGATAAAATGGGAAATCACTCTTACAGTTAATTAAGAATTGTTGAGTATTCTCCCCTGGTAATAAAGGGAAATCACTCTTACAATTATTAAGCATTCTTATTATAGTTAGGCAAGGGAAATCACTCTTGCAGTTAATTTAGCCTTCTTATTATATTGAAGCAAGGGAGGTCACTCAACCAGTTAAGCAGTCATATTATAGTTAATTAAGCTATTTCCAATATCACATATCACATGATGGTTCCAGCTCATTGCCATGGTAACAACATTATTATAGAGACAAATGAATTATATCGAAGAATATACAGCTAAAATCAATGAATCATCAGAGTACAATGTACCCAGCTAATGTAAGTAATCTCTAAAACATCGGTAATTAGTCGCATATAGACTTGTAAAAGTCTTATCTCCCACTTCTTATTTATTATAAAGAGCCAGATATATTTATACAATTCGTCAATTACATATACCGGTACTGGCATGTTTGAAAGTATACTACATGAAAGACTTAGTCTATACATCGAGAGGATGAAATAATTGAAATAAAGGAGAATTATATAATTCCAAGTAAAATGGTGTTTGACTGATTCCTGTTCTATAAATGAAAATTATATTTGGCTTATATTATGGCTAAAGGATTAAAACTCAAACCCAACAAATATGACTCACATATTTAAATGGCACATACAAAATTATTTAAATGAGCATATTACAAATGAATTAACACTATGAACTATAACCATTCAAGTTCGTTTTTCTTAAATATCTGTAACTTTTTTTGGCCATAACATGCAAGTGTTTACTTTAGGTATGCTACTGTTGTAAGGTCGTTTGTCATGTACGTGATTAGGACAATGTAAATGTCAAGCTACCAGCATGTTTGCTTAATAGAAATATCATATATCAAGACTTATATGACGCAGGTCAAGAGGTCAGATGCCCAGACATTGTGGTTACAACTAACGACAGCTGTGTAGATAAAGTTACACATATCTTATATTTTAAAACAAAGCTCTCCCAGCTATATGTATTCTATAAGATCTTAGATGCATACTTTTTAAAGTAGCTGTATTTGCTATATTGCTAGCAATTTCTTGAGTGTTTAGGGTCTTGAAACAGGTGTTTTTATCAACTGAGATGGGGGAGGTCTGTAATATTAATATTTGATCATGTTGGAACTAATTTGGTAGAACTGTTAGAAGTCATAATGTTTTGGTGAAAACAGTTAAAACTGCATGATTTCAAAGATTTTCTTCTTGGGGAAGATACTTTATTATGGTAATATATTTTTAAAACAAAGCTCTCTTAGCTATAATAAGGAGCATATTTTGAGTAGCTATATTTACTAGCAAAAGTAGTTTTATGATTGTTCAGGATAAATCTGGTGTTTAACAACTGATGATGGGGCTCAAGCACTGTATTGTTGGGGGAGGGATATTGATACATTGATACATCGATATTTTGATAGATTGATAGCAATGTTACAAATAAGTAAGACATAAAGTTTTTGGGAAAACAGTTAATTTTTAACTGCATGATTTTAAAGATTTTTTTCTTGGAGAAGATACTATATTAAGGCCCCTACTTATAATCGAAGTTAGATAAGCCCTGGAAATATACTATATTCTACAGTTTCTATAGCAAGCAGCCCAACCCACTATCTATAACATAATATTATGAGTATATAGAGGTATTCAGCAAATAAATACATCAAAATCAACAGAACAACATAATGACACAAAAATAAACAGGCAAGCACAGTAAATAGTGATTTATGAACAATAGAAATTTTTCATAAAAATGTTTAGCCGAGTAAAAATGGCACATTTCTTAAATGTTTGGCTTTTATCAGCGTCACGTTCTGTTGATTTAATTGGTAGTATAATATGGAGATATTGACCAGATCCTGACCTTTATGCATGAATATAGTACAAGGTTATCTTGCATTGACTATGTAAATTTCTGCAGGCAAATCGTGCAGTATTAGTCCTTTATATACAAGATTTGTGTTTGTATTACACCTCGGGTGTCTTCGTGATAAAACCCGCTTACGAAAACATACAACTGGGGTTATAAATGTAGACAATATATCAGCTGTTAAATTATGCTAATAAAAGGTTGAGGATCAAGTCAAATTCTCCGTATTAAAATGATATGATAAAGATAATCAACATGTTATACATATTACAGGGTAAAACTGATCAATATTCATTGGAATTTTCATCAACGAAAAAGTTGATGTAAATTGACCACATTAATTTATTGATCTCATTAATATAATATTATATATTGAGCACACATTCTAAACAAACTTCTTGTAAACGGCCTGTGTTTCTTCAACAGCGAAATATAGAATATTATTTTACTTAAAGGCATATTCTATAATTTTAGAATTAACATTCTTTTCAAAATTTCAGTATTTTATATAAATATGTTAGATGCAAAAAAGTGCTGAAACGACAGTTTATTATCCAAACAAGAAAATATATAATAAATATAAGTTATGTTTTATACTCAGACATTTTGTATCAAAGTAAAAAGAGTTTATGATGAAGTTCTGCTCAGTATATCAGGGGTTTCACTTGTTTCTGAATCTGAAGGGTCACTTTGATTTCTTTTCTTAATTTTACCAGTTTATAGACAAAATACCCCCCATTTTAAGAAAAATTTACCCTTCAAACAAAATTTGACTTTTTGGAAATTTTAAGTGTCAAAACCCCTACTCCCGAGTCAAATGGAACCCCTTGTATAAGTTAATACTACATGTCAGTCAAACAACAACTGAGCGTAACATGTATATTTTCTGATATGTATATATCAAAAGCACGCAATTTATTACAATAATAAAACGTCTCATGTATGATTCTCACTCTCCCAGATCATTCAACACGTCTAAACATCTTCACTCAATCAAACTCAGTTAAGCTTGCGGTAAATTCCATTCATGCATTCAGATCCACAAGACATCCGATGATTTCTTAAAATTCAAACCCATCATATTGAACACGCTTTTTCATGCTGTTTTGGGGTTTAAGTAGCAACACAATTACCTTTAAGTAAATTTAATTTAAGTAAATTTAATTAACTGTAAATTCAACCTTTGTCGTTTACATTGGAATCATTGACGCATTGTCTTTCAGGCTAGTAAATAAAGTTACCAGTTTACGAGGGCGGCTTTCAGCAATTCAGCCGATATAAGCTGTGTACAATTAAAGGCACTTTGAAGATTGCAGTCAAAGATAACATTACATGTATCTACATTACATTAACATCTTACAATAATTAGGACCAAATCATGTTACATATAAAAAACTTTATCACAACAATGATTTACTCAATTTTAAGACCTTACTCATGTAGTGTTTGTTTTTTATCATATATATATATAATGATTATTCACTGCTTACAAATGTATCATAAATAATGAAAGGACACAATAAATACTGTGTGTGTTTAAATTCCAGGCATGTACGTGTATCGCAACATATGCATATTATTATTTAAAGCAGACATTGTCACGCTTGCAGTAATTAACATTTGATTTATATTAAATGCAACAATTTTAGGAGGTGTGGTAAAATTATACTCCTGTCAAATCATTTTTCAGTATATTTAGTTTGGTACATTTTTTTCAACATATTTAGTATGCTATTTTCAACATATTGTCAGTATGTTATATATTTTCAACACCTTTTTAGTATGTTATGTATTTTCAACACGTTTGCAGTATGTTATATATTTTCTACATATTTAGTATGTTATATATTTTCAACATATTTAGTATGTAATGTCATGACATCACAGTTCATAGTATAAATGTAAACCAGTACATGAATAGTTAACAGTGTAATTAACATGTTGCTGTGTATTGCACATTGTTCAAGATAAGATGTAATGGATAATTAAAATTTAATTGGCAGGACATGCACACTAACTGTATCACCTTTTGAAGCATGCAAAACACATTGATTATAAACAAGACCAAGGTGACTTATGTTAGCATATGATTGATATAAAGATCAATGCATTGAGACATCTAGGTATAATTGGGTAAAACATCATGGATATAAATTCATCACAGACAAATTGGACAAGATTTTGTGACATGTACCGGAACACAGGGAAAACACAGGGATAAACGGGGAAACAGGTTTATCATTGATATTCCCAACCCCCCCCCAAGTTAATCATTTGTATAAACATGTTTGTATGCAAGTTCATATGTATATTACCAGTAATATCAACTAAGACACCAAAGTGTAAATGTATCTACAAGATCAACGCAAGTTTAGGTTATCATGATTCTACAAAAGACTGGTATTTTGACCTTTACGGAGCTTTCATCAGGGTACATAAGTCATGAAAAAATATTACGGAAGTATGAAAACCTGGTACTTTTAGTTATGTGAACGTGAGCTAAATATAGAATAAATGTTGTAAGTATAAATAAGCACATGGCACAGAACAGAATTTATGTAAAGGGATTTCAATTATGTATTATATTGATATATATTTTATAATTTTATCATTACAATTATGTGTGAAAGAGTTACATGTCATGTATAGAAAATATGAATGTGAATAATATGTTTTGTGTGTATAAATAATGTTAGCACATATAATTGTATGTTGTCAGAGTTGTATAATAAAATATTGCACATAGAAAGAAAATGTTGTATATGAAAATATATAATAAATAAGTCAATAAAATTACACTATTGTATAATATGAATGCAGTGTATAGAGACGAGAAAAGAAAGACATATAGTTTAAATGAGACAATGAAATAAGTTTAATATTTACAGAAATTACACCTCATAGAATGAAATGTGAGTATATATATGGTGGGCGATGTGTATTTATTGGAGTTTTAACTTTTTAAAAGTTTTTTTTTATAATTAACATTATAATAAATTGATACATAAGTGACACCTGTATACACCTGTATAATTAAACATAATTAACAGTATTAAATACAACACTTATAAGTATTGATTTAATGTTTTTTACATAAATTTAAATTGAAAGTTTAAAAATTCTATTATTTTACCCATGAACATTTTGGCATCATAAAGGTTCTCAAAGACAGGTATCAATACATTACTTATGGCAAGATTTATACCAGCTAACTATGGTTTTCAATGAAGCTTCATCACAGTTTAGGCCCTTCAGACAAAACTGTCAGAACACTTAGGGTCAGAATTGTACTGTTCGAAATGCCAGGGGGCCAAAGGCCAATGTAAAGATTTTAACCCATATATGGTAAAATGAAGACAAGCACGGCACCAAGTGCAATGGCTGCCACAGTTTGTACAATTATCATAGCTTCATCAGAATGGTTCAACTGATCAATACAGGGAAGCTGTTCCTGCATGATGACTGAGTATACATTGTCTTCAGCACTTAACTCTGGGACCTCTGGATCACCAACAGTGTCCAGCTCACCATCGACAACACTTTCAATCTCCCTAGTAACATGGTCAGTCTCTCTATAAGATTCAGACTTTATTATATCATCACCAGTACTACATGTATCAGTGACCAGCACTCGAGGTATATTAGCATGTGTATATTTCTGAGATTCTGCATCTGCTCCTTGTTTTATCACACCTCCGCCAACATTGTTCATACATAGAGTCCAATTTTTCTCAAGTTTCGCTTCTGAGTCAAAACTGTCCTCCTTTGTTAAAGGGTTTGTGTTAGCATACTGAAAAGGTATGTTAGCATGATGTGCCTGCCATACGAACTTCTGTGAATCATATTCTATAATCTGCTTGTCCTTTAAGCTGCTCGGTGGTAACTTAGCAACCTTAGCAATGCCATGTGCTCCTTCTTTATCAGAGTTTGTACACATGAGTGGAGTGAATACAGACTTCTCAATGGTCTGCTCCTTCACCGATTCAGTATCACTGTCTTCAGATTTTACATCATTATCACAGGCAGACCTTGCATCATGTGACACATCAGATGTGTTACAAGTACCATCAGTGCCAACACAAACACCATCAGTGTCAACACAAACACTATCAGTACTAACTTCATCAGTGCCAACTCTAACACTAGCAGTCCCTAGTGTTTCTTCGTCATCATTATCTGTCACTTTATTTTCTATTAATTCACCATTATGGTCAAACTGACCCTGTGTTGTCTGTCGAGTCAAAGCATTTCTACTGTGACTCTTTCTAACAATATTGATAGACTTTTGTAAAATTTCATGTTCAATGTAATCATCAATGTCCTTGCCCAGGGTCTCTGCTGTGTCACGACCTTGGATAGGACCAAGAGGATAACACACAGATTTTTGGAACACTTCTTCAACTGGTATACTGGAACTAGGACCATTAGTTTCACCATCACCTGCTGCAGTATCAGCCTTAAGTTGACCATACAATGTTTTATCACAATCAGAAGTTTTTCCTAAACTTGTATCAGTCTGAGTTTTACGATTATGGTGATAATGAATTTTGACATTGTTCAATTTGTACTCGGTAACATATTCGTAGGTAACAGATTTAATGGTTGGAGATTCCGAATCTGAGTCATCGTTCATGGTAAACGTATATTTCCTTACTTCCTCAGGCAGCTTTGTGTTAGATGTACGACATGTTGCTGATGTGTTACTGGGCGTTGTATCATTCTCACTGTCAAAATGCTTTCTTACACATGCTTGTTCTTCTGGTACTGATTTATCAAATCTGTTCAAGTCTCTAGATCTGTCAGTGTCAGATTGTACAATGTATGTATCACCTTGTACCATAGTAGGTTCAACATCTGCAGTTGTATTATCAGAATGGTTAAGGTCACGGCATACACTATCATGTATAGGAATTTCAGAATGGTTTGGGCCATGGGGCTCAGTAGCATGTACAGGATTATCAGAATGGTCAAGGTCACAGGAATGGTTTGGGCCATGGGATACACTAGGGTCTACATGCATACTGATTAGAGTGGGAGAATCACCTCCGAGATTACTATAATGAGATAAGGGAGTATTGTTAATGAAAGGCATGCTGGTTTGTAACTCGGTTTCAGTAACATCAGCCAAATGAGGTTCATCACTTACTTCCATAAATGGCTTATCTGTGACAACAGTTGAAATCTGAGACTCAGAAGAAGCAGTGTTAGTGCAAGCTGGTTTGTCAGGTAAAGGTACACTAGGTCTGTAGGATGGAAGGCGCGAGCCAGTTAGATCAGTGTTGTCAACAGCAACAGACTCACCAACAGATAGATCAGTGTTGTCAACAGCAACAGACTCACCAACAGATAGATCAGATATATTAGCAACAATAGGTTCACAAATCAGGATCTGTTTCAATTCTGCTGAACAGGAGGAGGTATAGTCATGTTGATTCTCACTTGAAGTATATTCAGGCTCAATATGCTCATCAAAATGGGTTTGAAAATTTGCTGAGCCTACATCAGAATATTTGTGAAAATTGTGCTTTGCACTTGAAGAAAAATCATTTTCGCCATAGTTTGTAAAACCTGCAGGTGAAGTTAACATAATGGTTGGTATACTAGTAGCCTGACAATCATCTGTATGAGAAGCCATTGCTTCAACATTGGTGGTCATGGTTACACCACTTGTGTCAACATTGGTTGTCATGGCTACACCACATGTGTCAACATTTGTTGTCATGGCTACACCATGTGTGTCAACATTAGTTGGCATGGTTACACCATGTGTGTCAACATTAGTTGGCATGGTTACACCATGTGTGCCAACATCAGTTGGCATAGCCGGATTTATATCACACGCATCATCATCAAAGTGTGACCTTCTCCCTAGAACAGGTTTGACAATTCTTGGAGCTTTCTTCAGTTGAGTATTATCATTGTTTGATCTGAGTCTACCAGATTGACTCATCGTACCATCTGTCCCACTATCATTATCATCAGCCTGTTCAGTCATGTGTTTACTATCATCAGTCATGTGATTATCAAAACCACTCGGTTTGGATGAGAACAGACCATTTATAAAATCTTCAATATATTTCATTCCATCATCTTCACTCTCCTGCTTCTTTCTTCGATTACCTGGAAATTTAAGTTTGTCTATATTGTTACTGGATTTGTAAACTGGTAAATTTTCTTCAAATTTTACTCGTCTACCAATCAACGACGGTTCACTTTTTGATCTTCTTTTCAATGTAGGTTTGTCTGGAATGTATGGGGTGTCATCAATAACATCAGGTACTTGGTCAGTAAGGATGTCACCTATTCTATGTGGATGTAGTTTACACATACCACTCCTAGATCTCTGAAAATTACATTCACATAATATAGAGGCATTATCTATGTCCCTACCTACATTCATATTGTAAGATGTAACATCTTCAAAGCTGCAATCAATGGCAAAATGTTTGTCACCATCTGTGGAGTCACCATACATATAACTACCACTAGTCTGACAGATATCTGGATCTAATGGTGCTGTGAATCCAGGCATCTCAAAACTTGCCAATTCTATTTCATCACCAGAGTCAGAATCTGTATCAGTTGGTTCCGAATCGGATTCTGAATCAGAACTACTTCTACGTTGATAATCAACACAATACATCTCAGTCATTTGTTTCTGCAATGCCTCCTCATCTAATGCAACATTACCCAGGCCTAGAGATGTCAGTTTAGACTGCAGATCTAGCTCCTCAGGTTTAAAACTTTGAGATATCAGTTTGGACTGCAGTTCAGGCTCCTCAGCTTTATAACTTGCCTTTAATGATTCTACATTCACATATATATGACTTTCAGAATCATTCTCATTCAACGATTGACCTTGAGCATTGCATGCATCTAGACTTTTATCTCTCATTTGTTCTTCATCGACAGGAGAGGCAACATCATGATTGTGTACTTCAGAATTTTCCAAATCTTTTATTATTATTGGATCAGAATAATAATTGTCTTTCATTGAATCTTCTTCATGACTGTCAATGAGTGTATTATCATCTAGATCATCATGTACAATTATAACATCTGTTTCAATAATGGTACTTTTATGTTCAACAAAACCAGCATTATCTTGTGTTAGGTGATCTTCCACAAGCTTGCCGGAACCTGATGTTTGATACCTGTTAAGTTGTTGTGGTATTTCACTGCTTGTATCATTTCCTGCTTCATGTTTGGGAGTTTCTTCAACTTCGTGTTCAGTGATTTGGTTTTTATCAGATCCCCGATCTTTGTCTCTTTTTAAGAAATCAACATCCTCTTCAACGTCTGCAGTCTTACCTTTGGAATATTTCCAAACGCGACGACAAAGCAATTCCATTTTAGGAGCCTGATCAGCTTTATCAGACACAGTTTTACTTGTATCATCACCAGTTTGTGAATTATTTTCAGTCTTTGTTAAATTTGAATCTAGACAAGAAATGTTACTGTTTTCATTTGTGACAATTTCGACAGCTTTTGGCTCAAAATCTAAAACAGACACGGTATATTTAGACTTCTTTTTCTTTTTGACTGGTTTAGCTTTAGTGGTATGTTCTGGTTTAACACCTCCATGAAGCCAACCAGCAGGACAAGGGTTCAGCATATGTATAACACCTGGGGACACTTTTCTACCCTTAATATGAGATATTGTTTGACTGGTAGACAAACTAGTAATACTATCAAATGAGCTGTCTGTATCTGCATTACTACTTGGTACTACTGACTTATCCTCAAGACTTTCAGCAGGCTCTCTACTGCCCATACCAAGTTTACCAGTTGGTACTGCTGACTTATCCTCGAGTGTCTCAGAAGGCTCTCTACCATGTAGCATTTTAACTGAATTGTTATGTACACCTCCATTCAAACTTTCCAGGTTGGTAAACCTACTAGTCTGTGAAGTGTTTCCAGAAAGTCTTTCTGAACTTGAATGTAATTGGTCATTAAACTTGGGTTTAAGATTACCTGCGATAATAGTTTTCTTTTCATGTAAGGGCAGTGGTTTATTATTGTGTTGATCCTTGTTTACACCAATATTATCAGACTTCTTGCAGTCGGGTTTTGTATTATCATATTTTGTGGACTCTTCAGTTGTGATACAATCTCCTATCACTTCCATATCTGCATTTCTAAGAATTTCACCAGGGTCACTGTGCAATGTTTTACTACCATTTGCCAAATTAGGGACAAACACTTTGCTTCCTTTAACCAAAGGAGTTGTGTTCTCCTCAAAGGAAGGTTTAGACTGATCTGAAAAATCGAGTTTACGTTTCACCATACTTCTATTTTTGTTTGAAGAACTTGTGTTGCCAGAAAATTGTGTTACATTAGTATTAACCCTGGGAGTCAAATCAGTTTCTTTGCCAAGCTTATCATCAACAAAAGGTACTTTGTCTTGTTTAGTGGCATCAACCTTTAGATCTAAGCTTTTCTCATGGGAGATTTCATCAACTGAGTTGAAGGGAGTCTTTGTTGTTTTAGTAATTTGTTCAAGTCGCCTTTGTCTATTTGTCTGAAGAACTGAAATATCATCAGGGCACTTTAAAGGTTTAAAAAAATCCATTTCAATGTCTATGCTTGTTTCTGTTTTCGATAGATCAGTTTCTTTATTTTGAGATCTTGGTTTTAGCATCACAGGCTGCTTTCTGTATGGTTCTTCATCAAAACATTCCAGAGCAAATGTCTCTACACGCTCATCTTTATGTACACGTTTTGTATCACTAACCTTGCTTATATCAATGCTATCACAGTTACTAGAATTGTTAACACCACTAGACTTTTTATCATCAGTACTACTTTTCATACGAGGGTTTAAGATCGAACCACCCTTTCTCATTCTCTTCTTAACAACATTTAATGGGACTCCTAACAAACTTCCCTTGTCTGTTTTTATGTTGATAGGTTCCCTCACATCATCAGGTGTGGGAGGTTCAAAATCACTTGAATCAGTAGAGACTGTACCAAAGCGTTCAAGTACATCATCAGCATAATCGGTCCAATCCGAAGGAATGTTCATATCTTCACAGAGATCAGCTTTCACTGATGGTATCACAGTATGATCATCACAATCATTCAGTATATTAGCACCAGAAACCTCGGAGATAGCAGACACTGTACTAGTAACTTCATACTGGGAGTTCTTGTCAAACTTTCTGTGTTCATCAGCCATCTTAGCAATGCTGTGTTCATCTGCAATCTTAGCATCCCCACCATTAAATGACTGGCTTGAATCAAAAGTCAACTGATATAAACTTGACAGAGATGTACTCATAGGACCCCTTGTTTCATCTTTACTCTCAAGATTGTTAGATTCCCCTTTACTCATGTGATCCCTAGTTTTATTATTTACATTATCAGTTTCTGGGTACTCAACGTCCAGAGCTGAAACATCATTCCCTGAATCACAACCACCACATGAAACATTATGTACAGAATCATTATCACCTAATGATGACAATGACAGGACTTTAATGGACAAAGCTCTATATTCATCATTATCAGAGATAAACTTTGGCTCGTCTGTGTCACAGTCACCTTGCCCTATAGTACCAGCTTCATATAAACTTCCATTATTCATTAATGGAAAACCTGACAGTTCTGAATGGGGTTCTACAGTTTTAGTAACAGCTTCATTTAAACTTGCATTGCTAGGCACATTTGGTTCATAACTCATTATTGGAAAATCTGACAGTTCTGAACATGGTTCTACAGTTTTAGCAAACAAACTACATTCTCTGGATTGTGCATCGTAAGGCGTGGGGTTAGTCCTTTGTTCATATTTGAAATCATTTTCTTTATCAAGATTAACAGGTGAATTTAATTTCTGTTTGGCCTTTTCGTTTACTTTTTCTGGAGTCAGAATATACATCTTCAATTCTTCCTTTAAATCCCTAGGGGACAAATCACTCTGTTCACTTAAATCAGGACTGTGTTTAGTTTTTCTTGATTTATTAATTTGGGCATAAAGTGGAGCATTTGTTCCTGATTTAGGTTTTTCGCCTGAAGAATTTACCCTTACATTGTCATTAGTTTTGGTGGTTTTATCTTTAGTAGGAACAGACGTAGATATAGAAGACGTTTTATCTGTTTTTACATCTAGTTTTACATTTTTACTAACATTAGTTTTCTGGTTTTCTGTGAAATATTTACTTTTCCTGCCTTGAATTTTACGTGCAGGAGGCTCTGACACGAGAGGAGGCCCTGGTACTCTATCTCTGTTTTCTGATAGAATATTTTCAGTTCTTGTTTCATTACTGTTCTTGCTCTGAAACTGTCTAGCTTGTTCTTTAACCTCACTTATTTCAGCATAAATATTTTCATTTAATGGGTTTACATGTTCTAAAGGAGCATCAGTTATTTCTGAATATACAGCATCTACAGATATGCTATGTGATAACTGGGTCAGATTATTACCAGTTTCCGTATCATTCAACAGATCATACTCACTAGCTCGTCTTTCACCTAACTCGCTTACTACAGCCTCACTAGCATCATATGTACCATGTGACAGTATGGATTCAGCTGATGATGCTGGATAAGAAAATAAATATTTGTCGACTTTATCACCCACACTCCTCCCCTTTCTATCATCACTCACACTCCTCCCTTTTCTATCATTACATACATCGCTATTTACACTAGTACCTTTTCTACCATTATGTACGTCCTTTTCGCTAGTGACTCTCCTCCCTTTTCCATCATCACTCACACTCCTCCCTTTTCTATCATCACCAACATTCCTCCCATTTCTATCATTATATACATCCTTGTCACCACTCTCACACCTACTATTCCTACCCTTATTTACAGGATTTCTCTGGGTATGTACATCCGCTATCACCATTTTGTTAGAATCAGTATTAGAAGCTCTGTTACTAGGGTTACGAGTCAGACAAGTATCACCAACCTCATGTTCGTATCTATCATCATGATCATCGTGATATCTGTCTGGTTCTGGTTCCCGGTCTCGTTCTCTCCGTTCATGCTCATGCTCCGCCTCTTGCTCTGCTTCATGTCGCTTATGTTCCAGTTTACTTTGCATCACCGCAGCCAGTGGTGTAGCTATACCATGCATCTTTTCCATCTTACTTTTCCTGTCTGGAATATCATCAAACGAATCATTCAGAGATTCAGCATGATCTACAGAAACATTGTCAATAGAACCAGATCTAGGAGATGGCCTTGGTTTACCACCACCTGGCTTGGGTGCAACTGGTGGAGCATGTTTCGGTTCTGGCGGAGCATGTCTTGGTTCTGGCGGAGCATGTTTCGGTTCAGGTGGAGCATGTCTCTGTTCTGGTGGACTTCTTCTATGTTCAGGAGCTCTTCTGGGTTCTTCAATTGGAGGTTTGGTTTGAGGAGGGAATGGTTGTCGTCTCATTTCATCCCTCTTATGTTGTCGATCTGCAAACATATTATACACAATTATTAGCAAACTGTTTCAATACAAATACATAGAAAACAAATGGTTTGTAATAATGCATGCATGACAAACATAATTCCATTATACTACAAGTCACTAGGAATTGCAAGCAGTACAGCTGTCCCCTACCAGTTTAAAGCCATGACCTTTAAAATTATTTTCAATTTCAGCATAACAACCACAATTTTGTCAGAATTAAAACATGGGCAAACACTTCTTATTGGCACAAACCCACAAACTAAGTTTCATAAACATAGTTTGAAAACTGTTTGAGTTGTTGCAGGATCCAGATTTTGAACCTTTTTTTCACACTTTCTGTCTCCATAGCAACCACAATTTTTGTCAGAATCAACATATTTTTAAACATACATTATCCCCTTATTGCCCCCTATCCACACACCACATTTCATAAACCTAGCTTGAAAACTGAATGAGTTACGTTAGGATCCAGATTTTTTAAAAGACGGACTGAGGGCAAACGTATAGTCCCCTCCGGTTGAAAACCGGTAGGGGTCTAATAATATCACTAGATCTATATATGTTCAATGTCACAGATTCCAACCTCAAAGGAAAGTATTATCACACAAAGATGCCTGATCTAAACTTTCTTAAACACCAAGTACTGTTAAATTATTAATATTCGGGGGGATGAATTTTCATTAAAATTGCAGATTAACTAGATTGCGAAATAAAATCCCATCGAGTAACTGACCTAAAAATTATTTAACAATGGATTTGTAATTCAGTATTTTAAACCCACAAATTTACGGAACCGCAAAATTACCATTTTACCAATATCTGCAAAAATTAATAGCCGCAAAAATAACTTTACAGTATTAGAAATATGCATGTTTCACCCTTATCATTATTTATTTCAAAATTCTCACCTTCGTCTCGTTTTCTCATGTTATTTGTCCTCCCGCCAAAGGTTCCTCGTTTACTGAGCACTCGGTCGAAATCTGGAGAATCACGATTCTGTTCTGCAACAACTTGTCGAGTTTGAAACTGTGTCCTTCCAGAGTAGCGAAAACGGGAACCAAATCTTGGCATTAAACTGGTGGACTTTTGAACCTCTGGTTCCCTGAACCTGAAGACAAAAATAACAAATAATTTAATAGTAAATCTTCTTATTTTCGTTCAAGGAGTGTTTTAAAGTTTCAGAAATAGAGGCTTGTTGACGTTGGGCCTGGGATTTTCAGACTGCACAATTAGTTAGACAAACAAAGATGTTTTTGACACCTTATCAGCGCAATTATTTTTTGTTTACTTAAGTGACCACTCTCCTGCGATGTCATTAAGGTTTGTTATGCAATGAGATGACCACTCTCCTGCGATGTCATTAAGGTTTGTGCAATGAGATGACCACTCTCCTGCGATGTCATTAAGGTTTGTTATGCAATGAGATGACCACTCTCCTGCGATGTCATTAAGGTTTGTTATGCAATGAGATGACCACTCTCCTGCGATGTCATTAAGGTTTGTTATGCAATGAGATGACCACTCTCCTGCGGTGTCATTAAGGTTTGTTATGCAATGACATGACCACTCTCCTGCGGTGTCATTAAGGTTTGTTATGCAATGAGATGACCACTCTCCTGCGATGTCATTAAGGTTTGTTATGCAATGACATGACCACTCTCCTGCGATGTTGTTGAGGTTTGTTATGCAATGAGATGACCACTCTCCTGCGATGTTGTTAAGGTTTGTTGTGCAATGACATGACCACTCTCCTGCGATGTTGTTGAGGTTTGTTATGCAATGAGATGACCACTCTCCTGCGATGTTGTTGAGGTTTGTTATGCAATGAGATGACCACTCTCCTGCGATGTTGTTAAGGTTTGTTATGCAATGACATGACCACTCTCCTGCGATGTTGTTAAGGTTTGTTATGCAATGAGATGACCACTCTCCTGCGGTGTCATTAAGGTTTGTTATGCAATGACATGACCACTCTCCTGCGATGTTGTTAAGGTTTGTTATGCAATGAGATGACCACTCTCCTGCGATGTCGTTAAGGTTTGTTATGCAATGAGATGACCACTCTCCTGCGATGTTGTTAAGGTTTGTTATGCAATGACATGACCACTCTCCTGCGGTGTCATTAAGGTTTGTTATGCAATGAGATGTTGGTTAACTGTTACTTCATCACTAGAAATGTATGAGAAAAGTGTAAATACTGACATCTTTTTTTCGCATAAGGAATACCAAAACAGAGTACGTGTTTTAAATCAGAAAATAGGATATTTTGTTATATTTCAAATAAAAGGGGAGCAACTTCACTTTAAGTAGAGAACTTGGCTGATATTGACTTACCTAAAGAAGGAATGATGTTCAACGCTAATCTTCCATAATCTCTTAGCATACTTCACAGATTGTAGTTTGAATCCAATCAAGCTAGCAAATGTCTCAAACTATATGAAAAACAAGCAGTAAATAAATGTCTCAAATAAAAGTCTCAAAATATATGAAAAACAAAATTCCACAAAATACGCTTTATGGGGCATGGTGAATGAAAATTAAACAACTTGGCGTTTTTCTCAAATGTATGGCATATATACAGTGCTCTCACTAGACTTTTGGGACTGGGGACAGGGGCCCTCAGGTAGGGGAATTTCGCGTCGTTTTGAAGAAAAAGGGGAATTATGTCTTTTATAAATATCAATACTATTATAAAAGTAATACATATTAACTGAACAACAAGCCAATTTCAAGATATAACAACAGATACAGCAATGGCTGAACAGCAGTTACAAAGGCTCTTTATTGATTTTCCAAAAAAAAAAAAAATAGGGGGAACATGTATATTTATTTAGGAGGGAATGGATTAACAGGTCAAACATCATGGCAAAAAATGATGGTACTTGCAGACAGGTTGTCCCTTTGGTGCAACAAGGTTGTATCTTACTATATAGAGAGATGAAACATTGTTGCACCAAAGGGACGAGGTTTTGCTATAAGAGTCTTTGGCAACAGGTTATTTGATCTATTTTAACAAGCAATCCCTGTTGTCAGGTAATACATTATGGAAACGAATAGTGGTCTTTGCAGACAGGTTTACCACAACAGACTATTTCAAGCAGACGGTCTTCAACACACGTTTCAATGTAAATTGAAACAAGACTGCGTTCAATAAACGCTTATGCCCCCTGTGGAAGCCTTGTCTATAAATAAGTCCAAAATTAGGTCAAGGTGAAGGTCAAAATGGGGTTAGGTGATACAGGTGTGTGGAGAGTGTTCATATACAACATCCATGCAAGTATGAAAGCTTTGTAGCAAGCCATATTAATGCTAGAAGAAACGGTCAATTTGGGTTAACCAGGACGGACGGACGAACGGACGAACGAACGGACGGACAAACAGGTGAATCACTATATGCCTCCCTATCTATCGATACGGGGGCATAAAAATCCATCGAGTGAATGCTTATATTAAGCAGAATAAGTCACTAACTAGAAAGCTTTTGATACAAAAGCATAGGTCTCCAACGAAGGGCCATATAACTCAGGCAACAAAATTATCTTAGAATATGTGCAACTTATCATGGTACCAAGTATTTGTGTGAAATTGTATAGATATAGGAGAGATCATGGTATTCATATGCAAAATGCCACCGGCAATCTATTGGATGAATGAACAATAACAAACCTGCCATTCACCAATAGCTAGCTGGTGGTATTAATCCCTTTGTATACAAACATAATCTCTCCTACTGGACCTTGGGTTAAGGAGAACAAGCATGGACAAACTTTGTAACATTCATCTATCCAGACAGACGTCCAGCACAAAATCAATAATTTTCTCTCTCCAAATATATATTTGGAAAACATAATTATGTGACAACTATTTCAAATAAATACAGGTACACTTACCTCTCCTGGACGGATTTTAATGTAATATTTATGACGTCTGTAGGATATTTTGAGCACTTTAGGCCAAACAAATCTGTTGACTTGTTGCTTATCTTTATATACAGTCAATCCACTAGCACTTACACCAAGTTGTATATCTTTACCTTCAGCATCCTATAAACACAATCAATTAAATCTGAATTATCTCACAAACCTATAAATATAAAAGACATGGAGGCGAACAACCGAACAAGAACGGAAAGAACTCGGATGGAACAGTTTGCCAACAGCCAGGACAGTTGCCAAAGACAGACCACAGTGGAGACGGCGCATCAAGGCCTTATACACCAATGGGTGTGAAGACGATAGGTGAGGTGAGGAGATCAATTACACAACCTTAACCCCACCCGTATATACACAATCAATTAAAACCTAATTATATTACTAACTTATCAACATGTGACTTACTACAGAACATCATAAGAAGTTCTCAGGAAGTGCTTGTTGTTATTGTTCATTAGTCATGATCACCAAGTACTTGATACTGTTTTAATTAATCATTATCACAAACTAATTGCTACTGTTTTAGTTAATCATAGTTGCCTAGTACTTGCTACTGTTTTAATTAATCATTATCACAAAGTAATTGCTACTGTTTTAGTTAATCATAGTTGCCAAGTATTTGCTACTGTTTTAATTAATCGTGATCACCAAGTACTTGCTACTGTTTTAATTAAAAATTATCACCAAGTACTTGAAAGTACTTGCCACTGTTTTTTATGATCATTATCACAAAGTACTTGCCACTGTTTTTCATGATCATTATCACCAAGTGTTTGATACTGGTTTTCATTAATCAATATGATCAAATAAGTGCTTCTGTTTTAATCAATCATTACATGTAACCAAGTACTTGCCACTGCTTTTCATAATCATTATCACCAAATACTTGCTACTGTTTAAATTAATCATTACATGTTCCACTAAGTACTTGCTTTTTTTCATAATCATTATCACCAAGTGCTTGCTACTGGTTTTCATTAATCATTATGATCAAATACTAGCTACTGGTTTTCATTAATCATTATGATAAAATACTTGTTCCTATTTTAATAAATCATTATCACCCAGTACTTGCAACTGTTTTTAATTAATCATTATGATCAAATACTTGCTACTGGTTTTCATTCATCAAAATGATCAAGCACTTGCAACTGTCTCATATTAATCATTATCACCAAGTACTTGCTACAGTTTTTCTTGGAAATCCACAATATTCAAAGAATCAACTAACCTTGGCAGGATGCAGTTCTACTCCATACATAGCCAGTTTCTTGGAATTCTCCAAGAAGTGAACTTCGGCCTCTTCTGGGGTCTCACCTCTGCAATATAGTTAGAGGTATAATGCGCTGTCTTTTATATCATGTTTAGATCACCACAGGTCATACAATAAACATGGTCTGCTTGAACTTTTAGCTGGATGCAGCTATTCCATGCAGTTAAATCATGATACCACTCATTGGAACACAGATTGATTACATGCGGGGATAAATATCAAATTCACTTGCAAGTAGAAACCTCTTGGATAATGTCATCACAGATTTAAAGTATGTTGTTAATTGAACTTTCTCTGGAACATGAATGGTGTACCTTGTTGCACTAAAGAGCTTGTACTGTAAAAAATCTGAAAAACCTGAAATCCTTAAAAATTGACCATGTATATAGGGAAAATAAAGAAAAACAGCCTTTTTGGTACACTCAAAAACCTGAAGTTGAAAACTTTCACCCATGTGAATACCTAATTTATAGAGTGAAAGCATAGTAGAAGAGCTTACCTATGTTGTTTATGTAATTCTGCTATTTTATTGAGAAGTTCTCGATCTTGGTGTGGAGCAAACTGTATATCCTTCAAGTATTTATACCCGCTACCAAACTCCTCCGTATCATAATCACCGAGCTCTGACTGTGCTGTGTACGATCCTAGCAACGTGTAGGTTACAAAAGAACATGGTAATCTGAAATGTTAAATGTAGTTCTAGGTAAAAACAGAACATGGTTTCTAATTAACAAATGAACATAGTAACCTAAAATGTTAAATGTAGTTCTTGGCAACAAAGCAACATAGTAACCTAAAATGTTAAATGTAGTTCTAGGCAACAAAGGAACATAGTAACCTAAAATGTTAAATGTAGTTCTAGGCAACAAAGGAACATAGTAACCTAAAATGTTAAATGTAGTTCTAGGCAACAAAGGAACATAGTAACCTAAAATGTTTAAAGTAGTTCTAGGCAACAAAGGAACATAGTAACCTAAAATGTTAAAATGTAGTTTTAGGTAACAAAGGAACATTATATAAGTAACCTAAAATGTTAAATGTAGTTCTAGGCAACAAAGGAACATAGTAACCTAAAATGTTAAATGTAGTTCTAGGCAACAAAGGAACATAGTAACCTAAAATGTTTAATGTAGTTCTAGGCAACAAAGAAACATAGTAACCTAAAATGTTTAATGTAGTTCTAGGTAACAAAGGAACATAGTAACCTAATTTAAAATGTTAAATACAGTTGCAGTGCAGACCGTTAACATGGGTGAGCGCTACGTAGTGCTTTCCACAGGAAATCCTTGTCTTCTATATTTAAATGAACGGGAGGTAACTGAATAAAGGCGCTCGGTAGCGCTTTGCCTAGGCAACGGACCCCAGGAAAAGCAGTAATGAGTATTACTGAATACATAATTTGTTTTTACTGTTTTTGCAATACAAATATCAAATTTTAAATTGGCAAACAATCTATGCTTGAATGAATTTGACTGCTTATGAGATAAATATCTAGCATAATAAATTACCCAAAATATCTCTATATGTTATGAGATATATTTTCACTTTTCATAAATTTCAACATCAATATACATTCAATCACAAAGTAATAAAATTTATTTTGAGTTAAATCAATCAACATAGATTGAACTTTATTATTGGGAAACTCATACCCATATTTGAGATAAGTGAATTGGAGAATGTTTTATGCAATAAATACTTCGATCTTCCATGTGAGAATATATTTGTGAATTATGGGTGGAACAGAATGGTCACCAATGTTGCAAAAAAAAAGTGAATTGCCAGAAAAGTTATCGGTGGAACAGTGGCCAAGTGGTTAAGTGCTCTCAACTACCAATTCAGAGGTCCCTAGTTTAATACTTTGCTGGGCACTGAAAAATTTCATAAACACTTTACTGTGTTTCCCACCCAACTCGAGTGAATCTGTGCTATACACCGGACACATATAAGATCCAAGGAGTCTATTCAGAAAGAGCTACGGCAGCGCACCCGGATTCCTAGAATCACACAATAAATTTCTTTTTCTTCCCTTAAAGCGGGAGGTCATTGGACATTAGGCAGGGATAAAACTGAATAACCATTCACAACAACTGTCTCAGTCAAATGCAAAAAAACAGTCACAAATGTTGCAAAAACCTCAACTATTGTAAAATTCCTTCATAGAAAAAGCCACTCATATACAACGTGTATTGAAGCTACTAGACAGGAGTAAGTAAATAAAAGCTCACCTTTCATTGACGATATCTCTTCTGATTTGAAGACATAGTTGGTATCGTGTAAGATCCTCCGCTAGCTGTGAAGGGTCAGCTGGATAGAACTTCACTTCGAAATTGAAGTTCCAATTTTGACCTTTAGAAATAAGAACAAAGCAAAACCATTTTAATCCCAAACCACATGTTAATATATTATAAGTAAACACAAGACTTTATGAGCTCAATAAATGCTTATGCCCCGGTGAAACTTTGTCCATAATAACTAGCTAAGTCAATCATGGGCCATAATTCTGTTGCAATTTCGGACAGTGATACGTGGCGTTGACAGTGTAAGCTGTTTATGACGGTAAACCAGTATGCCAAGTTTGAAAGCAATGCCTTGATGGACTTTCAAAATATTTGAGTTTCAAGAACTTGAAAGTTATGATTAACTAAAATTTTCTATGGGACAGACAAACGGACTTCGTCTGACATATTCACATACAGACAACATTCTCATAATCATTAATTTGTTTCAATTTGCTTCACTGTACCGAAATAATAATTCATAACAACATTTTGCATGGAAACAAACAGGCTAGCGTCACATTATATCGAGACCTGACTGCATTATGGATAATCATATGTGTTAATTATGTACAATACTATACAATGTTGTTGTCGATTTATTTCCATCTTTATTATGTACAAAAATACAACATTTTCTGCAATACCTGAGTATGTGATAATTGGGCTCAATAAACTGCCGAAACACCTCAATAGATATAAATATATATGGATAATATAATATTTATACAGTACAATGTATTTATAATAAGCTTTGTTATAACAATTTGCATATTATCAGCATCTCACTTGCGGACCATTAATAAGGCATTAACGTCATATGATTAGGTTCTTTAAAATCTGAGAGAGTACAATACCAGTACATATAATAGCAATTACATGTACTGGTAGAAAAGATTATCAGACGTATATAGAATATGAATATATGATATTACATGTAGAATGAATGTTTATAGAATATATTAAGCTATTGCATGAGTATCAGATGTCTATTATGGTAACAGCTGTTGCTTAGCTACCAATAAATCTATAATATTCTGATATGTACCACAAGGATAAATGCATACAGTACATAATATGGGCAAAATACGTCAAAGTCATCTGACTGCTTATTTAAAACTTGTACACAGAGGTGCAGCACGCCCATAGCCACGCTCGGTGAAAACTTGAGAAATTACCAGAATAAGCAGGTTTTTGCCTCAAATAAACCCTAGAAAACATTTGTCTCAGTGCTTTTTGTCTCTGGATATAGCCCTGTGCAGGGATAGGCAGAAATGTCACATAGACATGTACAACAGGGGGATTTGAACCTGTAACATATTGAACAATATCCCTGCTACGTTACCCTGGTCCATCTAGCCAGTACAAGTAACAACCAGCATTATACTGTAAGTCAGTGCTTTGTTTTGGTGCAAGTCTAAGAGTCTCTAACTTAAAAAATTTGGCATGGGAATATTTCATTTTGGAAATGCTTTACTGTAAAATCATATATTTTCGAGGGTATTAAATTTCATGGATTTTAATAAAAAAGCATTTTCGTGGAATTCGTAATTACAAAACATGGAACAGTAATCTCATGTACTGTATATGTGAGATCGATTAATTGTCAGCATTAGATTTCGAGGTTAAGTTAAACAACGAAATCAACGAAAAACCAACACCCTCGAAAAATAATCATTTTACAGTATTTTCACATAGTGAGACTCAGTGATTATTTAAGTTCAGTGGCAAAGATCTCATAGTTAATGAAACTAAAATGAAACACTGAAAAGTACTAGTTAACATGTTTTCCTTTGCTTGACAGTATTTGTTGGGTTTACTTAGTGCATATGACTCAAATTACAATGTAATTGAACTTGTTGAAAGCCAGACACTTACATGTACACTGAATTCTTTTATTTATTCACTGCAAAATAATTAATTTTCGTGGGTATTAAATTTCATGGATTAGGGTAAAATAACAATTTGGTGGTTTCTTAAATTCATGGATTTCAAATTTGTAAGAAAAAAATCTCTTGCTACGTATATTTGAGGTAAATTATGTGAGGGGATTTAATTCAGCGATCCAGTTCATGCACAATATCAAAGAATATTAATTCACCACAAATATCAATAATTTACAGTATATTTAGAACAGTTTTTCAACCAGCAGTAGTCCGTATTCAACCTGTGAAACCCTGACAGATTCTTTAAACCAGCAATTACATAAATATTGCAAACATTCCATAATACAATAATCTATACATTGTTACCCAGTGCCCTGCTGGAGAAGTTAACATAATACTTACCCTTTAATTGTTTCGCTATTTTCTTATCATTGTTGAGCCAGTACTGTAAATAAAAGAAAATATTCAATAAAATGTCGGCTTACAACAGTCACTGTGAGGTATTAAACCCCTGATAGTAGACAGTATTACAAGCTTTAAATCACTATTGTATGTGGGATTAGTCAAAAACTACCAAAAGATCAATATTGGGTGTAAATGTATCTTTAAAACTTTGTTACAGCATTCAATATTTAATTCTCTTGATAACATTTCTCATGGTCATGATTATAACATAATATATTATCTAGATATACATAGTAAGGCCACAATTCAAACTTTGTTTATTGTCTCTTTCTTGCCCCACATTAATGCTGAATCAGAGAAACTATAATGTCAAATTTGCATGGAAGGGTATGATCTGCAACAGCCAGGAAGCAAACCTAGATCACTTTGTTACAAATATAATACACCTGGTAACAAATCTTGTGCACTAACATCTTGGCCATGCGGCTTGATCAAGTTAAACCCTTAACACACAAATTCAGTTGACGCAGGGGTTTCACTCTAAAGCTTAAGAATCTGAAGGGTCATTTTGACACTTTTGACTAATTTTTACAAGATTATAGGCAATTAAATAACCCATGGATTTAAGGGAAAATGACCCTTCAAACCAAAATCTTGAGGGTCAAAATGTGGCTTTTCTGTTGTTTTTTTTTAATTTCAAGGGTCCAAAACCCCTACTCCCGAGTCAAATGGAATCCCTGTTATGCACATCTTAAATATGGATTGTTATAAGGTAGCTGGGATTTGGGACAAAGGTAAATCTATCATTTTATGTCACCAGGACTGGGTCCTTATTATTCACCGCATAAACACATTTGAAAACAAGTTATTAAGAATTGCAAGCAATACATAAGTCCCCTACCAGTTTGAGGCCATTTTCAATGTTTCTGTTGCCATAGCAACCACAATTTTTGGTCAGAATCAAACTATTTTTAGACGTGCATTATCCCCTTATTGCCCCCTATCCACATCTCAAGTTTCATAAACCTAGCTTGAAAACTGTTTGAGTTATGGCAGGATCCAGATTTGGGCATATTTTCACTCTTTCTGTTGCCATAGCAACCACAATTTTTGTCAGAATAAAAATATTAATAGATGTGCATAATCCCCTTATTGCCCCCTATCCCATGGGTGAAAGTTGAAAATTTGTAAAATACTGAAAATTCCTCATTTCAGTACAGAAATGCTACTTTTACTGTAAATCCATAGAGAATAAAATTTCGAAAATACTGAATTCAGTATCAATACTGAAAACTTTCACCCATGCTATCCACATACCAAGTTTCATAAGCCTAGCTTGGAAACTGTTTGAGTTATGTCAGGATTCAGATTGTTTGACAGACAGACAGACAGACTGACGGAGGGCAAACCTATAGTCCCCTCCGGTCAAATACCGGTAGGGGACTAATTAAGCTTTTCTTTAGTACCTAACTACCTATACAGAAGAGAAGGATAATAATCTAAGAATGTACATGTTCTGGCCTTACAGTCATTAAGTTAATGCATAATTTACTTATTCATTCATTCTCTACAACTCTACACATATTTACACTAAATCTAAAATAATTACACTTAAACAAACAAAGACATAGTGATAAACTTTAGGAGAAACAAATCAATCTTGATATGTTGTGAAATGTTCTCAAGGCTGCCGAGGTTTCTGACAAACATGTCAGTTTAATATGTTTTTATCTAGAACAAACAAAGATAAATATGGCCACGGAAATTTATATGGGTACGGAAATTATTCCTCACCACAAAATCATTGACCCGGGACCTGTACAACAACTATAGTCTAAATATGGAATGTAGTAAACTTGATACTACAGTGACACTGTCAGGGGCGTAGCCAGCAATACGGACGTTACATCATGTGCATAACATTAATTTGAAATGCAGAAATAATATGAAATATGGCCAAAATTGCATTTATTATAATATGTAACAAATTTCCACGATCATGAGGACCCCAAACCATAACCACCATCTTCAAGGCTAATAGTGTGCATAAAATCAATTCAACCCTGACTAAGACCCTGGCTGTGATTGTCTATATTATAAGGATCAAGAAATATAAAGCATTTAGTATTATTACACATTATTTGTACGGAGAATCTGGCCTGATCCTGACCTTAATGCATGAATATACACAAGGCTCTTGTGTTAAATATACAAATTTCCGCAAGCAAATTGTAAAATATTGGTCCTTCAGATTTATGTTTGTATTAATACACATCAAACTCACAAATGGTGCTAAATTTATAGACAATGTATTATGTGAAAAGAAGGTTGAGGATCATATCAAATGCTCTGTACTATAAAATAAGTTAAATAAATATTAATTTATTGAAGTGTTTCCAAAAAGTCCCCAAAGGTAGCCAACTTTGGGGTTTCCCTGCATCATGCCATTATGGTCAAAATTAATATGAAACATATCAATGAATATTTGCAAACAAACTTTATAAACAACCTTCACTATTTAGTATTTAGACTATCGATTAAACATTCAAGGATTTTCTGTGACCCCTTAAGTGACCTGTTGATCCATAAAATAGGATTTAGGATAAGACAACATGTTGACCCTTTTATTGACTTCTTGAGCTAAAATAGGATTTAGGATTAGGCCACATTTTGACCCTCAGAATTATGAATGAAGACTATTACAAGAATAGTAGATGTGATAGATCATTATGAAACCATCAGATATTCAGCACAGTATGAACAGTGGGGATTTACAAAACAATTATGTTGGGAGTTGATAATAAGCTTAAAGGGTCAACCAGTGCAACTGTCAAACTACTAACTATATGTACCCAACCTACTTAACTGTCAAATTGAATCTATACTGCATCTTACACTGTCAACCCTCTAAACTGTCAACCTATGTTACATCCTACAGTCAACAAGAGAACTGCCTTGCGGGTGCAGACGCTCATCTGATCATTGTCACTGTAAAAAAGGCCCATTAACCTTGCATAAAGTAGGGCAGTGTTATTGGTCTTGCTTAAAAAAGTGAGGTATTGATGGTGAAAAAAAGGGGCAATAAATCTTGCAAAATCCTGATCAGAGTTATGGGATTTGCTTGACATGGCCAGGTATTGATCATGAACAAGTGTTGAACGTTTCAAAGCAATAGCCCACATAGTGTATGAATGGACCTAAACGCAAAACTTATAATAAGGGGCAATAACTCATGCAAAATGCAGATCAGAGTTATGGTTCTTGCTTGATATGGTCAGGTATTGATGATGAACAATTGTGGAAAGTTTCAAAGCAATAGCCCACATAGTGAGAGAAAAGTAGACCTAAACACAAAACTTAACCAAGGAATTTACTAAGTCCAAAAAGGGGCAATAACTCACGTAAAATGCAGATCAGAGTTATGGGACTTGCTTGATATGGTCAGGTATTGATGGTGAACAAGTGTTGGAAGCTTCAAAGCAACAGCCCACATAGTGTATGAGAAAAGTGGACCTAAACACAAAACTTAACCAAGGAATTTTCTAAGTCCAATAAGGGGCAATAATTCATGCAAAATGCAGATCAGAGTTATGAGTCTTGCTTGACATGGTCAGGTATTGATAGTGAACAAGTGTTGAAAGTTTCAAAGCAATAACTCTGATAGTTTAGGAGAAAAGTGGACCTAAACGCAAAACTTAACCTGAAGGTATTTTATTTTCTAAGTCCAAAAAGGGGCAATAATTCTTACAAAATGCTAATCAGAGTTATGGGTCTTGCTTTACAGACTCAGGTATTGATGGTGAACAAGTGTTGCAAGTTTCAAAGCATAGCTTTGATAGTTTATGAAAAAAGTTTACCTAAACACAAAACTTAACCATGCAACGCCGACGACGATCAAGTGATGACAATAACTCATCTTTTTTTCAAAGATCAGATGAGCTAAAAAGGATACCCCGGAAATTTGAATCCCCTGACTTGGTGAGATTTTCTACCATAAAAGCAGTGAAAATGGCAACCTAATTAACACCTGTAACAAACTAATCATGGTCGTATAGATCTATATTGTACAGAATCTACAGGTATCTACAGGAATATACAGGTACAGTGCGATGTAATGAAGCAACAAAGACATCACAGTATGATTGATTATTCATGATCAGTGGGAATTCCACACAATTATACAATTCATAAAACTACGACAATATACTGACTATAGAGTATTGGATAACAACATTCCAATAAAAGCAATTGGAACTGTTACTCAGAGTGTATCCATTGGGAATAAATGCTTAATAATCTCCAATATTACATTGAGTGACATTCTCCTTGGACATGCAACAAAATTACGGCATTTACAGGGTGAGTGACATTCTCCTTGGACATGCAACAAAATTACGGCATTTACAGGGTGAGTGACATTCTCCTTGGACATGCAACAAAATTACGGCATTAACAGGGGTTCCCCTTTATAGATTCTGAATAAGAATTGTCATTTTCAAATCAATACTTTAGACTAAGACTTTTATTTAGTGATATAAATTTATAGACAAAATACCCATGGTTTAAAAAGAAAATGACCCTACCAACCAAAATCTTGAAGGTCATAATGTGGCTTTTTAGAAAAGGTCAAGGAACAATTAAACCCCTACTCCAAAGTCAAATGACCTCCCACCCTGTATTTACAATCTTTCAAGAATCACCTCAATTTTATTCACAAATACAGTTCCTTACAAATTCAAATCTGGCCCCCATCCTGAGTGAAGCATCTCAATTTGAGCTAAATCTCATCTCAAATATTCGTCATTTGTCTTTATGTTTTAAACACTTTATACAAGCAAATAATGATTCAAAATTGGCATCACAATACAGAAACATTATTCTCAAGTTATTACAGTAAAATTTCAAGAACTTAAACTAAAGATTTGTGTCAAATTCAGGCTTTCAAATGAGTGCAAACTCTCAAACTGAGCTGAGGCTTTACTTGAGATTTTTGGAGAGATCAGAACCAGGTAAATATACTTTCACATGAAATATACAGACCCTATGTTTAAAGGAGACTACTCATCAGACTACTCTTTTTTCATGAAATTATTTCCCTTTGCATCATCCAACTAAAATAATCAAGCCAAAAATAAAATCTAAATAAAATTGAAAATAAAGTTATGATAATTGGTTGACAAAATATTATCTAGGTGATAAGCCAGACTAGAATGTGAGTAACTATAACCAGGGACCTTTGACCTTTATTTGTAACAACAATAACAACAAATCCTACCTTTTCTCCGGTCACATCTACGTAGTTAAGTCCAAAATAATCTTTCTCAATGATATTTAAATGTTCACACAATAAATCAAAGAGAACCCAACCAATGGCTCGTTTCTGAAATAAGAGAAGATTAATATAAAAATACACATGCTGATAAATGAAGCAATTCTAAAGTATTTTATCCTGCTCATGTGATGATCAGATTGTAACGGGGAACAAGCAATTTCATTTTTCATTTTACTCCATTAATTCTTCAAGATATTCATTTGAAAATGCACATGTTGTTTTACGCAATCTTAAATAAAGAGGACTCTAGAACAAATCAAAATTTGCCAAAGTTAAGCATTGCATGTATGAATAGCACAGAGAATTTGACATGATCCTGACCTTTATGCATGAATATATTACAAGGTTCTTGCGTTGAATATATAAGTTTCCGAGAGCAAGTCGTGCAAAATAGGTCCTTTAAATTTGTGTTGGTATTACACCTTGAGCGTCTTCGTGATATTCCCCGCTTATGAAAACACACGACCGGGCATATAAATACAGACAGTGAATCAGCTGTGAAATTATGCTAATAGAAGTTTGAGAGTCGTGTCAAATTCTCTGGACTATACAATTTTAGGACACTTAATTAGGTTGATTCAAAATCCGAAATATTGGAACCATTTAAGCTGGATATATTTTTATAGTGGAAGTTAAATTAGTTACTTATAATCTGTGAATGAATTTTTAGTCTGGTGCAATACAAACAAGGAAAGTGCATGTTTTACGTTATGTAAACAAAGCCTCATATAAAACATCTTAACAGATTGTTCAAACATGTGACCTTGTAAATCAATTCTTCCTGTCATTTTATGCAAATAAACACAATTGTTTGAATGCAGATTTACAGCTTTGAGTACCCCAAGTTTTATAATATAAAATTTACTATTACCAGTATATATGTAACCCCAACATACAAACGTTTTGTGAGTCACTTATTGACTTAAACAGTATTAAATATCCCTTAACCATGCAGTCACGATAAACAAATATCTTCAGAGGTTGTTGAAATATACGTTTTTGTACTTAAGATAAACAAACTTTAAGTTTTTGAGTTAAGTTTACATGATTCACCAATAATTGTCCGAATTAAGATCATTGAGTCTGATACACTCTCGTGTGCACCTTGAGCGACTAGTTACATGAGCCCTTTAAACATTCAGTTTTACACACATAATATAGCTATGCTGTAATGACTATTTTTAAAACTGCTATTTGGTGTAAAAGGACCCTAATTAGCGCCATATGATGTTAAACCATCAACCTAGTTTACCTAGCCTAGCAGAAGGCACTAATAGGTACCACATTACTGTTATATGCCAGAATCAGCCTTTTCCCAGCCCCTTAAATCCTTGTGTTAAACCTTGGGCGTTTTAATCACTCTTAGAATTAATATTAATAATTTTAGGTTTGTTATATGCTATGTCACTAATGTAAACAGTGCTTCAAACAGTATGTGAGCATTTATATTAACAGGTCTATTATATAGCCCGATTTGTGTATCCTCCCGGTTTGTATATCATATACAGATCTGAGTATACGTTGATATACACAAATCGGGATATGTCATAAGAAAAATGGGAATATTTTTTTAATGAGGAAAAAGCGCATTTCGTTGCATAAACTATTTATATGAGTATGTGACACATGTTTCAGCACAATTATCATTTGTTATGCCTATTAGTGTGTTTTTTGCGTTTTTACATTTTTCCTAACAGGCACATTTAGCAAGATAATTAAAGAAAAAAAAGAATGTTTATTAAAATATGTACATATTCAAAGATATGCATCAGCGACTTCTTAGTTTTAAACAATTTATTGCAATTACATATTTATGCAATATCCCGATTTGTGTATCAATTGATACACAAATCTGTAAATGATATACAAATCTGTGTATTATATACAGATCGGGCGATATAATAGACCTGATTACAGATGGACAATCATGTAATCTTCTCTTCTAAAACTTCTTTAAAGCCATTGCTGTGAACCGCCCTGTTTTTCCCACGTGGGAAAAGCCGGTTTCCCCGGGCTGGTCAATACTCCCTAAAATTGGCAAAGTGGGCAATACAAAATATATTTTCTTACAATTTTTTAAATCCAAGATAAAACACATTAATATCTAAGCCAGAGAAATGATGGGGAATTTTACTTTTTCATCTATTTTTTTCCAATCCCCTGGTAAAACTAAAGGGCCATACAGATGGTAAACCCCCAGTGCCCACTTATAGCCCTGGCCAAGCGGGAACATGGAAGATTTTATTCTATGCTTTAATATGTGTATTTCTACTTGATATTTGGATGGTAAAGGGTCAAATGGCCGGTATACAAACTCGGCCGGTAATCTTCGGATGGACAAACTCGGCCAGGTTTAAAAATTAAAATGGTCGGACTCGGCCGGATCAAAGGATCGCTACTTTTTCTGTTAAAAATGTATATAAAAAAAAATATGTGTGTTTTTTCATGCACACATTAATGTTTTCTGTTAAAAATATATATAAAATGTGTATTTTCATGCATACATTAAAGTTGTCTGTTAAAAATTTATATAAAATGTGTGTCTTGTCATGTATACATTAAAGTTTTCTGTTAAAATTCTATATGAAATGTGCGTCTTTTTATTTTATACGTTAATGTTTTCTGTTAAAAATGTATTTAAAATAAGCGTCTTTTCATGTACACTTTAATGTTTTCTGTTAATAATGTATATGAAATGTGCGTCTTTTCATGTATACGTTAAATTATTTCTGTTGTGTATGTGACTTTGAGTATGTATATATATCGTCGGGTGACCTATTTTGACGCTGACCTAATTCGACGCCATGTTCGTTTTTACCTCGCTTTCGAATTTCGGCAATCCCATGACGTCATTTTTCCCGCGGATTAGTTTCGAGACGAATAGGAAATGTCGATCATGTCAAAATAGAGTGTTAAAAATATTCAGCATCCATTTTCTGATCGTTTGTGGATGCGTGTCCGAAAAATGTGTTTTTTGCTTAGTTCCAATTAAACTCCGTCTAAAAGTATCTTAATTTGGTAGAAAAACTTAATAAAAGGGAAACTTTCTACAGCCGACTTCGCCGCACCGCCATTTTTCGCAAGTCATGTGACTGGCATGTGACCAGATCGATCAATTTGTCTGGTTTCCACTTTCTAGTAGGGTGTATGCGTTATGTTACGTAATACGTTAAATAACACAAGTTATTTGTAATTGAAATTTAATTGGCTATTAGTGATGGCTTGTAGTTGAATGTATCATCAATGAATTAAAAAACATATCATTGCTTATTTATTTCATGTTATTCAAATATTCAATTCCCGTACCGCTATGACATCGGCAATTGCATAAGGTCAGACAGGCAGATGATTTCATTTCACCCACTGCATGGGATTTTCGTCCAGCAAAGGCATATACAGAATAATATATCTATAAACAAATGCCAATTTAAATCAGCCTAATCCTTTATTGACTTGTTGATTTATTTAATTATGCAGCAAAGCTGGTGCTTTTAAGCCCGCACACGTTTAATACGCATTGTACATGTTACTAAACAGTGATTATAATCTCTAAACCCAGCAGCCAATGAAAGGCGTCGTTTTAGGTACCTGTCAACAATAATGGCCGCCCCCATGTAGATCATTGATAAAATGAGTTTTGAGTCAATTTAAGTATTAGAACCTGACAAAAAGTAGCCTATAAAAAATAAATATTCCAAAGAAATAAGTTAACAATTATATTCGTTTGCAGAAACATTTTTTTAAAGGAAATGTGCCCCAGATCTCTTAAGGGCGTCGAAACTGGTCACTCGGGGATACACCATAAACATGATTATTTTATAAATCTATTCAGTGTGCATTCATAAACACTCATTACACTCAACATTGTATTATTAAAACAAATTTTTAAATATTTAAAAAATAATCACAGAGTATTATGCGTAACGATACAGTACACATCTATGTGAGCGTTGAGTTTATCAAAAATAAATCAAAACAAACAAAACTGCAGAACAACTCTCACACGTCTTTCATGGATAAAATTGGACATTCTTACTGAATATAATAGTCAATCAGATCATTAGATCAAGTAAAACATGATAAATATTACAAAAAAAGCAGAATCATTCAGTTCCGGCCGAGTTGGAGCTTGCCGAATAGGAATTCCGGCCGAGTTAGTTATCCGGCCGAAGAATACACGGCCGAGTTGACCCGGATTCGTTTGGATTTACGCAAACTTGGAAGACGAATTACTGTCAAACTTTGGAGATCGCCCGCCTGTACTTCAACAAAACTGTAAAATCACGGGTATAGTCAGGGCTATATTTCCACGCTATTGTGGCGCGAAACAAAAGCGGAAAGGTATAAAAACACAGGAAAGTTCAACCCACTGTATAATCTCCCACCCTTCCCCGGGGTAGGGGTGCCATGGTTTCAACTTGTACATTAAATGTAAAAAAACTGCATTACAAATATATTAGAACATTGGCCAAAAAATTATGATTATTCAACATTTTTAACCTCAATGTATGTTTTATTGTGTTAACGACACCTAACAGGAATGCCATTTCAATATTGATTAAATCTGACAGTTGAAATGCCCATGTGTACAAAACTACACTCCTGCAAACTGCTCACTTCCGTGTTTCGCCGACTTATACCACACCTTGACTGATCAATGGTTTCTCCTAATAATTAGCAATTAACAATGTCTGACAGGTGCACGTGCAGTCTATACTTACATCAACACTTTGATCTAATGTATCATCGTCCAACAATCGTATACGAACAGGTACTTGTCGCGAGGACCTCACTTGCATAATCTTCTGATTCTCCCCCATTTTGAGTTATTGTCGCATCTAAAAAAAGATTATCCGATTAATTTCACCTGTCAAAAAACCTTGTCAATTAGTGAATTACACAGGTAAGTATTTTACACGCAGTCATACAAATATCTCGAAATTACCAAATCAACGGCATGGAAATTAGACAAAAACATAATAACCATATTATGTGTATTGGCAAAAATAACAAACCCACACCGAAACTAAATGTGTTAGAAATGAATCATCGAATACACAAGCGACGCTCAGGTATGCATAATAAACGTGTTCGAACAATGTTAAAAAAATGACAACCATCATATTCATTAAATATTTTAGAAACTTACTCGAAATATATCCACACAAATAAAAACGTAATCGAAAAACAAATTACACCATTTTGAAACTGAGATGCCGGTGACCTAAATTTACCTGTATAATTTCGTATTATTTTCCCACGCGCCCGCCAGGTGCGCTAGTGTAGAATGACGTCATAGTCGAGGAAACGCTCATTCGTTCCCTCTCTGACATTACGCTTCATTTTTGTTTCAACAATGAAGTTGTGCACCGAGGACGGAATTTACGCACAAATTATTTGTGAAAGAATTCTGGCACTTTGTCTTGAGCTCACCTGTCATAAAGTGACAGAATGAGCTTTTGTGATCCCATTTCGTCCGTCGTCCGTCTATCAACAATTTGCTTGTGTAGACACTAGAGGTTATACCTTTGACCTAATCTTTATGAAACTTGGTCACAAGGATTATCTCAACAAAATCTAGGCCTAGTGCGATATTGGGTCAACTGGGGCCAAACACTAGGTCACAAGGTCAAATCATAGAAAAACCTTGTGTAGTCACTACAGGTCACAATGTTGACCTAATCTTTATGAAACTTGATCACAATTATCATCTCAACAAAATCTAGGCAAAGTTCGATATTGGATCATCTGGGGTCAAAAACTAGGTCACAAGGTCAAATTATAGAAAAACATTGTGTAGTCACTAGAGGTCATAATTTTGACATAATCTTTATGAAACTTAGTCACAATTATCCTCTCAACAAAGTCTAGGTCAAGTTCGATATTGGCTCATTTAGGGTCAAAAACTAGGTCACAAGGTCAAATCATAGAAAAACCTTGTGTACTCACTAGAAATCACAATTTTGACCCATTTTTTATGAAACTGTCACAATGATCACCTCAAAAATCAAGGCCAAGTTCGATGCTAGATCTTCGGGGGTCAAAAACTAGGTCACAAGGTCAACTCATAGAAAAACCTTGTGTAATCACTAGAGGTAACAATTTTGACCTATTTTAGCTAACCTGTCACAAAGTGACAGAGTGAGCTTTTGTGATCACTCTTAGTCCGTCCGTCACCAATTTGCTTGTGTAGACACTAGAGGTCACAATTTCGGCCTAAGCTTTATGAAACTTGGTCACAATGATCATCTCAACAAAATCTAGGTCAAGTTCGATATTGGGTAATTTAGGGTCAAAAACTAGGTCGCAAGGTCTAATCATAAGAAAACCTTGTGTAGTCACTAGAGGACATAATTTTGACTCTATCTTAATGGAACTTGGTCACAATGATCATCTCAACTAAATCTAGGTCAAGTTCGTTATTCCGGGGTCAAAAACTAGGTCACAAGGTCAAATCAAAGAAAAACATTGTGTAGTCACTATAGGTCATAATTTTGCTTTAATCTTTATGAAACTTGGTCACAATGATCATCTCAACAAAATATAGGTCAAGTTCGATATTGGGTAATTTGGGGTCAAAGACTAGGTCACAAGGTCAAATCATAAAATACTTGTGTAGTCACTAGAGGTCATAATTTTAATTTAATCTTTATGAAACTTGGTCACAATGATCATCTCAACGAAATCCAGGCCAAGTTTGATCTTGGGTCATCCAGGGTCAAAAACTAGGTCACAAGGTCAAATCATAGAAACACCTTGTGTAGTTACTAGAGGTCACAATTTTGACCTAATCTTTATGAAACTTGGTCATAATGATCAATTCAACAAAATCTAATTCACATTCGATATTGGGTTATCTGGGGTCAAAAACTAGGTCACAAGGTCAAATTATAGGAAAACCTTGTGTAGTCACTGGAGGTCACAATTTTGACCTAAGCTATATAAAATTTGGCCACATTGATCATCTCAGCGATATCTAGTTCAAGATTAATATTGGGTCATCCAGAGTCAAAAACTAGGTCACAAGGTCAAATCATAGAAAAACCTTGTACAGTCACTAGAGGTCACAATTTTGGCCTAATCTGTTTGAAACTTTGTCACAATGATTATTATAATGTAATCTAGGTCAAGTTTGATATGGGTCATCCTGGGTCAAAAACTAGGTCACTAGATCAAATCATAGGAAATCCTTGTGTAGTCACTAGAGGTCACCATTTTAGCCTAATCTTCAAGAAAATTGGTCACAATGATCATCTCAACAAAATCTAGGTCAAGTGTGAGGTCACTAGGTCAAATCACAGGGCTTGCATGTACTACTACGACAGGTGAGCGACCTAGGGCCCTTTGGGCCCTTTTGTTTATGAAACTCGGTCACAATGATCACCTCAAAAATCTAGGTCAAGTTCGACGTTAGGTCTTCAGGGGTCAACAACTAGGTCACAAGGACAAATCATAGAAAAACCTTGTTTAGTCACTAGTGGTCACAATTTTGATCTAATCCTTATAAAACTTGATCACGATGATCATCGTAACAAAGTCTAGGTCAAGTGCGATATTGGGTTATCTGGGGCCAAGAACCAGGTCACTAGGTCAAATTACAGGGCTTGCATGCACTGCTACGACAGGTGAGCGACATAGGGCCCTTTGGGTCCTCTTGTTAGCTTATCTGTCACAATTTTTGTAGTGACAGAATGAGCTTTTGTGATCACATTTCATCTGTCGTCCGACCGTCAACAATTTGTTTGTGTAGGTACGACAAACCATTGGTAAAACGTTTGGCCTAATCTTTATGAAGCTTGGTCACAATGATCATCTTAACACAATTTAGGCCAAGTTGGACATTGGGTCATCCACAGGGCTCGACACTAACACTGGTCCGCTGGTCCGAGACCAGTGAAAATCCAGAAGGACCAATGAAAATACTGGAGGACCAGTAATTGTCCTATTTACAAATTGGGAGATTTTGCCCTGTCGGACCAGTTGCAAAAATAGTTAAGTGTCTAGGCCTGATCCAGGGAAAAATCAAGGTCACTAGGTCAAATCTTAGAAACAAAATTCACTTGAGGTCACAATTTTTGCGTAGCCTTTATGAAACTTGGTTACAATGAGCATTCCAATAAAATCTTGGTCAAATTCAATATGAAGTCAAAAGGAGTCAAAAACAAGATCCCCAGATCAAATAATAGAAACACCTTTTGTAGTCATTAGAGGTCACGATTTATGCCCTATTCTTTATGAAAATTGGCCACAATAATAATCTCAACTAAAATAGGCCATGTTCGATATTTGGTCATCTAGGGTCAACAACTAAGTCACTGTGTGATATCATAGAAAGTTTTGTGTTATTACAATTTTGGCCTAATCTTCAGTTTACTTTAGTCTAAACAATATCTTTTGGGACTTATATAAATACATTTCCAGTCTTTATGAAACTTGGTCACAATGATCATCTAGACATTCAAAATATAGGTCAAGCTTGAAATTGGGCCATACAGGGTCAAAAACTATCACAAGGTCAAATCATAGAACAATACTGTGAGTCACAAGAGGTCACAATTTTGACCTAACTTATATGACAATTTGTCCCAATGATCATCAACACAAAATAGACCAGGTTCGATATTGGATCATCCGGGGTCAAACACTAGGCTCGTGTTTTGAGTGAATACGAAACCAAAAAACGTATTTTAATATATTTTTATTGTATAAAAGAAGTTTGATTTAATCAAATACAGCTTTTAACAAGTTTCTTGTGTAGAATATATCAATTTCATCGAGCAAATCATGCAATGTCGATCCTTTAGATTTGCGTTTGTATTACACCTCGAGCTTCTTCATTTACTCACTTGTTATGAAAACATACAACTGGGGTTATGATAAATATATACAATATATCAACAGTTAAAATATGTTAATATAAGGACCAGGATCAGGCAAAAATCTCCGTACTATAGTACTGAATGTTATTTTGGGATCAAACTGTAGTATAAACAATTAATATTTTCCCGTCGGATCAGCAAAAAATATTGTTCCTTCCAACAACCATTAGCTTGTGAAAATTTAACCGTTTAGTGTAAAGAAATTTCTAGTTTGCAATAGGTCTATATAGGCTAAAGATGTAGCATTCATCAAGTGGAGTTGTTCTTCTTTTTCTCACTGGCAAGCTGAGCGACACTTGGTATATTTTCTGAAAGACAAATGTGAGTGTAAATGCATGACAACTTCATATTCAGCGGAAATACATGATTGACAGCTAGTGCTATCACATGAGTGATGACTACCCCCACATCAGTATTGTTAAGCATTAGAGGTCAAAAATCACGTTTATAAATATAAGATGGCCTCATGATGACCGTCTGTCAACAAGTTCGTGTAAATAGGACAAATACACCCCACAAAGTAATCCAAGATTGCCAACAGTCGGCCATTTTGAATTGTGTCTAGGTACCAAACCACCAAATGCCTACGCGGACCAAAATCAGATACACACAAGTAGTCCTTTTAAAAACTTTGATTTGGCTGGAAATGGTGGTATTTGTTGACAAATCAGCATTAGAATCATGTAATTGGGTTTACATGCTTTGTACACATGTATGTGATGTAGTGAAACTGTTTTATTAAGAAAATTTTGATATTCTGGCTTAAATATGAAAGCGAAAGTAGGGTTGTGGCTAACGGACATTGAATCAGTCCGCGCGTGTGGGAAAATCTGTTCCCCGCGTTTGACGAACCAAATTTTTCTTATATGATACGCAACCCCCTGATTTTTTTTCATTTACTTGAGGCTATATGCTATTTCTATTGATTGGTGGGTTTTGAGAGGTCCCCATGGACAAAAGTTTGACATTTTTTGGGTCAGCAATTTGTCACTTTACATTGAGTTAAAGAACAAATCTATTTGGTGGTTTGTTACCTAAAAAAAACAATAATGGTGTGCATCAAACGGAAGGTCAGTCTTACTTATACACCTTGCACTTCAACGATGCAATCTATATTCCCCTCAAGGCTTTAGTGGAGCTATTACAGATGACTACATGTATATATATTTTCCTACCTCTGAATTTGAGACATGACCAGTACTGCTTGTGGACATCTAACACTTTCTTAATGTCAGCAATACCGCTGAAAAATCAACAGAACATGTTAAGTTCAATTTATACCCTTAGACACAACAATTACACCGCAGTGTAAAATACAACAAATGTATATGTATACAAACAATACTAACAATAATAACTTGGTCGTAGTTATAAGTGTAGCAATCTTTTGCATGATCGGACATCTATGATAAAATGACCAGTCCGGGGCAGTACTTAGCTCGTACATGCTTCTGTTTTCTGATGAGAAAGGGGAGCAATTTTTTCTGATGATTCGACAGTTCGTGGCCCGGGACAGTTCATATAAAATACCACTTAGACAGAGTGACAACTTCCTTTGATAATCAGTGGTTAAAAGACATCTTCACATAATATGCAGATATGGACAGCCACAAAAATTCTCGAAATTCGAGTTTCGAGGATATCATAACATCATACTATGGGAAGTTAACCTTTGATCAGCCCAGCATCACATTAAATTAATTGTATTCATTTACTATCTTTTCTATGAGAATTCTTTGTCATTAGCAAATTGGGAATGTACGAATGATCAGGATTTCTTACGATGACTTAGAATATAACCTACATTATGAGCCAATGAAAACGCCGCATTTTTGTGGTTAAATGAAAATTTAATCATTAAAATTTTCTCTTCACAGACTTGACGTCATGCGTTGGCGCTAATTTCTATCGGCCAATCAGAATGCAGAATGTTATATTCTAAGTTAGTTAGAACATACATGTATTAAGTAAATTTTAATGACTATAAAACGGCCTCGCTTCGCTCGCTCCGACCTTTTTAATCATTAAAATTTACTTAATATGTTCTAACTATAACTTATATTATTGATGAATTAAGTTTTCAGCAGTTGTGAGCAGATATGTGTAAGGGCAAGTCCTATAGTTCAAATACCAGTACATGTACATGCATAATTAACAAATATCCCGCATATTTCAAAAAGTACTCACAGTTGACTTGGCATTGTATGACCTAGTGATTTGACACTGTTACCATGTAGCACAGACAGACACTCACACAGACACGCAGCTGTAGAATCACCATTATAACCTCCCTATGGACATACAATGAAGAGTGTTACATCATGTTACTAACAGTAAAGCGCAATTCAAATAATGTTAACCACATCACAGCTAGTTGCTTGCTGAACAGCACGTTGAGTTGGTCTAAAATTTAAACTTAAACCAAGCAAATCCAACCAAATAAATAAAGTACAAAACATAAAATAAATAAATGTAATAAAGTCTGAAAGTATTACCTCGAGAGATAAGACAATTTTTCCATTTGCTAAAGTTTTCAACATTTGTGTCAAATGTCCGAAACATGGAGGGGAAAGTTGATAGGTCCCCTGTAAATAAACATATCTCATTGTTGCTGATACTGTTACCATTAAGATACTGGTATGTAATATATTAAACTACCGTAACTGGTTTGAAGAATGTTAATAATGAATAATATAAACTGATATAAACATACTTGGAATATCATTAGTCATTGTAAAACTATGTCAAATATGCTTTTTGCAGATCACTACATTACTCCATTTAGCATAGATGTTATGGACTTTCCATTGAAATTTCTCAAAATCTACAGACTTGGCAACGTACGATATATTATATGAAATATTATTTTAAAAACATATCGATAAAGAAGTACTTCCATTTTCGTCTCACCAGCATAACTTTCTTAACAAAAGTTAAATGTTACTAAAGGATTGTTCTATAGAAAGGCTTTGCGATATATATTATATTCTAACATAATACCAATTTATCACCAATGCAAGCATCAAACCCAGCAGCAACTAGGGTGAAATCAGGTCCAAACTGAAAACAGAATTCAGGTACATTTGTATTAAGAAATTAATAAACATACCCAATGTTAAACCGATAATGCGTTGTATCGATAAAATTTACATCAAAAGTAGAAGGGAAGTTTTACTGAACGTATTTGTACATAGCACAAAAGTTTATTTAATCTTTACCAGATACTATGACTATTTTCCATTATTTTTAAATTTAAAACATTCGATGCCTTTTTAACTTTGAAAACTATCACTAGGTAAAATATTTACCCAAAGTCTTATACATGTATGTCAGTTGGAAACAGTCTACATCAATTTATTTACGTATAACTGTAAGCTTATTCTCTTCAGCTCATGCTGAGAAAACGGAAGTGTCCACTGAACGAGGGTATTTTTCAATATAAGGACTGATACAATCCAAGCATGAGAGTTTCAGTAACTAAACAGTAAGTTCCATAACACTATTTGTAAAACAATTTGAATATGTGTTGTAGGGTTACAGGAGAAATGTAATCTTGTGGAAAAGGCGTACTAGTATTTTGGACGTTTGTTCAGGCCTGGTAAACATTTATTTTATTAACGGAGAAATTACATTTTAATGAATTATAGTCCGCCCAGGATAATGTGATGTTTACAAACATGAATCGGTTTGGTCAACTGTGGCAAAATTGGTTTTACAAATCACTTAAAAAAACAGATAAGGTCAGTAATGTACTCAAAACATCATTGATAATTGGTGCACATAATTGTAATCCACCTTTGTGGAATATACCAAATTTTCCCGCCTATCACATTATCCTGGACGCAATATAAATAATTTTGTACCTGGTATGCAATTGGCAAAACAATCTGTTGGAATGCAGACACGTAATCGCCGTCAGAACGTGAACCCTGAAACATACATCACTCATTGAAAAAACTAATAACTTTATTCAGTAACAGTCCACTTTTAGAATGAATTCCTGTACAGTTCTCGTTACCTTCTTACGCCTGACCGCAACCATTTATATGAATTTGTAAGAGGAGCAAACAAGCATCATCACTGGGCAATATGGTCAAAAGCCATAAACATGTCATTCGAAGTTTATATTAACTGTTTCACTATTAAAACATGTTTTAGCTATATTACCATCTTACCCAATAGACTTGAACCATTTATTCTATTTTAATGAGTACAGTCTAAAGACAATTCCTTTGAAATTTGGTCCGAATCCATTTGATGGTTTATGAGATGTTGTTTATAGATGAAATTTGATAGCATTTAGCAAGCATTTAAATGAAAATAAAATGAACGTACATAAGCTTGAAATGTTTAAATTTGAAAGAGCACAAGAAATACTTGCTTGATTCCAGGCAATATTGACATTGTAACCTTGACCCTTGTTCTCACCAGTGCGTAGACACGACCCTGCCTTGCCTCCAGGGAAATACGCCCCATTATCATAACGATGCAGTGAAATATACAAAACACTGCAAATACAATACAAAAATAAATTACACTAGTACCAAAATATTATAGCCTATATCGCTAAACATAAGTGCAAGTCTCGCTTCTGACAGCAATGTATACTTAATATGAATAATCAACATGAAAAAAAGAACTTATGTACTTGCAAACTGTTTCTGTGATCAATATTTTCAAAAAGAATCCGCGTCCGTGCAACATCAGACTGAGCAATCTGGATGAGGAAGTATTGCCAAAATTATCTAAACATTCCAGGAGATGATATTCGAATGCTTTGTTGACGGACAGACAGGCTAAAAGCTTTGACCCCACAAGTTTCTATTCATTGTAGCTACATTTTGTATTAGCAATACCATCAAACAGCCTGAGGCTCCGCTGATATGTGTTAACCTTACCTCGGATCATCATAGAATTCACTCTGAATGCCATTGCCATGATGTAGGTCCCAGTCAACTATAAGTATCCTGTAAATAAAATTCTTTTATAAAAGTGATCGTTTCTTAAACATGCTGTATGACATACATGTAGGCAAGACACAGTTAACCCCGGAACTATTTCTGTTTGTAACAACAAGTCTTATCTTAATGCTGAATTGGACTGTACGACCCAAATTACTCAAATTGTAAGCAAATGTCTAAAGTTAAAGATGAAATTTTCATTACAAGTATATGTTTACATATTGTTTTCCTTAAATAATGCAAACATAGTTAAAAAACTAAAACCTGCATGGTTATCAGCGTCAACACATTTCGTTTGTGCGACAAAATGCCCCCGAAAAGTTGGGAAATTACTAGATCATTTGCCGTCTCTAACCTCTTGTCTGGATATTTCTGTTTAATGTATTTCCCAGCTATCGCAACATTATTAAATATACAAAATCCAAGACTACTATTTCTTTCTGCATGGTGGCCTGGTGGCCTGAAATAGAATGTGTCATATTTCTATAAGCCAATCAAATGTAAGTAAAAATGTCAAGTTAGTACCTAGACAACAAATACTTAATATTGGGATATGGTTTGGTGATAAATGAGTAAAGGCTATTTTAAAATGATAGTGCAAAACAGAAAGATTATATGTAATCAAGAGAAAATAAAAATGCAATGGTCTATAGATGGTAGTGCCAGACAAAATTATTCGTTTAAGTGCTCCACATGCCTCACTACATGTATTTATCCAATCCATTATTGGTAAAAAGGGTATTAGAATAGTTGCAAGTCAGTATCGTAGTTTTTGTCCAACCAAAACTCACTCACCTTATGAGAGCAACACCACTCTGTGACTGAAAAAAGATTCCGGAAAATAAATACAAGAGAGCCCAAAGTGCCCTAGGTCGCTCACCTGTCGTACTAGTGCATGCACACTCCTATGGTGACCCTACACATTTTCTGAATAAAAGTTAAGAAAATTCAGCCTCTATTGCAAGTTTTTTATGATTTGACCATGTGACCTAGCTTTTGACCCCACATGACTTAATTAATATCAAACTTAACCTAGATTGTGCTGAGATGATCATTACGACCAAATTTCATAAAGATTAAGTCGAAATTGTGACCTCTGGTGATTACACAGGGTTTTTCTATGATCTGACCTATAATTTTCTGTCATATAACTGTACAAATACATGCTAGAAAGACAAAATAATACCTAAACACTTCAAAAAATAAAAATAAAAATTGTGGTTCCAGTGGGGTTTGAACCTACGACCCTCAGGAAAATGTCAATTGACATTGTGACCTTGTTTTTGACCCCAGATGACCAACAATCGAACTTGGCCTAGATTTTATTGACATGATCATCGTGACAAAGTTTCCTAAACATTTAGTTGAAATTGTAACCTCTGGTGACTACACAAGGTTTTTCTATGATTTGACCTATAATTTAAACAAAATATATTGGAAAAAATATTTTCCGCCATATAACTGTACAAATACATGCTATAAAGACAAAACAATACCTAAAAAAAATAAAAAAAAATAAAAATTATGGTTCCAGTGGGGTTGGAACCACGACTCTCAGGAAAATGTCAATTGACATTGTGAGTTTTATAATTGACAGTGTGACCTTGTTTTTGATCCCAGATGACCCAAAATCGAACTTAACCTAGATTTTGTTGACATGATCATTGTGACCAAGTTTCTTAAAGATTTATAAAAAACCTCCAAATGACCTCCAGTGACTATACAAGGTTTTTCTATAACTTGACCTAGTGACCTAGTTTTTTACCTCAGATGACCCAATATCGAACTTGACCTAGATTTTGTTGAGATGATCATTGTGACCAAGTGTCGTAAAGATTAAGCCAAAATTGTGACCTCTAGAGAGGACACAACTTAATTGTTGACGGACGGACGAACGACGGACGAAGAGTGATCACAAAAGCTCACTCTGTCACTAAAAACAAGAGAAATACGTTGTGTACATTTTGTATTACTTTCATTGAACATTTGTTATACATATCCCCATCACGGCTGCACATACAAAGACTTTGACCTACAGACAAACCAATAGGGGGTATGTTCAGAGAATAACCAACTAAGCCAAACCGTTTAGTTGAAATTGATTTTGTTTTCAAACCAGTTAGGGACATGACCGTGCCTGACTCCGTAAGTTATTGAATTCAGATTATTCAAGTGACAAGTTCTATCCACTGCTTTAACAGGTGCATTGTAGGCTAGAGAGGATATCAAGTGAATAAGTACTAGATACACTTCTTCAAAAAGGGTACATACTTCATCTGTAATTAATACTAATTATCCAGAACGCTGAAAGAACAGTTTTAAGTTACCGTTCCAGAGAGGACACTATCCACACAGTTCAACAAACTTCCAACAGCTACACTTGATGCTTGGAATGTATCCTGAAACAATTAATATTCATTTAAAGATTGCATACATTTTCAACTGAATGGTCATGGTATTAAGAAAAATCTATAAAATTTACATGCAAGGTATAAATAGAAGGTTAAACTTAAAGTTCTTGGAAATTGTCAATTCATAAGAGCGTTAAGGCAGCGGTCCTGCATGCCACTTGAAAGGTCTTGTCATAAGAAACGTTTTGCTTTTGCATGTCAATTGAAAGGTTTTGTCATATTACATAATAAACATTGTGCTTTTGGATGTCATTTGAAAGGTATCGTCATATTACATACACGTCATATTACATACACGAAACATTGTGCGTTTGCATGTCATTTGAAGGGTATTGTCATAAGAGACATTTTGCGCCAGCATGTCATTTAAAGGGTCTTGTCATAAAAAACATTTGAAAGGTTTTGTCATAAGAAATATAATGCTTTTGCATGTCATCTGAAAAGTTTTGTCATTAGAAACATTTTTTGTCATAAAAAATATGGCTCTACTGCATGTCATATTGATAATTTTGTCATAAGAAATATTGTGCTTCTGTATGTCATTTGAAAGGTTTTGTCATCAGAAATATTGTGCTTTTGCATGTCATTTGAAAGGTTTTGTCATAAGAAATATTGTGCTTCTGCATGTCATTTGAAAGGTTTTGTCATAAGAAATATTGTGCTTCTGCATGTCATTTGAAAGGTTTTGTCATAAGAAACATTGTGTGACAGCATATGGGCAGCGTGCTTCATCTTGTCATTTAAGTGGTAGTGTACAGAAGTAGTGAACGTAAGTGGTAGTGAACAGACGTAAGTGGTAGTGTACAGATGTTTTTTGGCAATCTAAGGTGTAATCATAATTATACAATACCTGACACAGATATACAGATCGGAATGTCGCTTGATATTTTATCACACTTTCATCAGATAAGCTAGCCAGTTTAGATAACAATTGAATATACTCAGGCCTACAAAAGAAACACTTATAGCATTCCACGAATTAGCATGCCTAATTTCAGTTGAACCGATGTGAATTCAAGACCAAATCCACATCTCTTGAAACTTTCAAGGGCAGCTAAATCTTACTTTAAATAAAATGTAATGTTAAATAATCTTTGAAATCATTTTCATGTGATACTGGACTCCAATTGGTACATGCATCGAGACACTATAGATACAGAGATAAGCAACTGCCTCTATAATAGAACCTACCTAATATCACCTGTGTAACTTAAAAGTACTTACAATTGAAAATTTTATGACAAATAAAATTTCACAGTTTTAGTCCTACCAGCACAAATATTACTTTTCTGAAAGCTTTAGACTGTGCTTATTGGCTGCCCTCATTTGTATTCATTTAGTTTGTTTGTAACTTACAAAAGACATAGGTTGAAACTACCCAGTCTTTAGCTGATTGCTAATTTTTCCAATTTTAATGCAAATTATAACGGTAAGGTAACGAATAATCAATAAGTTATATCCCTCAGGATAATACAAAATGTGTCCATATTTTTACTGCAGCTGTAGAGGAATACATGTATATAGTCTTTCTTAAAATGTATAATTGAAGTCTGTCTGACCAGTAGTTGCGAACATCGTTTAAGTGCTACAAGGTATTTGTTTTAATTTTGTTTTGTTACATTTTTTGTACATTAAAATGATAACATCTTACTTGTGTATCAACCATAACTCTTCCACCGAAGCTTCTCTACCCTGTAATGATATTAGTTAACCAAATATCAACAATTTGCACATGTATCCAAATGTATATCGGTATTGTACTGTGTACGGCACCGTTGTTTAGCAATGCCAAGCGATGAGAAATACGAAAGCATTGGATCAATCGGCCATCGCGACAACCCCGAAAGGTTACGAAAATAACCCGTATCAATGTAACTACATCGCAATAATGAAGTAATCTGATGATAACAACAATGACTATCATATATTACGTACATTATTGTTAACGATCACGAAATGGCACAAAAAAGCCCTATAATAAATAGTGTGCACATAATATTATACAACAGATAGTAGGCTTTAGTTCAAAATCAATTTTGTTTTATGTTGTTTGGTTTGTTTTATTTAATCGTATCAATTATCTACATTAAACAGTCAAATATTGTAACCAGAATTAGATTTCGGCACTTACCTTAAGCACATGGCATTTCTGCCACAACCCTTGTAATTTGAACTGTTCCAAACATACAGACAGTCTTTCACTATCTTCCTCAAAACCACTGAAACATATGAAAACATTCGGTTTTTCATGAAATCAAAATTCACCAAGATAAGAATCTAAACACCAATTTAACAAACTTAGTACAAAATGTCTTAATACAGGAATAGTATATTTCGATGATATGAGGTATTACACAGGTATAAGATATATTATGAAAGCATTTTTTATATAATTATTTGAAAAAGCAACTCTTCAAAAAGTTATGAAATGCGCTATTGATACAGTTAGATCATGATTCATAAGATAAGTAATTTTTGTATTCTTAATGGGAAAAAGAAATCTTCAAAAAAAAACGAAATGCCCTATTTAAATTGTTACAGTGAATTCTTGATTCATAAGTTTAACTGTAAGCTCTTTGCTAACTATTTGTGTAATAATTTGCTAGGTGTCCCTGAACACAAACCTGCTGGATAAATCCTTATGTAACAACATTCTGTCATCACTACCAATAGACACCCTGTAAGCAATACAATGTACATAAGTTATCAAATATCTAATTACTGATAATCCGAAGCCACGCAGAAACGATGGTAGCGCTAAGCTATCCATGCTCGAGTCAGACATAGAATGGATGGTTTATCCATATCCCCAGAAATGGATATTTTAAGCAAGCCTATATACTCACTAGCAATGAAAAACCCCATCTACATTGCCTAGTGGTTATGCAGAATCCACTCAGAGTGTGGGTGATAAATTAGTAATGTATTCACTTCATTAAAGAACAAAATACAATTGGTACCAGTATTTCTGTTGGTTTGTGCTCAGCATAAAAAAGAGGAAAACTGGCCTCTCCCATCTGTACAAATTGACCTGATACAAAATCAAGAAATATTCAATATTCAAACAAAATATACTTGATAAGTAAACTATGAGAAGCAATATTTGTTGAGTTTCTAGATCTGTCTAATGAATGTTATCGTGCATAAATGTGGTTCTTAGTGATATAACTCATTGACTGTTTGTGGAAATTGTATACATGCATGATTTTGTTTTGTATTTTGCTTTTGTTTTATTCTTGTTAAAATGTCACTAGTATCATGATTTCAACGAAGGCTGCATTGAAAATAAAGTGTATAGATATATATTACTTAATGTGTTTTCACCTTCGGTAAATAAAGTCTTTATTATTATTATCATTATTATAACATTTACTTTTGAGAGCGCATTGAACATTCTGTACTACATACCATGAAGACAGGGAAGGACAGTGTATGCAATTACTTACTTGTTCTGAGCAACTGAAAGGTCAGTGTCCCTAATGAGAGAATCTATTCTGGCATATAGTGAATCCTTCACGCTTTCATAATCCTCATCATAACATGGCGCAAATAAATCAAACGTTGACGGTATTTTATCGGAGTAGAAGTTGATTCCTGGTCTGAATCGAAAGACAAAATCAACAAACACAAACAATAATCCATATATATATTATGTAGATCTATGTAACTTGATGTGTTTTTACCTTCGGTGAATATACATATTACTTGAATATTTAATCTACATATAAACAAATAGAATTGTGATCCCCTTTTAGGGATATTTTACAACTAGATTTTATCAACAAACAATAATCATCAAAACACAATAACATCATAATACAAAATTAACTATAATTCAAAGACAAATAAATAATCACCAAAAAGACGAAATGTTATCATCAAAAGATGAAATGTAAATCATCATAACATGAAAATATCATCCAAAGACTAAATTCTAAACCTCAAAAGATACAAAACATTAAAAGACATACATATAATTATCAAAAGACAAAATCACTGCCTTGTCATATTATCATAAAAAACAACAACATACAATTATTAAAGAAAAATAATTCATTGCATTGTCATCAAAAGACGAAAAATATCATCAAAAGACAAATATAATCATTTAAAGACAAAAAAATAATTATCAAACTACAAAATCATTCCATTGTCATCAAAAGACAAAAACATTACCATCAAAAGACAAATATAATCATCCAAAGACAACAATATACATATCAAACGAAAAAAATCGCATTGTCATCAAAAGATAAACACATTATCATCAAGTACAAATACAATCATCAAAAGACCAAAAGATAATCATCAAAAAACAATGTAAGGTAGCATAGGATTCGCATAAGATTCTTCATACTTTGGAGGTAGATACAGCAATACATTTCTGTCTAGTTCATCATCAGCCTGTAGGACTTCTTGATATTGTAAACATTCCCAGTATGGTCGCAACACCTTGATCACGTTCAGTATGGTTTCCACACAACTAGAAAAAACAATTAGGCTAAAGTTATAAGTCCGGAGGTAAGATCAGAATAAAATAATTATATGTCGTAAACTATGTTTTCATGCAGGTAAGGGGCTGCCTATTTACTAAACTTCGAACAAACGTTATGGTGCCTTCCACAAAAGACGTAAAAGAACATTTCAACTTCATACAGTTTTTCACTAATAACTAAATTTTCAAGCGCTACAATTTTTAGTGATGCATTGGCAATATTTGTGTTTAATCTCCCTAGCAATTCTCGTACAATGCTCCAATACCATTCTCCTGTATTTAAGCTAAAGATAGATCATAACATGTAACATATTTACCACACCTAAATTGTAGCTCTTAGAAAAAGAAAGCAAATCCGCCCAAGTCAAATCTCAAAACACTTTTAGAGTGGTTTTCTGTTGGTATTCATACCTTCTCTAACAAATTTCTCATTACAAATGTATCTGTTACCTATCATTTGGTTGACCTAACGCTTGCACACAAGGTGCAGGGTCTCCAAGTAAAGCTCTCAACGATAGGGCTATACTTTCTGCAAGTGACTTAATACAATAACCACCCTGTAAAAGAAGTAAAATACTAATACATAGAGTGAAGTAAAACCTTATCACAATGTAGACATTTTTAACCATTTAAAATGAACATATGGCCATGACATTTCTACATGATCTTAGGGTAAGAGAGAAGAAAAGCCAGTTGTCAGTAATTCAATGTTGAGTGTTAAACAAGGGAAGTATGGGCATCATTTGTATTTCATCCGTTATAATGAAATTTAATTTTTCTGATGAAGACATAATACCTGTGTCGAAACGTTGAATAAAATTAATTAGTGGAGTTAGTTTCTGTTTTTATTTGAATGTATTATAATGCAATATCACACTCTAAACCCACACGCCCCCTTACTTGAACAATCAAACAATTGGTTGTTATTTAGGACAACATGATTTATATTGTTCAACTTATCCAAGAACAACAATTTCATTTTCAATGATATTTAAACCTGTACACAAAGACCACACTCTACGGTTCACATGTTTAATATGTACTGATACGATGCTTTATTGTATTATTCTTTAACAGCTTAAACTTAAATACCATCTTACCTCCTGAATCAGACATATTTTTCCATCTGCTAATGTGGATAATAAACTCACAAAATGTGCAAACATTGCCGGGGTCACTTCCATTCTTCCCTGTAATGTTAATCAGGACAAGGAACAAAACTTACCAACCAAAAGCAATTTCTGGGTATTTGCCAAAATCGGATACACTCAAATAGTCCTTACAGAAACTGTTTATAAACTGTCTTATTTTGTAGCTGAAATATACTACTTTTCAATGATATAGGTCTGTCAACTGGCCATAGACTTTAACATGATATAATATGGGGCTGACAATTGTCACTTTACATTGAGCTAAAGAACAATTTTATTTAGTGGTTTGTGACCTTGTATATAATTGTTTTGAATATTTATACGGGTCCAATTCCTGAAATTATCTAGTGTCAGTTTATAAGTTTTGTTCAGCGTACATTTGTATCTTATCTTATCATTATTGCTCACCTTTGTTAGTGCTAATAAAATAGAATGTTGCGGCGATTTGAAACATTCTCAAGTTACTTCATTTAACATCATTAAACATTACAACTAAAATGAAATAGCATTATATCAGAAATTTAAGCTAGCAAATTACTTTGTGTCTCTTCTAGCATATTTACCTCAGGGCAGCCAATTGCACAGTCATACCCCGCAGATACTAGAACCAACTCTGGTGAAAACTGAAATCGAAAGAAGAATCACCATTCGTAATGTGTAAATACCGGTACTGAAAGGAAAGATATGTGCATCCAATTTGCATGAATTTGGTAAGGTAAATGTTTTTTTTTTGTGTTTGATCTAGAGGCTTATGCTTGTGTTTTATGTGTTTTCTTGTTTGTGATTTTGTGGCTTTCGTTCACTGCCATTTCTATTTTGTGAATGCTGCATTCCATGTATTATTAGCTATTCTAACATAGCACGTGCGATTTGCCTTCTTTGCATATATTGAGCTTACCATATTTTATTACCCGTTAAAAAAAGTAGTCTTGTTGTGCTATAAATGGTAAAGCATTGGCGATGTTAGAATCGAAATAATAAATAGGAGCTGTGCTTTGTTGTGTTATAAAATATAGGCACTCGTTTGAATGTGTACATTAAAGCACTGTGTTACACACTCCTGATTTAATTACTACGCATACAAACACGTGCCTATATTTTATTACACGACAAAACATAGCTTCGTATTCATTATTTCTTAATCATTGTTTTAAATGCAAGAAAAGAGCATACCACAGTTACACGTAGTACAAATTAAAATATTTTCAAACACATAGAATGCAAGTTGTTAAGTAATATGGCTTGGGAGTATGAGGGCAAACGTTTGAATACAGCTAGTAGTTAATAATTTCTGGTATCAGGCATTAAAAGGCAGAATATTAACAAGTAAAGTAGATGACATTCTCAGAGGCCAAATCGGGAAGAAAGTATAATAAATTTTTCTTTGCACAGGTACTACATTTTGTATATTATTATCAGACTGACAGTAATAAGGTAAAATATACACGTGGACATACCTCGTAAGCCACAGGTAATAGAATTTGCTGAAATATTGCCATGTACTCTTCATTGCCACAACCAGACTGAAACACAAATATAATGCCTAACTCAGACTTATTTATTTTGAGCTCTTCAACATTTTGTTCAGTCAAATATGCATGCACATCATTATTACTATTATATAACCAGTTTGTCTGGAAATACTCTTATCAACCAGTACTAACTAGCTATTCTGCAAGCAGTAACTGGCAACTTCCAAATACAAATGACTTGACAATAGTCTAGCTGTGTCATTCATGAAGGACATTCAGGTTAAGTCATTTGATCATGATAATAGACAAAGTACAGTAAAATATTTATTTAAAAATGTGGCATTATATGTTAACGTAAAACTTTGACTGCATGTTAATTCTGAGATATTTTGCATGTTGTAAGAGCAGAATAAGTTGAAAATTGCAGTCAGGAAAATATTTTTGCTTTCTCATTATTCCATGTTTCTGAGCTCTAAAATTGCGCAAAATGTACGAAACCTAGGAGGCCTAAAATAAATTTTATATGCAATGAAACCGCTGTTTGGTGACTTTTGGCACAGAAAATAATATGATGCCAATTATGGCAATACAACACATATAATACAGGAATATATTACATTGAAGTAATCCAACTTACTATGTTCAAAGGCACATTAATGTTGAATCCAGTGCCTGGCCCTGAGCCAATATAGTCGTAATCAGACTCCCTCAAGTTAGGCCATTCCCTTCCATAATCATATGTATGAATTGAAAAATACAAAACTCTGAAATAGTAGCAATGGTGATAATTGTGGGTTACCATACTGACATGGTGTATATTAATGCACATACTAGGTTAGATTTGGACTTGAGTGTTTGAATCAGGTTGGCAAATACTGGCTAAGTACAGGATGATCATTAATATATGGTAACATAAATAACTTTAATAACTTTGTCAGATTTTATGATAGAGAAGTGGTTTGACCCTTGTTTTAAAGCTAATGAACCCAAGTTTTTTTTTATATGAATAATAAATGCATGTGATATAAAGGTGACGTCCATATCGTCCTGAATGCAGCCGTACATTATTAGTGATTTTGGGGCTTGTTTTGCAGTTTTGCAGAATAAAGGGGAACGTTTCGAACTAATGCTGTGAAAAAAGTATGTGGCATTTGAAAATGATTTATGTGTAGAATAAAACTTACATATGTATGTTAATCAAAGGTATATAACAAGCTATATTATGTCAAAAACTGACAAACTTATTAAAGTTATTTATGTTACCATATATTAATGATCACCCTGTATGACAATATCACCTTAATACACACCAGTGCCGTTTTATAATCTTTTTGTCATATTTGTTTGACTGACTGCACCGATTCTTTGCAGAACAATGATATCAAACACACACTCAGGGTTGACTAGTCTGACAGACTACAGTTAAACCTGTCTATAAAGACCACCCAAATGGCTCTACAGAAAGTAGTCTCTGTAAACACATGGCCTCAGGTAACAGATTAAAATTAATATACATGTAGTTTGAAATGGTCTGACATGAGATAATTAGTTGATGATTGTGATGATTACAGGTCTGTTCCACAGTTTTAACTTAGATGATATTTAAAACATAACTTCACGTTTGGACAACGAACAGGTGAAACAAGAGTAAACATGTATGCCTACTGTCATTAATGTCAAATTAAATGTCACAAACAGACCTGTACCTTTGGGTGATTAACCTTAAAATAAAAATTGGTCACCTGGTGAGGACCAACATGCTTATCATATTTGGAAAGCCTGAACTCACAAGTTCTCGAGTTGTTGATCGAAAACTATTTAGCAACATTAAACTAAGACATCATACCTTGGGTCATCATAGAACATATATTGTGTACCCTGTCCATGATGAACATCCCAATCTACTATCAATATCCTACAATAAATATAAATCAAACAAGTTATTAAGAATTGCAAGCAATACAGAAGTCCCCTACCGGTTTGAAGCCATTTTCAATGTTTCTGTTGCCATAGCAACTCAATTTTTGGCAGGATCCAGATTTGGGCATATTTTCACTCTTTCTGTCACCATAGCAACCACAATATTTGTCAAAATCAAAATATTTTTAGACGGGCATTATCCCCTTATTGCCCCCTATATACATACCAAGTTTCATAAACCTAGCTTGGAAACTGTTTGAGTTATGTCAGGATCCAGATTTTTTGACGGACGGACGGACGGACGGACGGACTGACGGACTGACGGACGGACGGACGGACGGACTGACTGACTGACTGACTGACTGACTGACTGACTGACTGACTGACTGACTGACTGACTGACTGACTGACTGACTGACTGACTGACTGACTGACTGACTGACTGACTGACTGACTGACTGACTGACTGACTGACTGACTGACTGACTGACTGACTGACTGACTGACTGACTGACTGACTGACTGACGGACTGACGGACTGACTGACTGACGGACTGACGGACTGACGGACTGACGGACTGACGGACTGACTGACTGACTGACTGACTGACTGACTGACGGACTGACGGACAGACGGACGGAGGGCAAACCTATAGTCCCCTCCGGTCAAAAACCGGTAGGGGACTAACTAAAAACATGAGCTTGCTATTGTTTACATGAACAAGTTGATCAGTGAATACCATCCAACAAGATCTCCGTGATCAGACTTGGACAAGTTCTTAACTCTCCATGAACCAGAACTAAGCTAAAAGGCCTTTTCTAAAAGATGCGGCCACCCTAAAGATCAGTCTGCCAAGAGAAAAATGATGCATTGATTCTCTGGTAATGTGGTGCACTGAAGACCCAACTGAAAATGGCTTATCAGTAAATCCTACCACAGATTTAAACACATTTAAGAACTTTATCTGCATATTTCTATGGAATCGGTTTTGGCATGCACAGCTCTTTAAATGCTTGTTTAATAAGGTGCTATTGATATGAAGAATTTTCATTTATTATATATCACTGACATTAATTGGTACCATTCGAACATGTACAATAGCATATTGAGGTCTATTAAGGCAGCACAGCACATTCTGTAAGATTTTGAGTAAGTAATTGAATAAGTTATTGAATAAGACATTTGCATGACTATCTACTGTGCACATTGACCCTATACTACACTGAGTACATACAAAATGCACATGCTACATTTTCTCCATTGGGTTACATGTTAAACCGGTCGTTTTGGTCAGTCTGCCATTCTGTTCATGTTCTACCTATACCAGTCATTTTGGGTCTACTTGTTCCCAGGCATCTCTACTTTTATTCTTAAACTGTATTCACATGTGATTCTGATTTGAAGGTTTTTAAATGCAAGTTGTCAAATGAGCATTTTCCATGAAATAACCCATTCAGCTATTTCTTCCTAGAATTCTTGGCAGAAAAGGTAAAGTTTTAAAACAGACTACTGAAACAACTTTAATGTGTTAACAATCAAAACACACAAAACTCATTGTTCTGTGTGATCTTCAAAACAAGAGGGCCCAAAAGTGCATGCACACCCCTATGGTGACCTAAGTAATGATTTATATGTTCTGAATAAAATATAAGGACATTCAGCCTCTATTGTAATTTTTATTATGATTTGACCTTGATCATTGTGACCAAGTGTCATAAAGATTAGGCCAAAATTGTGAACTATAGTGTCTACGTAACATTTCTCTATGATTTAACCTTGTGACCTAGTTTTTGACTATGGATGATCCAATATCGATCTTGACCTAGATTTTGTTAAGATGACCATTGTGACCAAGTTTCATAAAGATTAGGTCGAAATGGTGACCTGTAGTGACTACACAAAGTTTTTCTATGATTTGACCTTGTGACCTAGTTTTATACCCCGAATGATCCAATATCGAATTTGACCTAGATTTTGTTGAGATGATAATTGTGACAAAGTTTCATAAAGATGAAGCTAAAATTGTGACCTCTAGTGAATACACAAGATTTTTCTATGAACTTGTGACCTAGATTTTGACCCCGCATGACCCAATATCGAACTTGACCTAGATTTTGTGGAGATGATCATTGTAACCAAGTTTCATAAATATTAAACTAAAATAGTGACCTCTTGTGCCTATGCAAGGTTTTCCCATAAGTTGACCTTGTGACCTAGTTTTTGACCACAGATGACCCAATATTGAACTTGGCCTAGATTTTGTTGAGATGATCATTGTGAGCAAGTTTACTAAATATTAGACCAAAATTGTGACTACACCAGTACATTGTTTACGGACGACGGACGAAGAGTAATCACAAAAGCTCACTTTGTGACAGGTAAGCTTAAAAGCTATATGCTAACATGTAACCCTATGGAGAAAATGTAACATGGCGTTTCTTTATGTACTCAGTGTATTACGGTAGCTTATGATAAATGCAGAGCTACAGATAAGCTGCGTATTGGGGTAAGTAATTACCCAATCAGTTTTCATAAAAACCCAATAGATTTTGAGAGGAGGGAGTAAGAAAAAGCAAAGACAATCTGAAATACTCAAATTGAAAATGATTTTTTAGTGAAAAACAGTATAATTATAAAATATCATTTACCCTATGAGTTTTATTAAATACCCAATTAAAATTTGTCAAAACCCAATCAAAATTGAAAGTAGCAGGTAAAATACCCAATGGACCAAAACCTTAATAAATATATAACAAGAGGATCATAGATCCTTGGGCACTCACCTGCTAAACATGGCCAAACTTTGAACTTGATCTTAAGGTCATCAAGATAAACATTTTGACTAAACTTGATGAAGGTAAAAGCAAAGCTGAGGCCTCCAGAGTGTTAACAAGGTTTTCCTATTATTTGACCTTTTGACCTAGTTTTTGACCCCACATGACCCAACTTCGAACTTGACCTATATTTCATTGAGATATAACTACTGACCAATTTTGATGAAGATCAAAGCAACACTGGTCTCCAGAGTGTTAACAAGGTTTTCCTATTATTTGACCTTTTGACCTAGTTTTTGACCCCACATGACCCAACTTCAAACTTGACCTTAAGGTCATCAAGATAAACATTTTGACAAACCTTCATGAAGATTAAAGCAAAAATGTGGCCGCCAGAGTGTTAACAATGTTTTCCTATTATTTGACCTTTTGACCTAGTTTTTGACCCCACATGACCCAACTTCGAACTTGACCTATATTTCATTGAGATACAACTACTGACCAATTTTGATGAAGATCAAAGCCAAAATGTGACCTCCAGAGTGTTAACAAGGTTTTCCTATTATTTGACCTTTTGACCTAGTTTTTGGCCCCACATGACTTAACTTCGAACTTGACCTATATTTCATTGAGATACAACTACTGACCAAATTTGATGAAGATCAAAGCAAAATTAAGAGTGCTAGAGTGTTAACGGTGAAATGTCTAACAGACGGACAACGGACGACGGACAAATAACAATCACAAAAGCTCACCTTGCCACTTTGTGGCAGGTGAGCTAAAAACAATAACAAATCGGACAGGGAAGGTAGCACTCAGTAGAAACAGGAGAGCAAGAATGGCATAAAAACACAAATGCATAAGAAAATCACAGCTTACAAAGCACAAGAACAACCACAAAAATGTGCAAAAAGTGAAACCTAACAGCTACAATAAAACAACAACCTACATACCTCTTCAATCCAAATTCATCAAGAGCTATCTGGGCAGCAGTGGCTACATTATTCAAATAACAATAACCACAGAATGTATTGTTCATGGCATGATGTCCTGGTGGTCGGATTATTGCCATACCATTGCTTACCTGAAACAGGAAGTGTAGGACAAATATTAGAGACATAATTATATGTTGTGGTACTTGCAGGTAACTCACTAATCATAGAAAGTTCACATGTATACTTTAGAAAAAATATTATATTAAGTCAGACAGGGAAGGCAGCACTCAACTTAACCAGCCGAGCACAGAAAACATTAAAAACACAAAAAGCACAATGCCCAACTGAACCAACCGAGCACAGGAACGTAAAACACATACAAGGCGCAATGCCCAACTAAACAAGCAAAGATCCGCCCAAGTCCAAGCTGTCGAAAAGTATTAAACATTATTACTAGCTGAATGACCCAGTTAGAAGTATGTATCAAATATTTTGTGTATCCCGTGTATTCCAAATTTTTCAATTTTGGTCAAAGGTAAATTTTGCCATAAGCAATTTTAGTAATTGCTTAACTTCCAATGTAGAGTTCTATTTACTAGGCTAAAATTTGAACCAGAGGAAATATAAGCAATTTAGCAAATTCATATTTGACAAATTCGTTAACTTTCACCAATATTTGCATGTTATTAAGTCACCTGCTTATACAATAATTCCCTGATAAATGTCAAAAGTTCCATGGCCAAAATTATCAGTATTTGCAAAGAGCAGTTGTTGTGAAATAGTTCCTTTTTAGATGGTATTCTGGGTACTGTTTTATCAAAGCATTTAGGCTAGCGTAACACTTAAGTTTTTCGTAAATATTGCGAAAGTAGATAATATTTGCGCAAATGCGTTTTACTAAGATATTTTTTCTCATGTTTTGTCGTAAGTATTGACGTAATTCTACGCAAGGTCGGAGTAAGCGTAAATAGCAAATATGAACGTAGTGAGGAGTTTTTACCACGCACTGTTGATTTACGACCGTCACTTGTTGTTATAGACCGTGATTAGTAATATAAACCTGTTTAATCATCAATACTTATCGAACTTTTATGTATATTTATTCACTCTGGTTCCCGTTATATTGGTAATATTGTGGCCCGTTCTACGTTCAATATTTTTACGTAAATGTATGCATCAACTTGCGAGCGATTAGTAAAACACACTTAAGGATTTGCGTAAGTGACAAATATATGCGTAAACTTACGTGACATTTATGCAATGTTAGTAAAACAGTACCCTGGAGACTAGAACCTTAAATATACTTAAAATGTAAATTATAAATATTTCACACTTACCACTTTGTTTAAAACAGCTCTCACCAGGTCCAATGTTCCACCGAGTGCCAGTCGAGAATTCTCATAAACAAGCTAAATAAAGAAGATCTCTAATAAGATATTGTGCACAAAAATCTAACAAGAGGGCCCAAAGGGCCCTAGGTCGCTCACCTGTCGAACTTGACCTAGATTTTGGTGAGAAGATCATTGTGACCAAGTTTCATACAGATTAGGCCAATATTGTAACCTCTAGTGACTACACAAGGTTTTCATTTGATTTGACCTAATGACCTAGTTTTTGACCCCAGATAAACCAATATCGGATTTGACCTAGATTTTGTTGAGATGATCATTGTGACGAAGTTTCATAAAGATCAGGCCAAAACTGTGACCTCTAGTGACTACACAAAATTTTTCTATTATTTGAACTTGTAAACTAGTTTTTGACCCCCAATGACCCAATATTTAAATTGGCCTAGATTTTGTTGAGATAATCATTGAGACCGAGTTTCATAAAGATTAGACCAAAATTGTGACCTCTAGTGACTACACAATATTTTTCTATGATTTGACCTTGTGACCTAGTTTTTGACCCCGGATGACCCAATATCGAAATTGACCTAGATTTTGTTTTGATGATCATTGTGACCAAGTTTCTTAAAGATTATGCTAAAACTGTGACCTCTAAAGACTAAACAAGGTTTTTCTATGATTTGACCTTATGACCTAGTTTTTGACCCCGGACGATCCAATATCAAACTTGACCTAGATTTTTTTGAGATGACCATAGTGACCAAGTTTCATAAAGATTAAGTCAAAATTGTGACCTCTAGTGACTACACAAGGTTTTTCTATGATTTGACCTTGTGACCTAGTTTTTGACCCCGGTTAATCCAATATCGAAGTTGACCTAGATTTTGTTGAGATGATCATTCTGACCAAGTTTGATAAAGATTAGGCCAAAATTGTGACCTCTAGTGTCTACACAAGGTTTTTCTATGATTTGACCTTGTGACCTAGTTTTTGACCCCGGATGACCCAATATCGAACTCGAGCCAGATTTTGTTGAGATGATCATTATGACCAAGTTTCATAAAGATTAAGGCAAAATTGTGACCTCTAGTGACTACACAAGGTTTTTCTATGATTTGACCTTGTGACCTAGTTTTTGACCCCGGATGACCCAATATCGAACTTGACCTAGATTTTGTTGAGATGATCATTGTGACCAAGTTTCATAAAGATTAAGGCAAAATTGTGACCTCTAGTGACTACACAAGGTTTTTCTATGATTTGACCTTGTGACCTAGTTTTTGACCCCGGATGACCCAATATCGATCTTGACCTAGATTTTGTTGAGATGATCATTGTGACCAAGTTTCATAAAGATTAAGTCAAAATTGTGACCTCTAGTGACTACACAAAGTTTTTCTATGATTTGACCTAGTGACCTAGTTTTTGACCCAAGATGACCCAATATCGAACTTGGCCTAGATTTTGTTGAGATGATCATAGTATTTAAGTTTCATAAAGATTAGGCTAAAATTGTGACCTCTAGAGTCTACACAAGGCAATTGTTGACGACGGACGGACGGACGACGGACGAAGAGTGGTCACAAGAGCTCACTCTGTCACTTTGTGACAGGTGAGCTAAAAATATGAGTATGTTTTTTTTAGATCTTTGTTGCGCGCAAAACTGTGTGATTTAGTGTGCATATTTAGCATATTGGTGCTATACACTTGGCATGTTTAAGAACTAAAGAGACTACTTGGAAAAAGCTAGGGTAGCTGGATTCCTTGTATCACACAAACCTTCTGTCTCTTCCCTCTCAAAGTCGGAGGTCATTGGCCAATTAGGCATGGATAACACTGAATAATCACTCGCTTATGACTGTCCAAGTCAGACGCAATACAAAGCTTTCAACAATATTTTAATATTCATCTACTTTCCATATTAAAAAGATATTAAAACCTAACATCAAAAATACCACAATTGAAATGTTTATTCCATGGAAACACACTGTATATTAGGTTGATTTTTCTGTAGGTCAAAATGTTAGCAAATTCTGGATTTCAAACATTTGGTGAGCAGAAATATTTTGCAAAGGAATTCTTGAAACACGTAGATATCTACACACTTATAATTTATACTAATTTATAAAAGGTCAAAGTTTTTCCAACTTATATTTAATGACTCTCGACCCCTCTTAAATCCTGATGTTATCCATCGCCACAAGGGTATGAAAGTAGAGAAACCAGTTTCCCTTTTTTGCTGAGATTCTAGCAAGGGAATTTCTCGTACCATATTTATTTCGTCCTTTGGTATGACGCAGCCTTGGATCAAACCAGAGACCTCCCACACTCGAATCGGACGCTCTACCACAAGGTTATAGAGGAAGCAGTAAACATACTTACAGGATGGAAGTAGATATAATCATAATTCCTCGATCTTTCCTTCAGCTCATTCTCTGACATATTCTGGGTTTCAGCGAGTTTATCAATCAAATCTCTTGTATGTTTGAGAAGCATCTCCTCCATAGAGGCTTCATGGCACTGCAACAAAAACATATATCATGTGTAGCAAATATCTAAAATACATGTACGTGTTTTTTAGATTTTTGTGTGTAGTAATAAGGCCAAAAATAAAATATTAGTTTTTCCCCTCTCGTACCTACCAGAACAAAAAGTCCCCTGCCCAAATATATATTTTGATCCTCTGAAAATTTTATTCAAGGATTTAATTCCATGGTTTATTTTATTAAAAAGTCTAGTACGGGAGTACAGAAACATTAATTATTGAAAATAAAAAAATGTTTCAAAATATTTTTTACCTACCAAGTATATTTACCCAAATTAGCCAGGGTTGGGATGGGGAAAACAAACAATAATTCATTTTTGGCCTAATTCTTTGTGTTTTTTGGGCAAGAATAAGAAGCTTTTTCAACAATTAACCATTCTTGAAAAGTTACCGTTAGGGGTGAATACCTTCTTTTTTTCTATATGACCGACATTATAATCATTAACAATATTTTAGAATTTACAAAATGCCAGATTGGGCTTATCAGTGCACTGCTGCTAGTTTTTAATTCCCCTCCATGACAATTTGATAACAATATTGATTTCCCAGCACATGTGGAGAAGTTACTGGTCCCAGACATATTGGACTGATGATCTGGTAGGAAAACTTGACAAAACGTGCTGAAAAATAGGATATTAAGCCTCATTTTGGCTGTGTAATTATTTATTAAACATAACACACACAGAACCAGAAATTATTCTCAGGGGGTCCCACTACCTATTTTCTCAGAAAGGAGTTCAACCAGCTATTTTGCTCAGGGGGATCCACATACAAGTCACTTTTCTTAGAGGGTTGTCCTGATCTGACTATAAGCCCTGCTAAACTTTGGCCAATATAAGACTTTAGGGGGTCTAGATCCCAGGACCGGGTCACCCATATCAATATGCGCTTGGGTAAAACAATAGATCCACTATTTGAATACCTGTATTCTTTTACATCTTTGAAGAAGGTTGTATTTGGCACACACTTTCAGAGGTTCACTGACACGATCAGGAATCTCACAGAAATCCTTGTTCCATACATTATAATGCCTGCCGAGTCTCTCGTCATATACCAGCGCAGTCCTGTTATACATGTACAAGCAAAAATGCTATAGTATGGAGAATTTGACGTGATCCTCAACCTTTATATCAGCATAATTTAACAGCTGATATCATGTCTCTATTTATAACCCCAGTTGTATGTTTTCATAAGCGTGGAGTATCACGAAGACACTCCAGGAATAATACAAACACAAATCTTAAAGTCCCATTATGCCTTAAATGGCTGTTTTCAAAAAGCAATAACTTGGCAACCGATCTGCAAAATGATGCATTTTGAGCATTTTAGTTGAGTCACAAAGGTGAAAAACACCATAAGATGGAAGAAAACGAAAAAAGCATCCAGTTGGTTTGTAAACAAAATAACGAAATGTAAACACTAAATGCATAATTTAAAGTCTAAGGGAGCAACTCTTGCAAAATCAGTATTTTGTCATCCAGACATTTTACTAAATGTGGTTTTTGGCATACTATTTGGTCAGATATAGCTGACATTCTGTCGTCAATTATAGGTCATTTGTGAAAAACATCCTAATTTTTTGTATTAAGTCTATTGACTGGATGATCGAGAAAAAAGTTTTGGGAGAATAATGTGACTTTAAAAGGATCAGTATTGCACAATTTGTTCGCAAAAAGTAATATATTCAACGAAAGATGCTTGTTATATATTCAATTATTCATGCATAAAGGTTTGGATCAGGTCATTATCTCTGTATGGTCAAATACTTCATCATCATCATCATTTTCAGTGATATGATATTTATTATTCACACATAAAAATTATTCTTTGTACAATTATTTTTTGGTTAAATCTGGTTAAAAATAAGAGATGCAGTTTAGTATTCGTAGCAAGTTGCCATAGCGGCCGTGAAACCCTCAAGGGTAGGCTTAGCTACGGCGTGTTGTGGTGATTCCAGAGAACTATGGATGAGGGGAAGAAACTGTGTTGATAGGTAATTATATCTGATTAAGCTGTTGGTTATGGAAACAGGAAGATCTAGATGGGCTTAGTGAAGGATCAGGTTGAATGTCAACAAGGCCATGTCTGATCTTATACAGCATAGTTACTTTAGCTATGTCTCGTCTTTGCTGTAAAGTTGACCAATGTAGGTCTTACTTAGTAATTGGTGACATGTGATGAGCTAGTCGTCTGCATGTTGAAGTGGATGTGGAGATTTGAATCACATCACACAGCCGCCAACTCAGTTGGCTGAGTAATGAACTAGCATACTTGTGTCGTAGATTTGAGCTCCACTTCAGTGCACATTATCCTCTTCTATTTACTAAGTGTAAGGTAATTTTATCTTGGCTATGCTGGCACATTCAAATTCTGTCTCTGTTTTTTAAATTCTTACCTGTTCAGCCACCTAAATTATGTACAAGGGGGAATAGAATTATAGAATAAATTTTATTTTCAATCATGGGCCCTCTCGGATATTGATTTCACTAGGGCTATGATCAAGTCATCTGTATTTGGAGTTGTCAACATCAGATGCATGCAGAAGATAACTTAGCACTGGAATTGCTTAGATGATTTGACTGTGGAACATTACATGGTTAAAATCTCATGGCATTCAAAATTCAAGTGTACAAATGTACTAACAAAGTTACAGTAAACTGGTGTCCCACCAGTAAAAAATTCTGAGGATTTTTTTAACTTAACCAATTATAAAAAAAAACATAAGAACAATGGCAAATGTTTATGAAAATACGTTAAATCACAGTTTTTTTTATGTAAGTAAATCTACCAACAACTTAGTCAAACCATTTCGACGCAATCTATACAGCGATGCCCGTGTAGTGGCTGGACCGTCAGAATTTTAAGCAGCCACTTGCAGACAGCTTATCTGTCTACCAACAACTGATTAAATATATTAGATCTACATTGAATCATTAAGATCATAATTTAAAGACATATGTGAAAAAATATATATTACCATGCAGATATTGTTTTATATTGTATAAAGCTTACCCTTGTGTCGACATCACCTGATTCATCAGAATCTTTCAGATCGTTTTATAAATCATTGATAATATTGTTTTTCAAGAGACCAAAAGCAAATGGCGTAATTTGATAAAGGGAAGTAACTGATGATTGTTTCAGCTCATATATTATAATATCAAAGCACTGAAGTTAAGTTATTACTGACTTCTTTAAATCGCTGTTTCGCACAGATGTAGGCCTACGCCTACTAGAAAAATTGTGATGTTTATAAGCATGGATCGGTTTGGTCAACTGTTGTAAAATTGTATTGTACTAAAAAAATCACGGATAAACCGTGAACATTTGATAAACTTGGAATTTCCATTAAGATGTGAGTAGGTCTGGCTCTTTGAGGTCTATTTTTTATTCCTTGACCGATTTCAATAAATGAGGCATCATTGTAAAGCTGAATAATATATCTGTTGTATAGAATTATTGGTTGTTGTATGTGTGCATTACAACAGGAGATACAAGGTTTTGAAAACAAACCAGATTTCGCGAGATTTCAGAAAATTGCTGCGAGAAATTGTGAGATTTGGTACATCATTCAAATTTTTGTATTTTTAGTTCTTTGCACAAAGTCAATGGCTCCTAAAGAATAGCTCTACATTTGTTCTAAACATTTTAGATTTGAAAATGTATTTGTTGGCTGTGTTATAATCAAAGCGCTGAAGCTCTTGAGTTGTTCGAATGACTGCATGCAGAGAAAGTATAAATTAATAACGATGTAGCTGTATTTTTCATTAACGATGTAGCTCTATTTTTCAAAATCTTAATGTTTCTTATGACTTAATTGTACATTTATTGCTAGCGAATACTCTCTATTTATACATACTTGATTGCCTTGATGTATGGACACCAAATTTGTATAGACCGTTCTTTCCAATCGGATCTTCTGAAGTATTGAAAGGCTATTACGGGTACTAATTTAATGTACCTAACGACAACGACGAAACATAATTTCAAAAATTGTTAAAAAAAACGCGCTCGTGAAATTTTTTTTATATACTACAAATGTCATGATGAGATATTTATCGTATTCAATTTAAACACACAAATATCCTCTATTTATTTGGTTGTGTCAAAGATCTTAAAATACTGTGTTGAGATCTTTGGTTGTGTTATGTGCCGAACGATTGAACAAAGTCAAATTAATGTGAAAATATTTATCTGGTATCAATACCATGATTCTGTTAATTAAACAATGCGTTTTCAACGGGATGTAATCTTTATCACTGACCGGTAGGTAATATCGGAATGGCTTTGCTAATGCAACAGACCCCCGCTGATCTCGATGTACAGAAGTATTGTCTCGATTGTCAGATTGCGTACGCTTGAAATTTCGGATATTTCTGCTTACTTCGGTAAATAAACTATCTCATAGGGACAAATACCGATGTGATCCGCATGCTGAAATTGATGAACTGTATTTTCCAGACCGGTTTACATTGGCGGAAGTTACGCAACTTACCGGTTTACTTTAGCTAAGGTGGCGCCGTCTATTGGCGGCGTAGGAAGAAAAGAAGTTTGATCAATTAAAACTATGGGCGATTGTTGAAACATGTGTTAAAACTAGTCGTTTTTCAAACAACTAAAAAATCACATTGCCAAAATATAAATTTTCAAATCTAAAATGTTTGGTAGAGCTGTTCTTTAGGAGGAGCAATTGTGAGACTTGAAATGTCCAGCAGAACTTTCGAAGAACCGGGAAATGTCTTCTTTACAAAATGTTTTTGCATTTTTTATGTTGCCAAGACAATACCATAGCAGAATCTGGATGACGACACCTTGTCATTCTCTGATAACTCCAACAATGAGGCCCTAAAAGGGTACATGCTTTTCACGAATTTAAAATTACTATTTTATAAACACATACTAATTCTATCAAAATTAACCGGTAACTGCGTAGTTGTATATTAAGTCTAGTAATGAGATAATTCAAAATACACAACTTTTTTGGATGTATCATGTGAATATGAGGCTTATCAACGTTTTGAATATAGTTTTCTCGCATTGGTGTATCTCTAAATATTTCATTGTGATGGTATCAGTTTCCGGATCTAAAAGGTAATTTAGGTATTCATGATAATTATGCTGAGTGGAACTTGTTCCTGTTTTGAATTGATCTGTAATTGTGGTGTTGTCGGTTTTCTTTGATATGCTGTAACGTCTGTGTTTCTTTTGGATCATTCTTTTAATTTCGTTGGTCATCTAAGGTACTGTAAATGTATGTCTGATTTGTTCTTTATATATATATATATACTTATATATATACAAGAAAAGAATGATCTCCATTTCCAGAACGTATATATCAAAATTAAAAAAATGACGCAATGAGTAATTAAAACTCCATTATTTAATTAAAAACCCAATGAATTTCGCCTATAATGCTCTTCAGGAGTATAACAAACTAGTATAAACACGTATATATAGCTGTTTCTTAGGTATCGCGGTGTCCATGTCCTTGTATATAGAAGTATTGAAGAAATTCTAGTTCTTTGTGATTAGTCATTTACTCTTCATTAAGTTATGTCTCCCGGTAAGTAATGCATATTTCTTAGTAATTAAGTTGAACAACATTATGCAGGACTATTATATAAATACATGTATCTATAACCATCGATTGTCCTCTGATTTATTTTCATCATCGATTATAGTGTATGGACTTTATTATGCCATTTGTTTAATTATGTCATTTGATTGAATACGTTTGATTGGTATTTAATTGATTATTGTGATGATGCCATTGTTACATTGATTATGCCTTTGAAATTATTATGTCAAGTGGATGGTTATATTCTGTCTTATGAAATGGTCACAAGTTGATATACCAACTTGAAACGGTTATGTCTTTGTTGGCTACTTTTACTTTGTTCAGTATGTCTTCAGTATGTACTTGACCCTGACAACTTAATAATCATGTAGTAAGAATGTCGATATTATGATAATGGGTCATCTATGACATACATGTATATCACGATTTTATCTATTGTTATATAAAAGATGTTCTGAAAAAATATTGAACAAAATCTTGATGTCTGTGCCTCATTGTTTGTTGAAATTCAAAGATCACCAGTACTTACTGTATGTACAGTTAGACCATTTACCAATACAATATACGGCAAGGGTCGTTAAGCTGAGACGTTCGCCTTGTTAAGGCTGGACCATTCAGCTAGGACATTAAACTTGTTGAAACTAGGACATTCAGCTGAAACCATGGTATTCAGCTTTTTGTTACTGTCATACTTTTTAGGACTTCAGACAGCTAAAACTAGGTAGTTCAGCTTTTTGATTGCTGAAACTATTTCATTCAGCTATTTGACAACTGGGGACTAGAGCAATTTATTTTCTCGTTCGGTTATGTGTTGGGCATTGTGTCTTGTATGTTTTGATGTTTTATGTGCTCGGCTGGTTAAGTTGAGTGTTGCCTTCCCTGTCCGACCTCATATTATATTTTTCTAATATGGTAATGTAGTAAACATCGAAAGGAACTGGGTTATCTATCAAGATAATAATATTATGCACATAGCTTTCTGTTTTTGGGAGGCGTTTAAGCCTCTCATTACTACCATTGCCCATTTCTTAATACAAAATTAACCGCCTTAGGCTGCTATGTGAATCCGCATTCAAGTAGTTCCAGAAAGTGTCAACATTCCCAATACTGCTACATATGTGTCTCCAAATTGTTTAACTGATTTAAGCCAATCAGCAACATTTGTTTATTCTAAGATAAAAAATTATTGTGAAACTGTTCGTTAAATCGATATTTTTGCAAAAAATCACTACACCGGCCGATACCGAACTTGTTTCATAATACGAAATGACGTGTTCACCAAATGTCCCGGCTGTAAAGCTATTTTTAGAAACTTCAGACTACGGTCAAGTGATGGTTTTATCAATGAATCGTATACGGTCTGCAAAGTACTGTTATGCAATCATATGGCGTCGTTGTACTAGCTAGCCGCTTTCTATAGACTGTCTCACGCTGTGAGGGAAGTGATTACAAGACGGTACTGTAGAATCTGATAAATAGGCGCGTAGTATTATTTTAAAGCCACTTTTGATATACGCATTCAATACACGTATTACATATAAATTAATATGCACATTTTAACAATTATTTAGATACCCAACATGCCTATATAGTCACATATGCCTATTTTGACATTCAATACAAGATCGGCAGTAAGAAAAACGAACATTAAACGTGTAAAGTCGGTTTAAGCTTTAGTAGCAGCAACCAGATCGCCTCCCATAAATACTCTCAGTGCTTTGATTCATGTTTGCAACGATTGTATGCTTGGTTGTCAGTACCTTTACAACCCATCATTATGATTCTTATTTCATTGTGCGATGACCTGATAATAATTATGTAGTCTCTACAAAAATGGGGTTTTGTGATAACCATGGTCACCGTAAATCAAAAAGTGACTGCGAAAACCTTTAGTTGTTAAACTAAAGTCAAACTACTCAAACGATGGGTGTGTTTTTGTGTCTTGAGAAATCAGACTAGCACAGATAATCGAACCAGACACACCTAGAATTAAGTGCTTATTAACCCTGACTGAATTAAGGGCTTATAAACCTAGCCTGAATTAATTACTTATAAGCCCAGCCTGGATTGAGGGCTTATAAACCTAGCCTGAATTAAGAGCTTATAAGCCCAGCCTGGATTGAGGGCTTATAAACCCAGCCTGAATTAATTGCTTATAAGCCCAGCCTGGATTGAGGGCTTATAAACCTAGCCTGAATTAAGGGCTTATAAACCCAGCCTGAATCAAGGGCTTATAAACCCAGCCTGAATTAAGTGCTTATAAACCCAGCCTAAATTAATTGCTTATAAATTAGCCTGAATGAAGTGCTTATAAACCCAGCCTGAATTAATTGCTTATAAATTAGCCTGAATGAAGTGCTTATAAACCCAGCCTGGATTGAGGGCTTATAAACATAGCCTGAATTAAGGGCTTATAAACCCAGCCTGAATCAAGGGCTTATAAACCCAGCCTGAATTAAGTGCTTATAAACCCAGCCTAAATTAATTGCTTATAAATTAGCCTGAATGAAGTGCTTATAAACCCAGCCTGAATGAAGAGCTTATAAACCCAGCCTGAATTAATTGCTTATAAATTAGCCTGAATGAAGTGCTTATAAACCCTGACTGAATTAATTGCTTATAGATTAGCCTGAATGAAGTGCTTATAAACCCTGACTGAATTAAGGGCTTATAAACCTAGCCTGAATTAATTGCTTATAAGTCCAGTCTGGATTGAGGGCTTATAAACATAGCCTGAATTTATTGCTTATAAACCTAGCCTGAATTTATTGCTTATAAGCCAAGCCTGGATTGAGATCTTATAAACCTAGCCTGAATTAAGGGCTTATAAACCCACACTGAATCAAGGGCTTATAAACCCAGCCTGAATTAAGTGCTTATAAACCCAGCCTAAATTAATTGCTTATAAATTAGCCGGAATGAAGTGCTTATAAACCCAGCCTGAATGAAGTGCTTATAAACACAGCCTGAATTAATTACTCATAAATTAGCCTCAATTAAGTGCTTATAAACCCAGTCTGCATTAAGTGTTTATAAATTAGCCTGAATGAATTGCTTATAAATTAGCCTGAAATAAGTGCTTATAAACCCAGCCTGAATGAATTGCTTATAAATTAGCCTGAATTAAGTGCTTATAAACCCAGCCTGAATTTAGTGGTTATAAATTAGCCTGAATGAAGTGCTTATAAACCCAGCCTGAATGAATTGCTTATAAATTAGCCTGAAATAAGTGCTTATAAACCCAGCCTGAATGAATTGCTTATAAATTAGCCTGAATTAAGTGCTTATAAAGCCAGCCTGAATTAAGCGCTTATAAATTAGCCCGAATTAAGTGTTCATAAACCCAGCCTGAATGAATTGCTTATAAATTAGCCTGAATTAAGTGCTTATAAATTAGCCTGAATTAAGTGGTTATTGAGAATGAGAACGTGTACCTTTGAGCATCTAAATTCTAATAATTACGACATAATGCAATGAAGTACTTTCTGTGCAACTCTTATCGTATCAGTGAATGTGTATACAACTGCAGATTTAAAATATCGCTTAAACGATTAACAAAAATGTATTAAGAGGAAAATGATATGTGTATGTGCGTGTTTGTTTATATTCCCATATCGTCCCATACATAGGATAAACCTGTTGCAACTGGGTCATCCGGTTGGGGCCTTTTTATGCCCCCGTATCGATAGATCGGGGGGCATATAGTGATTCACCTGTCCGTTCGTTCGTCCGTCCGTCCGTTCGTCCGTCCGTCCTGGTTAACCCAAATTGACCGTTTCTTCTAGCATCATTATGGCTTGCTACAAAGCTTCCAAACTTGCATGGATGTTGTATATAAACACTCTCGACACACCTGTATCACCTGACCCCGTTTTGACCTTCACCTTGACCTAATTTTGGACTTAGACTTATTTATGGACAAGGCTTCCACAGGGGGCATAAGCGTTTATTGAACGCAGTCTTGTTTTAATGCTGAAACTTGGTCATTCAGCTGAAACCTTGGCATTCAGCTTTTTAATACTGTTATTTTTCAACTTTTTAGGACTTCTGATACATGTAGGCTAAAACTAGGTCATTCAGCTTGGACAATCAGCTTTTTGATTGCTGAAACTAGTTCATTCAGCATTTCGATAGCTTGGATTTGGGCGGATCATTTACTTGTTCAGTTGGGCATTGTGCCTTGTATGTTTTTTATGTTTTCTGTGCTCGGCTGGTTAAGTTTGATTGTTGCCTTCCCAGTCTGGCTTAATATTATCTTTTTTTCAGAGTAATGCCACACATAGTCGATATTTATAATAACACCTGCGTTGCTGTGGTGAGTATGCTCGGAGGACTCTCAATTAATAAAAAAAATGCTATTTTCAAATACACTAAATGGAATACTGTGCACATATTAATCAGCACATATAATCTAGATACATTGTATATGTAAAATTCTTTTTCAATAAAATAAATAATTCATGGTACAGTACATTAGATTTTAAGTGAAAGTCCTCGAATTTATGTTTAAATCGTATACGTATATACTGTTGCTGGGGCATTTTGTCCGTACCAAGGCAAAGTCCTACATCTACACGTAACCTTCTTCGTTATGTATATTGTGTCACCTTTACAGTTTTGACGGTTCATTTTTGTGCTTGTTGTGCTATGTCACTTCTGGGGTATGTTCGGAACGTCTGTTCCGCACACTGTGCGGGACGTTCTACTCCTTACGAACAAAACAGAACTGTCCTGCACAGTGTGCCGAATGTTCTACTCCAAACACCTAATGAACAAAAGGGAACAGAAAGTAAAATGCTTAAGGTGACTAAAATTGTAGTTGCAGCCGTAATATTGGAGGAAGAAATATGCATGTTGATATATTTAAGTGCGACTGTTTGCCCGCAATGGTCCATAATTGGAAAATAAATTTATTATATTCTATTTTATGACACAAGCGGCCATTGTTCTTGCTGTAATCACGTGACTGTTCTGGCTGCACCACCTCTGTGGCGGGCACAGAAAGAACATGTTCCGAACAGTGTTCCGGTTTGTTTGTAAGTGTGTTCAAATGTCCGGGGTGTGCGAAAAAGCGTTACGAACGCGCCCCTGCTGTGTGTAGGGGGATAAATGCAGCTAATTGGAAATTTTCCTACGATTTCACACGCAAGCGTTTTTACTTGCGGGCGAATGAAAGCTTTTTTGTATTCACATTTTATATAATTACTCAAAGAACTATAAACTAGACTACATAATTTTATAAATAAATTTACAAAGAAGTGTTGAGAAATAAATTTTATTATTTGCTTTCGATGGATTACGGAGATTTTTCAGTGAAAATAACAGTGAAAATAACAGTGAAATTACCACTTTGTTATTTTCACTGTTTTAGAAGCTGGTTCCAGTATCGTTCAGAAAAAGAAACGTAACGTCAACGGCGCCGGGCTTTAAAATGTGCGTAACGTCATCATGACGTCACAATTGTCACGTCGTGACGTTCCAATTTCGACGTGATTTTTCCAATTAAGCCAATTACGGTACCCTTTTAAGAGAAATTGAAGCATATAATAAACAGAAAATTTGTTGATTTTTGGTGAAAGATCAATTTTATTTCACTCGTGATCACATAAAATTCTATTTTCACGAGTGGCGTATTTTCTGTGATCACTCGATGAAATAAAATACGATCTTACACCAAAATCAACAAATATCCTCTATATATTTCCGGAAACAAAATTACATGATATTTTCAAATTAACTGTTTTACATGTATCTCATAATGTCTATATGAACGAGGGGTGTATGATAAGTCCGTGGATTTTATTCATTGTAACTAAAAACAACGTAATGATTATCTAAAAATTACACAGGCAAGAAGTAAAACATAATAGCATTAGCATACAAAAAACAGATCGACGATACATAAAACCGCTTGCGAATAGTGATCTCATACGCTAGACATAAATGCATCCACCGGAGCACGACGTTAGATTACGTCGATATTTCATGACGTTCTAACAAATGAAGGCCATTTTTCAAAATATTCGTCTGCCAGCGGTACTGACTTTCCATGTCGTTGGTTTCACTTGGTAAATATTACAACATACACAATGTACCAACTTTACGGGAATGCGGATTCGATTTTCTGCATTTGTTTCTTATGTTCAAACGAGTAGAAACGATGGCATTTCCATATATGACTGGGATCCCGAAAGATACGACGCCATTGTATCATTCGGTCTTCTTGGTTTTCTGTCGCCTTCTAGACTTTTTAATTCATAACTAACCCTAATCTGATATTTTTTAGAATAAATGATCAGCAACAATTCTTTGACGGATATTTGTATCTTTTTAAGGTGTTTGTTTTGCTGAGCCTTAGATTCACCAAGATTTATGACGTCATCACGAAAATCAATGTCGACAATTGACGTTATTTATTATTTCGGCGTAAGACGCAGTTTCCATTATAGTTTGGCTTTTTCTCGACATAGCACGCTAAAAATTTCGGGAAATCATGTTAAGACATCATTGGGGACGGGTGCATATTTCTACAGTTATACTGCTTTGATAAACATCGAAATGTTAATGTTTTTTATAGAGCATACCTGTAAAATAATGGGGTGCTCCGGTGACGTTTCCATGGCTAAATCTGAGGGTCCGAGACGACACATTATTTTACCAAATTAAAATAATTTGTTCTTAATCCACTACATACATTTAGTGGCAATATTCGTGCAATTTTCAAAATGATCGTACAGAAAATGACAGAATAATAGAAAACGTCCACGAACTTATGATACAACCCTCGTAATCGTGATATTTCATTGTTCATAAAATTAATACACATAAATTAAGCATGAATTCTTTATTACAGTATATTGCACAGAATTCGAAATTTTCAGAAGAAGAAAAATGTTCGCGAGAAGAAGTCAGCATCATGATTCTCATCCTCAGGCAGATGGGTTTATCACAGCATGAACGGAATATGCTCGACACTCGTATGACGATACTTTTTCGAACGCAATCTCTTGGGATACGTTTAAATCATCCATGTAGTACTGAAATGAAATCAATAAAATTGCACTTCCGTCTTCAAGGCGTCTTGGTGTGTGTTTTATTAACCCGAATTGTTATCATGATTTGGAATCATGGGTAATTATGCAGGGTAAAATATTATATATTATGTATGAGATGATACAAGTATTATAATATGAATATAGTTACACTTCAATAACACTAATATTGTCTCATACCAGGCCCCGATCTCCCGAAGCATCTCAATCTGAGCTATAAATATCATCCCAAATATTACCGTGTGTCTTTGTGTTAATTTTCATGGGAGTCAGGACTCATCTTTGGCATTACAAAGCAGAAACATTATTCTGAGTTTATAGCAATAAAGTTTCAAGAGCTCGAACTTCAGATATATCTCAAATTCAGACTATGATTTAAGCAAAATCGCATTTTGAGCTGAGATTCCTTCTTGATATGCTTCTGGAGATCGGGGTCTGTTTTATTACATTATTGACCATTTTAAAGGGTATTCAAAATACATGCAGAATGTGCTGGACTATTTAACGTCTTGTCATGACTTACTTAGTGGCATTCGTTTTGTCATTGAATATGCTTCATAGATATACTCAGCGTCAATGAAAAGTTACCATCCTATTGACTCTTATATTTTAAGATTCACGTTACAATGTATTAAAAGCCAAACACGACTATGTTTTGACCTTACTGTGTAGTAACAACTATCCTATTTAACAATATTCAAATGCACACACTATAAAACTTTTGTACCGATAGGTCATATTGTATACAAAATACAGAGGTATATATAAATGGTAACTTTTCAGTGACGCCCAGTATATATATATATTAATACCCTTAAATCTTCGGTTTTATTACTTGAGAAAACCAGATAATAGTTAACAACCTAGGAGTAGTTTATGACTGGTCTATTTCCTGTGAAATAACAAAACATGGCATTGAGGTAGGCGTAAATGCTGAGAATAGCCCAGATGTTATTTGTATAAATTCGTAGAAACGCTTTTATAATTAAAAAACTGCAAATTTGATCGTGATCGCTCTCACCTTGACTTGCCCTGATGAATTTGGATTTTCTGCAGGCCATGTCTGACCTCCTTAAAAAATTTGAGTTATCAGTTTTCGATGGCTACTTTCAGCAATTTAGCCGTTCAGCCACCCTTTACATTTAACCTGCGTTCGAGTATCACATTGGCAGACTATTTCTCTCCTGGTTTGTGTGCAGCCGATATCTTGATAAGACGCCCAGGAATACCGAACATGTGCAGAGGCCACCCTCGCATGCACCAATTCACCTTGAGAACTTAAGCAGTGACACAGACAGGTGTCGAACCCGGGACCTCTCGACCCCAAAACGCGCACCCTACATATAGGCCACCACTTCACTTACCCAATTTGAGCTTCCATACCAATCAGCGTTCAAAGGTTCAACCTTGGAATCGCATTGGGTGAACGGTAGATTGTCACCTGTATAAAGAAAACCAATACGGTCACCGACTTGTACTGTGATTTGTTCTTCAGTTGGGATCCGGGCTATTGATTTTCGATTATCTGGTACGGTAACGATATTCTTTCCAACCACTGTGTAAGAATTCCTGTAAGACAGTAATTCAGTTTACTTCTAAATCATTACTATAAATGAGCATTAAATAAGGAGTTCGTAAAATTTTGGATTACTTTTTTCAAAAGAATCCGTGGAAAGGCTACTCTGACAGTTGGGATGCTAATGACAGGGGCTCTGCTACAACAGAGGTAGTTGTCCCAACGAATCAAAGTCTTATTCACACTCTTTAATTACAATTATATATAGATCTACCGATCAAGTGTCCTTAGATGTATGTCGTACATGTCATAACTACAATTTATTGGACTTCATTAAACATGTAGACTGGTTATGATCTTTGTTTTTGTGTTACGAACTCTCTTGAATCTCCGAAGAGCCAACCGAACCCGTCATATCTCGACTCGTCATGGGAATTACTACTACGGGGTCTACTGGGAACCTTCTGGGATTCGTTTATGCACTACGTGGTCGAGTTATATGAAGGGCCAGGCTGGATAACAATATTATACAAATTGTTTGTCAGAGATGAGCCCTTGAGATATTTTCAGATTTTACCAAAACAATTGTTCTAAATGTTAAACTTACATAATTATGTTCAAGTCAAATAGTTTTCTGCGGCCAATTAATATACCGACCATGGCAGTATTACAGACTTTATTACCGGTTTATTGAATGTGTTGACGGTTAATCGACTGTTTTGACGACAAGACGCATATCGACTGACAACAGGTTAAACCGGATAATTAAACTTTACACATGTACAAATATATATAGTGTTCTCTACTTACGCAGTTGCATGCTTCCGTAAAACAAGAAATGCCACCGATCCCGCATTTTTGCTATAGTAACGCCACTCTGTAATTTTACCAGGAACAGAAATCCTCATGGTGCTTGTTTCGTTGGTTGCCGTGATTATGTACCAGTTCGTCCATACTGTAGTCCTCCTACGTAGAGCATTATGTGGACTGGACACAACACTATCAGTGTTTGCAGCATCTGTAATTGAACACGTACAGTACAAACTGGGCACTCTGTAGTGCAACAGCCTTTCAATAACAACTTATTCAAAACTTCATTAAGGACGAACGCCACAGTTGTGTACACTTGACGAATGTTCTAAGTACACACTTTTAGAACTAGAATAAATCAGGTACATGATCATCTAAACTCAATAAAACTGTTAAGATATCATATGTTGGTGATTGTCTGTAATACAAAAGAAGAAAAACCAAGAGTTACGTGAACATCATTGACGCGTGACGAAAATGACAAACTCACATTTTTCTCGTGCACACATCTCAAATATGTGTAAATGTGTTTAAATAATTTCGTACACGATTAACATTCGACCCCTAAACATAAAGCCATATAAATATTTCGTATCATATGACGCAAATGACGCTTGAGGAGTGCGCAAGTGCGATATGAATGCTTGAAACTGGCATCCCAATCAGACGGTATGATTTAATTCATTAATTGAGTGTTTTGGGGTTCTTAACACATGTACACACTTATTATTATGGTAGTTGCATTGAATTCACGAAAAAAACTGCATGTTTCTATTGACTCGATTTAAAATTGAGAGGTCACATGGCGTCATTTACATTTAGTCCCTAAATGCGCCAAAACACGTTTATGACAACATCGGACTGATGGTTGTATCACTAAAACATCGTGAAAGAATGAGGAATTGAATTGTTGAATTGAACAGAATATGTCGATTTATTTGTATGGAGCAATTTGAGGTTGTGCATGGATGTAATTTTCGATAGGCATTTGTCATCCGAATTACTACTACAGTTTAACAAATCTCACTATTTTCTATCAATCATGTCTTTTGTAAGATACGAGCACATTCCCATCACATAGAATCTGATTTTGATGCACTTTCCTATTTACACTACGCCGAATTTCTAATTGGCCACCCTATAAAATACACTTAGAGGCACTTATAACTGTGCACTTACTCAAATCTCACTATCTCAGTATTTAGTGGGTATATTTTGTTGTAATTTGCAGTAAGCGTAGTTAAAAGATGCGTGATAATAGTTTAGCACATTTCATTTCATACCACACATGATTTAGGAAACGCTAGCACATTATTAAGCGTTGCGTAAAATTATGAATTCACGAAATCTGCTCCTGTTTAAAGCGCACAGTTTTCCAACAGTTAACAACGTGTCTTTCTGGGCGTTTAAGTTATGCAATGTTGTCGCATTGACGTCATATTTGAAGGCAATCTCCTTGACAGTTGGTCGAAGCATAACATGCCGCACGTATCCAGATACGTTAAAATTGGACCAGCCATTGCAGAGAAATGACGTTGACAAATTTTAACAATGAAAGGATAAACAGTCAGGTAGAATATGGCTCCAAATATCTACAGGGGCTTAAATGGTTACATAACACATAATTTAACTTTTGGAACGCCAAAATTAATTATATTCCAACAGTAACATTGAGACGCCTGTGTTGATAAAAGCGACGTCATGGCGTCATTCTAGACACATATTTTATTTTGTGTTTTATTGGGTTAACGGGCAATGCATTTAATAAAAACTACCACGTGTTATTTTATTTCCCGCTGTTTCACGATTTTCTCGTGCAATTCGTTGAATTGTTGTTTTCACAGTCCAATGGGCAATATTCATTGAACCGTAAAATTTAAATATGAGATGACGTTGTGCGTCGACTAACAACCAATTACACAAAATTTCGTTAAAAAATATTGACAAACAAAAAAGTTATTAGGAATTGAAAAGTGCACAGTTATAAGTGCCTCTTAGTGTATGATACTACGTGATATATTCAACCAATACATATTAAGTTGAGTTATGTTTTTATTCCACACGTTAATCTATCGATTTACAGAAATAAAACACGTGTTTTTATGCAAAATCATCCATGCGGAATGGTTAGTGCGAAATGGCTTTTGAGCACGCGGTGCTCGTGCACGGGATGAAAAATGTTTGTATTTGGTTGGACTGTATCCTCTGTAGATTGCCTTTTATGGAAAACATTAAACTTTGAATAATGTGGAATTCGCCAAAGCCCTCCGATTGATGAGTACCGCCACCCAAAACAGCGAAGTGCGCCACACGTGTTTGCAAAAAATTGCAAACTCTTTATTAACGTTTAATTTAGCGCAAACTACTGTAGGAAACATGTTTCCTATCAATGTAACTAGACATCATCGGGGTTTGGATTATTTGTATTCTTCTGCAAACACTTTTTCTAAAATATATTTAAAAAACACGTGGTCAAACAGAAATTTATTGAAGTGCATGCACACATCTGACGGTTTGAGCGCGTTCCCGTTGCTCATTATCGCGAGGTTTTATGTTTTTCATAAAAGGAGATCCACAAAGGATGTGTTCCAACTAAATACGGTCATATTTCATGCCTTGCGCGAGCACCACGTGCATAAAAGCAATTTCGCACTAACCGTTCCGCATGGATGATTTTGTACATGAACACGTGTTTTATTTCTGTAAATCGATAGATTATGTGTGGAATGAATACATAACGCAACTTCATATGTATTGATTGAATACATCACATAATATCAAATTCTATAGGGTGGCCAATTAGAAATTCGGCGTAGTGTAGGTTGCACGATTGAATAGTCGCCTTGTAGCCCGGATCTGAATCCGATATAATACGTCTGGGATGTGTTGGGCGACGCATCCGAGCATGACGGCAACACCAGAACGTACAGGAACTCGCAACGAACTCTTTACTAGAATGGAATGCACTCCCGTAGCAATTGGTACACATCTTTATCAATTCAATGCCTCAGAGGATGTCAGGCTATCATCGGGGCAGACGGTGGTCATACATGCTATTGATCTGCGATTTTGTTGTTTTAAGTAGTGAAATAAATGGTCGTTTTCTAGTATGTTGTTATTATATTTTGGAATGATGATTAACTAAACTTGCTAGACAATAGTTTCCTGATTCCAAAGGTATATTCGATTCACTGATAGGTTTAATACTTTTCAGTTAAATGAAAATTACAAAGTGTGTACTTAGAACATTCGACTAGTGTATGTGTGTGTGTATTCTGTGCATATTCTGAAAACAGTGTTTAAAGTATATTTTCCATTTTATTGATGGTATAGATGACAAAAACCTGTGTACTGTACAAGTATCATATAATTATGGTGACATTTAGAACATTTTCTCGGTATAACAAAAATGATAAGCATTAGACTAACACTTAATTGTTTCTAAAACAACACCTAACAACGACGCAATGTTTTATTTATGAAAACTTTAGCTGTCGGACCTATGTTTTTAATTGATATTTTTGTTTGTTGCAAGTTAAAAATATTAATACAGCAAAAATGAAAAAAGCTCGCCGTAGGAAAAAATGTCATATTCGTCCTTGAGCCGAACATACGTGTCCAGCATGGAAATCCTAACCAAATCATCCAGATGGCAGTATGTACAATGACAGAACCAGTTTTTTTCTAATTTTCTAAAACCTTTCTCTTCCACAAGCAACAGACACAGTTATAGCAGGGCGGACGTATTCTAGGGTAAATATTCCTTCGTTAAAATTGTAAATTATACGATAATGTTGATGTCAAAAGTAATGTCATATTAAAAGTGGAGGGTCAATATTCATTTCCGATACCAACAACGGTATTTTATCATAAGTAAACCATGCAATGTGTATAAATCGTTTTATCAGGTCAGAACCTTGTTTTCGTAACAGTGCGTACATAAATACTAGAAATTCTCCCATTATTCAATTATTTTAATATATATTATGTGTTTTAGTATGTGCCTTAGTGAACAAGATTTCACCGCCTTTTTCTCCAATTAAAATTATTCAAACAATACAAATATAATTGTATGGTATTGTAATGTTTGTATACATGTGGCAGACCTAATTAAACTAACATGAATATATATATTCGTATTTCCTATCAAACATATACCTTACCTGTACACACTGGGTCTGTCCCTGATAAAGTTCCATCAAGTTGACATGTTCGCACCAGGTCCCCACCAGTGTGGTAATAACCAGAATTACACGCATATTTCACATACTGAAGGAGAATTTATCAAATGAGGCAAATCACACATATAAACACTCAAGTCCATGAACTGCCAAATAATACATGAAACAAAATATCCAAGAAATACTAATATAATAATTATATTATATAAAACGGAATTGTTTGTGAGACCCCCATGGCAGTCATTCATTTTGCATTAAAACTTAGCATGTATCTTAGCATTTAGTTTTAACATATTTATTTAAGAAAAAGAATATACAGTAGTGCAAATACAAACATAATTATATACAGTTAGATTTGAAGCAACTAATGCATATATACGTACAATGATTTTATATTCAACATGTTGTTAATTAAGTTTTGTATATATGTTTACTTGGCGATGGACTTTATTGTTTATGCTAATAAATAATTGACTTGACTCGAGTAGACACGACAATATCCAGAAAGGAGATATAGACAAAGCTTTATGATTTCATTTCTGATGAAAACTTCCAAAGCAATGGGAATGTATGCAAACGTGTTTCATATATCAATCGGACAAGCTTTGGACTAGTGACTGACCGACCAGTGGAAATGTGCACATTCAATTTAGAAATATAGGCCTACACTTTGTAAATTAAAACTCATCCCTAAATTATGCATTTAGTCACACCTCTCTAACATTGTCGAAAGTATGATACATTAAACATAAACAAAGACGAAGAAAAGTGCGACCGAGCAATTACTATACGGAACAGATTCAGTTCTAGGGTTGTATAGTGAAGTTTTATTTACCTGTCAGAATTCACGGAAACTACGCACTATAGATAAGTCACCGAATGTACGCACTATAGATAAGTCATCCCCAGAAACGCGAGGGTTACTAATGCATAGTTAGCAACCACCGTGTTATCATGTTAATTGTGACAGGTCATTAGCAAATACAATACATTCCGTTACGAATGTTGTGTATGCCTCCGCTGCTCAATGGTTAGCACAGACATCGTCTTATCTGGCGAGTCGGGTTCAAATTCGGATGGAGGCATTCATATGCCTGTCATATTTCAGAAGAAAGATGACTGGCAAATAAAGGCTATGCTCAGCATTTAAAAAACAATGTTGTGTTGAGATTGATTACAATTACTTGTAGAGTCTGTTTCATAAAATCACATGAATTGAACTAACACAACATGCAATTTAAACAGTTTTCAACGCTATATTAGTGTAATAAACATACATTTCCTTGAGGAATCTGGTTTGAAGCAGGATATGTTCTTGAGCCTGCACTTCCTAGGCTGACCGAATCAGTACACACGGTAGTTGTGGCACAAACTGTAATTAATATTCATAACATAACAAATAATTCATGATGCAAATAAAGCATTGGCCATGGAAAGAAGCACCATTGATATATATCTAAATACTAGCAACTAAGTAAGACATAGAAAATAAAGAATTAACAGTCACACCGTAGATGGAAATATAAAGAACCCATCTGGAAAACTTATTGCACCACTGTTCAACAGTATTTCAATTACATGGAACCTTCCCTTGTGATCTATTCAAAGCGATAAACCAGCAACCTTGACCTTCAAACGAGATGTCAGACCTGCAAGTTAGCTAATCGAGCCAATGAGCTGAAAAAAGTATTTTAAAATCCAAACATATTTTTTTTATTGGAGTATTTTTTACTGCAATAATCAGGCAAAGTAACATAATACGACCCTTCAGACATAATACCAGTATTAAACCGCCACTGGCAATAACTCAGTGATAAATGATCCGTGGGAAATAGAGTAGTTAATATGCGTCTCCATATCGACGGACGGTTAAATGGAAGAAGATATCATAAACGTGTCTTTAGACATTCAGTGACACAACTATAGAAAACTTAAATTATCTAGCCTGACACAACGATAAGTAAAACATAGTTACCATCCCTTGCACAAGTTCGTCTACATTTATGCCAAGCAAACTCTTCGTACGCTTCACATGAAGTAGGGTTACTTGCCAAAAATGTCGCACAATCACTAATCGAGTCTTCACATGAAGTTGCAACGTCTCCATCTGAATCAATTAAATTTAAAGTATTCCTACAAATTATAACGTTTAATTTCTACGTACGCAATATGAGCTTGCATTGTCAGGCATTACATTTCTTATCGTTGTACTTTGTTCTTGACATTCCGGAATGATTTGTACCCATTTTACGGATTTATAGGGTGTCCGACCATATAATGGGGCTTTATTATACGTACGTTTATCTAACAGGACATAACTATTAACGTACTGGAAAACAACAGTCCGAAATTATTTTGTTCAAACTCCTCAAGATTGCAGCACTAAGAACATGCTAGCAAAAACACAACAGCAAGTATATAAGGATAATACATGTAATTGTTTATAACGGTTTAATCATAACCAAAAACAGTTTTGTCTATAGCTTGGTTTTGGCGATTATCACAGTAACTGTAGTTAACTGTAGACCATAAAAACCTTTAATGGTTAAACTATGGATTGGTCGAACCAACATAAGTTCGCTTTTATTCTTGTTTAATAATATGGAATAACATCAGTATTGTGACTAAACTGCAGTTGTTGTCGTTGTTATTACAATAATCTTAGAACATACTCATTATTCAAAAACAGATTCTGTCGCGGAGTATATTTTAGAATTATCAAAAATAAGGATGCGCGAAATTTCTTTACTAAATTTAGAATAAGTGCCCATAAATTAAATATTGAAACAGGAAGATTTAGAATAATTCCTGCAGATCAAAGATTTTGTAATATATGTTCATCTAATATGGTAGAGGATGAGATACATTGTTCTATGTCATGTCATGGCTATGATAGTAATAGATTAAAATTGTTTGAGGTCAAATAAAAACTTTAATAATTTTAATGACAAGCAAAGATGTATCTGGTTAATGTCTAATAAAGATCCTGATATTGTTATTGTTTTCTTAAGTTACTTAATTGAAATTTATAACAAAAGAACTATCTTGTTATCCAAGTAGTCAGACCTTTACACAGCAACCAATTCATGGAAAGTTGACTAGTATATAAATTGATCTAGAAATAAAATGTTGCTCGTGTATATACATGTATTATGTTTTTATTTACCTTTTATTTTCCGGTATTTTTGCCTTAGTTAACTTGTTAAAATAATTCGAATTTAGCCTTCTTTTCTTTAGCATCCTTATTTTGTGTCATTTTATTTTGTTTTACTGTTCATTAGATTTTTATACTGTGATTTACATGTCATGTAATATAACCCTTGATTGGTTGAATAAAATATTCTTATTCTTCTTATTCTTATGCGCCATTTTGAAACTATAAAATGTGGGTTTGGCGTCTGGAGAATACAAAATGCGCTGATGATCAAACCAGACCAGGGGCCGGGATTACAACGACTACTTACACTCAGCACTCAACATTCAAATATTGAAATTCACTCTTTTGAGGTCATTGTGGCATTGTTTTAGAGCAAGACGTTGTAATAATGTTATATTGGTACTAAATATTGTTTTCGGCTTTCTTCCTAGTTTAATTTAGTGTATTTATAAGCTATAATTGCAATTCATCAGTCTGAGTGCTGAGTGTGGCACTCCGATTCAATAATTACATTTACACCTCATAAATGCTACAAAATGGCAATGAAAATTTATCAAATGTTATTTTCAACATTCATTAACTATCTTATACATTTTCCTCATCTAAATTTGAAATCTGGGACAAATAATACATGTACCTCATTACATTACATTTTCAATAGTTGAGTGTTGAGTGCTGAGTGTAAGTATTCGTTGTAATCCCGGCTCCAGATTATAGTCCATATAGGCTGGTTTTTGGCGCTTACCATGGTCACTATGTAACTAGGGAGCGCGAAACCCTCCTTCGGTGGTTAAACTATTGTCTAAAAATCGCCTGTTTGCTTTTATTTTTGTTTAATTAGCGTCATATTGAAACTACTCAAACGAAATTTGGGCCGGGTTTTGGCACTAACTATAGTCTAGTCTGGTTCGATTATCTACGCATGTCAGGTTTCTCCAGGCGCTAAAACCCATATTTCATATGAGTAGTTTCAAGATGGCGCAGATAAAACAAGAAGAAAAGCGATCTCTCGATGGTCCGACAATAGTTTAACAGCTAAAGGTTTCGCGGTCTTTAGTTAAACTATGGTAAACATGTTTAACGCCAAAACTCATGGCTGGGATTTGGCGCCTGGATAAACCAAATATGCACAGATAACCGAACCAGACCAGACTAGAGTAAGCGCCAAAACCCAGACACAGTGTGGAAGGGAAGTCGTTATTAGAGCTGAAATGGACAACAGGTTCAGTTAGATTTTATTAAGTCACTAATCTTGGAATTTCTAGGACCACATCTACCTATAAAGGAAGAAAATAAACGTACATATACCTCCAAACAAATATAGAAAAATTAAACGTCACGATTCTTTGAACATGCTCTCACATACCTGGCAGTTCAATTTCACAAACCACATAGCTTTTAACATTCGAGTCGCATGGTCGCTTATACCATGTTCCTTCTGTTACCATCTCGGCACAGTCTCCATTAGTATACCATTGATAACTATCCCAGTTTGTCCAGCTAACAGCTGTGCCGTCTATCCATTTCCATACCCCATTGGTCTTCTTCAGTCCCAGCCAACTTCGTCCAGCATTCCAGCTGACATTTCAAAGTCAAACAAGAAATATTTATACAAAATGCATACTGCGGTGGTATTCAATATTGATCTTAATTGACTTAAGGATAAGGACAACCAATCCGATCACATCATATTAAATGCATTTTGTAATGTAAGACACTGTTAGGTTTAATGAACATACACCCATTCGTTCTTAAATAATTGATCGAAACCTTAACAACGACCCAAGAAACCTAGACATTGAACCAAGTAATGTGTAATTCAACAGTCACTGTGGCAATACATGTACATGTATACTGATAATTACCAACCAGCCCAAGAATGCTGATCGTACATGTATGCTAACTGTTCTAAAAATATTGATCGAACATAATTTGGTGTACCGTCCTTTGAACTGCCATACTGCCATGGGGGCATGTTATATAGGTCTTGACGTTGGGTTATTTGGAACTGGTTTAGATTATGTTACAAATGATGAACTCCTCTGAGTGGTCACGTCTAGTTATACAACATTCACGAGTGTACCATCTCCAAGTTTTAAATTCAGTTTATAACTATGTTCCCGCTCCAACGCTCAGGGGGGGGGTTCTGGTACATGATTATCCAGTATAGAGTTGAGGAACTAATCTATCTGTTTATAAACTGTTGAATGAGAGACACTAGTGGCATGTAAATTATCTTCCTTGTAAAATAAAGCCTGAGATAGACCAATTAGCGGATGGTCCTAACTAGGTGAGATTCTCGGACTGTGTCCTTGTTTCTAACAGAAATATCACTGGTTTTAGATATGAAATTTCTCACTGCCGTATTACCTAATATGTTAGGGCCGTCAAAATTCATATACCATGTTGTGTAAACAATATGTAGCCAAACTTATCATTTAATCTGATAATTAATGTTGCAAATTATTCAACCTACTAACTAACTAACATGCACAATAAACAAAACAGGGATAAAAACAGAGTAATCCGCATGATATAACCAATGTAGAGAGTAGTAAGGGGAGATAAATAACTAATGCCTCTCATGGGTTTCCCTCTTGATATGAATGTCGTAAATTAAAGGGGCATGCCCTGGAACTAAAGTGTCTCGAATAGCAATCAAATTGGTATCATTCTAATACCTAAGTCAAATAATGAAAACCCAGTAAAAAAGTTACGAAATATCCCGCCAAAAAAAAATATTTCAAGAATAACTTAATATCGTTGTCGACAGCCTTTTATTCAAATCGATATACAAAATATCGAAGCGCGCGTTATAGAGTAAATTTTTAAGTCAAATTCTTCTTTGACTTTTTGGTAATACAAATGTAGTTGGTTTTACAAGTGATAAACGCAATTTTGTTGTATGCAAACCAAGACACTCCAGTTTCTGTGCATGCCCCTTCAACCGTACAACAAGTTCAAAATCATACTCACGATACGACATTCACGTATTTCTTCAAATGATCAGTTCTGATTTGATTTTCCACCCTAGGCAACGTACCACCCATCGATTCACACACAGTTTGTGCATGCGTTGCGTTGTGCGTATCATGTACCCCTAACCACTTATTGCATCTTTTGTCAAACGGCGTCCAACCCTCAGGACAAACTAAAATATTGCATCAATACTTGTCACCTTGTTCTTGATCAGAATAAGTTGTTTCGGAGTGGGATGTCATGTTGTTTGTTTTTGTTTTTTTAATTGCCGAGTATAGCCTTTATTTACCAGTCAGCTTTCGGCTGAAATATGGCAGTCATATGAGTGCTTCCATCCGTATTTGAACCCGGGTCGCCAGATTAGAAGATAAACGCGCTAACCATTGAGCTACGGAGGCACACAACAAGTTCTAGTGTAGTTGCTAGTTTTTGTGCGTTGGACATCGTATGTGCCTGTTTTGTTTTCATGTAGTGTTTTGTTTTTGCTATTGCTCGTCGGGGATAAATCTAGCCTTATCAATACACAAACATACATAATAAAAACAGTTACCGCTTGTTATGAGTGTTGATTAAAAGAGTACATATGCATTAAAAATGTATATGCATAAGATTTAACAAAATAATGGACTTCGAAAAAGAATTAAATTGTCATTCTTATTTGTAAACACTGGCTAGTGAGATATCCGGCGAGCTATAGTTTTTTTGCGTTGGGCATTGTATGTCTGTACCTATTTGTTTTCATACTAGTATGTCCTTTGTTTCTCTCATGTCCTGCTTTTTCCGTTGGGTGTACATCTGTCCTTAGTTTCGTATTTTTATATACAGAACAACCTCTTTTTATAATTTTTGTATTACATTTGTATGAAAATTACAAATAATCTTACTGATAACGTTTAAGACGTTAATTGTTCAAGTATTTGTTATACAATATTGAGTTTTCCTATTTCAAGTATGCACATATTTTACCTTTGTCACACTTAACTCATTGAGGATATGAACTAAATCACTGTTAAGCATACTTACCACCACATACAAGGTTAAGGTCAGTCCATGTCCCCTCTGATGTACATGTACGTTTCACAGTCACTTTATTTATAACACAAAAGTACTCAACAGTCTCGCCAACAGCATAGGCGGTTTTGACAGGTCTCATATTTACACCTGTTATAGCAAGTGGCATTCCACAAGTTATAGTTCCACTGCCCACTTAAATATAAAACAATTAATAATGACATAATGCAGCTGTGTAGTTATCACATGGGAGTATCACGTGGTCGCGAATTGCACGTGAAACAATAGCGGCCGCAAACGCCGATTCGACCAAATAAATGCAGATTATTACAATTATTTACATGTTTATAAATGCAGGTATGTTCATACATGTACTTATAAGTGAAATAGGAAATACATAATATGCACATTCGCATATCACATAGATGAAGATTGATGAATTCTGTGTTTTTTCTATAGATTTGTATAGTTTAAGTCTGAAACTCTCATTTTGGTACATTGTATGAACAACCATTAATGTTTTATAAGTACAGCCTATGTCCCACTGAAGAATTCCTCATCGGCGATGTTCTCCCAATTTCTTCCGATACCACCCGATTCATCACAAGTCCTTCCGATATCACAAACTGTCTCATGACTTCCCCATACTTTCCTCTAGTCCACGAGGAACCTGTTCCCGATGCTCAAAAAGTTCAATCAATCTGGAGTACATCGCTGAGGCAAAAATGCTCAGTAGAGCCTAGGCTATACGGAAGTTTTGTAAAAGGTTAAAAACCACTAAAAGTACCTGTTGACTTCGGTACATGTGATGAACATTTGTTGCATGATTGCTTACACCCTCTCGAGGCTTCACCAAGTTCATCTTTTGTACAATAGTTGCTATCAGCATCTTTACTAGCAGCACAGTCACTAAAAACATCATAGCAAGCACCTACAAATACAAGACATTCAGGATCAAGAAAACCGTGTGTTTTTCATTTGCTGTTGTTTGGTTTTTTTTGTCCAAAGAATACTAAATACCTTCCTTACAAGAATTACCATGATATCCATTGCTGCCGCACTAAGGTGAAGTGTTCTTGTAGCTAAGAATATTCATTTTTTCTTATTCATTTTTATCTTAGTCATTGTGACTGACGTAGTATGTCGTCCATTTGATATATTCTTGTCACCTGGCTCTTACTCGAGTTTAGTTTGACTGACTGAGGCGGCAGACTTTCGGTAAGGGTTGTCGTGACTATGTTGTTGCATTGTACATGTACGCGGTAATATAATGGCTCGTATATACCTTTTGGTTATAAAGTCGTCTATTTGTAGTGTTGTGCATTGTTTCGTGTAATTTTGGCACTATTATATGATGTTTTTATGTTTTCTGTGCTCGGCTGTTTAAGTTGAATGCTGCATTCCATTCCCTGTCCGATTATCTATTATGTTCTTGTACTTGTGACAGTGATTTTTCTTTGTGTGTTGACTTTCGTGCGTTGTTGTGTCTGTTGAAATCTCTATTCCCTTTCTTATTTTCTTTGCTAATGTTTGGTGCAACACAATCGGATTTTCAATTTCTTTATAGGAAAGAACATACCAGTCATGCAAGCATCACATGTTTGTGTTTGACAGCTCTCTTTATCCACATAACACCAGGGTTTCGGAGCATACCCAGTCGTACGGCAATAGTTAGATTCTAGATCATCATAGAACGATCTGTAACGTAGAATATGCAAATATAATACAGAGAATTCGACTTGATCCTTACCCTAATATATTACATAATTCTTAATTGCGTTGAACATATCACTTTCCTCGAGCATATCGTGCAATATTGGTCTTTAAGATTTGTGTTTGTATTACACGAGCGGCCTCGTGATACACACCGGGGGTTATAAATCGACACTCACACGATTTGCATTCGGGATACTTGACCTTATCTTTATCAATTTGCCAACCTCCATGGGTTTGGCTGGGTTTTGGCGTTAATTACAGCCTAGTCTGGTTCGATTATCTGCCCATATCTGATTTCGTCAGGCGCAAAAACGCATATTTGCGTTTGTGTAGTTTAAAGATGGCGCAGATGAAACAAGAATAAAAGCGAACTAGCGATAGTTCGACCATAGTGAAACTGAGATATTCTCACGAACTATACTTTAGACAATTAAATACCCGGACTGACTATTACAAATACTCATTTTTCCCCCTTGCTATTGTACAATGGAACAGGTTGCCAGCTAGAGTTGCCCTCCTGCCAGATTTGAATCGCTTCAAACTGGCAGTCAGCTCCCTGTCCCATACAATGCCATACATGTTTGCGTCATGTTTTTATCCTTTCACTAAGTCTTTGACTTTTTTAACATTTTAACAATATTCTTACTTCACTCACTTGCTTTTATATACTTTTTACTCTTTTTATCAACTTACACTGTGCTGACGCGCACCTGCACATAATACCCGCAAGGGGGTGATGCAGTATAAATAGATAAGATAAAGTTAAAACTACTGAAGGTTTTCGCGGTCTCTAGTTGAATAATGGTAACCGAAGTTAGCGCCAAAACCAATGATGAAAGCAATGCCCGTTGTAAGATTTAAAACATCATATTATGTAGATATACGAACCAACAGACATATGGAAAGGTCCAATCCAATTTGCGATGTAGTCCCCAAGACAAGATGTTTGGCCACTAAGAGGCTTAATTAGCGGGCAATATTGATGACCATAAATTTATACAATAAAGCTCCTCTTACAAGACCAGAGAAAAGGTTGACTTACTTTGAATAGCAGTTTATATTCTAAAAGGACTTGTGGTATTTAGAATAACAAACATCCCTAGAATTTCAAAATACTTGAAATGTTATTATTAGCGGAGCAATACGGTACTAGCAATTTATTCTGTTCTCGTGAAAATCCAGTTGTTACAGTGTATACTTACTCAGGTTCAAATGAATCATACATGCAATGAGAAACTTCATTCCAATTCACACATGGCATAAAGTTACGTGCGTAGTTGACAGTGCCTGAATATTGTCCACCACTTCCATCTCCGACATAACATTTATCAGCATCTGTAGGTTATATCGATATATTACTTGCTTAGAATGAGAAGGTCGTAAGTACAAAAACGATATTTTGAGAAAAATGTCTGAAAACTACTTTTCTTTATGGAAAACAAGCTTTCAGTTTGGTCAACATGTCATGTTCCGATTTTCTTGAACATAGGCTCATAAGAAGCGCCTGGTGCTACAGATATCAAATATGTATGAGTCTTATAAGCTCACTTACGACCTTCCCATTCCAAGCCAGCGAAATAAACATTGTATTAAGCTAGAATGACAGGTACTACGTATAAACATACAGTGAATGTGTTTCCATACCTGGTTAAAGTTTTGGTGTTCTGGGTGTTCCTTTTTTAGGAAAGTTCCTGCTTTTAGGGGCGTTCCTGTTCTAGGTACGTTCCTGTTCTTAGGGACGTTTAACTATAATTATCACACCTTTGAGTCTTAAGAAAGGCAGATTAATATAACCATAGTAATGCATTTTGTATGAATGTTTAAAGACATCACATATAACTAAGTGAACGTTTGGCTTCAATTCATTACCTCTGATAAGTTTCACAGTCAGGTTGAACCCTTTGTTGGATTCTTGTAACAGACCGGAAATAAATTCGACAGTGAGTGTATTATTATGTGTCCAGGTAGTGCCACGAGTACTTGAGTCGTCACCACAAAATCTATGAATATGAAAAAGGGATAAATTAGATAGTGTCATGCACAGACAATTCTACCCTCAATGCATAGTACCAAGTTCAAATCATAAATCAAATTATGCAAAGAAAATGCAATTGTACATTAATAGTATGCACATTGAAAGTGTAGAATCCCAAAAAGTACTTGGTATATATACAATGTCTTGACAACACACTGTTGTTGAAATATCAGGCCCCGATCTCCCAAAGAATCTCAATCTGAGTTTAGATAAATCTCAAATACTGTCATATGTCTTTGAGATAATTTCCATGGGAAACAAGACTCTGAAAGTTGGCACCACAAAACAGATACATTGTTCTGAGTTTATTACAGTAAATATTTTGAGCATAAAACTTACGAATGATCTCATATGTATACTCTTGACTTGAGCAAAATCTAAATTTGAGTTTAAAATTCTACTTGAGATGCTTCGGGAGATTGGGGCCAGATTAACAGCGTCTCTTAAATAACCCAATAGCATCAATGAAACAAATTTGGCACTAATGTCGTCATTTAAAAAATATAAGTAGCCCACAATGGTATGCACACACGTATGTCACTAGTATAGTATAGGAATATACGTACTCGCTATACTAACTCGGATACAACCAAAGTCATGGAATTGTCACTTCTGTAATGGCGGACGGGTCACGTGACTATAAAATGGCGGTTATGGATTATGGAATCGTCTATATATATCTTCAAATGGGTCATTTGTTAACTGTAAGCAGATACTTTTTGTATATAATCTAGTCCTGTATCGTGTGGTTATATACTGTGTGCTTGTATTGGCGCTTTCATTCTTTTCTTGTTATATTATATTACGAGATACTTTGCAAACGTCTAATTATAGCTTTCATTTACACAGCAGTGTGCACAAGAATAACCACCATAAACCTGTTAGGGAAAGCACTCAGCAGAAACAACAAAGAGCATCAAAGCACATAAAAAGGCATAAAGAAAAAACGGAAAGCACAAACGACTGCGGAGTCTAACACAATGGTAAGCAAACCCTATTTATAATGCTCACAGGTTTCGGGTCAAAATAAATATAATAGGGGCCAAAATATCAAATATTATGATATCCTTTCTAGTTCACTGTTCATTGTTGAGGTTCATTGATGTACATGTATATTGCGTCAATTGCGTTTCCTCGTAAAATGATTATTTATTATTATTATTATTACTATTTTTATTATTATTGTATCTACTACATATGTATATACTTACTTTCTTCCACCTAACACACTGGGACGCCAATTCTTGACCAAGATATATGATGAACAAGAAGAGGACACATCAAACTCATTAACATTCAGTTGCATTGTTGTTCCAGCAGGACTCTAACAATAAACAAAATAGTTTTACTACCTTACTGTATTTGACAGTTCTTTGATATATTTGGAAATGTAATATGTTAGTCTTAAGAAGATATTTTCCAAAAATTGTGCATTTTGACGTCATTTTGGCAAGCTAGAACGTAGGAGCGTGACCATATTCCATATACAGGAGTGTTGTGTTTTAATAAAAATTTAGTAGAATTTCGGTAAGTCAATTTGCGCATATTTGTTGACGACAAACTATTCTTTTACGCTGAAATAACAACATACGGGCCTTCGCTTTTTGCCATTATTATAAAAAACCAAGACGAGTGATCATCTTTAATTTCCAAATATTGACCATTTTATAGTGAGCTCCACGCCTATATATATATCAGCATGTTAAAATATTATACTCTGTGAATAGATGATTTTGATTGGCTAGTTTGTAAAGTTTATAAATAGAGAAAAAATGCATAGTACCGTAAAATGCCAGATACAGCTCTTTTTAGGAGGGTAATTTCCGTTGGCAAATCCAGGGCTGATAATGTTATATTCTGTATCAGTATTGGTTAACGTTTTAATAACACCACAGTCACCTGAAAAAACTACTTACTGAAAAACTGTTGCAATGCTATCAATGTTATGTTATACGTGGGCAGATCCAAAAGTAATGTCACTGGTGCTGTAAAATCGTGCATAATTAAAATAAAACAACGCAATTTTACACACAGCTACAGTAATCTATTTCCAATATAATCGCCAAATTTCATAACAATGCAATTATTTGTTATTGAGATATACGTGTACATAGGAAACCTACTTAAGGACATCGCCGCAAGCAAATGACGTTATCCACGTCGTAAACAAAATTTGACGTTTCTTACATTATTCCTTTTCAAAGTATCGTCATTGATGTTCTATACAGCGCTCATGTCTGTTCATCCATTTTTTAAACACATTTACATACCAGAGTCTTTATGTAGTAATGAAAAGTCATTGTTACAGGCCTGTCTTGATCCAGGGTCATATAAATACACATGTCTCATCAACTGTAATTATACGCCGGCCAAATAACTTCATTTTCGTGTGCGGGACGTGACGTCAGTGGTATATTTTGAATGTCTATATAATGCTTTTTTAGTATTCAAACAATATGACACAAATAATATTAATCAGAATTGAATTACTTCACATTTTGATATAAATTTTATTGACATACGCCAACAAATAAACTCGCCAGTGGAACAGTGACATTACTTTTGGATCTACCTACGTATTATCTGCATCTGACCCTTTGTGCTGTTTTTAGAACCAGGAATCGAAGAGCTTTTAAAACTGGTAAGTGCTTGATAACAGCGTTTGCCAAGCAAACCCTATTACAAACCACAGTGGTAGTGCAACATGGTCGATAACTACTGTATAAGTGGTTATTTTCGCGTGTCGAAAAGTTCGCGAATCCATCATTCCAGGCATTTCGCGTACATTAATCTTCGCGAAAATACGATTTTCTAAATAGCGTAATAATTACACGTCGTGAAAATCGCTAAGAAAAACCAGGAAGCATTTAAAATGTAGAAATAAACATCGTATTGATAGGTAACACAATAATACATAGATACATGTATTATTATATATGCACACGTCTCTTACAATTACTTGTCAGAATTAGAATCTAGTACAAAAGCATGTCAGCCATTTTCCTGCATGAGTTAGCACAAAGAAGTGTCAGCCATTTTCCTGCATGAGTTAGCACAAAGAAGTGTCAGCCAATTTCCTGCATGAGTTAGCACAAAGAAGTGTCAGCCATTTTCCTGCATGAGTTAGCACAAAGAAGTGTCAGCCATTTTCCTGCATGAGTTAGCACAAAGAAGTGTCAGCCATTTTCCTGCATGAGTTAGCACAAAGAAGTGTCAGCCATGTTCCTGCATGAGTTAGCACAAAGAAGTGTCAGCCATTTTCCTGCATGAGTTAGCACAAAGAAGTGTCAGCCATTTTCTACATGGTACATGTCAGCCATTTTCCTGCACATTGTGTTAGTACAAGATAGATGTAAGCCAATTTCCTGTATGAGTTAGCACAAGAGAGGTTGCTAACCATTTTACTGAATGTGTTAGAACAAGAACACAGGAAAGATGTCGGCCATTTTGTATGAGTTAGCATAAAAAGGTATCAGACATTTTCCTTTATGAGTTAGCACAAAGATGATGCGGTTGTTAGTCATTTTCCTTTATAGGTTAGCAAATAAAAGCGTCTATTATTTCCCCGTATGAGTTAGAACATTATGGATAAAAACAGTTGACTCACCTTATCACCAATATATATAACCACATTTTGTAAGTGCAACACTATAAAGTAGTTTATGTTGTGGGTCCATACCATATGATACTACTTATGTTGGTATGCGAACGGAGACTGGTAGGGGATACTTTGTTTCAGTTATGTTACTTTGGACCGTTTGCGTTCCTTTGAGATCAATAATCTTATCACGTATATTCTGCTGTTCTTTTTTTAAAAGTTTCCAATTACAGATAAGTTCATTTTAAATATTTGTTTACTATTAAAACTAGGTAGTAATAAGATATCAATATCACACAGGACAATATCACTTACTATTGTCAAGAGGAACGTATGCACAATAGTATGTGTACATATGATTTGATCCATCGGTAGGATTCCACATATGAGGTGTTTTGCCAGTTTGAATTATACCACCGGTAGATTGGAAAGTATACTTCGAAACTACAGCCGTATGATCTGAAAATTACAGAATGGCAATCATGAAATTACAGATTGGAGATCTGAAATTACAGAAATGGTGATTTGAAAGTTACATGAATGGTGGTTTGAAATTACACAATGGTGATCTTGAAATTACAGAAAGTGGTTTGAAATTACAGAAAGGGTGGTCTGAAAATTCTGGAATGGTGATCTGAAAAGTGAAAAATGGTGGTCTGAAAAATGTATAAGGGTGATCAGAAAATTACAAAATGGACATCTGGAAATTGTACAAGGGTAGTATGTAATGATAGAATGGTCATCTAAAAATCGGGACTTTTTAGAGACTTGGCCCAAATTCCACGAAAAAACATAAGTTATTGCTTAGCTGAGACTGTCATATCGAATTTATTTTATGACTACAATTATAGTCTTGTGATGTAAATTGCTACCAGACACTGTGTATTTGTTGCTAATAAAGATATACACACATGAAGTAGGTGACTTTTGTATGAAATGCACATGGAAATCCAACAGTAATCAACAATAAATAACTTCGTACTTGAGCTTGTTATAACAGACTTAAGTTTTTACTTTAGATGTTTATAACATTTTCTGTTAAATCGGACTTATTATGTATTGCTCTATTTAATTTGCATCTCACTTTGATGAAACAGTATATACTAGTATACATTAAAGTCATTTAACCAAAAAATATGTTTTAAAATAACAGTCTCAGATGAGCAAATACTTAAGTTTTTTCGTGGAATTAGGGCCAGACATTATGACTTTTAGCTTTTTATAGCCGAAACTAGGTCATTCAGCTTTTTGACAGCTGAGACTTTCCGATTTTTCATTATCTTCTTGGTAATGTTCACGATACATAAATTATATCTAACAATAGAAATCAGCTTACCTTTAACCGCCTGGCATTTATAGTTAGTATCATACGAATACAAGATGAAAACACCACTCAATGGTAATTCTACAGGTTCCCTATAGTCAAAATCACTTCTACAACAGAAATACAGCTCAAATATTTGGTCGTGGGTTCCGTCTGGTAACGATCCCGTATTCTCTGTAACAGGTTGTGTACCATTGGTTTGAATGTAACCTTCTTCAAATCCTGAATATGAAAACATATATTTTGAATACATTTGAATACTTTGTAAATAGGTATAGTACATGGTTTGGCCTAACGGTTATTCCGACCTATCAACCATAGACAAGAGTGAATCATTATATGTCATTATACTACACTGAGTACAAAAAGAAACGAACATGTTAAATGTTCTTCATAGGGCAACACGTTAGCCTTTAGTGACTTCAATGTACCAGATATTAACTGGTCCGACAACACTATAAGTTGCAACTCTTACCCACATCGTGTCAGCCAGAGTTACCTGGATATGGCACATGACCTTGCCCTCGAGCAAATGGTGGACTTCCCAACGCGCAATGCTAATACCCTTGACTTGGTGTTGTCATCGCATCCGGACTTCATGGCACGTTACAAAAGCCTGCCACCACTAGGTGCCAAGAGTGACAATGACATCGTGCTCTATGATACAACCCATGAAGTTGTACGATCTAAACAGCCACGAAGAAAGATCTTGCTGTGGAAGGATATCAATTCTGACACCATCAAGGATGCATGCTCACAACTTTGTAAAGCACTCCTATCAGATAGTTTAACCTCTGTAGACGAAATGTGGTTGCCCGTCAAGAAGGGTTTGTTGGGCATCATCAACACCCATGTCCCCTCCAAGATGAGCTCATCGAGGCACACCCATCCCTGGATCACTACAAAAACTCGACATCAGAGTCGCCGTAAAGCCAAAGCCTACCGCTGAGCCAAATCTAATAACCAGAAAGACTGGAGTCGCTACAAACACCTTAAAGCAGAAACGTAAAGGGAGATGCGCAGAGGTCATAATGATTTTATCAAAAAAACGGTTAACCAAGACCTAATCAACAATCCCAAACGGTTCTACTCGTACATTAAGAGTAAAAAACAGGAACAAACCGGCATCTCTCCACTACTGAATCATGACGGCTTCCTACATAGTCGAAGCAACAGCAAGGCTGAGATTTTAAATAAATAATTCCACTCAGTTTATACAAAAGAGAATACTACAAACATCCCAGATCTTGGACCAAGCAACATCCCATCGATGGCTCCCATCCAAGTTTATATACCTGGAGTTAAATAAATAAATAAATAAAATAAATATACCAGATTTATATAGCGCCCTTTTCATGCGAACGCACGTTCAAAGGCACTTTACATTATTTTTTGTTGCAGCCACAAGGGCGCAGGTGCATCCTCTACCAGTGCAGATACAGCATGATCTGAACAGAGGGACAGACTGAGAGAAAGCCCCTGAAGGGAGAGAGAGACATTAGATACAGGCATGTCCGGCGCTGCAGAAGTGCGCCTAGCTCTTATTTCGAATAGACAGCCTGGTTCTTTAATGTGCCCGGTGTACAGCACCGATACACAGCTTCCTGGCACTTCCAGATACTTGCAGACCACACGGCCAGATATAGCGGGAAATATTATAAATATTTCAGAATATGTCAAGTGCCGATGCCAGGGATTGAACCCACGACCTCTGGATTGACAGCCCAGTGCGCTACCACTAAGCTAAATCCGCTTATATCTGAGTTAAGAAACTCATGAAGAAACTCAACGTTAACAAGGCATCAGAGCCAGATGGTATCTCAAACAGAATCCTCAGCTTGGCAGCAGATGAATTAGCACCGATCATAACGCACATCTTTCAGACATCACTTAACACCGGATCCGTACCCATCGACTGGAGAGAAGCCCTGATCACTCCCATCTACAAGAAAGGTGCACGCAACATCGCATCAAACTATAGACCTGTTTCCCTGACATCTGTTGTATGCTAAATGCTAGAGCATATCATCTGTAGCTCAACCATGAAACATCTCGATACCAACAACATTCTAACTCCAAACCAACACGGATTTCGCTCCAAGCGCTCCTGTGAAACACAGCTGATTTCAACCATCCAGAACATAGCAAAGAACCTCAAAACTAAAAAAGATCAAGTGGACATCATATTACTGGACTTCGCAAAAGCTTTTGATAAAGTACCATTTGAACGCCTCCTTCTCAAATTACACTACTATAGTATACGAGACAAAACTCTGCAATGAATTCGATCATTTCTAAACAATAGAACCCAACAAGTCCTTATAGAGGGCAGCATATCAGAAAAACTAGAGGTACTATCAGGTGTACCCCAGGGCACTGTACTGGGACCACTCCTCTTCCTCGTTTACATAAACGATCTGCCCTCTGTCTGCAAATCTTCTACTGCAAACCTCTTCGCAGATGACACCATGCTGGACGAATCTATCAAGAATGATCAAGACTCCGCCAGACTACAGGAGGATCTCTCAGCACTAGAAGAATGGGAATCAAGATGGCAGATGTGCTTTCAACCAGACAAGTGTACAGTGTTGAGAATCACAGCAAGCAAGGCACCAGTCCACGAGACCAACTACTATCTCCATGGACAACAGTTACAAGTAGTGGACGGTGCGAAGTACCTTAGTGTGACCCTCAGAAATGGCCTCCATTGGGAGAAACACACACAAGCCACAGCTGCTAAAGCATCCAAGCAACTTGGTTTCCTCAGACGAAACCTCAGGGATTGTAGCAGGGTAGTGAGATATATAACATACAAGTCACTGGTCCGGTCAACTATGGAGTACGCAGCAACATCTTAGGATCCTCACAGAGCGGACGACATCAACCGCCTGGATAAGGTACAACGCAGATTTGCAGCAACTACACTGACAGAACTCCGGGGTGTGTTACAGGCATGGTCAGTTCACTCGGCTGGGAGACTCTTGTCGACCGCCGCCGAGTCCTACGACTGACCATGCTATTCAAGATCAGGCACTCCCTGGTGGATATTCCAACGGCGTCTAGTATCATGTGATCCAGTGACAGTAGGACAAGAGGGGCCCATAGGCCAAAGCCTCAATATACAAGAATTCCTTCTTTCAAGAACCATACAGGACTGGAATAAACTCTCAACGACCATCACAGACATTACAACTCTAGAGGCCTTCAAGACTGCTCTTCACAACACCATAGCACTTCAGCCTCCGTCCCAGGAGTAGACAGCCACAGGGTGTATATAGTTTTATTTTGTAGATACCAGAACGCTTTAAATCTATATAGAACAACTCTCAAGCGGTGGCTGTCTTGCTCAACACCTCACCTGGGACGTAGTACAATCCAGTTGATGGATTCCTATCCTGTATACGGAAGAAGAAGAAGAGCTTTATTCGAAGGTCAAACAGATCAATGAGTTTGATGTGCTTTAATTGTTAACACATTAAATACTGTAGCCCACATATAATCCAAAGCCACACAGACACTTGGGCAGCGCTAGCCATCCACACAAGAGTCAGAAGACATGGAACGAACCATCCACATCCTCCAAAAATGGATATTTCAAACAAGCCTACATACTCACTCTGCAATGACACACTGTAGATTTCGAATTATGTGCATAATTAACCACAAAGGGAGGCAATTATTAATGATAACTACACTGAAGTGAAGTACGGGGAGACTTTGTACAGCCGTCACACGGTACTTAACACCTGCTGTAGTGATAAGTAAATACAGTAGCGCACAGACAATCCAAAGCCACACAGAAACGACGGCGAGCGAACGAACCATCCGCATCCACCAAAAAAGGATAGTTCAAGCAAGCCTATATACTCACTCCGCAATAAATGACACACTGTGAACTTCGAACTCTGTGCATAATTAACCATAAAGTTGTTTCGGCAGTCTGTTTCAAACTTTAACTTTTCAGCCAATAATAATAGAAGAAATTTCTGAATGTGTTCCCCCCGGAAAATGCTCTTTAAACAAATTGCATTTAAAAACTTCAAATCGGAGACACATGTGAATACAGTTTAAGAATGAAAGCAGAGATATCTGGTTACAAGTAGACACAAAACTAACTGATATATGTAGTACAGGAAAAAATGGTAGACTGGCCAAAATGACCGGTTTAACATGAAACCCTATGGAGAAAATGTAACATGTGCGTTTCTTTATGTACTCAGTGTATAAAGTTCACATACCTGTTGGACAGCTACCACCATCACGGATAATGCAGTACGAACCAGCGGGCCAATCACCGGTACCTGTAGCATCATCCTTCGTACATACGTCAAGTACCAACTTACCGGCAGTATATCTGAATAAACAAATAATTTATTAGTCCCCTACCAGTTTTCAACGGGAAGAGACTACATGTATAGGTTCGTTCCCCGTTCGTCAAAAATCTGGATCCTGACATAACAAATAATGTTTGACAGACCGTTTACTTACGTTTGTTATATATTAGTTATAATATGTATTGTTAAATTTTACTCTCTTTTTTTACCAATATTAAAAACGTCAAATTAATCCATCATCTTTCAAGTACATAAAGGGAGGTAGGATTCTTTAGACATAAAGCCTTATTTATTTGTGTTACCTAATCAAAATCAAGCCTTATTTACTTTAAAAGTTCTTTGTTGTTATGTTTATATTTTCAATCCATTTTATTTTATCTGTGATACATATGTCATGTTATATGACCCTTGATTGGAATTAAACTTTATCTTATCTTATCTAACTCATACAGTTTCCAACCTAGCTTGATGAAACTTGGTATGTGGATAGGGGGCAATAATGGGAATTATGCACGTCTATATATTTTATTTTTCTTACACTGTCTGTTGATTTTGAAATGAAGACGCAGCCAAATGCAACCAATAAAATTGACTTATACATGTATAAGATGTACGTAACAATTGAATGTCATTCATAAAATTATAAATCGAAATTCACGTGATTTTGAAAGCTAGTGTTAAGATAATTTTGAATGGTGCATAGGGGAGTTCAATTACTTCAATACCTGATAATAATAACATGCACTGACATTATTGCACTAATTCCTTTGAAAAATGAGATCCATCCCATCATTTATCGCTCCATTTAGCCACATCTTTTCACTTAAAATCTATCTAAATTGGCGTAACTATGACACAAATTGCTGGTTTAGAATTAGAACGTCGTAACTACAAATTCAATATTTTGAGAAAACAAGAAAAAACTGTCTGAAAACTTCTCTTGACTTATGGAAAAAAAGCTTTTTTAACTTAAGTTTGGTCAACATGACCACTTCCGATTTTCATGAAAATAACCTCATAAAAATCGCCCTGTGATGCAGATTTCAAGTATGTATTGTCTTATAAGGTCTTATTCTTAGCCAGCGAAATATCCAAATAGTCTACTTACCCTGGGGAGATGAATTTATAACCATCCGATGGTGAGTGGACTTGATCATTTAAAGCATACTGTACCATATGGCCGGGGCTTGTACCAGTTGGACAAGAGCCCTCGAGGGGTTTCAATAAGGAGTACCTTCCTTTCGGATACAACGCTTGAACTTGTGTAGCTGTAACACAACACGTCACAAGACATGGATCGGGAATGACTACATTTAGTCCGATATGCATGAATTGCAAGATTATTTCATGATTGCTTTATAAAAATGGTTTTACAGTCAGGTGCCAAATTAAAGTTCACAAAGTACAAAATTCATTGAAAATTTGACAGTTTTTCTATATTTAAATTTGCATAATAGGGTTATAAGAAATCTTCTAAGTTAGAATGAAATACCATATGCTAGAATAATCTAATCATGAATTGATTCATACGATAAAATAATTTGTATGTATTACATTTCGGGTTGCTAGGCAATTTTAGAATGTCAATAAAAAATCATGACTTACGGAATGAGTCTGGTTACCATGGTTATAAACTTTCACAATGTTGTTGATATATCATACAGAATTGTAAAGGAATGATTGTTCTTCATTTAAGTCTAGTTCATTAATTTTGTTATTATGATGCCAGGTTGTCAAATGGCATTTTTTTAAAACTGAAAGTAATACAACACAAAATATTGTTTCCATTGACTCCAATGTAAATTTCGTCATTGTTTGTTAAAAAACATGAAAACAAAATTCAAATCCTTGTTATTTTTCATCATATTATTCCGATTTTCTTCAAATAAACTTTACTGAAAGTTACAATGTGTTGTTTTTATAGACAGCTTTCAATTAGAAATGTTAGATGGTTTGTGTTACCATGGCAACATTATCAAGTGGATTGGTGGTACATTTTAGTGGTGTTCTAGAATTGCTTAGCAACCGAGAATGTACGGCATAGAAAAGTAACATGCATTACAGTTTTGTCAGGAATTAATTATTCTACTGAGTGATAGTTAATACAGTCAGATATTAGGTATTTTACCTTTGTTATATTGTTTTAGCTGAATAAATTTACCAAAAATATTTGCGAATTTTGTATTTTGTGAACTTTAATTTGGCACATGATTGTAGCAGGAGGGTCTGAAGTACTTAAACATTAAAAGTTAGAAACAATAACAAAACGTTTTCCTATTTATTTTTATAGTAAAACGAACTGTAGAATACTTGTAATAATAAAAGGGATAATCGGATATTCTTTCCTACTTGTTATGATATTGTAAAAGAACGTTGTTGGCCATTTATTATGAAACTTTTTATTGATAATTGGACAACTTACAATCACAAGTAAATGTATCATTGGTGAATATTTTATTTTAGAAAATGTGGCCACTTTTGTGGAAATGTACCTTTTAACTACATGTATATACCAATTTCTGTAAAATATATATATTTATCAATGATACATTTACCCATTGGATAAACTTGTATATTTACCAAGGTTGACTTTGGTGGAACAACCAGTGGCAGGATCCAAACCCTTCGGGCAAATACAGGTACAAACATTGTTAACAATCGATCGATAACCATCATTGATACAGTTGGCAGGGGCAGCAGAGCAATCATACTCGTCTACAATAAACAGAAAACATATAGAGGATATTTGTTGAATTTGGTGTAAGATCGTATTTTATTTCACCGAGTGATCACAGAAAATCAATATTTTCACGAGTGGCGTAGCCACGAGTGAAAATGTAATTTTCTTTGATCACGAGTGAAATAAAATTGATCTTACACCAAAAATCAACAATTTTTCTGTTTATTATATGCCTCAATTTCTCTTAAATGTGTTCCGTAATTGGCTTAATTGGAAAAATAACGTCGAAATTAGAACGTCACGACGTGATATTTTATGATGTCATGATGACGTAACGCATATTTTAAAGCCCGGCGCCGTTGACGTTACGTTTCTTTTTCTGCATGATACTGGAACCAGCTTCTAAAACAGTGAAAATAACAAAGTGGTAATTTCACTGTTATTTTCACTGTTATTTTCACAAAAAAATGTCCATAATCCATTGAAAGCAAATAATAAATTATGTTATTGCTTTGAGTCGTGACGGGAGATTACAATATGTAGTCATGGTAAGTGAATATACTTTTTGTTTTTGGTAACACGATTCGGTCATTTATTTAGAGCGGATATATTAACAAACATTTCATTGGTTTTCAAAGTAGGTCAATAATCAAGATAGACAGTTAAGGTTGAAAATTCATTTGGCTACAATTGAAAATAAGCGATACGATCGGCAGGGTGTTTTCGAGTACCTCAAGTGTATGTCTAAAATGGCATTTGAAAATATAGGTGAATGAAGAAGGAGAGTATTTTGAAGGAACTTAATCAAAACGAGTTGATGTATTTGTTTCATGGTCGCGGTGACATTACACATTGAACATCCTTCGTCCAAATGAGGGCTGGTTTAACTACAAAATCATCAATATATCGAGAAACTAAGTTAATCTCTATACTTCATTTAATCTCTGTTCTCACAAGCTAAGTATTTCTAAAACAATATAAACTGCACGACTATTGCACGAATACTTAATTATACCGTTAACTACTTTTGTAAATGTAACTAACATTCGCGTTGACATTTTACTTCTAGTAGATTGACAAGAGTTCGAGGTCGTTTCTTACCCAGACATTTACTGAACTCCTGTATGTCTTTGAAATTATAATACCAGTTTCCAGAATCCATCAAATAGCGATCGTCCACTTCATCTAACAAGGTTATTGCATCTTTACTGTTGTTACCGAACGCCTGAATAACAAGTACATGTGTTATAAGTAAAATAGATAAATTGTTGGTAACTTAAGAACTACAGATTTGATTCTGAATTAAATGTGCCAATGTGGTTAGCAGATCAACGTAATTTGAATAAAATGCAGATTTTTCATTTAATGATCGCAGTCTTTTTATGTGTTTCTTTGACGTTATATATGAAAGTTACTAAAGTTCTTCATTCATTTTAACCAATACGTGTAAAATTTATCGCGAACGAACTTATTGGACTATGTTTTATGTTGGGTCATCCGGGGTAAAACAATATATCTTACTATGCAAAGCACAGTAATCCAGAGGTAACAGATTTACTTAATCTAAATATGAATCCTGGTTACACTGACTATTTTTTATGATATTAAGTATAAGTGTGTTACCAGGTCTGGTATTCACAAAGCATCTCAGTTAAAACCTTAAATATTTGACTTACGGATGTTGAAGCGATTTGGAACTCACATTCAGATTTTGATCAAATTTTGTCATAAAGTAATCTATTCTGACACAAACTATAATGAAAAAACACTCGGTCAGGTCTCGGAACTCTTTTTGAATTGTGTATGATATTTTTTCATAATTACATTTTGTACATTGAAATTAGTAAATTGGTGGTTATGTTCAAATAAGACATTTTTATATGATGTCTGGGACATAAATAATAAAATGTGTTGCAATATATTTTGGGTACCCATTGTTATACAGGGGCGTAACTTCCTATACTGTAGGCCCACAGAAAGTTAAAAAAATAGAAATGCCAAAAATGAAATAAAAATCACTGGGGGTATCACATGGGGTATAGGAATATCAAACTCACCTGGACTGTTATTGATATTTAGTCTGAAAACAGCCCAGAGAACACGAACGACAGTATATAATTAAAAACAAATCGAGGGAGCAGGTAACCTAGTGGGTAATGGGCACTTGGAAACAATGAGAGTTGGTGTACAGTTTCTATGGATAACATGAAAGTAAAAGTGATCGATCACAGGCAACTGTATCATTGATTAAGAGTAAAAAAGTCAATTGTGTGATTGATATAAAACAAATAAATAAATTAATTATTTGATGGTCTCCATTGATATAGGAACAAAGTGGTTTGTGGACACGATATGGTGAGAAATTGCGTATCAGACTAAAAACTGAGGGCGATTTATTCAAAATTTGAGCCCATCTCTTAAAGGGACATGCCCAGAAACTGGAGTGTCTTGGTTTGCATACAACAAAATTGCGTTTATCACTTGTAAAACCAACTATTACCGACAAAAGGTAATACATCACCTTTAGGGTACATGTATTCTTATAAGATGAAACATGAATGGAAGACACAAAATCAACTGTTTTGATAGAAAATGTTGACATTTTTGGAAAACCTAAGGCTATAATTTTAGGGTATTTTTCTCAAATTTTGAATAAATCGCCCTCAGCTCTTAGGCTATATCTATCGATTTAAAAAGATAAGCAGTGATTGATATTAAACAAATACATGTTAAGATAATATTTAGAGCTAATAAATATTTACCGACGGAAAATAGTGCATGAACGAGCTTGGATCATACTCAGTTAACAAGGCAGTTTCCATTGACGTTGTATATACGAACAAATTCTCCCGATCTGAAACATCAAAATTATGTTTGTTTCTTTGTTCGTTCGTTGATGTTCGACTGAGACAGTCGTAAGTGTATCTAATCCAGTTGACCAATGACAAATGGCTTTGGTGAAAGAGACGGTTGTGTGATATGACGAATCGTTGTCCGATACCTAGAGCAATCGGAACGGTCCGTACGGCATTTTTACGGGATAAAATACCTCGGATGTATCAAGCGTATGAATCCAGCAGATTTCTTTCTTAAATCCTACGCAGCAGAAAATGGGCCTAAGAAAATAGACCGTAACTTATTAGCATCGGACATATCAAAAGTTGTTTTATTGATTAAACAATACAATTTCGCTACACTCCTTGAGCATAACACACAGCTACGCAGCACTTGCTTGATTGGCGTGTATTCCATTGAAGCACTGTTTAAATTTGTTATGATGACGTCATGGCGAAAGACGTTAAAAATGGCGACGTTCTATTTACACCCGAGAGATGATTCGTAGAGATTGTCCGAGGTGTCCCGATTGTACCTAGAGCTGTCCGAATAGACTCACAGTTCTTTCGTGTGAGCAGTGTATAGCACCTGTAGTTTGGTGGGAAACACTGAAAAACGTTCAGAGCTACAGATAAGCTGCGTATTGGGGTAATTACCCAATTAATTTTCTTAAAAACCCAATAGATTTTGAGAGGAGGGAGTAAGAAAAAGCAAATAGAAAATGATGTTATAGTGAAAAGTAGTACATAAAAGACCAATAACCCAATTAGTTTTATTAAATACCCAATTAGAATTTGTCAAAACCCAAATAAAATTGAAACTTGGGGGTAAAATACCCAATTGCCTAAAACCTTATCTGTTGCTCTGACGTTTCAGAAATGACCAACTGCCTCGGTCAAAATTCGAACCATGGACCTCTCGATCTGTAACCAAGAGCGATACCCACTCGATCAACCTGCCATCCCATCAGATTACGAGGGTTATTGAACAGATTTTTATCATCTCTCATTAGCTTATAATCAACGGACGTTTAAAACATCTACATCACTGTAGATTATCTGCATACTTTATTGTTAATCCCTTTGTTTATGTTTCACAATCTTCCACCGGAGACACGGCGGTTGAGCTTTGAGGGATCTAAATGCTACGGGTGCGAATTCATCTTTAAAAAAAATCTCTGACATTTATCAGCATAGATACTGGCAACTTGATAAGTGCTCTTGGAATCATTTCTCGTCTGTGATATATATTTAAATACTGAAGCTTACAGACAATCAAAGCTACATAGAAACAATGGCAGCGCATAGCCACCCACGCAATAATCAGACATAGAACGAACCATCTTTACATATCTAATTAGTAAAGACCACGTTTCGTAATCAACTTAAAATAAATAAATTAAAATAGTACTCGGTACAGTCCAGTTAGGATATTGTGAGAGTGACGTTGCCGTTTATGTGTATACAAAAGATTACAACCAGTGTCTGAACAGATACAGCAAGTACATTATGTTAGATTAGCACTGAAATTATAGTTGTCTTTATATAACCCTTTATCAATTGGTTTTACAGCGTAATAGTGGACTCGACCACTGCATCACTCGATTCTAACCCTGACTGGACTATATACCATGTACTTTACCTTTTGCGATATTGAGAAGATGGAAGAGGGTGCCACCGATAGCCTCGGGGTGTTCATGTTCATGAGTCAACCCCAGCAGATGGCCTATCTCATGTACAGCAGTATACTACAAATACAAAATTTAATTAATATAACCACAGTTTGTATACTATTACACCGCTTCTCAGTTCCGTCAGAGAATTGTTCTCAGTTCCGTCAGAGAATTGTTCTCAGTTCCGTCAGAGAATTGTTCTCAGTTCCGTCAGAGAATTGTTCTGTTTTCATATGACTCTGACGGAACTGACAACCGATGTAACGCTCTAACGGAACTCATGACATTTGAGTTCCGTCAGAGCGATACATCGGTTTTCAGTTCGGTCACAGAACAATTCTCTGACGGAACTGAAATGTGGTGTATCGGGATTCCTTCCGTGATAACATTTCAACGAAATTTCACAATACTCAAAAATGTACCAAAACTAATAGTACATATCTGCGGCAGGTCAGACAGGGATCATTTGCATTGGTTAATTGTCTTTTGATTTTCAAATGATATTGAAATTGTGTCAATGTCGCATCTGGGGTTTTCATTACCTCAGTGACACGGTATGAATCCCGATACATCGCTTCTCAGTTCCGTCAGAGAATTGCACTGTTTTCATATGGCTCTGGCGGAATTGAAAACCAATGTAACGCTGTCACGGAACTCAAATGTCATGTGTCCCGAGTTCCGTCAGAATGTTACATCGGTTCTCAGTTCCGTCAGAGCCGATATGAAAACAGTGCGATTCTCTGACGGAACTGAGAAACGGTGTATCGGGATTCATACCGTGAGTGATACCACTACTTAGTTTTTATATCAATTATCAAATGACAGTTTAACAGTGCGATGATACGAGTGTTGTTTAAATTTGGATCCAAGTGATGCTAAATCTTTCTTGTATCAATGAATTTTTAAAAATAGTGAACTGTATATCAAAGATCATTGTGTTAGCTTTAAATTAATACCTCACATTTTAAAATCCGTTAAGTTTAGCTGTAACATTAGGTCGATAAACACTGTCTACTTACATATACTAATGCTTACATGATTGGGAAAATGTCACTTTTCTCTGACCAAATTCGGTCCCATTTAAGAATCGTTGTTTTCTTAATGCGGGAGCAAAGACCACATTTAAATTAACTTGTATAGTGAAATGGTGTAATGTAATGTCTTAATCATCACCTACATGTACTTGATAGTTTAAGAAAATTAAAAGCGGTGCAATTGTATTTGGAAATGAACCATAGGCATATACGCCATCCAAATACTGCAACATACTTCCTCTATGTATGTAGTGTCCACTTTATAGTAGAAATACAAAAATACAAAAAATATTTCACCATTGTGCCTTTTTCTTAAACTTTGTTCATTTTGTATGTGCCATTCTGCAATTTCGTAGTCCAGCACAAGGCTGCCTCGTATCTTTCAAAAATGCATGTACACTATATATATGTTGTAGATTGTCCTTGTGGTGTGAAATGTGTGGCTGTCGTTCCGTTTTAGTTTGACTGACTGAGGCGCGACACTTTCGGGACGGGATGCCGTGTTTTTGTAGTTGCTAGATTTTTACGTTGGACATTGTCTGTGCCGCTTGTGTGTTTTCTTTGCTCGGCTGGTTAAGCTGAGTGCTGCCGTCCCTGTCTGACTTAATATTATCTTTTTGCAAAAATCAAATAATATTTGGAAACTGGTGGTAGATTTACAATTAGACATGTAGCTCAATGTGTTGGCACATCATTAGGAGCTATTCATACAATTATCAAGCATATTACAAACATGAGGAAGATAAGTGCAGTTCGGATACCCCTATCTGCTTTGAGACCCCAGCACATATGCCTTTGTAAACTGTCCAAAAAAAACAGTTGAAATAGTTTTCTAAATAAAAATGTCGACCGTTTGCAAATGAAATGACCATAAACAAGACTTGGATTCATTTTGTCACAGATGCATGAACAAAAACTGGCCTGCAAAGACAGACCAAAAGTTGCATTGCAAAACGCACCATTAGCGCCAGTAGAAACGTGCACCTTTTTCTATATAAGCCGAGTTTCTACCATTTCATGTACAAAATGGACAATGGGTACATGCCATATTCAACAAAGGTAAATTCCTTCAGAAAAGGTTGAAATACTCCAACAATCGCTGCCCAGCTACGGGGTTGAAGGATAGTTTGAAGCCTCCACATGCAGCAACTATTAACGCCACTTTCTGAGAAGCGTAAATGTTCTTGTGCTTTCCGACTATTCTTATTGTCCCTTGTGACCTTGTGATCTTGTTTCCACGAATCTTAAAATGCATTGTCGGTAAAGATATTAGGTATATTAAGATATCGGTTTTGCTCTTGCAACATGTCCAGTATATGCACGGTGTACCTAGGAATGAGAATAATAAACTCGCATTTTAAACAAGAGGGCCCAAAGGGCCCTAGGTCGCTCACCTGTTGTAGCAGTACATGCAAGATCTGTGATTTGACCTAGTGACCTAGTTCTTGGTCCCTTATGACACAACATCGCACTTGACCTAGATGTTGCTGAGATGATCACTCTGACCAAGTTTCATAAGGATTAGGCTAAAATTGTGACTTCTGGTGACTACACAAGGTTTTTTCTATGATTTGACCTTGTGACCTAGTTATTTACCCTAGATAACCCAATATCGGACTTGACCTAGATTGGGTTGTGATGTTCATTGTGACCAAGTTTCATAAAAATTAGGTCAAAATTGTGACCTCTAGTGACTACACAAGGTTTTTCTATGATTTGACCATGTGACCTAGTTTTTGACACCGGATGATGCAATATCTAACTTGACCTAGATTTTGTTGAGGTGATCATTGTGACCAAGTTTCATAAAGATTAGGTCAAAATTGTGACCTGTAATGACTACACAGGGTTTTTCTATGACTTGACCTTGTGACCTAGTTTTTGACCCAAGATGACCCAATATCAAACTTGACCTAGATTTTGTTGTGATGTTCATTGTGACCAGGTTTCATAAAGATTAGGTCAAAATTGTGACCTCTAGTGACTACACAAGGTTTTTCTATGATTTGACCTTGTGACCTAGTTTTTGACCCCAGATGACCCAATATCGAACTTGACCTAGAGTTTGTTAATATGATCAGTGTGACCAAGTTTCATAATGATTAGGCCAAAATTGTGACCTCTAGTGTCTACACAAGCAAATTGTTGACGGACGGACGGACGACGGACGAAGAGTGATCACAAAAGCTCACTCTGTCACTTTGTGACAGGTGAGCTAAAAAGAAATTGACCTTACAGTTAGTATAGATGTCTACAACATTAATGTGACTGAATACATACCCCACTACAAGAACTGATACGTCGTTCTCCATCAGATCTACCGACATTTGACCAACAGCTGTAAAGAAATGTAACATTGTAATGCCAAACAGAATTATAACAAGAATGTATCCAGAACACGCTTATGCCCCGGTGAAAGCCTTGCCATTATAACTAGCTTAATCAGTCAGGGACCATATTTATGTAGAAATGTTGGATTGGGGTACATGGCGTTGACAATGAAAGGTATTTATGGTGGTAAACAAGTATGCCAAGTTTGAAAGCAATGCCTTGATAGACTTCGAAAATATTCGAGTTTTAAGAACTTCAATGGAACGAACGAATGGACGAACGAATGGACAGGACAATCACTATATGTCCCCCGAATTAGTAGTATACAAATGAAGAGAATTCACCCGTCTACCACTTCTAAGTGAAGCATGAAACGTCATGTATAACTATTGACCCTGTACATTGCGACATGACATTGTCACATGCTGTGCTGAAATGTGAATTTTAAGGATGTAAACAGGCAAGCGTAACCCTCTAATGGGTTACAAACCCTGCAGTAATCTAAATCATAAAGTAAATCGATGTCTAAACCTATCCGCATAAGCGTCATTCCTAACCAACACCTAATTCTAATCCCTAGCTAACCCCTAACTCGAATTCCTAGCCAACCCCTAACTCTAACCAATCACGTATTCAAACCAACCCCTTGCGCTGATTCTTATTTAACCCCTAACCCTAACCAACCCCAACCATAACCAACCCCTTACTCTAATTCCTAGCCAACCACAACCAAACCTAACCCCTTACTCTCATACCTAGCCCTATCCAACCCCTGGTGACACAGTTGCGAACTTGACCTAGATTCCATAGAGACAAACATTGTGACCAAGTTTATGTAAGAGTATGTAAGAAATGTAACATCTAGAGAGTTTTTTCTTTGACGCGACATAGTGGCCTGGTTTTTTACCCCTGGTGACCCACGTGCGAACTTAACCTAGATTTTATAAAGACGGACATTGTGGTCAGGTTTCATAAATATAAGGTGACAATATGACCTCTAGAGTGTTTACAATGTTTTTCTTTGATGTGACATGGTGACCTAGTTTTTGATCCCAGATGTCCCAGTTGCACACTTGATCTCGATTTAATATAGACAAACATTGTGACCAAGTTTCATAAAGATTAAGTGAAAAATGTTATTTCTATAGTGTTAACATAGGGTGATCACAATAGCTCAAATTGAGCACTTTGTGCTCGTGTGTGCTAATAAGGGGTCTTTTGTTTTTGAGACTGAGACTGATCTCAAATATTCAGGATCAAAATTTAAAACCGAGATTCAAGTTATAAAGCACAATATTTCGATATACCTGAGGTGTTCAACTTATATTTGAGCAAAACTGAACATCCGATTTTGCCATAATAACACAATAAAGTAGATTTATTTCTATTGAGCCATGTAAGAAAATGTGTTAAGAAGTAAATACACTCATTTTGTTTCATATTTGCATTATTTTTCTAACCAAAATCAACCATCTTGTAGAGGGGCATTGTGTTGTGGTTTTTTAAGACAAATTGCCCACATAGAAGCATCAAAATATAGTTAGTATATTATGAATTACCCATGTCACTGAAGACAATCAGTTAAATTTGTCACATGAAGAGTGATATACGTTCACCTGCTTGTTTTGGCGAAATGGCACCAAATATTAAAAATCACCAAAAACGGTCGAAAATGGTCGAAACCTGCAATCCATTGGTTCTGTGTTATCTAGGACAAATCCAATAACCCAAAGTTTGGTGGCAGCGATGTTGTAAGTATCAGTAGCAACTTTCAATTGAATTATTTCGAAAGGCAGAATTTCAGAAAAATGCGATGTCCATTAGCTCAATGCCAAACAAAACAAAGAGCGCAGTCAAAGGTCTTGGAGGCTGTATGTGCGACTACAGAACATGGTCTTGTGTTTGATATTTTAGAAAAGGGGAACTCAAAATGTTTGAAAAGGGGAAAAGTGAACGCATATTTTATTTATGCAAAAGGTTTAAAAGTTCTTTTTCGACATAAATGTGACACGTCCTTTTCCTGGTAACATGTCAAAGACAGGTTGTTTCCCTACACAAAATGTAACTGAATTTCCTGTCACCCTACAAAATATGTCATTAAGTACCTTATGAACTATACTGCGAAGTACATTATACCCAAACAGTGGATACCGAAGTCTCTCGTATATGCGTAAAAACTTGTCTTTGAATTTAAGGAAATATCAGTATTGTTTCCTCTGTGTTAAAGAAAATGTCTCTCTATATATAAGCATATTCCTATATAACGAAGTAATGAATTAATTTTGAGCTTGAGCCAGGTCCTGAAAACTCATTCTTTGTATCGTGGATTGACCAGTTTCAGTGACCCTAGGGTCTAATCCCTTCATACGAGAGGCGCCCCACTTATATTTGAACAGTGTTAAACATCCGATATTTTCATGATGGCGCGCTATAATGAAAATGTCTCTGTAAATGAATGTGTCGACTAACTTATACAATCACTGTCTTTTAATTTGTTAGACTTCGGCATTTACAGTCTGGCGTAAAATACATGTAGATCTACTTGGAATTCGTGTTCTTAAGGTATCGAAAGGTGTGGTTGTGGTGGGGTATGAAGCTGAGTCGTGACCAAAACACCATGTTCCAGGCATTGTCGTCAGGAACGAGATGTGTCAAACATTTTGTCCAAAATCGATTTTAAACGTTAGGAGCATAATACTGTGCGCTATTTTTCCGCTTTGTAGAATACATGTGAGTCCTATTTTATTAGTTTTAACAAACAACAGCACAAGTCATGCAACCGGGCGCGAACTCATGTTGCTTAACGAATATTACTTTTTGCTAGTCTCGTATACATTTCTCAAATAGCAATCTGTTCTTTTACCGTCAATATCTCAATGATAAAGCATTATCTCATCAGAGGGGACAAAGTTATCTAAATTATCGTTCTATTGTAGCATACAGTACGGGGATAAAAGACGATTGTCTCCCCTTTTTGGTAAAATCGCTGGTGAACACCGATTGTTTTTTTTAGAGCTTGGCATTCACCATTTTCGAAAATACTTGATTGATAGTTCTGAAGGATACTCGTACCTTCATTGAAATCCCCATTTTGGTTATTAGAGTTTGCCTAGTGATCATATAAAGAATGGGTACGATTATTGACGGAATAGTCACTTTTTGGCATTTTTTAATAATTTGTCTCATTTCCCATATTAGAGCAACATAACGTAAAACACCCTTCTTGTAAAGAAAAATACTGGTAGTCTTCACAGTTCTAAACGGTATATCCGTGGTCTATTAACACCTTCTTGGTGCTTCTTTGGGAGTATTTTGCCTTCAAAAAGCCAAACGCCACACCCCCTACAAAATTGCTGAATTCGGCTCGGATCATATTGCAAAGTAACCAAACAGTGAATGCACATGTTACCTAACACATTACTTTACGTGGTTCAAAAGAGTTATTTATTTATATTGGGTAAACATGAAAATATCGGACATTCAACGGTGTTCAAATATAAGTGTGGCACCTCTCGTACTGGTTTTGATATATTGAAAATAAATTCATGCTTAGTCCTAACTTTCTGACAGCTGAGGCTGGGCATTGTAGCCCTTTTGCTGTGGAAGCTGGGTCATTCAGCTAGTCATAATTTATTATACTTTTCGACAGCTTGGACTTGGGCGTATCTGCGCTTGTTTAGTTGGTCATTGTGTCTTGGCTTTGTGTGTTTTTAATGTTTTCTGTGCTCGGCTGGTTAAGTTGAGTGCTGCCTTCCCTGTCCAACTTTATATAATCTTTTAACTTTACGTCATAACGCTTTGATCTATACCAAACTTCTTTCAGAATATTATGAATAAACACTGCAAGCTGCCATTTAATGGCATCGATTGCATTACGTCACTGGAAAACAATTGGACCTGTTTCAGCGACCTTTGGCATTATCCAAAAATACAGTTTGTACAATGTAAATAAAAATTTCAAAACAAAATTGAATAGGCAACCGAAGTTGAAAATCTTACCTATCAAATAAATGAATTTATAATATTCCTTCATCTGTCTTGGCTATGCTTGAAGAAGTTGATAAAGGTGGACAGTATAAGATATGGCGCCCCACCGGATTTTAGTGCAAAATTAGGAGAAAACGTGACCCCTCTTATAACTCATTAGTTCTGATTGCATTTTGATGACTTTGGTACCATATTAAAGCTAACATTATGAAGTTTTAGGAAATGTAAATGCTAAGGTTATATTTTAATGGCGCCATGGTTTATTTTATTTGGATCACTATAAAGAATATCAACACTGTAAGAAGGGTACTAACTTCTGGACACACCATGTACATGGAAAATTGGGCAGGACTTATTTAGTTCATGTGACTTTGCTCAGCAGAGGGTCGAAAATGACTGACTCCGGTGAAAATACAAATTCTTTCATTTGGGATCATTTTATGGCACTTATAAGGATAGGTATAAACAGTAATAAGACAAAGGGCAATTATTTTATAGAATCCTTTTTTGAGTTTTTGATAACCTCATGGACAGCTGTTAGGTTACAGTTTAGTTTGCATCAATTTTTTTGACATAATAGAACTCTTTAAAACAGAGTATGGTACAAGGAAAAACAGGTCATCGAAACAGGACAATTTACGATAACAACGTTTAGTTTTTTATTTCAGGGGCGGATCCAGGATTTGGCGTTAGGGGGGGCGTACATTCATGTATTGATACCCCCCCCCCCCCCCCCCCAAGAAAATGCGCGAGCGAAGCGAGCAAGAAAAAACTGTATCTCTGAGAAGCATTCCACACAATTTCGTTCTTTATCTTAAAATATTCATTGATAAAGTTAATGTGAGAGCAAGGCGAGCAAGAATATATGAATTAATTATTTCAGCAGCATATCCCTCATACTCATTCCCTACTTGACAAAAATAACTGATAGTGGTTGTGCGAGCGGAGCGAGCAAGAAAAAAATGCAATTATCTATTTCAGCAGCAAACACCACATCCTTATTACTTGGTTATATTCACTGATGTAGTAATTGTAAGAATTAGAAAAAAAAATCAGTGTTTATCTGAGCATCATACCCAACCAACTCATTGGTAAATCAAAACTTGGCTGCTTTCATTGAATTTACGTAGTTCTACAGCGAGCGAAGCGAGCAAGAAAATTCGTTGTTTATATGAGCAGCATAGCCAGGACTAACGATTATCGACTGCTATATATATATAGCTTCTGTAAATTCGTCACGAAGAAAAAATGCAATGTCTATCTGAGCAGCATACTCTGCGAACTCCAGAGCTTCAGTTTTGTTTAAGAGGAAATGTGAAATACTTAGGATCCAGCGACTAGGGAGACCAGTGACTTTCTGCCTCGTGACTTTTTAAATATAACCACGGAATTCGTCAGCTGCATTTTGAGATATCTCATTTTTTAATGAAAATGACAGGTTTATAAGAAAATCAAGCCAACTGTATTACTGACTTGTCGGACATTTTTAATGTGCAAGAATCTCGGCAATTCTGTAGCCGATGTTTGGCATTATGCTACCAATCAGTCCCATATTTTGTTTTTTGCATAGAGCATTAAGTTCACTTAAAAATCCATTAATTTATTATTGTGTTATTGACGCGAGCGAAGTGAGCGGAAAAAAATTGCATATCAATATTGTTCTTACAACCAATCTATGATTAAATTACCTAGGCTCCGGCGATTTTAGGGGGGGCGTACGCCGGGTCCGCCCCCCCTTGGATCCGCCTATGTATTTCCTAGTTGGATTATCAGGTTAACTCACCTTACTATACCATAATTAAAATGCAATACAATGTATGTGGAAAATTACCTGCTGAGAAAGAATGGTTATAAGTAAAAATGCTCGAATATATTATCCTACCCTGAACCATCGACGAACTTAGCATAGCTCGAATGAGTCAATCCCCATTGTGTGTTATCTCCCAGGGTTGCACCCGCTTCATACTGCTTGAATCTGAACCCTGTGTAGTACTCGATCAGTCGAATAGCAAAGCCAATGCTGGTATTGAATATGTTTTCTGTAAATAAAATACATTGAAATACACATAATTATTATTATAAAACCATCACATTATCCTCAATAAGCGACTCACAAAGATGACTCGCTATACCCACCCGTGTTCTAGAGTGTTAACCTCTTTAAGGTGGAATAGACCCTTTTTGATAACAATCGCTTGTACCTCAGATTTTGATGATACATGTTTGTATTTCGCATACATATAGTATTAAGTGTTGGCTTTCTGTTTTTGGTGGTTTTCTGGAGAAATGTCACGTTCCGAGAGCTAAATAGCGCCACCTAGCGGGGTATATTTTTGGAGTGAAATTCGACGTTTTTGATCATTTTTTTGTGGTTGCAGCAGTACTAGTAGTAGTTGTAGTAGTAAAAAGATCATGAGAGTTGAAATCACTGTACAAAAAGATAATATTAAGTCGGACAGGGAAGGCAGGACTCAACTTAACCAGCCGAGCACAGAAGACATTAAAAACATACAAGGCACAATGTCCAACTGAACCAACCAAGCACAGAAAACATAAAACACATACAAGGCACAACATTTGGAAATAGAACAGTATTTCTGACTTTCAGGTTGATTCTTATACAATTGAGCTTATTGGTGAATTCCTACAACTGTTTATACGTCAGTGTATTCAATTGGAAATAAGGATAGCCAATCATATCGCCTGTTACTGACCAAGAGTGATATGGTGTGCTCTGATTGGTTGTCCTTATCCTTAAGTCATGTAAGCTCAATACCAACCCCAATCTGCAGACTATTATCAAACAGTCGCTACACTACGGTTTGTAATACATGTAATTGTTCATTTAACGTACCTTGAAAATTATTTTTATATCTATAAGGTACAATACATTTATCCCACTTCAATACGCTTGAGCCAATAATTGACCGTTTTCTACGTCCCCCTGTGTGATCCTGCAATAGACTTAAACTATTATTGTTTTCATTTTCATTTCATATTAAATATATATGACAACCACAAACAGTTAAATTTAGATATAGCAAGTTGGCTGGCATTATTTTAGTTACTTTTCGTGCTTATGCGTTCTATTCACAATTTGGCGTCCTTTTCGTGATTTGAGCACGTATGTAGTAATGCCACATTTAGCGTTACACGGCTATTTTCAAAAAACCAAATAACTTAGTAACCTATCTGCAGAAGGATGCATTTTGAGAACTTGAGCCGAGTCCCACAAAGAAACACCACAAGATGATTGCAAATACAATGCAGCCTCAAGTTGTTGGTTTACAAAATAACGAACTGTAAACAATATGTGCATGATTTATAGTCTACGGGAAGCCGGATGACCCAGCCCAAATAAGTAAAAAGTATTAATTAAATAAGTAAAATGTCGTAGTTGAACAAACTCATGCAAATTTAGTGTTTCTTTTTCATACATACTTTGGACACTGTAGTAACAAAGACCTAAATATTTAGGTCTTTGGTAGTAACATTCTGTAGTCAATTATTGGTCTTTTGTGAAAAATATCGTAATTCATTGTACATGTATTTACTTGATGATCGGAAACATGGTTTGGGAGGATAATGGTACTTTTTAAAAATGATTAAATTATGAATATTTCCTTCAAATTCTTCATAGTATATCTTTAAAAGATTTTGGAGTAAAATTGTATTTTTTATACAAGAACGTACCTCATTACTAGAGCTAGGTCCATTATGCGTAGGGTCCACTGGCGGCATAGTTGTGGGACGTCCCTGTAATCAAATGCATATTCTTCAAAATGTGGTTCATTCAAAACTGTAACAATTACAACCAATTCAAGCTTGAACAAACGTAATCAAAGCACTGGGTGTTCTAACGGGGAGTGAAAGACGAAATACACATTTGTAACTGGTTTAATTCAGAATTACAATATACACAGTTATTTTACATTAAATATATAATTATGCAGATCTATACATTTGAATGGACATTGTCGAATGCTTTATCACATGTTAAAAATAAATAAATACATAAATACATGTACATAAACAAATAAAATAAAGCTATTTTTTCTCAAATGTGTTGTATTTGAGCTTCGACCAGAACAGCTAACATGTGATAAAAAGAACATTACGCTTGTGGCTTCCCATACACAGGTATAAAGCGTAAAAACTATAATGAATATGTACCTGTACTTTATGGTAGAATAAAGCACAGTCACGAGTTCGGATGCGTAGTAATTAATTCACGAGTGTGTAGCAAGAGTGATTTAATGTGCGTATCCGACCGAGTGACTGTGCTTTATCATAGATAAAACACAGGTACATATTTAGTTTATACTAATTTATTTAAGTATTTCAAACTTATATTAATCACTCTCGACACCTCATCCCTGATGTTGTCCATCGCCACAAGGGTATGAGAGAAAATAAGCCAGTTTCCCTTTTATGCTGAGCGCATAGCAAGAGAATTTCTGGTACAATTTTTATTTCGCCTTTGGTATGACGCGGCCAGGGATCGAACCCGAGACCTCCCACACTCGAAGCAATTGCTCAACCACTAGGCTATCGAGGAGGCGGTACATACTATTATTTCGATTCTAACATAGCTATTATGTCGCATTTGACAACGCATCAAGACATAGTTACCGCTGCTTTTTTTTCTTCCTCGGAAGGCTATTAAGTTATTTGCCGTAGCTGTGTTTTAACGGTACTTCATACACAACTTTGTTTCCTCCATGTGTTAATAACCGAAACAGCTGGGTAGTGTTTTATGAAAGCACTTACGAAAATCCTAAAGTTACGCTAAAATTTAAATTCTTTATTATTCTTTAACAACTGCAAATTAGTGACGGATATGGTTTGTAGGGGTTCAGTAACTGAATAATTATTAGTATCGCAGCCCCGTTTACAACACTTTACAAGAATTTAAATTTGATCGTAAGTTTACGATTTCCGTAAGTGCTGTGATAAAACAGTACCCCGGTGTATTAGAATGACGGATATTACGTGAGTGTCATTAATATATTACATAAACACTTTACCGGGAATTCAGCTCGATCCCCAGTGTCACTCAGTTCTATTCGGGGTGGCGTAGTAGTTAGGTCTGGGCCCCCAGGGTCACTCAGTTCCATTCGGGGTGGTGTAGTTGTAGGATCTCCACCGCCCTGTAATAAGAGGCATATGCTGTAATTTGAAATCATGTTTATCATATTCAAAAAGGTAAATGAACCATTGATGAAGATTTTTTTGTATACTTAAAAAGATGTATACAGATCACTTTTTTTATTCCGTTTTATTCTTTTTCAAAGATACAATAACATGTGGTTACCAAGAGATGGTTTGAGTGAAACTCAATGACTGCAAATGCTGACAAGACGAAAGCAATGATCATCTCGCCCTCAAACCAAATTATTGATAGCGTAAGAAATTCAGAATAATGCAATATTTCATCCAGTGGAAAAACTATCTAATTCGCAATATCAAATAACTCCCGAGTGTTCATATTGAGCATACACTAAATTGGGAAACACAGACCTGTACAAATAATACAAATTATTCGACTTTCTTTGAGGCTATCCGTCTAATACATAAGCTTCAACAAAACAAAAGTACATCATTTTGTATTTTAACTGCTATAACTATTTAAAGTTAGACGGCTTGAAACAGCTTCATAAGTTTAGGGCCTGAAGTGGTCGATATTTTCCAGAGGTTTAGGACACTTATTCTCACCTGAGCCTGGGAATATAAAACCAGGTAGACAGATATCAACGTCGTGATACGTAACACAAACCTCCACATAATGATCAGTGAAATCAAGTCTGAAAAAATAACGACTTTATTTTATTTTATTTATAGTGCGTAAATTATTTGACAGAGCCAATTTACAATATGGTCCACTTGATAAATACGAGCAATAAACAATAATAAAACAATATTTTACAAAACATACAACAAAGTTTGGTTATGTTACGACAAAAGTAATTTGAAAACAAAACAAAACAGAATAAATTTTATGTGATGTATGAACTAATAAAATGTTCTGTGTAGTGTCATACACTAAAGTCTGTAATTGTAGAAACTTCAAATGATATGGTCAGCATTTTGAGACAGAAGTTAAGGTTGAGAAAAGTGCCATTGAAGATATGATTGTTTGAATTGTGCAAGCTTTTTAGCTGAGCGTATATGAATTGGTATATCATGTATATTCGAGTTTAAAGATGCTGCAAGCGCACATCACCTAACTACTTGTTCGATCGGGAAATATACTTGAACACTTGCCCGATCGGGCAATAAAATGATCGATTTATACATACCTTAGAAGAACTGACCTGTGCACGAATATATTGACCAAGCGATAGTCTGAACACATGTTTCATACCACAAAGTGTATAAATAAGATCCTATAGTTCATTTCCTTTGCATTGCCTAGATTCTGAGATATTTATTAGCCTTAAAAACAACCAATTTGACCAGTCTTGATGCATCATGTTAACTGGCCTGATCGGGAAATTTAAGGCTGACAAAACGGGAAAATGAACTAAAACACTTTTAAAAGTATCTCAGAATCTAGTCAATTTAAGATAATTTTGAACGGTTGATAAACCTTTTATGGTATGAATTACTAGTATGCTATCAGATCATCTCCGAGTCAATTATTCTTATGCAAATGTCAGTTTTTCAAAAGTGGACGTTTCTATTGCCCGATCGGGCAATGAGTTAGTTTAGTAGTCATTTTATATAAATTATTTTAAGCGATTTTGAATTGGTGGTCTGCTATCATAAACAGTTTCAAGTGGCTCTCCGTTGGACCTCTGAAGGAAAAAGGAAAAGAGGACGCCCATATAACAAATGAAATATGCGTGTATATCAGAAAATACATAATTATCAAAATGTATAGACAGAAGGTTAGAACTATTCAAATATGTATAGACACCTATATAATTTACGACATTATACCAGTTTAAAGACATTCAAATCTGTATAGACACTCAATTCGTAACCTTTATACTTTCGCCCATTTCAATAGCATTGGCCCCTTTTAAAATGATGAATACTAGTACTGAGAAATAAGTGCATATTGTTGATTATTAAGATTGAAAAGGTCAACTATAAACGGCATTGGAGCTAAAAATTAAAGCCAACCCCATGTTTTAATAATTCAAACAAAAAAACGAAACTAAGGGCAGAAGTAACATCCAACAGAAACAGCAGTACACGAAAGACACATGAAAACAAAAAGGCACAGACAATGCGCGCACAACATAACTCAAAAAGGTGCAGCCAGTTTTGACTACGCCCAACATAAAAAACTAGCCCAAGAAGACGACTTTGTAACAAAAAGGCACAGACAATGGCAAACGCTAAAAACTAGCAACTACAAAAACACGATACCCCACCCCGAAAGTCTGCAGCCTCAATCAGTCACACTAAACCGGAGCAAGAGCTAGGGAAGATAAAACAACGACACACATGCACCGCAAGGGCTATCCACCATAGATCTACACAGTGTACATGTACATGCAATTTTGAAAGATACGAAACCACATTATGCTGGACAACGAAATTGCAGAAGGGCATATAGAAAATGAACAAAGTTTCACAAAAAGCCACAGTGGTCAAATAACATTAACCATTTACAGTAGTATATCTATGAAAATAGTTCCTATTTTGATGAGCATAAGAGTTCAACACGTTTGATAATAATAATGACTATTTAAAGAGGCAACACCCAGTCTTCCCAGTGGGCCTCTATTTCAATTCGTTAAAATTGGTTTCAAACCGTTACCTTAAATGATTACAAGGGTTTTAACTGCTAAAGAATATTACCCGATTTATATAAAAGTAGATGTATCTGTAGTTTAGCAATATTAAAATTATTATTATAGTAATACACATGTACTACTTTCTAGTCTTAAATGAAAATACAAAGTAGTGAGCTACACCATTCGTGAAAATATTACACAAGCTTCTCACTTGGTGAAATGAAATTTGATATTACACCGAAAAAAGTCCTCTATTACACCTTAAATGAACGGATAGTTTACTTTAAAAATTATTAATTTATAAATACTTTGATTAATTTTCGGGTGTGTGCATAATTTTGCATGCGCTATAACCAAGTTTTCGCAAATTTGTGCTGTTTCAAAAGTATTTTGAATACCTTGTCCGCTAAATTTTAGCAATATATTATCCTGCATTTAAATATTGCATAAGAAAATACGAGTAGTTAAATCGCAATTTTAAAGCTAAAAAATAGTGGGTCGTCCCTTTAAAAACAATAGAATTAAAGTTTTTTCGTATAATTTTAAATAAACAGACAGATTATTTAAACAAGTGACAGAGATGTAATAAAGACGAACGTTTACCTGAATATAGAGATGAACGAAAACAGAATATTCGCCTCAGTCCAGACAAGTCATAGTGCGAGTTCCATATAATATATACAACTAGTAATGTGAACAAGACATGCCCACCATAGCTGTAAGTACTGCCTCCTTGGTCAATAATTCTCATTATCATAAGGCCTAATATAAAATATTGTTTGTTTTCCTCCCACAATCCATGCTATTTAGGTTTTGTGTTTGGTAGCAGTGGCGGATACAGGATTCGGTGTTAGGGGGGGGGGGCATAAATGTTGACATATTCCTCCCCCTCCCTGAGGAAAAATTATGCGACGGCAGCGAGCTCGAAAAAAGTAGTTGTTTATCTGAGAAGAATGCCTACCAACCCGTTCTTTACATGATAATATTCATTCTAAACCTATTTTGGGCGAGCAATTAGAGTTATAGTAGATTTTAATCTGAGCCACATATGCTAGACCAATTCGCTCTTTAGAAGTTTAGAGCATAGATGTTTCCAACTGCTACCTAATACTGTATTTTAGTGATACTTTTGCGAGCGTGGCGAAAAATACATACTTTATGTTGTTTTTATCTAGAACAAAAGACAAAATACCAATGTTTCGACGATTTTAGGGTGGGCGGAAGAGACCGTTCGCCCCCCTTAATCCGCCTTAGTGAAGGTAGGTAGATCAAATTAAAGAATAAATATTAGACCATTTTCGTTAATTTTATCTGAGAATCGTTTTCTGATTTCGTAATACCGGTATAATGTTTCGGGAAGTCCAATTTTGGCAGGCAGGTAGCGGAAGGGAAACAAACAATATTTTATTTCAGGACTATTAATTAATACATTTTTTATTTGCTATATGTATGTATATGTCAGCCAGCCTTCGTCTTCCAACTCTTGTTTGCCTGTCTAAATTTAAATAATATGCTCATACATACCCACCTTCATTGATCAACAACAACGGATCGAGAGGTCTCTTGTTCGATTCTCGGACGGAGCACTGGGTAACCCTGAGGTAGCCTCGTGTGTATGTGAGCTATACTCTGGACACCTTTAAGAACCAAATCATCAATTCATCTAGAGAAAAAAACAGAAGTAATATTTCGAATGATTTTCGCTAATTTCAGTCCATTTTATCTGGGATTTTTACAAAAACACATTTGGGTGGGAGAGATTTTGTATGTAGGTAGCTGATATGGGAACAAACAACTTGTCATTTAAGGCCATATACAGTATCGCAGTTACCACATTCTTTTTCCAGTGCAGCATCGCAGTGATCACACTCTTCCAGTGCAACTAAATGCAGTTATCGCACTCTCCCAGTGCAGTATTCCAGTTATCGCACTCTGTCGTAACAATGGCACAAGAAGAGTTAATACTTCCAAATTTAGCTCATATGACAAGTTAACTAAGTAGCTCTTGCCACCCGATCAAACGTTCGATGAGTAATCCAAATATATTTTACGCTGTCAGTCACTTCAAACGAACATATCTAATATTCCCATCCGTATTAGAAGCAATTATGATAGTCCAGCTGTCTTTTATCACAATCAGAACATTTAAGAGAAACGTCAGACATCATACCAGCTGCATTGTTGGATCCCTCGATGTAATTAGGATGTATCTCATCTTACATACCCCCCCCCCCCCATCTATACAACAATTAAGACGTCTCATTACTATTACAACTTATTGCTCTTAAGATGTTGAACTCAAAAACACCGTCAAAATATGAAATATTTTCATACCAAGTGAAATGGTTTGAACAATGTTTAATGTCATTTTCTCGTTGCGTTATGTGTTGGCCATTGTGCCGTGTAATTGTGATCAGGGGTGGTATTCAGTATTGATCTTATTTAATTTGAGAATAAGGATAGCCAATCATATTGTCTGTTACTGACCAAGAGTTAAATATTGTACGATCTGATTGGTTGTCCTTATCCTTAAGTCGAGTAAGATCAATATTGAATACCACCCCTGTTCTGTTTTTATGTTTTCTGTTCTCAGCTAATTAAGTTGAGCGCTGCCTTCTCAGTCTGATTTAAGTATCTTTTTTAACAAATTTTAAAACCATACTTTATAAGTGCACACAATAAAGTAGTTTAGTTGTGGGTCTAACCATATTATACTACATATATTGGTATGCCAATGGGGATGTGGAAACCTCACCATCATTATATTTATGATTGTTTCGTATTATTTCAAAATTACACGTGCGATAGAACACAAACCGTTCAATCCGATACCACGTAGTCGGTAAAATTCGCTTTTTCTAGCTCATTCGACGCGAATTTTCTAAGAAACTATGAGGAGTTTAAGACAATTTGGGATAATAATATGAAAACGTAAATATCAGCGATCATCCTCGGCCATATTTCCATTTGCTAGAGGTGAAATAACAACAATGTCAATCGATTTTCTTACCTCGGTCTCTCTTTTTAATGGTAAAACGCCGTCTACCCATGCGTTATGACCCGTCTATCCGCATTGAACGATTGGACTGGGTGGCTTATGTTTGTATAATAATCATGCTCGGGTTTCAGCGATGGCTCTACCTCTAGGCCACTGCCCCCGCCCTCCCCTCATAAGTAGACTTTGCTAGGTTCTTTGTGTTCTGCTGTTTCTAGCTGTTCATATAAGATATGATAGTATGTGAAATATTCAATCAATAACTCTTAAGTTGCGCGAATTTTATCATAGCACACACTAGTTAATATATCGATTTCTAGACAAAAATTACGTATTCGGCCTGTACAAAATAACCCATATGAAACGGTTTGCGCGAAATGGCTTATGTGCACGATGGCCTCGTGTACACCATGGGGTGTTCGTACTTAAAAAATAACACAACTTAAGACTTATTAATTTAATAAATTACATAACATCTATTTAAAGGGTGACCAATTAGAAATGCCGCTTTAGTGTTTGAGAGACCACGTATGTGTCAACAAAGACTATATTGGCGCTTGTCATTGAATTTCTTATTGGCAGGTTTACCAGTACATTAGTGTAGAAATACTGCGTGGTTTTGGGCTACATGTCCAAGACTAAATTTCCTTTACTTCGAGAACAAAAATAGCAATAAGTATTCTATTTCTATACCGATTTCTATGAAGTTACCCCCACGCTAAGGGTGGAATTTTTTGCTTTCCACGAAATATAAGATGTGCTGTTTTGTACAGTACCCTAGTATTGCTACAAGATACATGTACTTGATGAGAAACGCGCCTGTCGCATGTACAACAGAATAAAACTTGATAAAGAGCTTTTTTATTAATGAAAGAAAAGTTAAAATCTGCAACACGAAAGATTCTCATTTCTATGAGATCTAATACAACAAGTCGGGAATAGATAACGATGATGAACGATCGTTACAAAATATATTATAAATTTTATCACAAAGGGCGACGTACAATCAACTTTATCCGAAAATCACAAATATTGTCTGGATAATGTTCTATCAAACAAACTCTTAACGATATATTTAATCTAAATGACCATATGATCTACCAACTGTCAATACATGTGTTTGAATGTACAAGAGAACAACGAATGTCCTGTATTGCTTAACTGAGTATCATTGTCGGGGTTTTGGCGCCAACTTTAGTCTAGTCTGGTTAGATTATCTGCGCATGTCTGCATTTTCCGGATGCCAAAACCCATACATCCGGGTCTAGGCTCTCTACACCATGGTACTGTTTTATCAAAGCACTTACAATAAACTTAAAGTTGCACATAACCCTATGTAATTCATTTAAAGTTGCAAATTGTGCTTTGCCGAGTGTCATATTGTTTTTGTCAACGAGTTTAATAAAACTCGTATGTAATGAGCACGAATGTAAGATTCTATTTATCACATAACCTTAGAAAACGCTCATTATTGTTCAAAAGGATGATGCACGCTGCGTACGTTTCAGCCGAAATTCAGCGGTACTATGAGCGCGACGTTATGGCGACGTTGATATTATCTTGACGTCATTGACGGATCAATGCATGGATTGGTTAACGTCACGTCAAGCTAATTTAAATATTTATTGCACGGTCTGGGAGTGCCGAAAGATATTTACAGCACGGCTTTACGGCACTTCTGGACCGCAGGTTATGTGATAAATGGTTGTTCAAGAAATTTGAAGAATTTAAATGTGTGTAACTTTAAGATTTCCGTAAGTGCTTTGATAAAACAGTACCTAGACGTACACTATGATTCTATTATAGTCCAGTCAGGATAAAAATCCAGTGAGGCAGCGGTCGAGTCCACTATAACGGTGTATAACCAATTATAAAGGCTTATACTGTACAAACAACTATAATATCAATGCTAAACTAACATACTTAACTTCGCTCTACCTGTTTAGACAATGTTTTTTAATTTTTGCGTACACATAAAATTAAAGAAACGTCACTGTCACAATATTCTAACTGGACTATAGTTTTAATCTTTGCACAAGGTTGTGTCACTTTGCACAGTCAAAAGAGTGTTGATGCTCAAAGAGCACCCTGCACTTGAAACGAAAATAGAATAGATACTTTTTCTCCTTTCTTGAGTATTTTAAAAATGGTGGTATAGATGTACAACGACCTTCGAAATATGACCTTTTGGCGAGTTCATTTGCTAAGGTTGAAACGATATTTACCGTTATTTTTCTAATATATTATGAATATATCTTATAAATTCACGTTATCTTTCAAGTTGACAGCGTGGCCAAGTGGTTAAGATGATCTATACTCTGAATTAGTCTGTACTCAGAACATTCTTTTTATATGGGCTGTGGGTTCGAGTCCGCTGCTAAACTCTTTTTCAATAATTTTATTATCATAATACATGAGTGTTTTTCATATATTTTATTACTTAATGAATAATAAAATTATGTTTAAGGTTAAATACAAAGTTGCTTTGTTTCGTTTATTTTACGATTTTAGCCTGCCCTGGATGTTGTATTTATTGCTCAGATGATAATCGGGTTGAATTACAAACTATTTTCATCATTGGTTTCGCTGGAATTAGAAATGGAATCACCACTCTAAGAATATTCTGTAGAAACTTTAACATTAATAAGCGTAACTCTGGTAATACAGGGAGCACAGTTCGGGTGACCGTTGACAGATATCTCTGTTCAACAGTTTTGATGTGGGAGTGTTTTCAAGGATTAAAATACAGAAAAAAATGTACAAAGGAAATAGATATATTTTAGATATATATATATATAATAGACATGCACGCGAATGTTTTATTTAGCAAAATTTTAAAAATATTCAAAATGGGTGGGATTCGAACCCAAGCAAAAAATTTAATTAGTTTCATAAGCAGTAGCTTAGCCTACTGCGCCATGGAGGACGACGTAAGCTACAATTTCAAATAATATATTTCTTTTTCTAATACACCCCTTTTACCTGGATTATTTCATTATTAAAAGTACAGTTACGCCCGAACGATTGTGGTTTATCTATAGTTATAGTGTGAGCGTGCTGTGTTTGCTATTTTGTAACTATGTACACTGGTAACGACATGGCGACTGTAGGTTCACAATTCGGTAACTCAATTGACTTTATCGCGGTTGTATTAAAACCATTGCGAATACACTTAACCGATTTAGAAACGCAACTATTTTGGGGGTCGGTATTTTTTGTATAAATTATATTTTTAAATTTATTGGAGTATAAACCAATGAATGGGACGCTAGTCTTATGCCTGGTACGATTTTCTACGAAAAAATATTTCAATTTAGCCCTTTACGTCACAGTGGCGTCATTTTCATTATTTACACGTGACGCGTGAGCAAAACCACCGGGCGTGACGATTTGACCGACAATTTATAGAGAAACGATGCCCCAACAAAAAAACATAAAATTAAATTTTGAAGTGCGGTGCCACGCTTTTAGGATACATAACATCCTGGCGCCATCGACTTGCTTTAAGCAGTTATGTGACGTTTTAACAAGACAAGGTAGATTAACTGTCGTCTGTCGACGATATTTAGACTTGCATAGTGTTTTCAAGAGGCAGTTTACACCTACGATTGTCTGCGTCAGGTATGCCGACTATACAAGCGCGTAAACATGGTGGCACCAAACGAATGTTTTTTAAAGACGCCACTTCCGGTCAAACATATTTTTTGTTATACCTACAATTTGAAGGCAATGATGCGTAATATTTAGTAATTTTGCTAAATATACATTCCGTAACATTTTGATTAATGTTTATTATGACCAATGTTGAAAATCGCTTCATTTTGTCTGTCTACTTATTTATCTTGACATATTCCATTACTCACTTCCGGTTACGGGTTTGAGATGCCATAGACATAAGAAATGTACATTCTTAACCATTGGACACAATGCAGCCTATGCTAGATGGGCAAAACTTGCAGACAGCTCATGTGGAGGTCATTGCATTTTTACTCGTGAAACGAAATTTGAAGGCAGACACAAATGGCCGTCAAGAAGTGCATCATCAAGCAGAAACTTCTGAACGTTTGGATTGATACGTGTTTTCCTAACAGATGTGTGGAACAACATCATACAACACTTTATTTTCCCGCCAATGAGGCAAAGACGCCTGATTTTAATAGCAGGTTGCAGCTTATAAATACATTATTAATTTTGCGAACTTGACATTGTCGATCAATACATTTCGTGGTTTGGTTTTGTGACCATCTAAACCTTGATTACAATGAAATTTGCACATCTATGACATCATGTATTGATTTCATTACATGTAAAATTTCAATAGAATTGAAGCACCTTAACTGACTTAAATTTATCAAAAACCCACTGTTGCGTTTTTAAATCGGTTAAGTGTAGTGAATGTCCCAATAGATTTTCGCTTCATGACCTTAAAGCCCCATTAAGCTAATTCCAAAAAGCAATATTTTGGTAACCTAAATGATGTATTTGAGCACTTTAGTTGAGTCACAAAGGTGGAAAGCACGGAGAAAACGAAATACAGCACCAGTTTGTTGACAAAATAACGAAGTGTAAACATTAACTGTAAGGCAAGCAACTCCTGCAAAATCCAGGCACGTATTCAGGTAGGGGGCCAGGGGGCCTTGGCCCCCCCAGCTGGCTGGCTAGCTACGTTTTTATCATATATCAATTTTTTTCGGCCCCTAAAACTATTGATTTAATACACCACTGATCATAATTGTTGTGACCTTTATATTGGACATTCTAGATGACATCCTGTGTATGTATTGTATAGCTCCCAGGCATGACTAATCAAGCACTCAACAGGACCACCTGCAGATGGTGAAGGTGTGATTTTTGCAACTGATAAGAAATTAAGTGTGTTGAGGTTGATTAAAGAATGTCAGTCAGATATTACATAATGATGTCAATGGTTAACACAATTTAATCACATTAAATTAGAGCATGATGATTAAAAATTAAAGTTTGACTTGAAGAATTGGTAGTTAAAATGTGAGTTACTAATTGCAATCATTACAGTGAGAAAAATAGGTATATTATTTAATTGTTTAATGGGGTGATTAATATAAGGATTCCTATATATACTAGTATTAAATGTTTGAGTGCAAAGTAATGGTCACATTCTTGAAATATTTTTTAATATGCATCCATTTCATTGATATCTGATTCATAAATCAAATGTAATAGTCCAATTTTATATCCGAATATTAAAGTTCATAATTTACATAGTGCAGGAAATCATATTACATTAAAAAAATTCATGTTCGTATAATTTGGATTTCTTAATAATTAATATTAAAATGGTAAAACATGAATGATCAGATTATTAAGTTTTTAAAAACTAGTAGATCTCTTTAGTAGCACTGCTTTAATTATTTTAATGTCTGATTTCAAAACTAGAAGTGCAGGAAATTGCATCATTTTTAAGCAAAAATAAAAAAAATCTTCGCATGGAGAGGGAACACTCATCAGTGGCAATACTTTAGTTATCTTTTTCCATGCTTTATGATGCCTGAAATATCAGGAAAATGCACCGTTACAATAACAAGATTTAAAAAAAAATCCTTCGGGAGGGGATTCCCCTCCCGCACCCACCCCTCTTGGCCCCCCCACGAAAAAAATCCTGGATACGGCCCTGAAATCAGTATTTGTTTCCAAACAATTTACTTAAATCCGGGTTGTCAACAGGTCCAAATAAAAAATCAGGAAACTTGTATGCGGCCAAACATTTTTGCCACACAAGAGGCCTTAAATGACATTGTTTCCATAATTAACTCAGTTTGTACTAAAGAAATTTCTTCAGAGCAGATTGAATTGACCATAACTTTGCCTTTTCTTGAGATATTTTCCTCAAATAACTGTTATTTTGGTCGGAAGCAATTGCTCTGTCAGGAATGCTACTAAATCCGGAATTCCGGATAAATCATGAAAATTGACACCCCTGTTAAATGTGATTTTTGGCATACTATTAGATAGATACAGTTAACATTCTGTGGTCAATTATTGGTCATTTAAGAAAAACGCATAATTCCTTATATTAACTGAATAATTGGAAAAAAAGTTTTGGGAGATAATAGGGCTTTTAAAGTTTAACCAAAACCTTTATCAATCAAATGGTCAGAGAGTTCTCTACACTGTCTAGTGAAACGGAAGTGTTTTGGAATTGTGAACTTAATCTAATCCAAATGGCTGTTTCTGTCTGATTTCTTCATTGGCTCCTGTATTGAAAGTAGTGGTAGGGAAGGTACATCTTCAAAAGTTTTAAAACTCTTTGTTTTGATTCAGTATACCAACATAGTAGCCACAACAGCATTTTGCTTGGGACAAACAGTGTCGTTGTAATGAGACCTGTGACAGTATTACGAAAGTTTGATAGTGAATTAAAGTTCAGTGTCTCTTGAATTTTGTTATTAGTCGAGCCGATGCTGAGCATGGCCTTTATTTGCCAGTCAGCTTTTTGCTGAAACAATGTCGGGCATATGTTAGCCTCCACCCGGATTTGAACCCGGGGTCGCCAGGTTAGATAGCAAGCATGCTAACCACCGAGCTACAGAGGCCCTGTATAATAAAGTAAAAGAATAAGACAACATGCTTAGTCTTTGAGTAATGTATTTCATTCTGATAATAGGAATCAACTTTATTTTACATTCAAGACATCCTTTTCAAAAAGTGACAATTTGTAAAAAAAAATACAAAAACAACAATATACAGAATCATAATAACTCCACAAAAATGATTTTCATATAAAGTTAATAACTCGGTGAAACTAACGGCTGATGACATTCCTGTTCATATCATAATAATTTTAAACATCAGTGGGAAAGGACTCAGTTTTCAGAACCAAATGAAACACTGTTGTCTGTAAAGACCATTAATTTTATGTCCAATCAGCTCATTTCCAACGATATTTAACCTGTTAAGATAGACACATGCCAGTAAAGACCACTTTTTGCAGTTCCAATGGGCGGCCTTTATGGGCAAGTTTGACAGTATGTGATACACTAAAATCACCTTGACCACTGCCCCATCCGCCCACCAAACTTGCCAATCTAAGTAATAATAACACATTTTACAAGCAATTACTGAAATATAAATCAAAATAGACACAAACAATAACTTATAAGAACAAGACTGCGTTCAATAAACGCTTATGCCCCCTGTGGAAGCCTTGTCCATAAATAAGTCTAAGTCCAAAATTAGGTCAAGGTGAAGGTCAAAAAGGGTCAGATGATACAGGTGTGTGGAGAGTGTTCATATACAACATCCATGCAAGTTTGGAAGCTTTGCAGCAAGCCATAATGATGCTAGAAGAAACGGTCAATTTGGGTTAACCAGGACGGACGGACGAACGGACGGACGGACGGACGGACGGACAGGTGCATCACTATATGCCTCCCGATCTATCGATACGGGGGCATAAAAATCACAATAACAAGATGACTTGACAGTTTATGAATTACAACAAAGTCGTTTACAGTATATAAAACAAGTATACATAACAAAACAACAGTGAAAACAACAGGCTTTTGCAAGTTGATTTTTTTCAACTTGTCGCAGGTTCTTTGACATTGCATATTCTTTTGATGGTCCTATAAGAAGTAACAAGTATAGTGGTTAAATGTACGAGTCAATAACAGGCACATATAGTGCCCACCAAAATTAAGTATACAGTAAATAATTGTTGCTAAATTTAACTTGGTTAAATTATTCAATATCTTTTTTTAAGATGGTCACAATTATACTAGTTTCTGAAACTACAGTTACTATATTAGTCAAAATAGAGACAGAAATAAAGATGAAGATGTTCTGAATAAAAATAACCATGTGACCAAAAAGGCTTAATGTTCCATCTTTTTGTTACAAAGTTACCATTCAAGGGGCACAAAGAAACTTTACATTTAACACTAGGGTACCAATTAATGTATAATCTTTACATTTAATAAACAAAAATATTCCTTTCCTTCAAAAGTATTAAAAGTACATAGGGTACACTCAGATAATATGAAACCATGTGCATATAGTGCCCACCAAAAATAAGTATACAGTAAATAATTGTTGCTAAATTTAACTTGGTTAAATTATTCAATATCTGTTTATCAGATGGTCACAATTATACTAGTTTCTAAAACTACAGTTACTAAATGAGTAAAAACAGAGATAGAAATAAAGATGAATATGTTCTGAATTTAAATACCCATGTGATCTAAAATGCTGAATTTTCCATCTTTTTGTTACAAAGTTACCATTCAAGGGGCACAAAGAAACTTTACATTTAACACCAGGGTACCAATTAATGTACAGTCTTTACATTTAATAAACAAAAATATTCCTTTCCTTCAAAAGTATTGTTGTTTCACTATTTTGCAAATAGTATTATCACAGACAAGTAAATGGGGAAATAACATATGTATACTTAGTTTTGGTTGGCAGTGTATATATACCCTGTGAAATAGGTTATTCTCATTACAAAAGGACAAGCAGATGACCTGCAACAGGTCAAAAAAATCTGACAATACAAACGTACTGGTTCACACACACAAGACACTAAAACAGATAACCCACTAGAATGTAGAACTGTTTTTGTCACAAAAACGTGTCTCCCACAAAGGGCAATAACTCAAGACAATAATCATCTATCAATATGCACAACTAGACCCTACAGTAACAACTACTAGTATTTGTCAGAAGTTTCATTGAAATCCAACCAATGGTTAAAGGTGCATGCCCTGGAACTGAAGTGTCTCGAATAGCAATCAAATTGGTATCATTTTAATATCTAAGTCAAATAATGAAAACCCTGTAAAAAAGTTACGAAATATCTCGCTTGTTTTTAAAAAAAATATTTCAAGAATAACAAAATATTGTTGTCGTCAATAAAGGCTAACCGCCTTTTATTCCAATTGATGTACAAAATATCGAAGCGCGCGTTACAGAGTAAAGTTTTAAGTCAAATTCTTCTTTGACTTTTCGGTAATAGTTGGTTTTACAAGTGATGAATGCAATTTTGTTGTATGCAAACCAAGACCCTTCAGTTTCTGGGCATGCCCCTTTAAGGAGAACAAGCATGGACAAGCATGGACAAACTTTGTGACATCCATCCAGCACAAAAGCAATACTTTACAATATATGGGAGATACAAAGAACATAAATATGACAACAGAGGTGGGACATTTATACATTCTATCATTTACACCATAAATACCCTATTACTGTAAACCTAGAAATTATTTCGCGCAATTTGGTTTTGCAGATTCCGCGAATGGTAGAATTTCGCAAAATTAAGTCGCCACGAAATTGCCAAGAAGATTAATATGGACACTGCAGGAAACTTAAAAACGCGAAAATTTGTAGTCACGAATATGCCCACAATCAGCAAAACGCGAAAGTTAGTATTCGCAAAAGTAAATTGGTTTACAGTATGTTAATTGATGTCTATAGCCAACTATGCAATTTATACATATGCTGAGAACAAATTAATTCATAGATGTTTTACTCTGCCTTGAGTGAATATATATCAAACAAAAAATGGAAATTTTGCAGAAAAAAATTAAAATGAATCACATGCAATTTACTGTATATTTTCAGCCATATTTCTACTTAAAAAATTATCCATAAGTCAGGTAGTACCTTTTCGAGGTTTTAAATCCAGTATTTAGACAGACCCTTTGATAAGTCAAGTATACCGTAAAGTCGGATATAAATTAATATTTTCCTATAAATAATCCCTGTACTAATAACTTTTAATTTCAGCAGAAAATGTTATTTTCTCCAGAAAATCAGATGCAAATTAAGATTTCTGGATCATTCCGGAATTGTAGGACTTCTCCAAACTACACATAATTTCAATCTGAAACCAACTGTCTGGGACAAACACATGCGAGACTGATCAGCACCAATGAACTTGGGAGTATATTAACAATCTAGCTCTATATCCACAACATGAGCTTCAGCAACATCTATATCTGTCATTTCAACTGTCGACTTTCCTTCCATTGATTCACCTGGTTTAGATTTCTCAAGAATCAATTTTTTTGCTGCTGCTAACTCCTCCTCAAAACTTAAATTCTCAGTCTTTTTGCTTCTTGTACTATCATCATCACTGCTACTATCAGTTACATCTGAATGTTCATTTTCATTGGTTAAATCTGTCTTTTCTTCATTTTCCTCTTTAATTTCACCGTCTTCCATTTCTTCTTCGTCCTTTTTGCCATCTTCTTCCTTCTTCTTCACGTCTTCTTTTGGTCGGTCAATATCCATTCTGTTGCCTTTCGCATGTCTGGCTTTAGCCCTCTTTTCAGCTCTAGCCCTTAAAAACAACAAAATCACAGTTTAAGATTTTTAAAAGTGTTAAACCACAATAATGGTACTTGAGCCTGATTTTAATGAAAGTGGTAAAGCATCAGAAACAAGTCCCTGAAGAATTGTAAGCAATACCTACCAGTTTGAAGCCACAACCCTTTCAATGATTTTCACTGGCAACCACATTTTTTTGTCAAATTGAAACATTAATCAATATGTTAAATTAAAAAAAAAATTGTTTTTTTTAATTTTAATTTAATTTTCATTAATATGTGTCATCCCAACATTGATTTTTAACCATATAAACCATTATTCATCAACCTAGCATTGAAAATGTTAGGGTTATATACAAAGATTAAGTTAAAGGGTAATAGTTACACTATTTCAATATCCATAGCAACCACAATTTTGGTAAGAATCAAAAAATATTTCTATGTGTATAATCTCCTTATTGGCTCCTACCCACATACCAAGTTTCATAAACCTAGCTCAGAAACTGTTTGAGTTATAGAAGGATTCCTGATTGTTAAGTAGTATCACTATATCCGTATCCATAGCGACCACAATTTTGGGCAGAATAATAGTAAAATATTTAGATGTGCATAATCTCCTTATTGGCTCCAACCCTAATACCACGTTTGATAAACATAGCTTACTGTTTATGTGGCAGAATCTAGATTATGGACGGTCAGACAGTCTTACGAAGCCAAATGTTAGTAAAACATGTATGCCCTCTAATACTGACAAGTTAATCATTAACTTCCCATTAAAGGTCACTATTACATTTGTCACTATGACATTTAACTTGTTTGCGTTCCAACTGCGAAAGTTAGTACTAGTTAAAATACAGCCCAAAACAAGATTGTGTTCAATAAACGCTTATGCCCCCTGTCAAAGCCTTGTGCATAAATAAGTCCAAAATTAGGTCAAGGTGAAGGTCAAAATGAGGTTAGGTGATACAGGTGTGTGGAGAAAGTTCATATACAACATCCAGGCAAGTATGGAAGCTTTGTAGCAAGCCATATTAATGCTAGAAGAAACGGTCAATTTGGGTTAACCAAGAATTTGGCCCTTCAATAAGTCTAAGCCAAAAATTAGGTCAAGATAAATGTCAAAATGGGGTCAGGTGATACAGGCGTGTGGAGAGTGTTCATATACAGCATCCATGCAAGTATGATACTAGAACGGTCAATTTGGGTTAACCGGGATGGAAGAACGGACCGGACAAACGGACCGGACGGACAGGTGAATCACTATATGCCTCCTGATCTATCGATCTGGGGGCATAAAAACAGGCTGTCTTATGTTACTGAAAAGTTGTTGAAAAACAGTTAAAACACGAGTGCCTCCGTAGCTCAGTGGTTAGAGTGCTTGTCGTCTAATCTCAAATACAAATGGCGGCACTCATATGCCTGCCATATTTCAGCAGAAAGCTGACTGGCAAATAAAAACTACAAGTCAAAATGAAGAAACAACGGAACCTTACTTTGCACGTCTTTGCTTATTATGCCGTTTATTTGCTTCTGGATCTTCATTAACAAATATTAGGCTTCGTATTTTATTGTTGAACTCTGGTTGTTGTTTTAATAATGTGAAATATACACCACCAGCAGTACGACGCCGACTTCCATCCTGTAAATAATGTAAAATATAAATATTTTTTAATTTCAAAAAGACAAAGCATGCAACACATTATTTCATGCAAAATGTTTCCAAAACAAGATGTTTGTAAAACACAAATGACCCCATGGCAGCTCAAAAGTCAAAAATGGAAAAGGTTACAGTGACCTTGACTTTTGACCTACCCTATTGTTGTATGTAAAGTTTGAAGATCCTGGGACAAAGCATTCTTGAGTTATTAAACAGAAACCATTTGGTCTACCGACAGACCGACATGTGAAAAGCAATATACCCCTCATCAAAGATGGGGGGCATAATAAAAGTTCATATACCAAATTTAGTCTTATTTTCAGACAGGCGTACATTCAACCAACTGTACATTTACCCTTAATCATGAATGTTGTTAAAAGGAGGGAGTTGCTTGAGAGAGGTAAACATTTTGACCCTCAAGATTTGGTTTGAAGTGTCATTTTCTCTTAAAATCATGGGCATTTTGCTTATAAAAATAAAATGGTAAAATTTAGTCAAAAGTATACAAATGAACCTTCAGATTCACAAGAGTGAAACCCCGATTTTGACAGATAATCTTCCTCCTTAAAACATTCTTTTTTTTCCAGCACATTTTAACCAAAAGTATCAAAATGTTCCTTCAGATTGAGAAGCTAGTGGAACCCCTGTATTAACATCAATCTTACCATTGTATACATCCCTCCAGTCTCCTCTACGTCCTTGGTTGCTTTCAGTATACGTAATGCTACTTCTTTACCTAAATGTTCCACAATTCTTCCTGAAATCATACATAGTAATTGGTAACTTCAAACTAAAGTGAACAACTTTGGTCCTTACTTTTCTCTACAATAAAATATTCTGATTACATATTAATGACCAAAGGAACATACATGTGCCAAACAGAACAACCTCTCTTCTGCAAAGGAACAAGATAAACTATTTTTTTGTCTTATGTCTTTTCCTTAGTTCTAAGCTAAATGACTTCACCAGAGCCAAGACATATATACGATTACCAACAGTGAACTGTTTTCGAAAGTTCACACTACGTCAATTACCGGCCAATACCTTTCTGAGTAAGACTAAGAGTGACCAGTACAAATCTTGACTGATTTTAACATACTGCCTTAACATGTGTACTGGCAGGCGTCCTACATCCGGACACTTTCGGCATATTTTTCACGATAACTCTGACAAGAAATGTGTAAATCAAATCATTGAAATTTCACCTGAACGAAGCTAGGTTCATCTCTGAACTGAAGAGCTAACTTGTTTACTTCTAAAAATAGCTCAAGTGCATTTTTGAGGGCTGTTGTAGGGGTCACTACATCACCTCATTTTTAAGTCCAACAGGACCATCAATCCGGACACCGTGTCGTCACGTTTTTTATTACAAAAAAGGCGTTAAACTGTGTAATGAATAAACAGTTTGTACAAAATTTGTATGATTTATCTCCCGTGAATATTGGAAAAATATCGATCGAAACTTAGCGGTAAAATGTTAAACTTTCACTTTTCAAAGCGGGCATTTTGATACAAAATGACGTTGTATGATGTTTTTGAAACTCTGCACGTACTTTACTAAAACTATATTTCCTCGATTATCTGTTAGAAAACATTGCATCGGCTTACCTCATATTTAGCATAAGGACCGTAGTTTACATTTCGGGGCTGCGCAGAAGTATTGCGCATGCGCAGTTATACGATTTTCGACTTCCCCGTAATGTAAACAAGCTTCGCGAGTGCGGACGAAAATAAATGCGACAATTTAGAAAAAATTATAAGAGTAAAGCACCATTAATTACCTATAAGCTCGGATTTCGGCTCATTTAGAAAGTCAGCAACTTTGTTCACAAATATTGAATCTTCCATATCCACTGTTATATCAAGTTCTCCGAGACGTGTAGTAGTAAGTTTCTTATCACCGAGCCTTCGATGAATATCACTCTGTTTCCGATCACCACTACGTCTTCGATCGCCACTACGTTTTCGATCACCACTAAAATCATGTCTATGCTTTCGATCACCACTGAAATCGGCTCTACGCTTTCGACTTTTCCGTGATAAGTGAGTTCTTAGGTCATCACGTTCCTTAGGTTTAGCCACAGTGTCTTCATAATCAATAATTCTTCGACCACGACTAGAACAAGCAGTGTCAGCACTATCAGGTAGCTGTATATTCCTGCCTGACCAATCGACACTTTGCTCAGAATTTCTAGACGGACGATCGTCAGAATATTTCTTTGTAAAGTCATAGCTCTCTACATTTCGTTCATTAATTGATAGTTCATTAGGTTTATCTACGGCGGCACTAGACACTAGAGTCTGGGTAAGATCCTGCTCAGTGAGTACAGACCCCCAAATATTGTTCACCTTTTTACTTTGTTGCATACACTGTCCGGAATCTCTTGGTAATTGGGTTTGCATAGAACTTTGATTATCTTTTTGTTTTCTGAAAATGAATGAAAAAGTTCAACAGAATTATATTACAGTAGAACTTTGATGCCTTCGAACTACCTTCAGTTAGTTCAAACTATCTATCTGTTTAAGGCATCAATGGTATTCAAGTTCAAGTATGTGTATAAATTCGAAGTGTTGGCATACGTGTACCATGTACAAATTATGTGAGTTTACTAGTATTTATTATTTGCTTTCAATGGATTATGGAGATTTTTCAGTGAAATAAACAGTAAAAATAACAGTGAAATTACCACTTTGTTATTTTCACTGTTTTAGAAGCTGGTTCCAGTATCATGCAGAAAAAGAAACGTAACGTCAACGGGTCAGGCTTTAAAATATGCGTTACGTCATCATGACGTCATAATTATCACGTAGTGACATTCTAATTTCGACATGATTTTTCCAATTAAGCCAATTATGACACATATTTAAGAGGAATTGAGGCACATAATAAACAGAAAATTTGTTGATTTTTGGTGCAAGATCAATTTTATTTCACTACATTTTCTGTGATCACTCGATGAAATAAAATTCGATCTTACACCAGAATCAACAAATATCCTCTATGTATTGCATAATTAATGTGCAGACTTAATGCATGTGTAACATTTTTCATTATAATAATAAACATATTATTAAATACAGTTTGACGAAATTGACATGGAATCTGAATTATCTTCAAATTTTCACAAGCGGCTGCATGACGAAGGTTTCTTGTTATATTGCATATTTGTATCAAGCAGCAAGTCATTAGTTTAAACAATATTTATTTCCATAATTATGCATTTTTTATGTGTTACATAGACAGATTTTTCAAGATAAGAGGTACATATACAATAATTAGTAACAGGTAGTTTTATGGTAAATTTGGGTAGAAATTGGATTTGTAAACAAGTCTTATATAAGACTTATGTTAATACATTTCTGAGCAAGTCATTGAATATTAATTTAATATGTCCAAGGTCAGGTTTGAATGCCAATAAATAAATGCCAGAGCCAGTGGACTGGGCCGAGATAGCATTTAGATCAAGTCAGCCAAAAAAACTAAGATAAGACAAACTATCAAGAATACCAGATACTAGTCAGAGATACTCTTCGGATAGGGGAAGAATTTTGGCCCCAAAAACAACCTTTAAACACTGTATAAGGCCAGGCACCTAAGTGCGCACTTACCGGTAAGTCCTAGTGAACATGTCAATTAGAACTCGGTATTTCTAATTAGTGCTGCGAGTGTGTAACAACTCAGTGTTTCATTTTAGTATGAGTCTCGAGTCCCTAATTTTTTTTAGAAATACTTTATTTTTACTTAGAGATTTGCTGATTTTTTAAGTTCAGTGGGAAAGGACTCATAGTTTGAAAACCAAAATGAAACACTGAAACTTGATATTTTAATTTACCTGAAATATTTTTCTTTTTTCTGTCTCCAGAGTGGAGTATCCTCCTCCCCTTCATCACTGTCATCCTCGGAACTACTGTGTAGATTACGCTGACTAGATCTATAGCTTGAAGGACGATCTGTACTTGTGAAACTAGACATTCTTAAACCTAGATATAAAACAGTAAAAGTTTGCGTTAATGATTATATTAGATATTATATAAGATAATTATAATAAAATGAAAATACAAGACTGCGTTCAATAAACGCTTATGCCCCCTGTGGAAGCCTTGTCCATAAATAAGTCTAAGTCCAAAATTAGGTCAAGGTGAAGGTCAAAATGGGGTTAGGTGATACTGGCGTGTGGAGAGTGTTCATACAAAACATCCATGCAAGTATGAAAGCTTTGTAGCAAGCCATATTAATGCTAGAAGAAACGGTCAATTTGGGTTAACCAGGACGGACGGACGAACGAACGGACGGACAGGTGAATCACTATATGACTCCCCACCTATCGATAGGGGGGCATAAAAACACAACTCAAATTACTAAACTACACGTTTTGTTTGATAACTTCATCAGGTTTAGTGTCATTGTATTAACAAAACATATGTATATTAAATGTTAGATAATTATAAAATATTTAAAGTTTGCGTTAATTATTAAATTTCAATAATCAGTGACCTCATTTGCTTTTTGAGACTGGGCAAGGGGGAATGTTAGGTGTGAAAGGGGGAATTTTGATTTTTTTAAGAGGGGAATTTTGTGAAAACTTAAACCTGAAAATTTGGGCTTGACATGTACTATTATTACTGATTTTCAATGACGGCCCAAAAGGATCAGCATGATTTTAGACTTGCTGGTCTGACAGAATTCCAGGTGGTCCTAACTGCCTTTTAAATGACTTTCAGTCATTATGCATCTATATCTTACAGTACTGATTACTGTGTTTTGTTCATCTTATAATTATGGATCAAAACAACATTCTTTTTTTTACACTTGATGTTAGATTACAGGGACACATAAAATGCTTTTCAAGTGCATGAAGGGAGGCAAGATTCTTTAGACCTAAAGCCTTATTTATTTGTGTTACCAAATTAAATCGAGCCTTATTAACTTTCGAAGTTCTTTGTTGTTATGTTTATTTATTCAACCCATTTTGTTTTATCTGTGATTCATATGTCATGTTACATGACCCTTGATTGGAAATAAACTTTGTCTTATTTCGTTGCCAATTTCGTTTTATCCTCAATTAATGTTGACCGCAGAAGCTACATCATTAAGCATGCAGTACTTTCGGTAACATATTGTTTCTCAGCACTTTCTTACACAACAGATACAAGGGACTACCAGTGCTTTGTTCTTCTATGAATTACTTTATACACAACCATAACATTTTTGCAGAATAACTATGTTTTTCACACCTTATTGGGGGAAATTATCAATTGTTTATTGTAATAACCTCTCTCCTGCGGTGTCATAAAGGTTTATTATGCAATGACATGCTGATTGTCACTTCATCAGTGAAAGTTAAGTGTATTACAGTACTTATGCCAACAACAAGAAAGGTTCAAAGGTAGTCAAATGATCTTACTCTTAACTTCTAAGTAAAGTAGCTTAGGAGGAAAATGGCTAGAGATTCATATGGCACAACAACACCTGGAGTCAGTTGCCTAGGCTAACCAAACCGCTTCGAAATTGCGCAATTGAGCGCTTTCCCATGTCTATGCAACGACATGACCAGAGCTACAGATAAACTGCGTATTGGGGTAATTACCCAATTAATTTTCTTAAAAATCCAATAGATTTTGAGAGGAGGGGGTAAGAAAAAGCAAATAGAAAATGATGTTATAGTGAAAAATAGTACATAAAAGACCAATTACCCAATTAGTTTTATTAAATACCCAATTAAAATTTGTCAAAACCCAAATAAAATTGAAACTTGGGGGTAAAATACCCAATTGCCTAAAACCTTATCTGTTCCTCTGCATGACGATAGCATACTGTTCCTTAACACTTTGCTTGTGCAACAGACCACTTCGGTAGCACTTTGCTAAGCAACGGTCTAATTTAGTTTTTATGCTGCTGCTATCAGCGAGCGCTCGCCGGTAGCATATAATTTTTCGTTTCATCCACTGCGTAGCGCTTTTTGAAACAAGTCGTTTCCTAGCATAGCGCTACCTAGACCTCGATAGGGGTGTGGTTAGGCAACAGGCTCCTGTTGTCTCCACTGTCATTACATAATTTCCTACCACCTTCATTTCTTGGGTGGGACGCTATCACGGCAACTCATTTAACCTCGAGACTGTTTACCACTTCCTTCCTAAAGGTATCTAAGGAAGAAGGAGAGGACCAGACATGGGACTCCAAAGTATAACTAGTCTGTATCTCAACCAACTGAGGTAGCCGGGCGACAGTAGTGTTTAGTAAATCTCCACAGTTCTACCGGAGCGTCGCGAAAACATATTACAAATGAAAAGTGTTTAGTGCGCTGAAAAGCTAACAAATCAGGAACTCAAGGAAAATGACAACCACAGTTGTTACGTCCAAATATTGCAATCTTAGCGAATTTAACAAACAGTAACTTACTAAATTATAATGTCAATTTATGTGCTAAAACGCCAGCGCCAAACGTATTTGTGTAATAAACGACAGAAATATTCGATTTGCGGCCCCATGGACAAAATCTGCACAGAGTTGTCGTTCTTTGCTCTAACGTGATATACCAAAGATCTAAACCAAACATCATATAACTATTCCGATAATTCCATGTGTAGAAGTCTGTATAGAATTTTATTACTAATAGAGGAGAATTTTTTTGTAGGCAGCCGGCTAGCTCAGTCAATAGAGCCCTGTAAGCGAAGGGTCCCGGGTTCGAGCCCAGGTCTGGTTGCACATTTTTCTCACCTGGTTACATTTGGCTCCCAACTTAAATGACCCATGGCACCCTTAGAACGTCCCACAGAGGCTCTGGTACTCCATGAATTTGAGGATGAATTCTTCGAAGGAGGTGGTGTATGTAGTAGTCTGTATAGGATTTTATTACTAATAGGGGAGAAATTTTGTGTAGGCAGCCGGCAAGCTCAGTCTGTAGAGCATTCACCCGGAAAGCAAAGGGTCCCGGTTTCGAGCCCCGGTCAGGTTGCACATTTTTCTCAGCTGGTTACACATGTCTAAACACATAATTATATTTTTAGATCTTTGGTTATACTAACAATCAATCACATCATTTTGAGTCTTTTAACCTTGTTTGGATGTATAGTTCAATCAGGGTAAAAATCCCGTAACGCAGCTGTCGAGTCCACTATAACGGAGTAAAACCAATTATAAAGGCTTATTCTGTACAAACAACTATAATATTCGTTCAGACAATATGGTTGTCATCTTTTGTGTTACACATAAACTGCAACGCCACTGTCACAATATCCTAACTGGACTGTAAGAATAGAGTACAGTGAAATATTATGTTGATTAGTTGAATCCTACAAAGAGTGGACAATTGGCATCGTTTATTGATTCATGCAATGTTATTGACAATAACTTGAGCTACTGAATAGTGGGTTATTTCTTTGGGCAAAACGTTCTGCAATTTAGGACTAAAATGGGTTTGTTTTATTTCGACATTTTTATTTCAGCTACATGTATGCGAGAAAATTGAAAATTTCAAATCGGGGTCTGCAGTTTGCATAAACTGGAAGTAAATTCTACATTTATATGGCATGATCAAAGAATATGGGTATATTCTGTAGAATAATTTACAACTCAAATGTACTATAGCGTTGTCTACAGTTTATAATGTACGTTACAATTACTGGCATTGTAAGTTATGTGTCGCATTTCTTGATTTATAACCTCCCCTATAACAGCTATACTCAATAGCTCAGATAATGCAATATACCAATCGAGAATAATTACATTGTTTTTTAAGTATCTCAAAATACTCATTTTGCAAAATGTTTGACCCGATAAAGTCAAACTTTACATAAACGTGTTTAGTACATGCATTCAATTTCATTGAGGAATCATAGGCGGATCAAGGGGGGGGGGGGGGGCGGACCCGGCGTACGCCCCCCCTAAAATCGCCGGAGCCTAGGTAATTTATCATATTTTGGATGTAAGAATAATATTGATATGCAATTTTTTTCGCTCCCTTCGCTCGCATAAATACAACAATAATCAATTTATGGATTTTAAATTGAACTTAATGCTGTATGCAAAAACAAGATATGGGACTGACTGGTAGCATGGTGCCAAACATCGGCTACAGAAATGCCGAGATTCTTGCACATTAAAAATGTCCGACAAGAAAAAAATATTAATACAGTTGGCTTTATTTTCTAATAAACCTGTGTCCTTTTCATTAAAAATAAGATACCTCAGAATGCAGCTGACGAATTCCGCGGTTCTATTTAACAAGAGGGCCCAAAGGGCCCTAGGTCGCTCACCTGTCGAATTTAACCTAGATTTTGTTAAGATGATCATTTTGACCAAGTTTTATACAGATTAGGCAAATATTGTGACCTCTAGTGTTTACAAAAGGTTTTAATATTTGACCTAATGACCTAGTTTTTGACCCCAGATAAACCAATATCGGACTTGACCTAGATTGTGTTGAGATGATCATTGTGACCAAGTTTCGTAAAGATCAGGCCAAAACTGTGACCTCTAGTGACTACACAAGGTTTTTCTATTATTTGACCTTGTGACCTAGTTTTTGACCCAAGATGACCCAATATCGAACTTGATCTAGATTTTTTTTAGATGATCATTGTGACCGAGTTTCATAAAGATTAGACCAAAATTGTGACCTCTAGTGACTACGCAAGGTATTTCTATGATTTGACCTTGTGACCTAGTTTTTGACCCCAGATGACCCATTATCGAACTCGACCTAGATTTTGTTGTTATGATCATTGTGACTAAGTTTCGTAAAGATCAGGCCAAAACTGGGACCTCTAGTGACTACACAAGGTTTTTCTATGATTTGATCTTGTGACCTAGTTTTTGACCCCAGATGACCCATTATCGAACTTGACCTAGATTTTATTGCGATGATCATTGTGACCAAGTCTCATAAAGATTAGACCAAAATTGTGACCTCTAGTGACTACACAAGGTTTATCTATGATTTGACCTTGTGACCTAGTTTTTGACCCCGGATGACCCAATATCGAACTTGACCTAGATTTTGTTGAGATGATCATTGTGACCAAGTTTCATAAAGACTAGGTCAAAATTGTGACCTCTAGTGACTACACAAGGTTTTTCTATGATTTGACCTTGTGACCTAGTTTTTGACCCCTGATGACCCAATATCGAACTTGACCTAGATTTTGTTAGGATGATCATTGTGATAAAGTTTCATAAAGATTAAGTCAAAATTGTGACCTCTAGTGACTACACAAGGTTTTTCTATGATTTGACCTAGTGACCTAGTTTTTGACCCCAGATGACCCAATATCGAACTTGGCCTAGATTTTGTTGAGATAATCATTGTGACCAAGTTTCATAAAGATTAGGCTAAAATTGTGACCTCTAGTGTCTACACAAGCCAATTGTTGACGGACGACGGACGGACGGACGGACAGACGGACGACGGACGACGGACGAAGAGTGATCACAAAAGCTCACTCTGTCACTTTGTGACAGGTGAGCTAAAAAGTCACGAGGCAGAAAGCCACTGGACTCCCTAGTCGCTGGATCCCAAGTACTTCACATTTCCACTTAAACAAAACTGAAGCCCTGGAGTTCGCAGGGTATGCTGCTCAGATAGACATTGCCTTTTTTTCGTGACGAATTCACAGCAGCTTTATATATAAACAACGATTTTTCTTGCTCGCTTCGCTCGCTGAAGAACTACGTAAATTCATCGAAAGCTTTTGATTTACCAATGAGTTGCTTGGGTATGCTGCTCAGACAAACACTAATTTTTTTCTAGTTCTGACAATTACTACATCAGTGAATATTACCAAGTAATAAGGATGTGGTGTATGCTGCTGAAATAGATAATTGCATTTTTTCTTGCTCGCTACGCTCGCACAACCACTATCAGTTCATTTTGTCAAGTAGGGAATGAGTTTGAGGGATATGCTGTTCAAATAATTAATGCATATATTCTTGCTCGCCTTGCTCTCACATTAACATTATCAATGAATATTATAAGATAAAGAACAAAAGTGTGTGGAATGCTTCTCAGAGATACATTTTTTTCTAGCTCGCTTCGCTCGCATATTTTCTTGAGGAGGGGGGGGTATCAATACATGAATGTCGCCCCCCCTAACGCCAAATCCTGGATCCGCCCCTGGGAATATTAACAAAGAAAAGTCAAATACAATGTGTGAGTAACCAATAGTAGAAGCATATTACCAGTACATTTATAAATTATTTAAGTATAATATCAAAGTTAAATTTGTGTAAAAACTCTTATATGTTTTGCGGAATTTATTTCTACCAGAAACCGCAGAAATAAATCTCCCATAATCAAACCAGTCTATACATTTGTGGTTTTATATGTTCTTTTGTCTCCAAGAGGAAATGCATGTGACTGTGTCCTACCATATAATTTATATCAGACGTGCATGTGACTGTGGTCTGGTGGTTGGTGCACTGTATTTGTAACTTTGCTATCAGGGTCCCTTTCGCAGCAGCATCCATGTCGATTTTATTTGCACATGTTGAAAAGTAACCGATTCCTTACGTACTTGGTGGAAAGGTAGAATGGGGTCATCTTTTATGGATCACAAAATATATTGTCTGTGTGTTGATTCAACATCAGGCCATAATAAAGTAATTCCAAGATTATCACCTAGATTTTGTTCAAAAAGGGGGCGGTGGAGAATTTTATTTTAAATCTGTACACAAAGGTTTAGTCTAGGAATTAATTTATTATGGCCTGATGTTTTATCAAAGCACTTACGTTCAAATTTAAACTCTTTATAGCTCTTTAACAGCTTACTACTGTGATAAGGGATTGTTCAATATTAATTATCATTTAGTCAAGGAACTCCTACAACCCATATCTGTCCCCAATTTGAATGTTTTAAAGAATACATTAGGCTTTCAAATCTGAACGTTAGTTTACGATTTCCGTAAGTCCTTTGATAAAACAGTACCCAGGAGACTATAATTTTTATTGGTTGCAATTTGTATAGACGGCTGAGGAATAGAAATGACTTCTGAAACCCATCGACACTTCTTCCAACGATCCAGGAAAAGTATAGATAACAACAGTCAGTCATTTATTCATTTTTTTACTGACTGTTGTTATCAAGACTTCTTGGATTCGTTGCCAGATGATTCAAGAACTTAGGAGGGTTTCTGGCACAAAGATGTATGTCTCCCACAACGGGTCATAAATCAGCCAATAGAAAATTCCATACAATGTGCACAACAAGACTTTGTATAAAGTGTGGATAAACTTTGTGACAAACTGACATCTGGATCCAGCAAAAATCTTAGACCACTGTAGAATTATGTGGGGGACAAAATACACAAAAACAGCTGAGTGAAATCATGTTTATTATGTTCTTAACATATTGTTGTACAAGTCTACTGCAAAGTCAGAACTTCACGAGGGATCAATTTTTGCTATATTTGTGAAATCAGTAAGTTTGAGAAAAACAATGGAAAAACAAGACTGCGTTCAATAAACGCTTATGCCCCCTGTGGAAGCCTTGTCCATAAATAAGTCTAAGTCCAAAATTAGGTCAAGGTGAAGGTCAAAATGGGGTTAGGTGATACTGGCGTGTGGAGAGTGTTCATACACAACATCCATGCAAGTATGAAAGCTTTGTAGCAAGCCATATTAATGCTAGAAGAAACGGTCAATTTGGGTTAACCAGGACGGACGGACGAACGGACGAACGGACGAACAGACGGACAGGTGAATCACTATATGCCTCCCCATATATCTATAGGGGGGCATAACAACAGAAAGTAGTTTTTTCTGAATTTGAAAAATCGCGATTAATCAACCTGGCAAACTATGTAAGAATAATAAAGTCGCAAAATTTGAAATCACAAGAAATTCTGATTTTATAGTATTTAAAATATAAACTAAATCCAGAAATGTTGATGACACTAAGTAAAGTACCGGCACACAGTGATTATATGCATTGACTATACAGTTATATACAATCTCATTAAAATCAGACCCTAACAAAATTGCTCCATTTCTTTACGCTGTTAGAGATCTGACTACACTCCATAATTGGTCATGTTCAAATAACCTCTCTAGCGCACAATGACGTCACACAGCCTCAGCAGAATTTCACCACACTTTCAGATTTGTGAAAGCAGTGATTTGATTGGGTGACGTAAAGTTCATATCGACATGACCCCACGCAGAGTGTCCTCAGATCCTATATCAGCATAAAGTAGTGAAGCGTAATAGGGACTGATTTTAATGAGATTGAGTTATATACAATGCAGCGTCTCCATAGCAACACTCTCTGGTAGATCCAGATCATGACTGGTTCTCAATTGAGAAGTTTCACATTTATAACAAAACTTGTCAATTTGTCTAAAATGTGGGCTTAAATATCAAACATGGATCATTTTTTCACTTGTAGTAGAAGCACACCAAACTAGGGTCGAAGCCATTTGCTAACTTATATAACCCCCTCATCGACAAACTCATGCGCATCTAAAAGTTGATGTTGTTCATCTGAAATTTTGAAGGCAACCCAGCCAGAACTATATTATGGGCTGCATAACAGGATTGAGTCTACAGACATGCAGACAAGCTTAATCTAGTACACCCCTTACAACTTTTTGTGCAGGGGTATAACTAAAATATAATTAACTCCAGCCACAATATACTACAGCACAAAACAAACTCCAAGTTCTCTATATGAGGGGTGATAAATTAATATCCAGGAAAAAATGCTTTAGTTTCCTTATTTGTTGGAGCCCCTTTCTAGGAACTTTTTGATCACCCCTCTTATATATCATTTTAATATATATAGGAGCACGCAAACAGTCGTGAAACTTGATCTGTTTCCGTGTTTGATTAGATGCTTTCATGTTGTTTAATACTTAACAAAATTATTGGCAGTTTCTAGTTTGGTTTTTTTGTATTTTTTGTACTGGAGTAACTGTTATAGACCAATACAGACACACTAATTTGAACAACAATTAGACAAACTCAAAAGCAATTGAAACATTAAGTATAAACCTACATGCAATTATAATACACTTCACCTAATCATAACTCGATAATAGTCGATATATTTATAAAAGTATATGTACAATTATGTGTCTGAAGATATTAAAATTAATTGGTCAACATTTAGAAAATACAATGTATGAGTAGTCATACTGTATAATATATTTCATGTATCATGTAATAACGTCAGCAACTTCTTAAAAAGAATTACACATGATTGTATATGTTTCCACAAACATTTTTGACACATCTCATAAATACACGCTGACAAGTACATGAAACAAAATGATGATTTATACAATTTCATACAAACAATGCAAAGATCTATAACTCTAAACATTAAACCCAGAACATTAACAAACTGGATTCAAACATTTATACATTCTGTTCCAATACATGTAATATAGTGTGCATTCCCCTATGTCTATCATCAAATTTATATTATAGAGCAAACAAATAAACCTGGTCCTTGAACCTTCCATTTAGCATACTTTTTTATTTGGTAATTGAACAGTTGATTTCTTGACAATAATTTAATGTTGGTCTTTCTTTCATAGGCAGAAAGTATTTTATGAATTTGTACTAGGTGTTCTATACACATAGATCTAGTCTGAGACTTCTAGCAGAAATTGATATATTACGCGCAAGAAGCTAGTAATCTATTCATGCATTAAGGTCAAGGACAAAGTTAATTTGCTAATTTTTATTAGATTACTGGGTTTAACAAAACATGTACCACCTCAAACATGCAACATTTTTCTGTATTTAACCAACCAGTTGACAAAGTATGGCATGTAAGAAAACTAATATCAGGGTTGCCAGCAACTACAACTACAAAAATTCCCTGACTTTTCACTGACTTTTTCCTGACTCAATCATACTTTTCACTGACCAGTACCGTCAATTTTTAGCCACCTCGACATGCGCACCTTTGTATCATTCTCTCTTTTTAGCAATATACTTTATTGGCCAAAAAATAGGACTATTTCAACATAGGTAATTATGGCCACTTTGTTCAAAGAAAACAGCTACAGTTACAACTTTGTCAACAGTGCTACATTCCTAGTCCACGGCAATTAACTTACAATTGTCACTCAATGAAGTATAACTTTAGTTTCATAATTTTAACTGTATGTGACATAGGATTACAAGAAAACTGATAGAAGCATCAACTGTACTTGAAGTTCTGCGAGGGAAGCAAGCAAGAAAAAAACTGAAGACTGCCACAGCCACTGAACATTTTATTAAACATCGACCCAGAATTTTATTTTTCCCTGACTTTTCTAAAATTGCATTTTTCACTGACCATTAGCCAGAATTCCCTGACAATTCAATGACCTTAAAAAAATATCTGTTTTCCCTGACTTTTTCAGGTCCCTGGCAACCCTGAATATTTCATTTACATTTTTGCCTGAATAGTTTGAACAACAAGTAATTAAGAATGGCAAGCAATACAGAAGTCCCCTACCGGTTTTAAGCCATTTTCAATGTTTCTGTTGCCATAGCAACCACAATTTTGGTCGGAATCAAAATATGTTTGGGCGTGCATTATCCCCTTATTGCCCCCTATCCACATACAGAGTTTCATAAACCTAGCTTGGAAACTGTTTGAGTTATATCAGGATCCAGAATTTTTGACAGACAGACAGACAGACGGACGGACTGACAGACTGACGGGGACTAATAAAGTACCAGGGGCATTATACCAAAATACCAATATTTTAAGACTGAAAATCAAGACGTATAATACAGAATACCCCTATATGCTGCCGTAACAGTTTTAATTTTAATTCATCTTTAAACAAAATTGTACACTGGGTTCAGACAAATTTTCGTTTGCTTAAACTTAATGAAAATGAAATGATAACATAGATATTTTTACAAAATTTTAGTCTTAGTCCAAGTTTCAGTCTTAATTATTGGTGAATAAAACACCAAATTGTTACTGTAAAATAATTATTTTTCCTGAGGAAATTATCATTGAATTGATGGTTAAACTATAACATGAAATTTCATCCACATGAATACATTACAAATGTGTCCTGATAAGTAAATTATACTGTAAAACTTCACATAAGGGCCACCTCTAAAATAAAACTGACTCAAAATTGGGACCACAGTTTTAAAATAAGTATACTGTGGGTACCTGTCATTCAAACAACTCTTATCAGCTCTACTCACTATATTTTATGTGCAAGTAGGCAGCATTTTTTTGTTGGTGGGTAAGACAGTAAGAAAGAGAGCTAGAATCAATTGTATTTGTTTTGGAGGTGATGTAGTATTAAATACATCAATCAACCAACTGAATTTGTTTTAAAGAGTGTGATTGTAAGACAGACAGCAATCAACCAAATGCAGGTTCAATAGACAGGGTACCAAGAAAGTCAGCAACCCATCAACTGCATTTGTTTTTGGTGAGCGACAACAACCAATCAAGAACCAAACATCCATCAATAAACTGCTTTGTACAAAACCAAGAATCAGGATTGTGTGTATTTAATACCAGGTATAGCGAATGTGGTTTGGTTTGTTTCGGTGTTCAAATTCAATTCAAGTATTACTTATCTTTACCATCAGCTGCATTTGATCAGCTAATAACCTTATCACCTACGGTTTCATCAAATTCATCCATAGCTTTATTAACATTTTCAACCAATGCTTTGTCAGCCTTTTCAGGAAGGGCTTTATCAACATTTTCAATTATGGCTGCATCACCCTTTTCATCCCAGACTTCTTCAACATTTTCAACCTTCGATTCATCATTATTTGAACTAAAGGCATCAGTTCTAATTTTCTTATTTTTAGATGACAATATCTCATTTTCAGCCACATCAGTCTGGACATCTACTTTTTCTTCTTCATCCGCATCTATCTTTCTCTTGGACGATTTTGTGTGGCGACGATTTTTACGTATAAACGCCATCCCATGAACTCTTATATGAGCAACTAAATTTTTCATGGTATCAAATTGTTTGTAGCAAACCTTACATTCCAGAGAGTTACCTCCCTCATCTTCTTCATTAGACGAAGGTTCTGAATCACATTCAGGTTTAGGAGGTTCACGTATCACGTCTATGTCTTCTAACATGGATGGTTCTTCGATTGAATTCTCCTTCATGTAACTATCAAAATCTTTAATTTTGTGAACGATAAACACATGTTTCTTTAGAGATGGAAAGACTGCAAAACAAAGGCCACATTCCAGGCATTGACATGTTTCAGTAGCTTTATGTTTCAATATATGTTGTCTGAATTCATCTTTAGACTTGGAGACATACGCACATTTAGCACACTTGAATACATCATCACCTTCAACGCGTAGTTTCTTTAAAGGCACTTCAGGTGAAGCTCCCGATGTGGGGTTCACACGTTTGGCATCAGGTGTCGACTCCTTGCCGAATTCTGGTAGATCTGTTGTCGAGATTATATTATCATCGTTGCACACTTTTACCCGATGTTTGACCTTCAGATGCTTCAACAATGTTTCTTTGTTTCTAAATGATTTGTTAATGTTATGACCTTTACATATCTTACAATAGAAATACTCAAGCTTTCGTTCATGGTCCGAGGAAAGATGTTTTTTCAGACAACTTTGGGAATCGTACACGATACCACACAAATGACAAGGATGTATACCATGTTCTGATTTCACATGCTCCTCCTTTTGTGACTTGCGGGTAAATATAGCGCTACATTCCTCGCACATATAATACTCCTTCACTTCACGGACTGGTCGTTTGGAAGCTGTCTTTTTAGGTATTAGTTGCACTTCATCAGTATCCGCAGGAACTTCTTTCGTTGGTTTTACGTTCTTGACCGCTTGACGTGAATTCATCTTCCTTATTGCCGAACATGTTATTTCATGACTTCTAAGTTCATGATAGGTTTTCGAATTCTTGTAGTCACAATAGTTGCAAATGTACACTTTCTCCCTAAAATGAGTCCTTAAATGTTTTTCTCTTTGGTCCATATTTATGAAGTTGAGGGAACACCATACACAACTCATACTAAGATGTGCTGGTAAGTTAACAGGCATGACAGTGGACGATTCTTTACCTCCAGGAGACGTTTTCTCTTCATTTGGCTGGACACCATTTTTTGTAGTAGCTACATTTATTACAGAAGGCTTTGATTCTTCTGGTTTGCTCTTTTCACGAAGAATTACAACCTCTTGTAAGGAAAGACAAGAATGTGTCCGTAAAGCTGCTAGACCTACACAAACGATACCACATCGATCACAAAACCTTGTATCTAAGGTGGGAGTCAAGACTGGATGGCAGTTTGAACTAAAGTCTAGAACATGTGCCATATAACGTAGTGGACTTGCAAACATTCGTTTACAAGAGCATATAAACTGGCGTTTAACATGCACATGACTTTCTGCTGTATGTTTACTAAGGTCCTCCTTCTTTTTGAATATTTCACCGCATTGTAAACAATGAAAGGTCACGGATGTGTTAATTTTATGTTCCTCAATATGCATGTTAATATGTTGTACCAAGAATGATTTATCGTCAATCAATGTATTACACACATGACACCTGTAGATGACTTTAGCTTTGACATGTACCCCAGACGAATTAGGAGGTTTATGTTTCTGGATGAAATGAGTTTTAACATTCTTAACAGATTTCAAAGCCATTGGACAAAGCTCACATTTGTAATAATGCTCAAGCGATGCTTGAAAATGGTTCTGAAGTCCGGACGTACCATTGCAGACAGAGCTACATCGTATACATTCAATTCCGGTCAATCGTGATAAATGAAAGCATTCCTTTCCTAAATGATGAACAGCATCCTGTATGTACTTATTGATTGGAGTGCACTTTGGAGCACGCTCTCCAAATTTCAGGCCACACTCGGGACATTGCAAAGTTTTAATCAATTTCCAGTGCTCTTCTCCGGAAAGTTTAGAAGGGTCAGCTAGCTTGTGAAACGCCACATGCGCTACCATTGCGCATGAGCTATTAAGATGCATTGTGCATTCAGAGCAAAAGAAATGACGAGTTTTATTTCCTTCAAAATGTTCAACCAAAGCTTTTTGATCATCAAAAACTTCTCTACACTGTCCACATTGGACGCTGCTAATAGCTCTAGAACCTGATTCAATAGACGATGAATTGTTAGCTTGAACTATACCGGGATTTATTTTAAACCATTCAAATGGTGACCCAGGAACAATCTCATCAAAGTTAGAAACAATTTCAATTGAATCAGACTTGATATGTATAGGAACAGCCTGTGATTTGTCTATGTTCAGATGTGATCGTAGATGACTCAGCAGTTGACATTTGTTGGTAAATGTATGTCGGATACCACAGGTTTCACAGTTATAGTTTATCTGCATAATGCATCGACCAACATGTTGCTGTAAACTTTTAGCCAGATGGAAGGTATCGCCACATTCATAGCATGCATGCACGCTGAGTTTAGTCATTTTTCCAATAGTTATTGGGACAGGCAATGGTTTATATGCTGGCAAGGGATTCTTTCTAGCTATAAGATCGGTAATCCTAGGGACACCTACAGTATGTATATTAATAGTGGACAGTTGCTTAAGGTTGACAGATTGTTCACCACTGTCGTCAACCTTTCCCGTCACTGCATTAGACGCTTTACTGTGGTTGGCAGGAATTGGTAATACAACTCTCGTTGTATTCAAAGTATTGTTCGTCTTGGCACTTTGGTCAGAAATAGGAATATTTTGTCTAGGCAATGTTCTTCTATTATCTGGTCGTTTGGGTAATATTCTTGGAGATGAAGCATTTGATGGTACTGGTGGGTTCTTTTTATTCACCTTTGTGATCACTATTTTTGGAGGGGGAACCTTCTTAGAGGTAAAGGAGTTGAGTTTACGACCCTTGTGTAGCATCACCGACATATGATCAGCAGAAGTACCTGTCAGTACTTGATTGTTATCATCACTGTCAACTGGTTCAATCTTTACTACTTCATTAGCAGGAGGAAAGTTTGTACCGACATTTGGAAGTGATTTATGAGTACTGGGTACCACAGACAATGTGGTCCTTTCTCTGATTGGTGGATAGTTTGAAGACACCATCACTGCTTCAGAAACAGATGTAGATGACAAAGATGAAAGATGTAAATTGGAAGTGGTCGAAACAGAACCTAGAGAATTGTCAGATGGAGCAACAACTGAAGGGTCATGGGCTGCAGAACAAGCTAGCAAATCAATGGTTGGAGCAAAAACTGATGGTCCATTGGTTCTAGCAGAATAGGGCTTAGAACGGGAATCAGCTCCGGATTTCATAGAAAGGACAGGAGGCATTGATACCATGTATGAGGTGTGTGGCACTTCTGATGAAAATAGTTGATGTGAGACATGTGGTAGTACAGGGGAAGTGTTTTGTGGAACACTAGCATCTGTCGGCGGTGGTTTTGAAATTATATTAGGCCTTGGTACAGTATAGGCAGGTATTGGTAAGGGCGTCACTGCTGAAAATGAGTTTGAACTTTGTGAAGCTTGAATAGGAACAGTTGCTATAGCAACATTGGATGATGTGGGATTAATTTGAGAATTTTCATGTGATGAAGACGCAGAAACTATATTAGTGATACTAACAGATGGAAGATCAGTTCCTGACGCAATTTGATTGGTGTCAGGACTGGAATTAAGGACTTTATTAGAGGTGTAAGTGGAAAGCAATGTCTTATCTTGAGCATTAACTGGTTGCATATCATGTACAGTATGATCAATGGTATAGCTTGCACTAGATTCATTCACATCATTACATGAATCGGTGTCCATGCTCTCCACACAAGTTGTAGGAGAAACACGTCCTGTCACTGTTTTATCTTTGAGTTTATTGTCAGTTTTTGTTTCCATTCCGTCACTTAATGATCTAACATCTGTTATCATGATACTAATGTCAGTTAAACCATCATCAACAACTTTATCATTAATCTCCATAAGTTCTTCAACAGCATTTTCTGCAATGACACTCTCTTTGTTAATGTCAGCATTGTTATCGATAGTTTCCTCAACATTGCTTTCTAAAGTTGCACTTTCTTTATTTATGTCAGTTTTATTGTCCATATGATGTTGAAGAGCATTTTCTACATGTGTTCTTTCTTTGTTTACGTTCGAGCTATTGTCCATAGTTTCCTCAATAGTTTTTTCCACATTGACACTATCTTTGTTTATGTCAGGGTTAATGTCCATAGTTTCTTCAAGATTCTTTTTTACAGTTGCACTTTCTTTATTTATGTCAGTGTTGTTGTCCATATGTTCTTGGACAGCATTTTCTGCATTGACACTCTCTTTGTTAATGTCAGCATTAGTGTCCATAGTTTCCTCAACATTCGTTTCGACAGTTGCACTTTCTTTGTTTATGTCAGTGTTATTATCCATATGATGCTGAAACGCATTTTCTTCATTGATTTTATCTTTGGCTTCATCAGCATTATTGTCCATAGATTCCCCAACAGTATTTTCAACATTGGCACTATCTTTCTCAATGTCAGCATTATTGTTGTCTATAGTCTCTTCAATAGTTCCATCCACAGTTGCACTCTCTTTGTTAACATCAGCAGAAATATTATCAGAACTAACTTCTTTTTCAGAATTTTCTCTACCTTCTAGCGAACTTTCTGCAACAGGCTTGACACTATATGCACATGATACAGCAGTAGTAATTAAACCATCATTTTCGAAACTTTTTTCACCAGTAACTTCTTTTCCAGAATTCACCTTGTCGTCAACTGAACCATCACCAGCAGAAATGTTACTATTAGCAGAAGATACTGCTGTAATACTATCATTATCAACTATATTTCTACTAGTTATTTCTTTTTCAGAATTTACTTCAACTGTAAGTGAACATTCTCCAACAGACTTGAAACTATTTGCACAAGATTCTGCAGTAGTACCTATGTCATCCTTGCCTAGTTGATTCATTGTTTCTTTGACATCTGGTTTGTCTTTATCTGTACTAGGTACTGCGGTGGTACCTAAGTCATCATTACAAGTTTCTTCAACATTCGCTATGTCACTATTCTCTGTGTTAATATCTAACATTTCAATATCAGAGTCATCACTAACATATCCCAATGATGACTCAGCATTTTTTACAAGATTCTCCCCTTCATTAGCACTTTCTTTTAGTCCTTCCATTGTTAGAGAGTTACTTCTATCAAGATTACTTTACGAGAATCCAATGCAGTGTAATTTTGGTAACAGTCCATACATTTGAATTCCAACATCTCTATTTCTATATTATGAGCGACTGATTCATCGTCACCATCTCACTTTGAAGAACCTCGTCTAGGGTTTGAATCTGCAATTATAATTTAAAGAATGACAAAAGGTCAAATGTATTACTATCAGGGGTTTTAACTGACCCGTGATAATGTCCAATTTTAGATTTTTAAATTATGGCTCCCTGTATGAATTCTGATGAAAGGGTTAACATTTCTTTAAAATTCAAGTACAAGTATCTTGGGTTATAAAATTTAAATAAAAAATTATCGAAATGACCTTAAAAGTCTTAATATGATAAAGGTACCTCCTCATGTCTATCAAATGGGGGCCAACTCTGTCAAATCTAGAATGTCTGGTTTAAAATCAATACCAGATTTGACAATAGTTTACACATGTATTACCAGGGGCGTAGCCAGTGATACGGACATACACACATGCATAACATTAATTTGAAAAAAAAAAAATAAATACATGTACAGCCAAAATGGCATTAAGATCCAAAGTTTCCACAATTCACGAGGACCCCAAACATACCACCTGCTTCAAGGCTTGTGTGTGTAACATCAATTCAAGCCTGATTATGTCCCTGATTCATAACAATGGTGTTACAGTACTAAAAGTGAAACTTATAAGTAACGTGAGTAAATAGATCCAGCTGACCAATTATTTTGAAACTCGACCAAGATTTCTTGAGACCTGACATCCAGACCAAGATTTAAGAATCTCCAATATGCTAAATGTAGCCTATATTTCACACATGAGGTTATTCTATGATTTGACCTAGACCTCATGAACTAGATTATGACACCCGATGACCCATATTAAACTGGACATATGGTAGATTTCATGGAAACTATTGTGAGCTAAAAACTAGAAAACATTTTTTCCTAGCACGTAATTCCCAACAACTCAGCTGTCTGCAAATAGTGTGCTCCACTATTCTCAATACCATGCTCCAATAGTAAAATCAAGGCAACAAAAGTAATCTTTGTAAATAGTAAGTTAGGTAAGGTCATAATAGTGAACAAGTATGCAAACTATCATAGCAATATGCCTATGGACTTTGAAAATATTTGCGATTGTACCTAAACTTTAACATTAGCCTTCATCTAGTCAAACCATTTTGACGCAACCTCACTTGCAGACAGCTTATCTGTCTAGCCTTCATCTAGCTCCAATATTCAATTGGAATAGTGGAGCCAAAAATACAAACCCGTCAGGTCTGGCCAGTATCTGCTCAGAGAGAAGATTATTTATTGTCATGTATTGGTCAATACCACATTATGATAACATAAATGGTAATACCAAGTCATAAACATTATTCTCATCACTGCAGACTTTCTTTAACCATAACCATCTTGCTAACTTGCTAAATGCAATAAGATTTCCCAAAATGCAAGGGGATAAAATTATCACTAGTTTTTTTTTGCAAGTACAACTACAAAATTTAATGATTTCTGTGGTCTCGGACACATAAAAAGCCCACTTTCTTCTGTTAGAAGAGGTCACAAATGACTCCTACAAATTTACAACAGGCTGAAACACCTATAAATGTAATACAGGTCTACAAACAATAGCTCTAACCATGTTACCTACCTATGTATAATACAGGTTTAAGGATATATTAAAACGTTTTTAATTGAACGGCTAAGTTAAATTTGAGTCTTGCATAACCATGACTTTTAATTTTTTGCTGGCAGATTTTCTTATCTGCATGAACTTAACACTGTGCGACAGTTTCACAACAATTTTTTAGTTACATTTCGGTCAGTTCACCTTACCACATGGGTATAGGAGCTTTTTCAACATGACCAGTTTTCTTGGACTGAATTATAAACAAAAGAACCAGCAACTAGGGGGAAATCAACATTGTTGACAAAATTCATGGAAGGGTATGATCTGCTGCGACCGGAAATCAAACCCGGATTACTCGGTTTCATATCCAGTGCACTAACCACTGAACCACAGCCATGTCATTTAAAGGTACTTAAAACAGTTAAACTGACAATAACGATAATTTGAAACCTTTAAAATCTTTGGCAAAAGTTTCTTAGAGACACTATAATGTTCATACCATATGATATAAAATTAACTTTATTCCGAGCAGATCTGTGGTGAGATGCACTAATACACGCGCGAGAACCTTTGGGTAACCAACCAGTTAATTCGGAAACATTCAAAGCATTTTATTCAGAAATGACAAATTGCCTGACCGAGAATTGAACCAGGGACGTGTCAATCTGTTATCCTAGCAACTGCACTCAATTTTTCAAAGTATATGAAAATAGAATATTTTATCAGAGAAAAGCTGCACAAAATTGTTCAAATTTTGAAAATATCTATACTAGAACAAAAGTTATGATCATTTGAATATAAAATATTCCCAGGATTTTCGGAAATTTTCGTGAATATAATAATGGCTCGTGACAAGTGCCCCAGACTGAGAATCGAACCAAGGACAAGTGCCCCGACTGAGAATCGAACCAGGGACATGTTAATCTGTTATCGGAACTTATGAACTCGACTTCTGTGCCACCCATAAAAATTCAATGTAACTTACTGTAATTGATTCCATCAACATCAAGAAGAACACAGGTACATTTTGTTGGGGTTTCATCAACAAGAACTTCACGACTCAAGTATGGACTCCAGGCAAATGTAGCTTAATTTAAACAGCTGAAAATAGATAAAAGGAACCTATAAGGGGTTGAACATAAGATAACAATAATGGTAATAATCATTATAGCATGTGTATAATTATGTACAGGTTGGTCATCTGTTACAGTTTGAAGGAAATCCTGCCAAACTTGAAGGAGGAGATGCATCTACAAGAATACATCCATAGACAGACAGAAAAGCTGAATTGAGTATATCCCCTTTGCCCTTACAACTCATTTGGCAGGGGTATAATTAACAAGAGATGTTACCAAAACATCTATACCCACATGGCAGACCTATAGTCAGAAATGGCAACCTTGACCTACTGACCTCACAACAATATGACTGTATACATATGCATGTATGGGTCAACTACAGATGATGACAAATAGATGATGATAAAGTTTGAAGATTCTTGGCCCAACCGTTCTTGATCGGAAACCATTTAGTTAAACACAGCGACCTTTGGTCTGTGACCTACTGACCTCAAAATCAATAGGGGTCATCAATTGTTAATGACCAACCTCCATGTAAAGTTTGAGGATCTTAGGGTCTAACCTTTCCAATTTGTCAACAGTTGATTCACGTTTGTAAACATCCCATTATCCTGGGTTTCAATCCGTCTTGCATTCAGTAACGAAGATTTTAGTCAATGGTAGAAGTTAATGTGACCAAGCTTAATTGATAACCCAGCACTTAAGCCAGAATCAGCTTTCCCTCAGTGCCTTAAATCCTAGTGTGGTGCCTTTAAATCACTATGGGTGTTGAATATTTTGATCTGCTTTAATTGTGTTATTTGAGTGATTATGGCTTGTATTATGTGAATAAGTGCTTAAATGCATATTTCAACTATGGACAACCATGCAGGATTCTGGTTTAAAACCTTTCAGCCTTTCTTGTGGATCTCCTGAAGCACAAATCTTAGAATTACACCCAGCACCTTAAGTAAAAACTTGAAATGGTCTGTTACGATTATTCAAAACTTTGCATTCTAAGTCTTTCTCTTTTTTGACATTGTGACATATGTTTTAATTTCAATATTCATTATAATATACATGTATAACGAGGCTGCGTTCAATAAACGTTTATGCCCTGGTGAAAGTTTGAAAGCAATGCTTTATGGACTTATATTTGAGTTTCAAAAACTTGGAAGTTTTGGTTAACACTTTCAATGGGACAGATGAACGGACGCACAGACAGACAATCACTATAGTTATAAATACCCCACATCACTAGATGCCGGTCATGGCATAAAAAGATTCATATTAATATCTACTAGCTCAAAACGGTCTAAATAAATTAATATACAGGGTGTCCCAAAAAAAACGGGGACCTAGGCTAAACATTCATAACTTTTTCTCTTTTATTAATAACACAATGTCAATACGACAAAACATTAAGGGATGAATACCGTTCAAAATAACATTATCATAATTGTGAATGTGATTATTCAGTCTGAATACCCAGAGTTATGTCCCTTGTTTTCAATTACGTATTTCAGTATATTAGAATATAGTGAACAGGGAATTTCAGCGTGTTCATAAACAGATTTACATGTCGATCCCAAATGACATTTCAGGGGTCCCATAGTCAAGGATAATGAATCTGTATACACTTGATCATCATGTATGGCAAACAGATTCACTATAGGGCCCATCTCCGAGCTAAATGTAGGCCAATTGCCTTAAGGTATGAGGTTAAATGTCAGTACTTTCTTGCGATTATATATCAAGATTTTGCTGTTGATTTGTTGTAATAAGTGGTTTCTTCTTTCTTATAAATGCTGACACTCTAAATGACTCTGATATACATCTATGAACTTTTGATTTGGATATAAGTTCATATTATAACCTTTTGCTTCTTACTAAGCTTTCTTGTTGATTGTTCACATTTATAATAAATGAATGTTTATATTTTGCTTCTTAAACGATTGTTAATGCATATTTTGAAGATTGTCTGCTTCCCTTTTATTTATATACTTGCCACTTTCTCCCCTCATTCATTATTTCATTGCAAAGTTCTTCGATTCTTACCTTATTTTCATCACCTCTGTGGCTTTAAAACTTTGTTTTCTTCATATGAACACTCAAGGCAACAATGTCGTATCTAATGATGACATTTTCAAGACTAGTCAGCAAAAAAAAAACCAGGAAATGACACCGTGTGTGAAAGTATGTCGTCACTTCCTGTTTTAAAGCAAAACCTACTAACAAGTACCTATTTTAAAATAAGCAATTACTTTTATACACTCTCACAAAACAACAGTCAAATTCATTAAAAATTAAAAAAGTTATGAAGGATTTAGGTAGGTCCCCGTTTTTTTGGGACACCCTGTATATATATATTTAAACAACTACAGAACCAATAATTTGGCAGAATTTGAAATAAGACACATTTACTACTTTAATTAGAAGTAACAAAGGGAGACAAACCTTGTAGTTTAATCTAAACAGAAAATGGTCATGAGTAATTTCCCTTGGTACACTGCAGATAGGGTGGTTAATTAAACTGTTTATTACACACATTTTTGCAAACATTTTTTTTCAGGACGATCAAATCAATATACTAATGGATTGATCAAAATGTTGCCCAATGTGATAGATCATAAAATTCAGCTAGGAAAACCTATGTATCGCTGACTACGCCCCTGAAAGTAAAGACCACAGCCAATGTGTCATGGAGCTTCTGAACATAACCTCCCTGACTAAATGATATATTTGATAAGCTGCTAGCTCATGTGCTTTACACATTGCACTCTAAAACAAGCAGGGGACAAAAATGAAGGTAAAATACTATATAAGTTACACAAATTCTGCTCAGAGAGAAGATTAATCAATGGTCATATATTGGTCAATACCTAAATGGTAATACCAAGTCAGGAGAATATCATACTCATCACTGCAGAATGTTGTACATTTTAATTGGCTTACTGATTTAAAGTATGTGTGCTGGAATATCTAGGCAACTTTGAACATTGAGTAGCATTCACAGTATAGCGTTGTATAGTCAGTTTAATCAGGTCTGTCACTTCTATACAAATATTACAATATCACAACATTGTATTTTTATTGTTTTAAACAATTTATTTTGAGAACAGGGCAGTGAAAACCAATACCGTATTCTTAAAGCTACATACAAATACACAAAATATACATTAAAATAATACATTATTAAGAGAAACTGCAATGTTTACAATGTATATAAACACATTGTTATGTAAACAAGTGACCAACCTGATGAATCCATTTATACATGCATGTTTAATACTGTGACTGTCAGTTTTTCAACCTCCCTCTTGTTTGTACATTATGAAACATGCAGGAATATAATAAACTAGCTGCACAAGGTATAACTAACTCACTTACTCACTTACTGGTACAATGTAACTATTATGTTCCAGTGGTGTAAATGCTGTTGTGTACACATATTAAATGTCAGCGATTTGCATGTTATGTATACAAAAGTAATGTACATCTTATAATACAACAGAAGATTAATTTTCTTAGTTTTTTATCACCTTAGAAGACGCACAATTAAAATTTTTTAAAAGGGTTATATATTCACTCAGTAATGTCTCAAATAGACCTAAATAAGTTTTCCTGGAATTATATTCATATTACTTAAAATTTAAAGCAAGAGTATAGGCCTAAAGTCAGTCTAAACTTAATTGCTAGATAAAGTGCACATTGAATCATGGCCTTTATATGTAGCTGTCGATAAATGGTAATCCCATGCTGCGATGCGGTGATTCATGTTTCGCTATTTGATCATGAAATTGATTATATTTGGGTTTAAGAGTGTAATTCTAAAAAATATTGTCAGTTGTATCCGGGAGTTTAGATACGTATTTATAGAACAGGTCCTGGTTGTATTTAAAAGCGACCAATTCACCAAACCAGTTTTCCTGTACTGTACTGTACGTATCCTAACCAGTAGGCCTACTCAGTAAAATAACTTGCTGAAGATTTTCAACTCAAGGAACCTCCAGGCAACTTCTCCACATGTGGAGGAAAATCGAAATTGCAATGATCATGTCAAATTTTTTAATCGAAGAGTACGGCGAGTGTGTATGGCTTGCCGCAACCAGGTCATGTATCGTACCTGGATCGCCAGATCACATATCAGTGCACTAGACCACGGCTGCAGCTGCTTTTTGAACCTGAATCCGGGTGAGAAGTGCTTACTCAATCCACGTTCAGTATGCAAAGCGCGCGGACCCAATACAAAAAATATGCTTTTAATTAAGTGATGTAAAATATATTCCTTGCTAAATACAGATAATATTTCTTCCTCAACCCCACCCCTTAAATTTTGGACAACTGAATTTATAACTCTATCAACACTATTTCATACTCATATTGCAGATCTCATGTCTCAGTAAATAAACCTATCTTCTAATTTAATTTCTAATACTTACTTATGCAATGGGATAATGCAAGAATTTTACCTTTCATGCTGCAAATCTCATCGGGACCATGCACACTTCTTCGCAGAGATCCCACAATTCATCATTTCCAAGATGGCCGCCATGGCGTGCGCCGCCATTGTTTACACAGAAAAGGTTTTTTAAACGACTCTATGCATAAAACAAAGACTGGCGTGCAGGTAAGCTGGCGTGTTTTGATTCACACTGCTATAATGTTTCTTTTCTTGCAGTTGAGATTTCAATGTGGCGTTGATTTATCTAATGGAGCAATCATTTCTGAAACTGCGGGGCTGCGTGTGGAAAGTTTGTTTATATCGAGTGTACTGTATTCGGACAAGACAGGTTTCGGATAAAAATATTTAGAATGATGATTGAATTACATTCATATGCTTAGAAAACGAATGACTGGTGTTCTATTTAAAATACTTGTGTGATAAGCTTGCGTTAATAGTCTTTTTTCTTCAAATTAGTATGTTCATTAGTAGATTTCTATAAATAGCTGAACTTTTAAATTTTCACTGTATATAATGTACAGACACCTCTTTCACCGCCATGCGCCAGTACGAGTTTACACCAGAATGGTGTCTGTACTTTAATGGAAGAAGAAGAAGAAGAAGAAGAATTATAGTTATTAACTTATATTGAAATATTGCAAATTATTTGCATTTGAAGTTATTTTTTTCTAACTGTCTGTCAATTTAGTATAGTATATGTACATCTACATTAATACGTTATGCTGTCATAAATTTGACAATTCTATAACGGTGCGCAAAGAAAAAGAAAAAGGGAAGTAAAGATAGGAAAGACAGAAGGATAGACACGGGCAAATATGATTGCAGGTAAAGTTTAAAAGATATGAAGTAATAGAAAGTGTTGCACAGTTACTTTCGGCCATCAGGGCAAGACCAATCCAGCTTCCGTGGCGGTATTCGTATTCTATTTGAGTATTTCAGATTGTCTTTGCTTTTTCTTACTCCCTCCTCTCAAAATCTATTGGGTTTTTATGAAAAGTAATTGGGTAATTACCCCAATACGCAGCTTATCTGTAGCTCTGTACTATTGTTAGTCGCAATATATCTTGTCAGTATTCACCTTCTATCTATTTTTAGCTTTTGACAGTTACCTGGAAGAGTTTAAAGCAGTAGATGTACCATGTACTACACCCATAGTGTTGTTGTTGATGTTGATGGATACTGCAAGAATATTATATCATGCTCTGCTTATATAGTAAGTCATACATGTACAGTGCAACACGGTTTTAAACGAAATCCTAGGGACCCTAAACATTATTTCGCTATATCCAATATCAGTAGCCTACAACAAAATCCAAGTCTTGGTCTTGTTATACATATTGTTAGGATTTTATTTGGACCAACTACATGTATGGCCAGAGTTATCGCCCTTTAATAGTCAAAAATAAGTTTTCCATGCTTGTTCCCTTAACAACTTGTCTGATTTTAATTAAATTTCTCTTATGTAAAAAGTAGTGCAAATTGTCAGGAATTTAAGGCGGATGTTATTGGTTGGTACCAAGTAATGTTGTGCATATTGGTAGGATTTTATTTCGGCAAAAATTCTCAGAGTTATGGCCCTTTTATAGTCAAAAATAAGTTTGTCCACGCTTGTTCTCCTTATAACCACTGAACAGATGTTTATGAAACTTTGTTCACATGATGATAGTTGAATGTACCATGCATAATTGTTCACATCGTCAGGAATTTTAGGTCAGAAGAATATTGCCAGGGTAATGACCCTTTGTGGGAGACATATTGTGTTTGTGTGTCAAAATACCTTCCAGTTTTGTAGTACTGCTTTTCCCTGTTGATCTAAGCCGTGTTCAGTACTGCATTGGTCACTTGGGGTAAAACGCTAGGTCACAGTAAAATCTTAGTCTTTCAGTCCCTTTTGTATAGCTAAAACGAGGTCCTTAATCAGCAATCATTACAACTTAAACTAGGTCATTGAGCTTTCTTAAACTGACTCAATCAAGGTCATTCAGCCTCAAAGTCCAAATTATTTATTGCTGTCTAAGTCCTCTAATTTACTCATATGAGCTATCTTAGTCCTCTAATTTACTCATATGAGCTATCTTAGTCCTCTAATTTACTCATATGAGCTATCTTAGTCCTCTTATTTACTCATATGAGCTATCTTAGTCCTCTAATTTACTCACATGAGCTATCTAAGTCCTCTAATTTACTCACATGAGCTATCTAAGTCCTCTAATTTACTCACATGAGCTATCTAAGTCCTCTAATTCACTCACATGAGCTATCTTAGTCCCCTTATTCACTCACATGAGCTATCTTAGTCCCCTAATTCACTCATATGAGCTCTCTAAGTCCTCTAATTTACTCATATGAGCTCTCTAAGTCCTCTAATTTACTCATAATTATGAGCTATCTTAGTCCTCTAATTTACTCATATGAGCTATCTTAGTCCTCTAATTTACTCATATGAGCTCTCTAAGTCCTCTAATTTACTCATATGAGCTCTCTAAGTCCTCTAATTTACTCATATGAGCTATCTTAGTCCTCTAATTTACTCATATGAGCTATTTAAGTCATCTAATTTACTCAAATGACAGCCATGTAACATTTTAACAGAATTATGGCCCCTGATTAACTCAGCTTTTTTATGGAAAATGCTTCCTTGGGGGCATAAGCGTTTATTGAACACAGTCTTGTTTCTTTCTAATTGCAGCGTCAAATCCAGATAGACGTTCTTCACAAGATGAATTGTTTGCTTGTATGCTGTGAACAGGATCAGGAGAATATGAAATCAGTGTCACATTTCCAGGGAATATAAATTGAAAATTCTGATTCTAAATCTGCTGCAATGGAAAGACTAAAGGGAAGTGTTTATGCAGGTGATGACTTTGAAGTTTGTTTGGCAGAGGATTATGACGACTTTGTGGTGAATGTGAGTAATAACTCTGACAATGAAACAGATTCAGGTAGCAAAACAGAGAACAAGGAAAGAAATATTGAAAAAAATGTTGAGGAATCTGTAGACAAGAGTGATAAAGTGGTTGATTACTCCATAGCTGACATAAATATCACAATTACGCCTGTTTTGTCTTCAGTCCCTAAAGCTTCTGAAACAATGATTACCAGTGCAAATGTGAGTTCATTAAATGGAACTGCTACACCTGTTTTGTCTACAACCGCTATAGCTTCTAAACCGATTCCAATTATATCTTGTAGTAATGAAACGCGAGTTTCTTTTCCAATGTCGCTAGGAGATTTTACTTCTCAACTGACACAAACTTCTGTACCTCATCCACTAAAACTGAAATCAGGACCGGCTACATTAAAACAGAAGCAGGAAGCAGTTCCAATAAAACGGAAGCAGGACCCAGTTCCATTAAAAAGGAATCAAGTACCTGTTCCAATAAAACCAAAACCAGGACTGGTTCCAATAAAACCGAAACCTGTTTTTGTCCTACTTAAACAGAATTCAGTTCAGGTTCCAGTAGCAGTTGAAACCTTGAAATATTCTTCTTCTAACAACCCATCGCATTTTCCTTTTCCAATAGCTTTGACAAATGATGCTAAATGTACCGGTACATCACATCCCGTATCCCAGATATCACCTACGACATCCAAGGCAAAAGATGTTAACACAAAACCAATCGACAAGGAAACAAGATTGAATGTTCACCCTTGGGAACAAAAACATTCAAATACAACTGAATATCGTATGATTCCGTCTACTGATAGTAATGTAGTGTTACGCCAGCCTCGTACATTTGAAACTGGCACTCCTTCTGGCGCTAAAATAGCAAAACTTGAAGTTAAAAATGATGAATCTGTTTATTCTGAAGCTGAAATTGTCAAAATTGAACCAATGGATAAGAATGATCAGACTGAATACCCCAATGTCTTACCCAGCTGTTTTTCCAAGGATGAAATTGTAAAAACTGATCCATTTGAACGTGATGAATTAGTTTCTTTTGGCGCTGAAGTTGTCAAAACTGAACCGATGGATGTTAACACTGGGAAACAAAAACATTCAAATACAACAGAATACCATATGATTCCTTCTTCTGATAGTGATGTATTGTATTCTGGCGCTAAAATAGCAAAACTGGAAGTTAAAATAGAAGAATCTGTTTATTCTGAAGCTGAAATTGTCAAAATTGAAGCAACGGATAAAAATGATCAGACTGAATTCCCCAATGTCTTATATGTTCCAAGCTATTCTTCTAACAATGAAATTGTAAAAAATGATCCATTTGAACGTGATGAATTAGTTTCTTCTGGCGCTGAAGTTGTCAAAACTGAACCGATGGATGTTTACACTGGAAAACAAAAACATTCAAATACAACAGAATACCATATGATTCCTTCTTCTGATAGTGATGTATTGTATTCTGGCGCTAAAATAGCAAAACTGGAAGTTAAAATAGAAGAATCTGTTTATTCTGAAGCTGAAATTGTCAAAATTGAAGCAACGGATAAAAATGATCAGACTGAATTCCCCAATGTCTTATATGTTCCAAGCTATTCTTCTAACAATGAAATTGTAAAAAATGATCCATTTGAACGTGATGGATTAGTTTCTTCTGGCGCTGAAGTTGTCAAAACTGAACTGATGGACGCTACTGATAAGACTTTTGTTATGCTAAGCTTTCCTCCAGGTGCTGAGATATGAAATCTGAACAAATACCGATAGATAACGGAAATATATTTAATGATAACACAAGAGTACAGCAAAATCCAACTATGATGACAAATACTTCACTTGTTGGTACATGTAGTAATGGATCACCTCCGTTTCTCACAACCGCCTGTACACCGGGTGTTCTAACAGTAAACTATGAGACATGTGGACAATGTAAAGAGATCTTCCTTGATAAGAAATCTCTGATAAAACATTTCCAAGGAAACGCATCCACACAATTTCTTTGCCCTCTGTGTCCAATGTATCTTAACAGCGGATGTGCAATGGAGGCACACATGTCATTTCATAAGCTATGTTCTAATACTAATAAACAGTGGGAATTGATTGAAACATTACAGTGTCCAGAGTGTGGCATGAACTTAGGTGAGCGTATCCAAAATATATCGCAAGTACACAAATGCATAGAAAATGCTGTTCTACATTTGGAAGAGGTGTGTTTTCATTCATCACGAATTACAGGAATTAAATGTGGCAGCTGTGGAGTTTTGTGTGGTGGTATTTCTGGCCTTCCGGATCATTTGCAAGCGCGTAGGGAACATTTTTTCAAGTGCACACTCTGTCCGATGGTGCTGACTCCCAGGAGTGTTAAATGTCATTATGCTCTGAAACATAAAGTTAAGAACATTTCATCTTTACGCACAAAAGCCGAAGTTCTATACAGATGTCATGTATGTGCTAGAATGATAGCTGACCAAACAGTCTGGGTTGAGCATGTGTCCATGCACGTTGAGGAGCATAAGAAGAATATGTTAACAAACTTCGTGGCATTTCGTTGCTTGCATTGTAAGGAAATATTTGAAAAGAAGGAAGGTTTTCGTGACCATACTGCGCAACATCATGTCAATTTGAAAGATCAATTTCTATGCAGTTGTAAAGTAAAGTTTGCAAGCCCACTGAATTATTTGCAGCATGTGCTTGATTTAAACTCAAAGTGGCACACTAACTTGAGTCCTTCTAATGGTACAGACTACTGCACACGAAGCAATGTAGTTTGCGATGGTGGTCAAGAGTTAGTAAGCAACACTTGCTCCTTCCTAGCTGATGTTGACTCCTCCCTAACTGCAGTTAACTCCTCCCTAGCTGATGTTGGCTCCTCCCTAGCTGGTGTTGACTCCTCCCTAGCTGATGTTGGCTCTTCCCTAGCTGATGTTGGCTCCTCCCTAGCTGGTGTTGACTCCTCCCTAGCTGATGTTGGCTCCTCCCTAGCTGATGTTGACTCCTCCTTAACTGCTGTTGACTCCTCTCTAACAGATGTTGACTCCTCCCTGTGTGTTGGTGAAAAAAGTAACCCTGAAGATACGACATTGTCAGTTCAGAACACGAAACTAATCAGTGCTCTAAATAATCCCAAGTCAAATAAAGAGAAATCTTGTAAATATAATGAATCTCTTATAAAAAGAAACAGTGCTGTGGTAGGGCAGTTTTATATTACAAAAAAGCGGATACAGACAAAGGAAAATTAACATCTACAGCATACAAAACAGACAATGGTTTCCTGTCTTGTTCATTATGTGGTGTTGTATATAATGCTGTAGATTGTCTAGAACAGCATCTGGCGGTGCACAATTACAGAACTATTGTGATGATGGTTTACTATTGTGAGCTATGTAAAGGTGACAATAATAACCAACCATTTGGAAACATTAAAACTTTAAAAGATCATACGGAAACTGAACATTCTACAGCAGAGATTCTGGAGTCAAAAAGCAGCACTAAAATAGGTAGTAGTGAAGTAGTAGCGAAAGTGTTTACGTATGAAACCCCAATTTCCGAGCGATCATCATGCACTTTATCGGAATTATCAATAAACAAAACACACCATTAAGATAAATATGTTGGGTGTGTAAACTCACAGGTTACTGTATCATTGATTATGAGGGAAAAAAATATTTGTTTTTTTTTGTAAAATTTATATATTGTTAAAATGTATACATTTGTATAAATTTTACCCAAAAAAATAGATAATTTTTATGCCCCCGTATCGATAGATCAGGGGGCATATAGTGATTCACCTGTCCGTTCGTCCGTCCGTCCTGGTTAACCCAAATTGACCGTTTCTTCTAGCATAAATATGGCTGGCTACAAAGCTTTCATACTTGCATGGATGTTGTATATGAACACTCTCCACACGCCTGTATCACCTGACCCCATTTTGACCTTCACCTTGACCTAATTTTGGACTTAGACTTATTTATGGACAAGGCTTCCACAGGGGGCATAAGCGTTTATTGAACGCAGTCTTGTTTTCTCCCTTAATCAATGATACAGTTACCTGTGTGTAAAATGTTTAAAAGGTGGTGGGTATGCGCTCATTTCCAGACAGGAAATTAGCCAGCATATATTGGATCATAAACTTGAAACGGTCGGTGTTTCATCGAATACAACTGTACTAATAATTCCAAAGAGTTTATGCAAGAAGCACTACATTGGAAACATTCGTTAAATCCATCTTCAAATCTGCTAAAAAAGAAATTGTGTGATAAATGTGGGGACATGTATGTGTCTAAGACGACATATGAATGTGGAAAACATACATTGAATCATGAAGCTGAAACTAATCAATCAAGTAAAAGCACCCATTTATGTCATCCTCAAAAATTAGGCAAAGTGCCAACCACAGAAGACCCAGGTTTGCGTATGTCTTCAAGTAATTCACCAGAAACAGCAATTAAGCAGCTGTGGGGGTGAAGACTTCTTCAATTGTCTTAAATGTCTGTGCGAAAAGTTTGATATATGATTTTTAATATAATAATAATATACATGTATATGTAAGCTTGCATAATTATGCAATCAATTTGACAAAATGTTGTTATCAAAAATAAAAGTTAATGAAGCATATGCTTGTACTTTAGCTCATCTGCATGATCATGTTACAATGGTTACCAATTTACGTTTGTCTGTCGTCCAAGAAAAACCTTGTGAACATTCTATTATTCTATAGGTCCTCATATTGGCCTAATTTTTATAAAACTTGGGCCACAATGGCCATCTGCACGAAATCCAGTCAACTCCACAATAATAATACTGCCAACTTCACAATCATGCCACTGCACATGTCAACTTCACAATCATGCCACTGTCAACTCCACAATAATGATACTGCCAACTTCACAATCATGCCACTGTCAACTCCACAATAATGATACTGCCAACTTTACAATCATGCCACTGTCAACTTCACAACCATGCCACTGCCAACTTCACAATCATACCACTGTCAACTTCACAATCATGCCACTGTCAACTTCACAATCATGCCACTGTCAACCCCATGACACTGCCAACTCCGCAACCATGACACTGCCAACTTCACAACCATGAGACTGTCAACTTCACAATAATGACACTGTTAACTTCACAACCATGACACTGTCAACTTCACAACCATGACACTGTCAACTCCACAACCATGATACTGTCAACACAACAACCATGACTCTGTCAACATCATAATCACGATACTGTCAACTCCACAACCATGACACTATCAACTCCACAACCATGACACCGTCATGTCAACACCACAACCATGACACTATCAACACCACAACCATGATGTTGTCAACTTCACAACCATGACACTGTCAACTCATGACACTGTCAACTCCCCAACCATGAGACTGTCAACTTCACAACCATGACACTGTCAACTCAGCAACCATAACACTGTCAACTTCACAACCATGATATTGCCAACTCCGCAACCATGGCACTGTCAACTCCACAACTATGAGACTATCAACACAACAATCATTACAGTGCCAACTACACAATAATGACGCTGCCAACTCCACAATCATGCCACTGTCAACTTCACAACCATGACACTGACAACTCAGCAACCATAACACTGTCAACTCCACAACCATGATGCTGTCAACTTCACAACCATGACACTGTCAACTCATGACACTGTCAACTCCCCAACCATGAGACTGTCAACTTCACAACCATGACACTGTCAACTCAGCAACCATAACACTGTCAACTTCACAACCATGATACTGTCAACACCACAACCATGACTCTGTCAACATCATAATCATGATACTGTCAACTCAAAATCCATGACACTGTCATCACCACAACCATGACACTATCAATACCACAACCATGACACTATCAATACCACAACCATGACTCTGTCAACTCCACAACCATGACACTGTCAAATCATGACACTGTCAACTCCACAACCATGACACTGTCAAATCATGGCACTGTCAACTCCACAATCATGACACTGTCAAATCCACAATCATAACACTATCAATACCACAACCATGACACTGTCAACTCCACAACCATGACACTGTCAACTCCACAACCATGACACTGTCAACTCCACAATCATGCCACTGTCAACTCCACAACCATGACACTGTCAACTCTGCAACCATGACACTGTCAACTCCACAACTATGAGACTATCAACACAATCATTACACTGCCAACTACACAATAATGACGCTGCCAACTCCACAATCATGCCACTGTCAACTTCACAACCATGACACTGACAACTCAGCAACCATGACACTGTCAACTCCACAACCATGACACTGTCAACTTCACAACCATGACACTGTCAACTCCACAACCATAATACTGTCAACTCCACAACCATGACACTATCAACTCCACAACCATGACACCATCATGTCAACACCACAACCATGACACTGTCAACTCCACAACAATGACACTGTCAACTCCACAACCATGAGACTGTCAACTTCACAACTCTGCAACCATGAGACTGTCAACTTCACAACCATGACACTGTCAACTCCACAACCATGATACTGTCAACACCACAACCATGACTCTGTCAACATCATAATCATGATACTGTCAACTCAAAATCCATGACACTGTCATCACCACAACCATGACACTATCAATACCACAACCATGACTCTGTCAACTCCACAACCATGACACTGTCAAATCATGACACTGTCAACTCCACAACCATGACACTGTCAAATCATGGCACTGTCAGCTCCACAATCATGACACTGTCAAGTCCACAATCATAACACTATCAATACCACAACCATGACACTGTCAACTCCACAACCATGACACTGTCAACACCACAACCATGATACTTTCATCTCCACAATCATGACACTGTCAACTTCACAATCATGACACTTTCATCTTCACAATCATGACACTGTCAACCCCACAATCATGACACTGTCAACCCCACAATCATGACACTGTCAATCCCACAATAATGACACTTTCATCGCCAAAATCATGACACTGTCAACTCCACAATAATGACACTTTCATCTCCACAGTCATGACATTGTCAACCCCACAATCATGACACTGTCAATCCAACAATAATGACACTTTCATCTCCACAATCATGACACTTCAACTCCATAACCATGACACTGTCAACTCCACAACCATGACACTGTCAACCCCACAATCATGACACTTTCATCTTCACAATCATGACACTGTCAACCCCACAATCATGACACTGTCAATCCCACAATCATGACACTGTCAACCCCACAATCATGACACTGTCAACCCCACAATCATGACACTGTCAATCCCACAATAATAACACTTTCATCTCCACAATCATGACACTGTCAACTCCACAATAATGACACTTTCATCTCCACAATCATGACATTGTCAACCCCACAATCATGACACTGTCAACCCCACAATAATGACACTTTTATCTCCACAATCATGACACTGTCAACTCCACAACCATGACACTGTCAACCCCACAATCATGACACTTTCATCTCCACAATCATGACACTGTCAACTCCACAACATGGCACTGTCAACTCCACAGCCATGACATTGTCAACGCCACAACCATGACACTGTCAACTCCACAACAATGATACTGTCAATGCATCAACTATGACACTGATAACATGTACAACACAACCATTGTATTGCCGACCACTGGTGCTTGGCATGTAGATATGCCCCCATGGTCCCATCTACAACCCAACAACAAATACATTATTATTTTTTATTTGTTGTTGGTTTGTTGAGGAGACCCTGTGGGTCATATCCACATGCCAAGCACCAGTGCTGTCGATACGGGTCTCTTTAACGCTCGTCAGGAGTTCAAACCTCTATTGCTTTTCGAGAAATGCACATCCTTTTCGCTTAATAGAGCAACTGACATCAATGTTATGCAGACGCTTTGTTTACAAAATGGCATTTCCACGATGTATTTTAGTTTTTAGTGGCAAAAGAAAGTCTGGGAAAGACTATTTAGCAGAACTTCTACAGAAACGGTCGGTATTAATATATTGCAACTTCTTTCCAATCGGTCCGTATCGAGAATAAATGCCAATTTGTTAAAATAGTGACCGAGAGTGATTCACGATTAACAAAGAAAGACAAATCTTGACAAATTAACATATTAGTACAGTCAGAGTTGTGTTTCTTCGCAAATGATAATTGGATAAGCCTAGCTGGTATCTTCATCATAATGTGTTTCTGAGAACAAAGACCATCAATTTATCTCCTGTTAGGTCGTTTTCAATTATAATCAACCTGTTAAGAGAGCTCGCCTGTCACAGAAACTACCTTTTCAAGGCTTTTGAAAACCATATGTTGCTGTTCAACATGCATGGGTGATCTTAATAAACCGGTTTGATAAACTGTCAGCTGATTGTTATTTATTGTGTACTTCAGGTTTAGTGAGGACGTATGTCAGATACTTCGACTCTCCGGGCCACTCAAGAAGCAGTATGCAGAAGTAGGTTATTTTGCTTTGAATTTTCTTTAATTTAAACCACAGGGTATTGACGCATATTATTTTATGCGTGTGCGACCGCCTTATATATCTCATATACGAATAAAGGGAAATAACGATACATTGTAGTGGTCTTTGATTGCAACGTAATAAACACACATAAACAAAGATATGGCAAAAATCCTCTTGCTATTCGATAGAAATATGATTTATCTGCAAGCAACACCAAACTAAATGATCGTCAGGTCTAAATTATGCGAGAAATTAACAAAACTGTCACAGAATCACGCCATTTTTCGCCGATGTCAGTTGGTCCGGCCACTGTCATATAAAGCATGACACTCCCTCGTCGGTTTTTCCTCTAATTTCAACTTGTGTTTACTAATTTCTTTTGTGAAATGTTAGTCCAATGGTATATCTATGGTTAACATAGAAAAACTTTTTTATTATTTCGCATTTTTGTCGCAGAATTTAAGAAAGTTGTGTAAAAATTAACACAATACAGCTCTTTACCAAAAAGCTTATTTCCAATATACGACTTACTAATTTATGCAAGTTAAAGTTGTTGTCACAATTGCAAAACACAAAATACTAATACTACAAAGATGTTGGTTAATAACACGAAATATACCATTGTACATACGTTTCACGAAATAATTACAAGTTATTAGTGGAGAAACGCCGAGGATGGGTCGTTCTTCATGTGGCCGGACCAACTGACATCGGCAAAAATTGACGTGATTTTGTGACATTTTTGTGGATTTCCGACTTATTTTAGACCTGAGGATCATGTTGCATGCAGATTAATCATATTTCTATCGAATAACAAGCAAGATTTCTCCATACCTTTGTAAATGTGTGTGTTCCACGTTGTAATCAAAGACCACTATCAAGGTAGCGTTATTTCCCTTTATTCGTATATGAGATATACGGTAAGGCGGTCGCACACGCATAAAATAATATGCGTCAATACCCTGTGATTGAAACTATCAATTTTGTTAACCAATTGTAAATTTTAATCTTCTTTTTGTGTTGTTAAACCTATTTAAAATCTGCGTTTTAACTTTAGTGACCATTTATTGCTATTTCCTACCAATACTCTACAGTAAATCCAAACCTTATTTATCAACAATTTTACTGAAATTAGTGAAAATTTAAATGTCCATCAAAAGTAATAATTTAATGGGTACATTTAGGGGTTCATTGATTAAATTGGAAAACATTCATTGATACCCACAAATAATGATGAGTTAAAGGATACTTGACAATACTATAAAATTATTTATAACATATTTCAGGAGAATGGTTTGGATTATTCGGAACTTTTAAATGCCTCCACATACAAAGAACTTTATCGTGCAAAGATGATCAAATGGGGCGAGGATAAAAGACGTGCTGATCCTTATTTCTTCTGTGAGAAGTGTGTCGCGTCGGCCGACAATAATATACCAGTGTGGATAATATCCGACGCTAGACGCAAATCTGACATTCAATTCTTCAAGGATAAATATGCTAATGTTGTTAAGTTTGTAAGAATTACGGCATCAGAGGCTGTCAGAATACAGAGAGGATTTGTTTTTACACCAGGTATATACACAGTACAACCTCTGTAGACCAATTTTGAAGGTGTTGTTATGGAAAGAAGTTGTTGCTCTACAGAGGTTAAATTATTTTATATACAAAGTATCAGCTTACGGAAATTTTAAAGGTGTTGTTTTAGAAAGAAGTTGTTGATCTACAGAGGGCTGCTCTGGAGAGGTTGTATTGTCTAATGTTTTGTTGTTATAAATCAGAAAGGTGCAGTCAAACATGTATTAAAACCACCTGCAAACAGAAGACCACTGTTACATTGATCACAGAATCATGTTAAATAAACATAATAGTGCAAAAACAAGCATAGGTCACCTGGCTTATTCAGGAGTTGTCTACCCTTAAAACCATAGGGTGTATGTAACAAAAGATAATTACTAATTATCGTTCATTACTCCTATGCTTAAAACTGAGTTTTTTTTCAAGGGCAGATAACTTGTCATAGAACAGGGGTAGACATGGTAGAGGTGACAAAGTTCATCAGCATAAAGTTTAAGTAATCTGCATGAAGTTTAAGTCATCTGCATGAAGTTTAAGTCATCTGTATGAAGTTTAAGTAATCTGCATGAAGTTTAAGTCATCAGCATGAAGTTTAAGTCATCAGCATAAAGTTTAAGTCATCAACATAAAGTTTAAGTCATCATAAAGTTTAAGTCATCAGCATACAGTTTAAGTCATCATAAAGTTTAAGTCATCAGCATAAAGTTTAAGTCATCAGCATAAAGTTTAAGTCATCAGCATAAAGTTTAAGTCATCAGCATAAAGTTTAAGTCATCAGCATAAAGTTTAAGTCATCAGTCATCAGCATAAAGTTTAAGTCATCAGCATAAAGTTTAAGTCATCAGCATAAAGTTTAAGTCATCAACATAAAGTTTAAGTCATCAGCATAAAGTTTAAGTCATCTGCATAAAGTTTCAGTAATCTGCATGAAGTTTAAGTCATCAACATAAAGTTTAAGTCATCAGCATAAAGTTTAAGTCATCAGCATAAAGTTTAAGTCATCAGCATAAAGTTTAAGTCATCAACATAAAGTTTAAGTCATCAGCATAAAGTTTAAGTCATCAGCATTAAGTTTAAGTAATCTGCATGAAGTTTAAGTAATCTGCATGAAGTTTAAGTAATCTGCATAAAGTTTAAGTCATCTGCATGAAGTTTAAGTAATCTGCATAAAGTTTAAGTAATCTGCATGAAGTTTAAGTAATCTGCATGAAGTTTAAGTAATCTGCATAAAGTTTAAGTCATCAGCATGAAGTTTAAGTCATCTGCATGAAGTTTAAGTCATCTGCATGAAGTTTAAGTCATCTGCATGAAGTTTAAGTCATCAGCATGAAGTTTAAGTCATCAGCATGAAGTTTAAGTCATCTGCATGAAGTTTAAGTCATCTGCATGAAGTTTAAGTCATCTGCATGAAGTTTAAGTCATCAGCATGAAGTTTAAGTCATCTGCATGAAGTTTCAGTCATCTGCATGAAGTTTAAGTCATCAGCATGAAGTTTAAGTCATCAGCATGAAGTTTAAGTCATCAGCATAAAGTTTAAGTCATCAGCATAAAGTTTAAGTCATCAGCATAAAGTTTAAGTCATCTGCATAAAGTTTAAGTCATCTGCATAAAGTTTAAGTCATCAGCATCAAGTTTAAGTCATCAGCATGAAGTTTAAGTCATCAGCATGAAGTTTAAGTCATCTGCATGAAGTTTAAGTCATCTGCATGAAGTTTCAGTCATCTGCTTGAAGTTTAAGTCATCTGCATGAAGTTTAAGTCATCAGCATAAAGTTTAAGTCATCAGCATAAAGTTTCAGTCATCAGCATAAAGTTTAAGTCATCAGCATGAAGTTTAAGTCATCAGCATGAAGTTTAAGTCATCTGCATGAAGTTTCAGTCATCTGCATGAAGTTTAAGTCATCTGCATGAAGTAAAATTGAAACTTTTCAGCATTATTATATAAATTGTTTGTCATTTCAGGTGTGGATGATGCAGAGTCTGAATGTGGACTAGATTCTGACATAGAATGGAACTTTATAGTGAACAATGATACAGATAGAACTATGTTTGATACCGAGTGTGAACAAATTGTCGATTGTGTTAATGACAAATTAGCTAGATGATGCAAACTTGTTGTGTCTGGTATAAAATATTGATAGCGAAAAATATTGCACTTACAGCAAAATTCCACATTCATGATTTAAAATATCATAAAGGTGATGCGCTACTTGGCTGTTGTAAAATACTGTCTAGTATCCAGCGTCAGGGTTCCCACAAATTTTCTAAGTCGAAATTCCCTGACTTTTCCATGATTTTTCCCTGACCACGGAGCAGTTTTTCCTGACTTTTTAGAGCGATCGGGCGACACAGCATCTTTTGGTTCGAGCATAATATGACAATAAAATAGAGAAAATATTTGCTTGAGATGGAACAAAGAAGTTTAAGGTAGCAGATTTGAAGTCTGTTGATTGACATAAAGTTATTATAACATAGAATTATTCCTAGCGAGCTAGGATTTTTTCAGTCTTAGGTATTGCTTCATAGCAATTGACACTTATGGGCATGTGCAATGAAAAATTCCCTGACTTTTCCCTGACTTTTGCTCAATTTCTAGATTTCCCTGACTAATTCCAAAATTCCCTGACCTTGAAATAATTATGTTTTTCCCTGACTTCCCTGACCGTGGGAACCCTGAGCGTGATAAAGCACTTACAATCAAACCTGTCTGTAAAGTTCATCCATGTTACAGTAAAATGTGGTCTTTGTTGTTAGGTGGTTCATCTGAACAATTTAAATATCACCATCACTGGTCTGATGGTGGAATTGGTAGACAGGTTTTGTAATTGTAGTCTTTGTTAAGTTATGCATCTCTGTACACCTTTGTGTGAGGTTACAGGTAGCACATGTATGCTTGTAATACTTCCGTGTTTTCAACTCTTCATATACAGAAAGCCGAAGCTAAATATTGACAAGAACTGTTAATTATGCACATCAAGTTCAGGGTACTGTTTTATCAAAGCACTTGCAGAAATTATAAGCTTGGGATCAAATTATTTTTTTTAAATTTGTTTGTTTACAATTATGGTGTGGTAAATGGAGCTGCAATACTAATAATGATAATAATGAACTCCTGCAAACCAGTCTGTCACCAATTTGCAGTTGTTGAAGGATTTTAATGAATTTTAATTTTAGCGTAACTTTTAAGATTTTCGGAAGTGCTTTGATAAAACAGTACCCAGGAGTGCACGAGAGAATCAGGTTAATATCTCTGGACAATTGACCTTACGACAGTAGAGAATCTGATAAACACGCCTAATTGTCTGTCAGACGGACATTTGAAGTTAATTTATGCAAACATGTGCAATATTTTCTATGTTTTTTTAACCAAACTTAGATTGTTTTATTGGTCCACAGAATTCTCAATTTACATCGATCAGAAAATAAATTACTTGTAATATGTTGGAATCACTATATACATACATTTTTATTTGTTACTGTGCACTTTGTATTCAACCATATAATTGTATAGAATTATGAGAAAATAGTTCTGCGCTTTTCATCCTTTTTAAAGAAACATGTACAAACTGTTCTGTGAAGTTGTAGTTGTTCTTTGATGTGCACTTGCCATGTTATACACCCTTTACTCCATATATTTGTCAATTCCTACCCTTGACCCAGGTCATCAGCTTTGTTTTCCAATAATGAGTAATTAGGGGAGATGATTCAGCATTCTGTTATGGTGCGTCCAGGATAATGTGATATTTATAAACATGAATCTGTTTGGTCAGCTGTTGCAAAATTGGTTTTACAAATGACTAAAGTAAACAGATATGATCAGTTTTGTACTAAAAATATCACTGATAAATCATGCACATCCGATTAGTGCACCTTTGTGGAATATACCAAAATTTCCCGCCTTTCTCATCATCGTGGGCGCGTTATAAATGTCTGCATAAACAAACACTCATACTTGACTTTTAAAATATTTATTTGGTGAGAAGATCCATTCATTCAAAGCATAATTACGATGTTAAAAACAAGGACATAATACACTTTATATACAGTATGAATATAAATGAAACATTTATATACAAATAATAACATACATTTTTCATCAGTAAATGTTTCTATCATTTTGATAATAAATCCAAGAAACAGCACAGCACACAAACATTATATATCTTCATGACAACCCACACAATCTCTCCATGGACAAACTATGGAAATATCCATGGTTACATGAAGATTATCCATGACAACATGAAGAATATCCATGGCAACATGAAGATTATCCATGGACATGAACAGTATCCATGGCAAAATGAAGATTATCCATGGCAACATGAACAATATCCATGGCAACATGAAGATTTTCCATGACAGCATAAAGAACATCCATGGCAACATGAATGATATCCATGACAACATGAAAAATATCCATGGCAACATGAATAAAATCCATTGCAACATGAAGATTTTCCATGACAACATGAACAATACCCATGGCAACATGAAGATTATCCATGACAGCATGAAGAACATCCATGGCAACATGAAGATTATCCATGACATAACACTACTATATAGAGATCAATCACAATGCTTACATAATCTTACTTGTACTATCATATACACCTATAACACATCTACACCTTGTTGATCCTACCACATATTTCATGTTACAAAATCACGCATGTATTAAATACAGTGATAATATAATAATAAATGATAAGCAAAAAATAATAACAAAAATAAGTGACAAATTTTAAATTGTGTGACTATTTTAACACATGTGTCATCAAAACATGTACATGTGTATTTTCAAATAAAAAAGATTTGTTACATCATCATCATATATTCTGCACTATAGACAAGACTGACATACAACCAACCAATAGATTATATGCCCTGTAAGAAACACATCCAGCATTCCATATCACCAATATAGTACAATATAACAGAATAATTCACACAGTTGACTTGAAATTACAACAAGGGATGTTCGTTAAAACACACAATGTCCCGCTCGTGATAGCTCATTTAGACATTTTGTGTGACCTTGACTCACTTGCTCTACCTTAAAAGCGTAAAGGTTCATCAGCATGTCAAGTCCTGAGAACCCTGAACTCAACAGTTACTATGCCCTAGTTAACAGTCAGATAAGGTTTGGTATACTAACCGACCAACCAACATACGCAAACCACATAAATTAACAGTATAAACCAACTTTTTTAGGGATGCATATAATGATTATTCCTATCTGCATCGACGCCTCATTTCATGCTTGCATACTGTATTTACTCAAAAGCACGAACAAATGTTTTTCTACATTGTGTATTTATCAATCATGGCAATATTAGGAAGTTAATGAAACTAGTAACATATAGTATTAGATGGGACATTGAAACAGAGTTATTGCCAACTGTCAGAACAAAAGCAAAATGGTCGACCAATGAATTACGTTATAATACACACATGTGTTAATTTATTCAGTGTGTCTTCAATAATATATTAAACAGAATCATAAATTTAATTCATTTCGAGCGAGACTTTTGACAAAATAAAAATATCCAAAATAAGAACATGTATTATAAACGATTAACATACAGTTAATATGAGTAGATAATTGTGATGTCATAGTAACTACATCTGCATCACCTTGGTAACACTAAATACAGAACTTGACTATAAACCCACATTCAAGGGTCCGTTGCCTAAGCAAAGCGCTACCGAGCACCTTTATTCAATTACCTCCCATTCAATTAAATATAGCAGGCAAGGATTACCTCCTGTGGAAAGCGCTACATAGCGCTCATCCATGTTAACCGTCTCCAGGTGAAGGGCCATTTTTCTTAATTTTGCACAGATTATTTTAAAATTTAAGAGTCAAACCTACTGTACACTATTTTTTCTATAAAGGGTTATAAATTTAATATTTTGGAGACGACAAACATATTCCCTGTTTTCCAAAATTGAATACCAGTACATACATCATACCAAACATACAGATCAGCTGTCATTGAGGTTTACACGATTATAAAAATCTCTGCACAAGTTTCACAGAGACATAGCCTACATGTCCAATTTTCTAGAAATAACACTGCATACTAAATATCTCTATAGATTTTACACAAATAATTGTTTCTTTTATTCAAATGGCTCAAGATTCTATGCTGTTAAATTGAAAAGTTGGCATCATCGAATAAAGACCAACCCTCTGAGGTCTGAATCAAACGATGGACATTAAAGACAGAATTATACTTAATTCTAGCATTTGAATTCAACAATTTATTTTGATGCACCATTCTTCAACAGTAAGTCGTTCATGTGAACACCCTAAAGTCATAATAAGCAAACAGTAGGTGATCATGATTCATGTACATATAGCATAATGTCATGTAACAGATAGAAAGCAGGATGATGTGACAATGAATTAACTCATGTGCTCATAGTGCAGTGTCTAGCCTCACTGTACCCCATACACATACAGTGCAGTCTAGCCTCACTGTACCCCATACACATACAGTGCAGTCTAGCCTCACTGTACCCCATACACATACAGTGCAGTCTAGCCTCACTGTACCCCATACACATACAGTGCAGTCTAGCCTCACTGTACCCCATACACATACAGTGCAGTCTAGCCTCACTGTACCCCATACACATACAGTGCAGTCTAGCCTCACTGTACCCCATACACATACAGTGCAGTCTAGCCTCACTGTACCCCATACACATACAGTGCAGTCTAGCCTCACTGTACCCCATACACATACAGTGCAGTCTAGCCTCACTGTACCCCATACACATACAGTGCAGTCTAGCCTCACTGTACCCCATACACATACAGTGCAGTCTAGCCTCACTGTACCCCATACACATACAGTGCAGTCTAGCCTCACTGTACCCCATACACATACAGTGCAGTCTAGCCTCACTGTACCCCATACACATACAGTGCAGTGTCTAGCCTCACTGTACCCCATACACATACAGTGCAGTCTAGCCTCACTGTACCCCATACACATACAGTGCAGTCTAGCCTCACTGTACCCCATACACCAACATCCAGTTCTAGCCGCACTTTAGCCACTTGTACAAACATGGCTACAACACACATCTCATCACTTAAGTCACTGTAAATTCATTGCTAGATTAAAATACAATTTGTTTCTAAAAGGGGGGTGGGGGCTAGAATTTTACTGTTGAAAACTTGTTCCTGGTAAGATTTGAACAGACATGCTTTCTTTTGACAGTTCTGACATGCCTCCAACTCTAGAGCTCACTGATTGGTCGATACAGACACCCCTTCAGCTCTAGAGCTTGCTAATTGGTTGATACAGATACGCCCCCGGGCCTAGAGCTCACTGATTAGTCAACACAGACACACCTCCAGCTCTAGAGCTCACTGATTGGCTGATATAGATGATAATCTAGCAATTGATTTATTCTGACCTCAACTGACACAAGCACTTTTTATAATCATCTTACAAACAATATGAAGACTATACGTCTCAGTACGGAGACGCACAAAAACCCTGACAGTGCCTTAGATAATCGATGAATAGTTTCAACATGTACACATGCTAAGAATGTATTTCATTGTCTTGACAAATACTCTGACTTAGAATGAAAACATTATGCAACAATATATTTCCTGCTGCTAATTGTTACATTAACAAGTGATCATTTCTAGCTATATGCAAGTTGGAGGAATAGACAACTGACAATGACTTTCAGTACAGGCTTTTAGGCAATAATTTCAGCAACAATTAGGGCTTCTTCAGCAAAAAATAAGGCCTAATTTTGCGAAATGACGATTTTTTAAGGAATTTTAGGGCCACTTGAAAGCCTGTGTTTTCAAAATGAGATACTTTACTCTTTATACCGGTATAATACACAACCTTGACAAAACCTGCTTGTCAAAATTTATCATATCACCGAATATAAAAACATTTTATTGAATTTGTTTAAAAATTTAAAGAAAAAAAGTTTTCACAGGCATAAAACCAGTCACACAGTTGAGACTTTTTGGTCAACAGTTTACAAAATATACATCGGCTGAAGAACATGGATCAAAAAGTCACATTTTTTTACATTTTCTCCTATGTAATCTATTTCCCTCACCAGCATACAGCTTGTCAGAAATAATAATATACATAGTATGAACAAATACATGATACATTTATAGAATTAGTTTAAGGCCACAGCTTTTTTTTATTTTTAGGTTTTTCAGGATTTTTTTTCTAAATATTTGCCGATATGAGAATTGAAAATATAGGGACAATTAGGGACCCTAGTTTGCTCACACAATGATGGGTGACCTAGGTGCCATTTGAGTCTCTCGTTTCTCCTCAGAACGTTGGCGACCGAGAAGGTATAGCATCTTCCACAGCCATCAAATTCGCCTTATTTTGGTCTCAGTTCTGTTTTCAAGAATGAACGCAACAATATCTCTGCATCTCTATGGGTCTAGAAGCGTCATAGGGTGCCATTTTTCAGCGTGTAAAGACTGTTCCTGGAAATTACTATAAATTCCATTCCCATCTCAAAACAGCAAATTTTCATAAATAATTCCGTTAAAACCTAAAATTAAAGAAAACCTTGGCCTAACAATGAGGTGGGCATAACATGGTGTGTTCATTAAACATATGATGTAATGATTTTATTACTTATATAAAAACAACACCGTGTTCTCAGTTTGGCCACAAGCTGAATACAGTATCATCTACAGACGTCCTCGGTGTATATACTAGTACAATATATACATATGGTACAACGTATTGTTTCATTTAATACTACATTGTAATATGAACCTGTAAGTTTATCAATACTTTCACGCTGTCGTCATCAAAACTTTGACAGCTTGATAAGTCTCTGTATATCGTTTATTGATTACTACAGTGATATCACATCGGACAACAACACCGAAATTGTTATCTATTTTTACTCATCAAATATTAGTTCAAAAAGCTAATTACTTCAGCATTTTTTAGCAAACAAGAGGGCAAGTTAACGTCCACTGATATATGTACCATTTAACTGAACATTTTGTTAGCTGGGTTGTCCAATTGCCAATATTTCTAGTATTGAATTTGACAGCTAATTTCAACTTCATGTAATTTTCAAGTAATATAGGCTAGCCACACTGGACCTCTATACTCTTTACTCCATCTAAGATTCGGAAAATGGATGTAAACCAAAATTGTTCCCATTGAAATTATCATCGTACATCTTACATACAAGATGGAAACATTTTATAGATGGACAATATAATTATATTCCAGCATAATGTTTCGTGAAGTAAAAATTAAGATCATTTTTTTCATATAAATTATCATACATATTGTCGGAAACCAAGATAGCACTTTTAAATATTCTTTTCCACCCATCAGTGTATTGTAATATGGCACCACAAGGATAACATACAAATGGTAAAACAGCACGCATAGCAACAAAAAAATAAATTCAAAAAAATTGTGCAGTGACTTCACACGTTTGAAGAACTCCATGAAAAAATTTGACAATAAAAGGAGAGAAAATATTTTCCCACTAAATGCAAAAATGAAATCAAAGAGATATGCCACTAAAGGTAGCTCAGTTAAAGGTCACTGTAACCTTGACCTTTAAGTTACCAACAATGGGGTTATTGACAGGTTCAAGTTGAACCTTTCAGCCAAGTTTGAAGACCATATGGTCACACATTCTAGTTAAGTCTAAGTCAGACAAGGCTTAAGTACATGTATATCAACTGTACCAACACCCGACCAAAATATGCAAACCACTATGCCCCCTGCTGTATAAAAGAGGGGCTTAACAAATGTTATAAGTCGATAAACTGATTTTCTAGTCATTCCTGATATTACATACAATAACAACCATTATTTCTCTTATTTCAAATAAATCAGCTAAGCAAGAGGGTAAATAAGATGCATAAACAAAAATCCTGGGTCATAATTTATACAAAGATGCAAAAATTCACAACTGTCATTGCGTTTAGTAATTCTCTTTTCAGGTTACATACAGCAAACAAATTTATACAAAATGTATCTTTAAATCATTATTTTTGACATTCCTTTTCACAATAAACAATTCAAGATCTATCATATTTTCGTGTAATTTTGTGAAGCACATGTTTCGAAATAATATTGTTCATTCATTTAAGAACTTTTTTCATTAGATTAATGTCGAAAAGGAAAAGAATGGAAACTAAAAATGACCCTAGTGCAAAAATATATCCCAACAGTGGTCCACAAACTTCCAATTTTTTTTTCAAAATCAAAATTTTTGAGGTTCAACACATCTTCCAGCCAGAAGCTGACATTGACAGATCAAACATACGAGTTAGAACAAACACTCGCAGAACGATTTGATATTCAATTTATTAACCGACTAGACATGTTTGACTGTTTGACTCAGGTTGTATGACAGACAGACGTTTTTAAGAAACAGCTGAGAAGGAATCAGAATTCAATGAGGCAAATATTTGGTTCTCAGTATATTTATATATCATAAGAAAGTTTGATTAGCGAATCCCAGATTGGCGAGACGTGTCCCTCCAAACACGGGAGCCGATGACTCGTCGTCGGGGGAGATTTGTAGAGGTGCTGTATCCATATCATGGCCAAACCCAAGCCGTCATTTTCTTCGTTTTTCTTTGTGACGTGTCCGTTTCACCTTTCTTCGGAAGCAACAGCAACTTATGAAGAAGGAACAGAAGCATATATTGATATATAATATAAGCTATTTGATTAGACGAGATCCTTGTATAGGTACTAAATACCATATTGTCAAGTAATCCAGACAAGCTATGTTAAATCACCAAAGTACTTGTACTAATAACTACCGTTAAATGGTCAAATTTCAAAACCATGGTTAAAATAAAATATAAATGTCTTTAAATTAAAAAGTCACATTCATGTTTGTCCTCACAAGCATGATATCGAGAGATTTCACCACACACATACGTTTAAAACACCCCGCAGGGTCACATTGAAATGATGTCATAAATTCACTATCATGTCACCCACGTTAGAATATTCCATATAAAGCAATCTAATGCCATGATTTTTGCTCGAAGAGAATTTTGCACAAAACTAAGCAGTAGACTGTGTGACGTGTGTGGTAGAAGATACAATGAAATGCCACGATTGATGCTCAGGTCCGCCTTACACGTTTTTTCCTGCGCCTTCGGAAGAAGCAGCACCTGGAATCACAAAACTCTTAAGTAAATCCAAGTACTAATTGCCCCAACCCTCGAGTCAATCCAAGTTATAATTGCCCTAATCCAGGTTCTATTTGCCCAAACCCTTTAAGTCAAATCAAGTTATAATTGCCCAAACCCTCTAAGCCAATCCATGTTCTAATTGCCCAAACCCTCTTGAGTCGAGCCAAGTTCTAATTGCCCAAATCCAAGTTCTAACTGCCCAAACCCTTTAAGCCAATCCAAGTTCTAATTGTATTGGTCATATATTGGTCATCCGAGGACAAATCATTAAATTCAAAATGGTAGCAGGGTTGCTTGTTTGAGTTTGGCCAGTTTGGCCAATTACCTCTGACTTTGAGGTAGTCATCCCTTTTAATTCATAAAAGAAAATGGTAGCAAGCTAATTTTGTCATCCCAGGGTAAAGTTTTTTACCAACAATTCAATAAATTATTATCATCACCGATAATGAATTCAAAATTCTCAACTTAAGAATAATACAACCAAATGAAATTCAACATTGAGTCTAGGTATTCGCAAAATAAAACTTAACAACGTCTGGTTCAAATGAACTTAACTCAAATTGTAGAAATGAATTAAAAATATATAATATTACTGGACCTTCAGGCAATGAAGAAAAACAAACGATAAATGATTCTGGCGAATAAAAATTGCTGGTTTCATGGCTTTCGGATACATGTATTAACATTAATTTATCAAGCAAGAAACGTATAAGGCCAGCCCCTGCATCAATGTCGCTTTTCATTTGCCTGCCTGTACTGTATTTAATACATGTAACAACACATGGAAACAACAAAGACAAGTAAACAATGTTCATAGATTTCAAAGTTTCAAATACGATATCTTGGTCTTCATATATATTCAGATACCTAAGCTCTGCTAGTCGAAAGAAATGAACCAAATCAGAAACGTGACTTATAACATTAAGGAAGAACGATCACTACACATTAGGCCCAAAATAAATATTGTTTGTTTCTGTAAGTATCGTCCCTACACTGGTACCCTATTTTTTAGCAAGAAATCTGAAAATTTGGCAGACGAAATTAGTGAAAATCTTTTATTTTTCCTACCTACCAACCCCACCCTAAATAACACATATTGCGAGAGGAGAACAAACAACATTTTATTTCAGGCCTAACAATGGCAGAAGAGTATGAGAGTTTAATAAATTTCTAGATTATATAAATGACATTTATACACATTTATGAAAATATAGATATCTCTGACCCGAACAGTACTGCAGAGGCCCAAACCAAGAATTGTATCATTTTGCAGATTTACTGCTCTGCTAACAAGAGTTATTCCTCCTGTGCAAGTGTCTTCTAGTTAAGATTTTGTATTTCAAGTTCATAAAATATGTTTTCAATAGTCACTTTATAACAAAATTCACCTACAGTTTTAAAATTTTAACTACAGTTATTTCTCCAGTTTAACCATTTCTGAATTTCATTGTTTTTTAATCAATGGTCAGTTCGAATAAAATGAATCACAAGTTTAAATATTATAGACTTGATTTAAACATATTTTTGACTTGTCTTATTTATATTGCTATTTATATTACGGGCTCGACGAAAACTGCCAGTCCTCTAGTCCTGACTGACAAATTTTGATTCAGACTGACAGAAAACCTGGATTTTTCCTATCATTCACTAATTTTATCAGTTCGGACTGACAAGTTAAAAAACTTATGCGGAGCCTGATGTTATAAATAACACAGATCTGATAAATTATTATATGATACATATATATTATACCATATACACATATAATTTTCTGTATACATGTAAACATATAAAACATATACATACTTTGTTTCATCCACTACTTCCACATCCGGTTGTGCTGTTATCGGTGTATTTGACGCTCCCGCTGTCGGATCATCCGGACCTAGTTCTCCATTATGCGAACTGACAACCTGAAGTATGGATATACAGATATTAAGAAAACAAGCTAAAACATAAAGGAGGGCACACACAATAATTAAGTTATAAGAAATATGCAATTACACTCGTTTTTTTTCGTTTCAAGGCGCACAGGTAGCCCGGGTCCTCACTTTCTTGTCTATTGCTGTAGGATAAAAGAGATAAACAAATTAATGAACAAGTACATTACATAGCACATACCCCAGGTAACTACTATTATGTCACTACAAAATCTGAAATGTGAAATAAAAGTTGTCAACTCATAACAGCAGTCACTACACCATTTCGGAAATGAGTCTATAAATATACGACTGGAGAAATGCGGAAAAGAGATGTTTCACAAAATAAGGGAAAATGAGTATTTTTTATTGATACAGGTTAAACTGGTAACATGTATATTTTGTGAAACCTTTCATACTTATTGATCTGGATATTTTATTGATACAACCAATTATCACATGTTTGACATCGTGGTAGCGTAATAAAGTCATTATTTATTTTTGATAATACACTAGTGTAATAAAGCTTTGACGCGACGTCATTCAAAGTATATGCGACGTCGTCAAAGTTGCACGTTTATTAAAGTGAAAATAAGTAGCTATTTTATGATTCGGCCGGAAAAGGGCTAACATGTGATAAAAAGAACATTACATTTGTGACTTTCCACATTGAATTTATTAAACTCGTTGAATAAAATCGATAAAATGCTCGGCAGAGCCTCGTATTTTATTATTTTATTCAACTCATTTAATAAATTCAATATGAAAAGACACTCATGTAATATCCTCTATGTATAGTATAAGTTCTACTAATAAGAAAATTTCACATTTTTGTCAAGATCCAAAATTTTGAATTTACTGGTCAATCAATAAAACTGATTTGTTTGTGTCTGGTCTTATTTAGCAGAACCTTTACTTTCATGCAATACACACAACCGACTTACAATTTAGTCTTGAAATGTACGTGCAAGACCACATGCGACCATATTTGGCATTTAAAGGTGAGGATATACATATTTTTACCAGCAACCAATAATTATCAACCCTACTTACTTTCTTCGATTCAGTGATAATTGATGCCAGGTGAACTAAATACCCACCTTTAAATGCCAAATATGGTAGCATGTGGTCTTTAACATACATTTTAAGACTAAATAGTGTGTTGTGTGTTTCTTTGTTTCTTTGTGAGTTAACACTGCAGTGTTTCATGTTCTTAAAATTCCTGGTACAGATTATGAAAAACATCCACTTGGAAAACGGAAAAACATTTAATTTGGCAAGGGACTTTTATTATACTCATTTATTATATGGTAAATAGAGCTGCCGTGATGTGCTGACAAACAATACTATCATGGTAGTGCAAGAAGGTTCCAATGTATAACAAATCTATCCATTTATGTACAGCCTAAAACTGAAATATTGTTAGGCCAAACTTAAAATATTCTTTGTTTCCCCATCCCGACCCTAGCAAATTTAGAATGGGTAGGTAGGTAGGGTAAATATTTTTTTTTGAATTTTTTTCAGTATGATAGTTAATAAAGTTATTGGTTAAGACATACAAAAATAATGAAATTTAGAATTAACTCTAGGGTGAAAACCAACAGTCTTAAATTTTGATAAGAAAGAAGCCAGTAAACAAAAAAATAAAATTTTCACTTCTAATTTTTAATAAAAAAAAAATTAATTCAATTGGGGCAATAAAATATTTTGGGTAGGGCCCTTTTTAACCGGGTAGGTAGGGGATGGGGAAACAAACAATATTTTATTTTAGGCCTTAGTTTCCACTCCTGCTACCCATGTCATTTAGGGTTAGGTGGGTAGGTAGATACCAAACAACTTTCAATAATTTCAAAAACTTTGAGGAGAGGCAATTATGGCAGGTAGGTAGTGCAAGGGGAAACCAACAATTTTTTTAAGCCAAATAGTATTTTGGAGGATAAGGTTAACATCAAGTTAAGGAGATTTGACGTTACGTGCAGTATTTGGAAACTAATCGACCATCCATACTTAGATACTGATGTGGTGTGAACAAGTACATGGGTGCAAGCCGGAAATTCAGAAAAACCTGAAATCCTTAAAAATTGACCATTTATATAGGGAAAATAAAGAAAAACAGGCTTTTTCGTACTCTAAAAAACCTGAAGTTCAGGCATGTGCCTGAACTTTCACCCATGCAAGTATTACAATGGAGCAAAATGTTTAACAAACCTTACTGACCTAACTATAACACATGGAACATGGGGGTGCATGTACACATGTATAGTGCAGAGATGCTAACCTGATTCCGTTAAATTATGTGCTGAATTTGATGGCAGATCTCTCGTTAATATTTAACCTAGGTTGTATGATTTCATAAGCGGAAAGTATTACGAACATGCGCAAGCTGTATTGTGTGAAATTATTAACCTGGACTTCATTAACATTTGGCAGTTTACGTTACTGTTCCATAAGGATGCTTTGACTTGTTAAAATAAGAAACCTGACAGTATGACAGATTAGCAAAGATTATTTATGAGTGTCAAGTAATAATTTCGGACAATAACACAAACTTAAAGGACATATAATGCAGAATGTAATCGAGGAAATTGATCAATTCAATGCAAGAACCTAATAATAAATACATCATACATCAAGGTCTGGATCAGGTTAATATCTCTGCACTATAATATATTTCATTGTAATCTAATTTCCAGGAGCAAATAGCATGTAAATATGACAACACGGTCATCTTAAGATAAGCATATAAATACCACAATAGGGCCATGCTCACCACTGATACACTATTATGCAAATGAGATTATGCAAATGAGATGTTTTACAAGCGTTTAATTATCTCCCTCAGATGGAATGATCTAACAATGTCCTTGTTTTATAATTAGAGGAAAACAACAAATGAAACCTGTATTTTTTCCTTAGCAACGCAACAAGTTTCATATCAATTAGAATTTGAAATAACCATAACATACTTTTGTAATTACAGTCAAACCTCAAAAATCAGACCACTCTCGAGAACCTTGAAAATTAGTCACTAATTTAGCGTGGTGGCATAACTAAGCTATGTATAGGTTTTAATCCCACTATAGTTACGAACTATTATCACTATCATACCTGTCTTTTAAAGAACAAACTTTAGAACTGCAAAAAGTAATCTTTGTTGACACAAGTTTGTTGACACAAGGTCTCTTTTAACAGGTTAAATATCATTGAAAGACGACTGATGGGAGATAAAATTGATAGTCTTTGTAGACAGGTTTTGTAGAAGTGACCTTTCTCGGCTGGTAGTCTTTAATACAGCCTTGAGCTATGTATAGGTTTTAATCCCACTATAGTTACGAACTATTATCACTATCATACCTGTCTTTTAAAGAACAAACTTTAGAACTGCAAAAAGTAATCTTTGTTGACACAAGTTTGTTGACACAAGGTCTCTTTTAACAGGTTAAATATCATTGAAAGACGACTGATGGGAGATAAAATTGATAGTCTTTGTAGACAGGTTTTGTAGAAGTGACCTTTCTCGGCTGGTAGTCTTTAATACAGCCTTGACTGTAATTTGACCTCAATAAGATTGAATAATGAGAAAAAAAAGTGAAAATGTACCTTAAATGTGTGGTCGGATTATTGAGGTGGTCTTAACAGTGAGGTTTTACTGTATATGTCATCTGTGTTAAAAAGACCTTGAACAATTCTCTGACTAAATAGATATGTACAAAAACAACCTTAACATATGTTATGCCTAAATGGTCATACGTAATAGCATGTTTATTTAAAGCATGTGCTAGGCCAATGTACAATACCAATGTACATACAATACAAAAATTTGTATTTCATGTTTACATCAAACAACACTGACAGACTGTGACGCATTTCCTCTCTTACACTCACATTCTCACAGTAACTTGTAAAACTTATATTAAAACACATAGGAATACCAGGGATCTTAACCTTTTACACCATGCATGGATCATATGAACTTCCCGAAATTATTTCTAGTACTTTTTTTAAAGTATATTTCAGCATATTTCTCCTCTTTTCACTGTCACATCATAGCAAAAATATGTAATAAGCATCTTAAAATATAATGAAATAATGAAACTAGAGTAAACGGGCACTCAACCTCAGTGTGGTTATTTCCACACGTAACTGTTAGGAAAAAGATGGGTCAATGAAGTGGGGTGTTGATTTTTGTTGACCGTTTGTCATTTCTTCATTTTTATCAGTTTCAGGTACTCATCTTAATTTTCTATTTACACCTAACTAATTTAAGGCTGATTTACTTAAAATGTTTTCAGAAAATTTCAAATGCAAGCCCTGGGTGAACCCTATCCATAAATAGGGGTTTCATGATTTGATTGTTGCATTGACACCTTTGACCTATATAATTTCCAAAATACCAAAATGTTTACCCTTTAGGATTTTGATGTGCTAAGTCTTTAATAAAATTAAGCAATAATGTGTTTAACTAAAGACGTAATTATAGACAGTCTAATACAAGACCTTTAGACAAAGACATATAGACACATTTTCTGTGGATAACAAGACATGATGATGAAATAATAGAAAACCAATTTTCATATTGGTCCATATACGTACATAACACATACATGAACACACCTATATTGTGTATGCTTCTATGTATGCATCTAACACATGTGTATCTAAACACATACAATATGCATAATGTTTGATGTATGCATCTAAAGCAAATATACACAACATTTACAATTTCATCAATTACATGCACTCAGCATTCATCAATGCAAATACAAACATTTATATCATTCTCACAGGACTAGGTCCAATCTCCATGCTTAACACAACCAGGGGTGGTAATCAATATTGATCTTACAAGACTTAAGGATAAGGACAACCAATCAGATCACACCATATTAAACCCTTGGTCAGTAACAGCAATATGATTGACTATCCTTATTCTCCAATAAATAAGATCTATATTGAATACCACCCAAGGTCTTAAATAAAATATTTTGGTTGTTTCCACTCAATCCTGCTACTATTGAGGAACCTACAATTCAACCACACTTTGAACTTCCATACTCCATTGACAACAGGATCAATATCGCCTGACAAATGTGTAAAGATGCTGAATACCCCCTACAAGGCTAACATATACAGAGACAAGAGATAGGAAGATTTGCTTTTTTCCACTGGAGGTTGGCTGCAGGTGTTTCCCATCTCAGTCCGTATGAAAGATTATTGAAATAGCAGATATCGAGGACAAAACACACATGTGCACTTCATGTACTGTAACACAACAAGGCTGCTAAGCCAGCGTCCAATTTGCCTCTAGATTGGACAAGGTTACGCAACATAGAAGCCAGCATCCAGCTGGCCTCTGGGTTGCACGAGGTTATGCAACATGGAAGCCAGCATCCAGCTTGCCTCTGGGTTGCACGAGGTTATGCAACATGGAAGCCAACGCAGACAATGAGCACTACTGTATACCCCACCATCACGAAGATGCATGGAATTAAGTGGTTAACCACCTTATGACTGACGGATACTTCGTTCACAGATGGCATCTATCTTCAGCCGACAATTTTGTATTCACACAATATTACTGTTCGGTGATGAGGACTCAAGGATGTCAACGAATATCTGGATATTGGATATCCGTATTCTGTTCGGGATAACTGGATCACAAATTATACGTGTGACATTTGTAAATAACAAGATCACAAATTATACGTGTGACATTTGTAAATATTCGTGTATCTCTTCAATTTCTTATCTTAAGCACATGACAACAGTGACGATCATGACCAAAACTCTTCCATATTCACCCTCACAACAACACATGTTTACATACGTACAATTAATGAAAATAATGTTTATTGATAATATGCATTAGATCTTTGATGCCTCGGAACAGTTTTGTCTCGCACACCCTTAAGCAGGTTCTTCAGTTCCAGCAAAACGAAGATAAGACTAAGTAAATGATACAGTAGATGCTCGATCAAACAGGAAGATGGCTAGAGCTATTTTCCAGGTCTGAAAGCAGTTTGAGGCATCAAAGTTCTACTGTACATACAATTCAGTATATCTAGGACAAATGAAAGTTAAACTGTTCAGTATACAGTGACTATTTAATAAAGAGAAAAAACATAAACAAACAATGCCGAATGTTTCAATAATATCGCGTAAAGTTTCATTTAGCAAAATTTAACATGTTACTATGCATCCATGTACTGAACATTATGAATAATGAACTGCTATGGTATATACAAATTACATGTATGGAATTATTTGCCCATGCTAAGGTAATCAATCTTAAAATAACCAAGGAATAAATTTTGCATAATCTATAATTTTTGAATCTCCTACTACAATATGTCAAAGTGGGCAATATGCATACCTGGACAGAGCCACCATGTCTATCGGCTGCCAGGTTTGAGCCCAAATAGGTGCCACCGTGGCCACGCGTGGGTTCACACCACGCCATGCCACGCTGATTTGAGCTACCCTGAAAGAAAACCACAGTGTTCAACAGACAAGTCGATATTTAGCGACACTTTAAGATCCAACCCAGACAACCAGAACTGTACGGTCTTGCGGCCTCAGACACATGTCAGCCTGTAACCAATGACTGTTAATAATGACCATCCTATAACCATCCATTGTCAATAAATGCCGCACAAACATGACATATTGTCCCAATGTAACTGAATCAATGAATATTTGTAGCTAACAGAACCAATAAACACATAACACAACCTGACCTAGCTGTGTGTGTCTGCATGGAGAAGTAGTCTTGATTCAATTTTCAACAATTTAATAGACTGCGGGATAACCTAGTAGGTTGAGCATCCGCTTTGAGTGCGGGGGTGTTTGAGTGTTAAGAAGTTGCACCATATTGACCATGGGTATAAGATGACCTTTATGACAGACTTGATCTATTCCAAAATCAAATCAAATGTAGGGTCATTGACTGAGTAACCCAACTACACCTGATCTATACATTTCAAACAAAACGGTTTAACCATGAATAGATAAAATGTCCATCACTTAGTTTCACATCGTGATAAATTGTACTTAACATGACATTATTATGTATGACAGTTGTTGAAAGTGACCTTGCTGGAACATGTCATCATATACATGTCCAGCACCAACAAAACACATCATTATCTTTAACAAAGTTTATATGCTTTTATTTATCCTTTTCACCTGGCAACAAACATGGGCAAGGCCCCCAGAAGAGGTTAGCCATGGGCAAGGCCCCCAGAAGAGGTTAGCCATGGGCAAGGCCCCCAGAAGAGGTTAGTCATTTTAGTTTCTGGGGATAATATTGCATGATACATAAGATGACCAGTTCCAGAACCATTCCTGGTTCTAGTGTGTGCCTGATGTAAAGCATCTCTTTTTAAACCCTCCTCCAAAAGACTGTTAGAGAAGTAAGTGTTTGGTGGGAGACCCTGAAAAGCATTCTGTTTTTATCTGGCTGGAGGCGGGATTGAACCCACAACCTTCAGATCAGCAGTCAGTAGCTTTCACTACTGGACCACTTGGTGACCAATGTCCACCTTTACAAACAGCGATCATAACCGTACAGCCCGTAACAATGGATACTTGGGACAGAAAACATCCACATGTTACCGTGTATCACTAAATATCACTTGCCTGTAACATCAGTTATTTCTCATGCCATACATTGATAAAATTTAACTGTTTTTAAACAAGCATTTACTGGAAAAGTGTTTTTTTCTGCAGTGCCAACATTTCTTTGGGTAAGTTAACAAGAAGTAGGTCCGTATTTACCTTCATTTTGAATCACCTCTCCTAGGACGGGGAAGTCGTTTATTTGGGAGGGGTGTTTATTAGGAAATATATGAAATATCAGAAATGTGTTAACCTAATAAACAACTTTACAGGTGAAGTGTTATATCATGACCAATGTGAACAAGCATTTAATTCTATTCTGTAAAACTAGTTATGATCCTAATTATCAGCTTGCAATGTAACTGTTTAGTGAACTGGTCAGGAATTAACCAACCCCACCCTTATGCTTTGTATGTTTAACAATAAAATATCAACAAGGCAACCAATAAAACGTGTTTGCATTGTTTGTTTGAACAGCATATTTTGTTTTCTGACCTTTGATGATGACCACTCAATTTAACCATACTGCTAAAACTTTCATAGATTTAGCATCAAGTGAGTTTGTTTATTCGGTTTCAATGCCGTTTCAGTTTTATTCGATTTTTCAGTTATTTTTGATGGCTGATTCACCAAACCAGTTTTCCTGGACTGTAACTAGTACAAACTTACCCTTCCACAAGTACCAAGCAACTTTCTCCACATGTGGAGGAAAAATCAACGTTTTTTGTCACATTTTCATGGAAAGGCATGACCAGCTGCGACCAAGATTCAAACCAGGATCGCTGGGTTACAAACCATTACTTTAAGATTGTTTGTCAAAGGATTTCATGTGATGACATTTATTATTATTTTATAAAGTCCTTGACAGACACCTTGTCATAACAAGAGCACCGCCATGCGGGACAATATATACCCGAAGGGTTTTGTTTCAGGTATTGGTAGCGAACTTTAGACTGTTGAAACAAATTAAGTACTTTGAAGTGAACCATCTGGAGATATGCAAGCTGTGTGACCTTGACACCACCCATCAGAACATGGGCTCTGCACGTCGTCTTGATGTGGTGAACATTTGCGTCAGGTTTCTTTAAAATCCTTTAAGGGTTCAAGATTTACAGAGCGGAATGAAACCAAGTCATATGACCTTTAACCCCTAAGTGTGACCTTGACGCACCCATCCAGAATATGCTCTCTGCACGTCGTCTTGGAAGTAGTGAACATTTGTGTCAGGTTTCTTCATAATCCTTCAAGGGGTAAGAGTTACAGAGCTAAAGGGAAATTGCTAACGGCAGACGGACATGAAGGTGATACCGTATTACAGCCCAAAGGGCGTATAAAAACTGTAGAAATTTGGAGTCTGCAGAAAAAAAACACTTCTAGCAGACAATTTTACACAAATGTCATTTACATTTCAGATTTCAGAATAAAACCTCATTTTTATTTTAAAATATTGATATTTTATCAGGCACATATTATACAGAAATAAAATATTTCTTCGTAGCAGTGACACAAATACATTACAATAAACAAGTCGATAAGTGATCATAAAATGCCACAAAGACCCTCAATTACCACAAAGCATACTTAAATACCAAAAACATCAAGGAGTACCACTAAGATAACTAAAGCAAATAGTGTAATCTATCGAATGTGACAAAAAAATGCAACAAGCCATTTCAGTTCTACCAAAGCATTTTAGGGGACTTAATAAGGAACAAATCATGCGCAAAGGGGGGCAACTACAGATCAATCAGAAGATTGTCTAAAACGCATGCAAGGCATTCACTCGCCGCATAGATCCATCTCATCCGAACATATAGGGGAGATCACCTATACATATGCAACGTGCCCACCAGATCACCTATACATATGCAAAGTGCCCACCGGCAATCTATTGTATGAATCAACAATTCACCAATAGCTAGCTGGTGGGCACATTTGCATATGAAAAACTCTATATACAAACATGATCTCTCCTATTCAGTTATGTATTAAGATTATCATATATTAAGCTCACATGACATAATGCAAGACATTAGTTAAGTCAAGATTCAAGAGCATTTCATACAATTTAAATTTATATACAATGCACATAGCTAGCATTCATTTAGTAAATCAAGATCGTCAGGAAAGAAAACATAGGTAAAGCTAGCTGTTTCAAAAAGATAATATTTGTACACTTATTCTAAATTAGAGGCAGTTCATCAGTTTTATAAGAACAAACTTTAGTTCAATTATCCCTTCACTCCAAGGTTCACCTTTCCTCGCTGCATCAGTATAAATACAGATATTGACAGCGCCCTCACAATACTTTGAGGGAAAGGTCCGCAGCCCTATGGAGGGAAATTTTTTTCTTAACAGGGCGGAGATTTATATACAAAAAAAACTCTTTCTTAATTTAATTATACACTTTCGCATAAATAACATGAATGTTTTAAAATGATCCAGGATTCAGAAATCTACCTTGCTGTTCCACTTCTGAGCCTTTTAAAGGAAAACTCAACAATTGATTTTTAAATAATTAAGGGGGATATACTTTATAGGTGGGAACTGCCCGAAAATTCAGTGGCAAACTTGATAGATTAGGGGCCCAGGGGTGGTATTCAATATTGATCTTACTTGACTTAAGGATAAGGACAACCAATCAGGTCACACCGTATTTAACTCTTGGGCAGTAACAAGCGATATGATTGGCTACCCTTATTTTCAAATTAAATAAGATCAATATTGAATACCACCCCTGGTTGATCACCAATTAAATTCTAATAACCAACATGAATGATGATGATAAACATAATTTCTAATCTTTTATGAAAATAAGTTAGGTTTCGATGGAATAGACAGGCCTAGACACTTAACTATTTTGGCCACTGGTCCGACAGGGCAAAAGCGCCCAATTTGTAAATAGGACAGTTACTGGTCCTTCTGGATTTTCACTGGTCTCGGACCAGCGGACCAGTGTTAGTGTCAAGCCCTGATAGAGGGTTAATTGTTGATTCATGCTTGATGAAATAATTGACAGATGTATGAAAACTGTAAACTCTCTCGTACACATACCACTTTCTCCCTGTTACACAAGACATCACAACTACTACACACAAACTAACGAAAATATTCACTAGGACTGAACCTTCTGTATGATCGATATTTGATATAATTAATGATTTTATGCATATTTTATAATCTAAGAATGAGCATCTAAGCCTAATTCAGGTATTACAAAAATTGAAATACTTGTAAATCACAATGAGAATGGTTATTTGACACTCCATATATACTGAAGTACCGGTATGTAAAAAGTATACAAAAATAATATAATTGAGTCAAATTTCTGTCTTTGAACATTTTGCTAAAACATTTTCACGCTATTAACTGTACGTGTTGATACAGTAAAATGCATTAATAAGTCATTGCTTATGCTAATTACTGACCAACGTTATCGAAATTCTGAATAATGTACTCCTAATAACATCAAAATTACATCAACTTCAATGGCTCAACCATTTATACACTCATACTTATCTAATTAACTCAATAAACGTGCATGATAGTTGTAGCATCAGAAGTACATTTCTCAGTAAGTTATTTATGTAATTATTATAATTATTACATATCAGGAAATGTAGCATATGTACACATAACAAGAAAATTCAGCCATATATATTTACATACATAAAATGTATATGTTGAAATCAAGCCGGTGGTAATATGTGACCCAAAAACAAACAACCGTTGTATTAATGACGTAAAACAGTTCATACATCACAGATATAGACATTATCACATAGTCGTCTTGTCGTAATAACATGTTCAGATAAAATACATAAATACATCTTTGTAATTTCAATGTCAGATGAGTGTACTGCAATGTGGGAAATTTTTACATGAAAATTTTTATCACATTTCACACCAAATGCTTCTAATACGTTGATTAGATAAAATTGGTGAAAAATGATAAAATCTAAAGGAAAATACTCACGGATAAAAATACAATGAAACTTTTCAACAATTTAACAGTATGGTATGCATGAACCATACTTGGCGAGTTCACATAGAAGCTCTAGAGAGGGTATGCTATTACAGGAATTATGTTTACTCCCACCAATACAGGTCTCTAAATTTATCCACCAATCAAAAGCTTGGCCCTGGTAATATCTAAAAACAGCTTTTGCTCCGCTGATTTTTCGTACAGTACAGGAACAGGGAACCAGAGGTGGTGTTAGTAGAGTTTGACTCTTCAGTGGTGAAGGCACAAAAAGTGTAGAAACCAAATGCGTTCGGATGGAACCTGAGTCTACCTAGACCGAACTCGAGTTTCATGTGAACTCGCCCAATATTTCTTAGTTACACAATACTTGTCATTTACCAGGGAAAAAATAGATACCTGATGACATATAAACAGTAATAATCAACTCACAAATAAGTAAATATATGTCAATAATGTGTGCTTTTATAGAAACTAAACCAAATAAACTATATAGGCAGTGCTTAATGAGGTGTTAAATCATTGAGTACAATCAATTTACATAAGGGGAGTGGGAGGGACAACTTGACGAAAAACATGGGAATTCTAAACCCAGTGCGAATAGGCTAAAAGTATCCAGTCATATGTATGTCAGTGGTCACAAGATCTTTTTTTTGGCATTTCACTGAGACAGTCATAGTGTGTGGCCATTCCCTGCTTAATTGGCCAATGACCTCATGCTTCGAGGGAGTCACTAGAACTAACTTAAGCAACCACATGCCATCAACAGCAAATACGATTAAATATTAAGTCGCTTTATATCAAATACACACCTGCATTAAACAGCCATGTGTTTTCAGTGATTTTTTTTGCCTCTTTGGGAAAGGGTCCGGGTCCGTTCAGATTGGGAATTTTCGCGTCGTGGCAACTTGAAATTGGGAATTTTCATGAAGCAGAAAGGCCAAATAAAACAGAAAAAGAGATTACATGTGACTGTTTACTGGTTTCTGTAAACTTTTATGCCAGACCTCTTGTCAAAAATGTTCATAACTTTGTCATTTTATGTCCGATTTTGAAATAATTTTTTTTTAAATGTTCATTGGGAATTTCTCCCTTCAAATTTGGGAAAATTATAGCCTTTTTCAAATTGGGAAGGTACCGTTTACCGGTAGCAAACAAAGAAGGGAAAAAATTACTGGTTTTAAACAGTCACATTTACTGGCTTATGGCAGTTTGGACTTACACATGTTAAAGGATATAGAATTACTATTCTTTCAGTTGATGATCGGACACAATTGGTAGTCATGATTGGACACAATTGGTAGTCATGATTGGACACAATTGGTAGTCACACCAAACAACAAATGGAGGGTAAGATTATAATGAACAATAAGTGACAAACGCTCAAGAGTCATTTTAGCGCTCGGTGGCTTTTTCAGAGCTTTGAGCAGATGCTTTGGTCAAGTACTGACTGGCTGATTTCAACATATACTTCACAAACTAAAGATAAAGCAACATAGCTGAAAATAAGTTACAGTTTGAAACACAGAGATATACAAAATGTGCATCGAGTAAACTAGGCTAGACTCAGCATAGAACCAGACTAGACTCAACAAGGAACCAGACTAGACTCAGCATGGAACCAGTCTAGACTCAGCATAGAACCAGACTAGACTCAGCATGGAACCAGGTTAGACTCAGCATGGAACCAGACTAGACTCAGCATAGAACCAGGCTAGACTCGGCATGGAACCAGGCTAGAATCAGCATAAAACCAGGCTAGATTCAGCATAGAACCAGGCTAGACTCAGCATAGAACCAGGCTAGACTCAGCATGGAACCAGACTAGACTCAGCATGGAACCAGACTAGTCTCAACAAGGAACCAGACTAGACTCAGCATAGAACCAGACAAGACTCAGCATGGAACCAGGCTAGGCTCAGCATGGAACCAGACTAGACTCAGCATGGAACCAGACTAGACTTAGCATGGAACCAGGCTAGACTAGGCATGGTACTTTGGCCATTATAAATAAATTGCTAGATCATCTGAAGTAGAGGTCGAGGGAGTGGACTTGATTTTGACTTCCAAAATATTACTCTCAATTTTAAACTATGGGCGAGGGGTGATAATCTAGGAATTTAGTTTATATTGGCCTAAATGATTTTAGAAAATAAATAAAATACGTGTGAACCACACCACTGAGTCAAATCCGTAGCTTTCCATCTACAAATATAAGTTATACATGCAAATTAACGAAGCAGGAATTTGAATGACTGTAGGTATGTGTTTGTTCAGACAAAGATACATTTTTTACAAAGCCCTGCGACCTTGACATTACATCTCTTTTTCTCTATGGTAATGGAACTAACTTCTAAAATAATCTCAATGATAATCAAGTTATAATCTGGGTCATGAACATCACAAAATGTATCTTATGAACAAACAGTTACCTGACAAGCCAAGGTAAACAGATACTAAACATAAAACCTGCAACATCGTCTGCACAAATGAATTCAAGAATAAAGCCAACACAATAAGCATAGCAAGGATTGAACCCGGCATTACTGTAACAGCAAGGATTGAGATCGGCATGAACCTGGTATTGCCATAACAGGATTGAGCCCAGCCTTGTCATAACAGCAAAGATTGAGCCCGGCATTGCTGTAACAGCAAGGATTGAACCCCGGCATTGCCATCACAAGTTTGAGCCCGGCATTGCCATAACAGCAGGGATTGAGCCCAGCATTGATGGAACAGCAATGATACTGGGTATCACTAATAAAGCACCAACTGATCAATAAAAGCACACAGACATTAACTGTGCAATGACATAACTAAAGTAGTCATATGTACAGACCCTTGGACTTCATGTTGAACTGAGTTAATGCTATGTACAGTCAGATCTCGATACAACGACATGGTTTGTTCCCAAGACAAATGTCATTGCAACAAATATATCAGTATACTGAATAGAAACAAAGAGCATTTTAAACATTTGTCCCCATAGTATGAAGTCAGTATATGACATTGTTTGCATATCAGGTGTTATTATATCGAGACTTGACTGATTCTGCTGATTGTATGTCCACTGAACACAACACAATACAATTACACATTCGGTCCAAAATCTCCTACATGTAACTCTTATATTCACTGCACAGTAATTTACAGGGGTCACAAGTCATGCATGTAGATGTATTCAGCCATAGTAAGATATCATTTAGTGCAGTATTCTGTTGTTTCAATAAATTAACATGTCCAAGAACCTTATCTAGTATAAAAGGACCCTTATCTTATGATTAATATTTCAAATTCTGCATATACTCGCTTATATGACGACCAGGGCTGGTGTTCCCTACATTCATTACAGTACATTGAAATTTAAAGGAGAAATGCCAGACTTTTCAAATTTCTTCACAGACAAATGCCAAATTTAAAATTTCTGTCAGAATAAATGAGCTTGTTTTAATTATCCGAGCATGTTGTAATTTGATATCTTAGTGTGACTGAGGTACGGGAGCAGCAAGCAGAGAGGACTTACCTTAGGATGATTGGCAGCATGACGTTCTCTCGCGTTCTGATTATCTCGATGAGGGGAAACAGTGGTGTCCTGATCTCGTGATGAGACTGGGGTAGGCTGGAAAATAACAATAATACATACACTCAGAAATTATTCCTCTTGATAGCCTAGTGGTGAGTGCCCACATAGAGTGTGAGAGGACTCTGGTTCAATCCCAAGCTGCATCATACCAATGTTGTTAAAAATGGTACTAGTTTATACTAATTTATTTAAGGTCGATTGTGAAACTCTCGACACCTCATTCCTGATGATATCCATCGCCACGAGGGTATGAGAGAAGAGAAGCCAGTTTCCCTTTTATGCTGAGCTCAGCATAGTTAGCTCATATAACAGCTGGTCGCCAGGTGCCAGGATTATGTAACTGGGTCACAGTTTCCATGTGGGCTGAAACACTGGTACCATTTTTATTTTAACTTTGGTATATACCACACGGCCACAAACTGAAGCCTGGATTTCCCATACTTGAAGTGGATTCTATACCACTCGGCTATCATGCTAGAACGGTTACCACAACAATTGACAGCGATTTTTCTTGCTTGTTTGGGAAAGGTACCGGTACCGGACAAATTGGGAAAATTTGCGGCGTTTTTTCTAATATTGGGATTTTTTTTTAATTCTTAAAAAACCGACATCTATCTTATTGATGATAGAAACTAACATAAAAGCTTGGCATGATATGCCATGCATTTCCTCATATAAAAAGCACAAATTTTAATTTATGGCATAACTTGCGCAGCCAAGATGCACCATATTGGGAATTATTTTCCTCTGAAATTGGGAAAATGGATAATTTTTCTAATTGGGAAGCTACCTTTTAGGGGTACCTAACAATGAAGGGGAAAAATCGCTGATTGAATACATGATTCATGGAAATTATAAAGGGGAATTTTGATAATTAATTTTACTTTTAATATCTTATTCTGACAATTGAAAATTTGCAAATAAAGGCAATATTAGTAATTTTGAAATATGCATTGACCTTTAAATGAACGATTCTTTTATTTACTGTCACAATCACGTTAAAAAGACCAAGCTTTTGGAAAAATAAGCGCAGGTAATGAAATAAAAGCGTTTTTAAATTTCTGCATAAAGTAATACTTTCTGGAAGTCACACAGAAACATACAATCTTGACAGCACAGACAAATGACAAAATTCTCAGTAGTGATACAAATCAACTACACATGCATTGATTATAATATAGAGTCAAAAGTTGATAGTTACACTATACACATGCTCATCAAGCATACACTGATTACTATTGCAAGCTGTTAAAGCAATGAGTTTACGAATTCGCAATTTAAGGGAATATATAAAATTATGCGAAAGAGATTAATCGTAGCTAATAACAACAAGTCTTAAGAATTGCAAGCAATACAGAAGTCCCCTACTGGTTTTAGGCCATTTTCAATGTTTCTGTTGCCATAGCAATCACAATTTTGGTCGGAATCAAAATATTTTTGTATGTGCATTATCACCTTATTGCCCCCTATCCACATACCAAGTTTCATAAACTTAGCTTGGAAACTGTTTGAGTTATGTCAGGATCCAGATTATTTGACTGACGGACGGACGGACGGACGGACGGACGGACGGACGAACAGACTGACTGACTGACTGACTGACTGACGGACGGCAAACCTGTAGTCCCCTCCGGTCAAAAACCAGTAGGGGACTAATTACAAGTTAAAAGTTTAGGCTTATAGGCTCAGTTGTTTATGTATACACGCGGTCAAGCAGAGCACAACAGTTTGTTGATACAAGTAAAGCAAAATTGTCTGTTCATCCATAATTATATCAACTGGTGTGGTGTATTTACATAGATTCTATTTATTATATTGACTGGTTACTTGCACAGCTTTTTTTGGTGCAGTTGCGATAGTGGAGTAGTCATATGCTTTCGTACTGTGCATTGCTGAACGATGGCTCTGTACAGGATGGATTGAATACCACATTAGGCTCATACTGTTTATCAATTTTTAGCCATAAACCTCGCATATGGCTACCAGTTGACCTAGTAAGTTAACCAGTTTTCCTAAATTTAAATTATCAACCAGTATTAACTTGCTTTTACACAAGAAATAAATAACTGAATCAAATTAATCAATAAATAGAGAAACTAATGATTCAAACCAGAATAAGTGCTAACACAACAGCGTACTTCACACATTCTGCTTGTTTGTTAGATCGACTTTACTTATTCTCATTCCAAAAACACTACTCTGAATTTTGTGGTTTTCAAGCAATTTTAGACAAAATTTACATTATGATTGTAAAATACTATTGGTTCATTTCATAGCGCATAGAATCACCAGAATACAGCCCAACCAAATACTGAACATAATATGAGTCTTTACAATGCATATAAATTTATTTGACCTTGATATAGGGAGTATCATTCAAAGATCATATTATCCTACCCTTCCAAGTATTTTCACACACTTTTATCAACCCGGAAGAGTAAGCAAATATTGGGTTCTTCCTTAACACAGCCTTAAGAACTTTTCAAAGTCTCTGATGGGCAACTATTCTTTTGTCGTATTTTCAAGATCTTTTGCATGTGACATTTTTCTTTAAATTTTCTACCATATTTTTTACCATTGGTGAATATAGTTCAGTTCAGTATAATAGTTGGCCAGCATTTGAAATTCAGCAGAAAAGACATATTTTCTGATAGTCCTACAAGACCCCACACCACAAATATACCTGACAAGACCCTCGCAACACAAATAATTGACACGGTCACACACAAACTGAAGAAACAAGTTTAATCTCGAAAAATTTGTGATCAAGAAAATATGTCTTTACCGGCTGCAAGAGGTTAAGTAAAGCATTAGAAGAGCGTACACAAGTTTTACCTAGGTGTACACTACTTACTACCTGTCGTCCGACCCAGTCAAACTCCCAATCACATTCCAAGTTCATCTTCTCTAACAGATCCTTGAATAATTTACGTAGATAGTCATAGTCGGGCGTCTCGAAGAAATCTAACCGGCGCACATACTGTAGATATTTAGATAACTCTTCTGTAAGTATACAAACAAACATGTTCACTAAACATTGATACATATATCAGGGGTGTCAACAGAGCCAAATTAAAAATCCTGAAAATCATATATGGTTGACCATTTTTGCCAAATAAGAGGACTCAACCACATTGTTTCCATATCTAACTCAGTTTTTATAGAATAAAATCCTTCAGAGCAGATTAAATTGACTATAACTTTGCTATTTCTTGAGATATTTTCATCAAATAACTTTTATTTTGGTCAGAAATCATAGCTCTTTCATGAAAGATAAATCCGGAATTCCGCATTAATCAGGAATATTGACACCTCGATATACTAAACATAGAACAAAAATCGTGACCTCAACAATTTCTAGACATAAAGCGGACCAATGACAATGTCCTTTATAAATGGCCCTAAATGTGCACATGTGCACACCGGATGCTGGAAATGATAATATTTTGCAATATTAAAATCTAAATGTCATTTCTTCGGTTGTTTGATTTCAACTGAGATAGCCATATGTTTTTCTCAGCCACATTGGCTGAGATGAAATGGGGGACAGTTATATTCACGAAAAAACCCATTATACAATGTGGCCATCAACGTACCTTACCTGATATACATTTTACAGAGATCTCACTGAATTTCCCCCATTGTTATAGAATCATGTATACAGTCAGAACTCGATACAACGACGCTGTTCGTTTCTAAGAAAAATGTCGTTGTAACGAATATATCAGTATACTGAATTGATACAAAGAGCGTTTTAATACTTTTGTCCCCAAATATGATGTCAGTATACTGAATTTGTCAGTATATCGGATGACGTTACATCGAGTTCTGACTGTATTCATACAAATGTTAAATGTAGCATGACAATCCCATCATTACATTCTACTCGATAGTTTTTTGAGGATGAATGAGTTAATATTGACCTGGTTCCATGAATACAAAATGTTTCCGCACATTGTGTGTGTGTTTGGCTTTATTTTGGACAAGAAGCAGTGATTTTTCTTGAACAAAAATAAACAGCCTGTGACTTTAAAATTGGGAAATTTTAGCGCAACAATTCGTAAAATTGGGAATTATTAAAAAAGATTGTTTTGGTTAAAAGTGTTCATACTTTGCTATTTTCTACTGATAAATGGGGGCGACTTTTGCAAGTTTGAAAATCTATTGTTTTGACTTTAAAACAGCTATAATGTAGTTGCTTTGAAATCTGTGAGTACAAAAGGGGGAAAATATACATCCTTTTTGGGAAAAAATTAAGATTTTTTGGGGAAAATGGAAGTTATTTTGCTAGGGGAAGGTGCCTGTATTCGGCCCTAAAAACAGCCCAAAAAATCACTGAGAAGGTATCAAGTTTAAGTCTATTTTCAGACATGCGTTCACCGCATTTGACAAACAAAATATTTCTCATATGATACATGACTTCCTGTTTTTTTTTGTATTTTCGTAAAGCTGAAAGCCACTTCTTTTCAATGATATATATCTGCCAGCTGGCCATATACTATAACATGTTACAACCTGGGGTTGACTATTGTAACTTGACATTGAGTTAAATAACAATTTGAACCATGAGTCAAATATGACTCAATATCTTAGATGTTAATTTTCTTGCTAAAACACTAGAATTCCGAGAACTGAGTGGCACTGGTTGTTAATCAATTACTCCCCCATAAACCTATGGTGGTAAACTACAGCATATGGCTGCATAAACCCAATACATGCACTTGAAAACTTTGGACAAAACTGAAACTTATAACATACAAATCAATTTGCAGCAGGATTCTCTCTGGCAACTAGTCAATTGCAAATACATGTAAATATAACGGCTGAATATATTTTCTCAAGGAAAAAGTGAACAAGATCTAGGACAATATGTTGAAAGTTTTTCTGGACAGAAACATCAATACTTTACAAAATCTAGTTGGCTTGGTACAAATAATAGTATTCTATTATACCCGAATATATAGTTCTCAACTCATAAATTTGTTGACATTTATTTGGCAAAAAGTGACACTTTAGTGAATAAGCATCTGTGTATGGATTATGTTTTTGTCATGTCATGTCGGCAAACTTCAACTGATACAATATAATCAATGAGGGACATTAGTTATCTCCCCTAACTACTCAATAAAGCTACATTGGTCCTATCATTTGGATAACTCTTGGTTTTATCCCCGTTTTGTTCCACATTATCTCCCCTTACTACTCAATAAAGCTACATCGATCCTATCATTTGGATAACTCTTGGTTTTATCCCCGTTTTGTTTCACATTATCTCCCCTTACTACTCAATAAAGCTACATTGGTCCTATTATTTGGATAACTCTTGGTTTTATCCCTCTTTTGTTTGCATGGTAGTAATTAGACTGAAATATGGGCCTCCGACCATAATTGTCAGATAAATAATAAGTTTGACTGCATGTTGTTATCTCACCACAGTATATACATTATGGCCAAACATTTTACGTAACGCACAACGGCAGAAGTGAAAAATTTCGCATCTAAACCAATCACAGGGGTATCAACAGAGCCAAATTAGAAATCAGGAAAATCATATGCGGCAGACCATTTTTGCCAAATTTGAGGCCTTCAACCACATTATTTCTATAGCGATCACAGTTTTTATTGACTGAAATCCTTTAAAGCAGATTAAATTGACCATAACTTTGCCATTTCTTGAGATATTTTCATCAAATAACTTTTATCTTGGTCAGAAATTATAGCACTTTCAGAATGTATAAATCCCGAATTCCGGATTAATCAGGAATATTGACACCCCTGCAATCAGCGATATCTCTGAGAAACAATGATGAAGTCAGAGGATCTCAACTTAGTCGGACTAATGTGCTACTAGCTTAAATTTCATTGATATATATCATAATTCAATAATAAATGTGTCACATGATCATCAAACAGAGTCACATGATTACTTCATTATCATGACACCACACCAATGCAGTGATTTTTTTCCTTCTTTATTAGGGTCCGGTAAACCGACCCTTTCCCAATTGCAAATAGGCTATAATTTTTGAATGGAGAAATTCCCAATTAACAATTCAAAAAAATAATTTTTAAAATCGGACATAAAATGATAAAGTTATGAGCATTTTTGACAAGTGGTCAAGCATAAAAGTTCAAAAAAAACAGTAAACATTCACATGTCATTCACATGTAATCTCTTTTTCTGTTTTATTTGGCCTTTGTGCTTCATGGAATTTCCCAATTTCAAGTTGTCACAACGCGAAAATTCCCAATCTGAACGGACCCGTACCCTTTCCCAAAGATGAAAAAAAAATCACTGCCTATGTTTCAAACATTTCTATTGTAACAGTTGATATTCAGCTTATGAAATTTCAAATGACCCTAACTTAGTCAATACTTTGAATTTTTTCATCAATAACTTTTATTTAGTGTAAAAAAATCCATTCTTTCTATTGCAACATATTCTGATTTCAGGATTATTCCGGAACTGAAGGACCCCTGTACTTCTTAACTTGGTCCACCTTTGGCTTTATCTAACAAGGGAGGTAATTCAAATGACACTAATATCTCTCATTGAGTTTTATCTTGACATTGGCTCAACATGTATAAACATGTCACAGTGATTTTTTTCGGTTCTTTGGGAAAGGGTCCGGGTCCCTTCAGATTGGGAATTTTCGGGTCGTGGCAACTTGAAATTGGGAATTTTTCATGAAGTAGAAAGGCCAAATAATACAGAAAAAGAGATTACATGTGACTGTTCACTGGTTTCTGTAAACTTTATGTTTGACCTCTTGTCAAAAATGCTCATAACTTTGTCGTTTTATGTCCGATTTTGAATTTTTTTTTTTTAAATGTTCATTGGGAATTTCTCCCTTCATATTTAGGAAAATTATAGCCTTTTTCAAATTGAGAATGTACCGTTTACCGGTAGCAAACAAAGAAGGAAAAAAATCACTGTGTCATTGTGTTTATATGGTTTTGTAGACTCAATACTTTCAAATATAAGCACAAACCTGGAAAGTTTTCACAAAGCACTTCTATAGGGGTTGCCCTTTTTGTGTCCCCTATTTTCTGATATCGTTCCTTGAGTGTGTCAGCTTTAAGACCCTGCCAAGGTAAACTGCCTCGCAAGAAGTACATAAACATGTGACCTAAAGCTTCCAAATCATCTCGTCGACTTTGTTCTAAAATAGAAATCAATATACAATTCAATAATACACAGAAATTCCAACCTTTGTACCAGTACTCTCTCATACTACATGAAATCAAATCAAATAAAAATTCACTCTTTTTACATTGAGCCAGATATCACAAATTTAAACAATACTGTACATTGCTTATTATTTGCAATGGTTTTTATTTTCGCAATTATTCACAGGAGTTAAATAATTTAAAGCCAAGGGCGATCCAAGACAGGCCTAGACACTTACTATTTGGGCCACTGGTCCGACAGGGCAAAAGCGCCAAATTTGTAAATAGGACAGTTACCGGTCCTCAGGAATTTTCACTGGTCCTTCTGGATTTTCACTGGTCTCGGACCAGCGGACCAGTGTTTGTGTCGAGCCCTGCGAGAAGTGTTCCATGTTTGTAGCGCGCTATATAGCCCGCTAAAGACAAAAGCCGACTTCAGCCAAAATTGTCCTAAGAAAAGAATAGGCCAGAGCTAGCCCTGAGTTAATCGCAAATTCATAAATCTGTGTAAATAAACTATCATAACATGAAACCCTTCAATGAACATTCATGCACTTTGACTCAAATTTGAAAAAGTGCCAGTTTTGACTCTCAAAAATTCAAACTTAAGAGTCAAATCTGCTATACTTAAAAACTTGCTATACTACAATATTCTTCCACTATTTCTAAAGACTCAAGCATAATTTTGGCATTTTTCTTTTGTAGTCTAGTGAAAGGACTGGCATCCAATGCTATAGACAACTAATTTATCAAACAAATTCTTACATCTCGCTGACAATGAATTAGCTATGGAAATCTCCATACAATATAAGACTAGGAAAACCAGACATTGATTACAGTGTTAACAGAGAGGACAATGTAACTGGTTTCCTGAGAATCCAGAAGTGAATGGACAATAGTGAATACTTGTACCAAACTGTCGAATTAGAATACAATTTACATAAAATTTCCATTTCTCACTGTGAAAGCCAGGCCTGTGATTGATCTAAGAGCAAAAACGCTGAAATACCCTACTTCCCCACACCATGACCCATGCAAAAAAATCCTCATTTTTGAGAAGGTCAGACTGAATCAGGGATGGTATTAATCTTATCTAATTGGAGAATAAGGATAGCCAATCATATCACCAGTTACTGACCAAGAGTTAAACATTGTGTTGATTGGTTGTCCTTAACCTTAAGTCAAGTAAGATCAATATTGAATACCACCCCTGGACCATAAAATTTGGTTTCAAGGAGGAAATCGGCCTAAAGAGGGAAGAATCACAGGCCTGCAATACTCCCTAGATGAGTTGAAATCAAAACATGTATACATGTATGCATCAGTTAGGTCAAAATAGACACAAGTGCAGTCTTCAGATATAAGTTGCATAAAATTTCCAAAAAGGGGGATAGAGAAAATGAAACCTGTATTTAAAACTAAACCCTCACAATACAAATGCAGTCTGGTCTCTATCTGCTCAAGGAGAAATTTCTCCTCAAATTGAGATTTTGTTAAAATTCGAGTGAGTTTTCTAGTTTAAACTCATAAAATATTGCTATAATAAACTCCGCACAATGTATTCATTTGTAATAACCAGATTATTTTTGTAATTACCTATAAATTATCGAGTCTGATAGCACGGAAGTTTGCTCAAAAGATAATTGTGAAACATGCAAAATTAAACCCTCAAAATACAAATACATGATGCAGACAGGAAATTAACTCGAAGATTATGCAACAAAATTTGAGCCAAAATTACGCTCACGTTTGTTTCAGAAGATTGAGGCCAGGTAACCAGCCCAACGAGTAAATAGTGTAAAACCCATATTTACCTTTTCCGAGATGTGTATTGATGCTCATATATCTAGCCGTACCAGTGAGACTCTTGTGTTCACGATATGGTATATGTTTGTGTGTTTCCGGGTCTATATACTCCTTGGCGAGACCAAAGTCTATTACGTGTATGATATGCTGCTTTCGTGTGGAATTTCTACCTATGAGGAAGTTCTCGGGTTTAACATCTCGATATATCAAGTGTTTCGAATGAATATATTCCATACGTTCTAACTGTAACAAAGAAATTATATCACATACATATTAATCAAATTGAGCAGTTGTCTCCCTTTCTGCCACTTATCAAATAATACAAATTACAATCTCATCCAGAAATTAACAACATCAGTCATGAAAATTGTGAACCAGTATCAGTCTAGCATTATCCAGACTTCCCGAAAGATTGTAAATGTATAGGACATTTCGTCCGATAAGCCTTTAAAATATTTGTTTATAATTACTAGACTATTAAAGTTACCAAAATATTGAAATAGTCATCTTTTTATTTTAGGTCGATTGTGAAGAAGTTCTTACAATTTAAGATTAATCACCTTGGACACCTCATTCCTGATATTATACATCGCGACGAGGTTACATTTTGTATGAGAGAGAAGCCAGCTTCCCTATTATGCTGAGCGTCAAGCAAGGGCATCACTAAAAACATTTTTTTTCGTCTTAGGTATCACGGGCCTTGGTTCTAAACCAGACCCTTATGTACTCGATGCGGACACTCTACTGCTTATACCTATAGTCAAAGCTATTGAGGCAATATTAATTGGTCATTTGCCATCGACTACCAAGACTTATTAGTCAATCAAATTTCGGCAGTAAATTTTTCAACATCAACTTTTTAATCATTTGAAACAACATAATTAAAGTGATAAGTATAATCAGGGGTCCTACTGATAGAGGCATAAAGCCCAATCCAGAAAACAATCAGCAAGTCTGTTTCGGGTACCAAAAGCACACATCCGTGATCCCTACAGCAGAACCCTTTTTCAAACATTGTTCTGTTGTTAAAATTCAGCTTATGAAACTTCAAATGACCATAACTTTGTCAATTCTTTGAATTTTTTCATCTAATAACTTTTATTTTCTGCAGAAAGATTCACTCTCTATGCAGTAAATCCATATTTCTGGATTATTCCGGAATTGTAGGACCCCTTTATAATATGAGAAACTTATGCACTTACCATTTGTACAGCCAACATTAAGACTGTTTTAAGTGAGAACTTCCTATCACATAAATCAAAAAGGTCTTCAAGACTTGGCCCTAACAATTCCAACACTAATGCATTGTATTTTCCACATGGTCCAAAATAATATACGTTAGGTACACCCTCTGAAAAACAGAAACATACACATTAAATTAATTGATAATAACAACAGACAACAGAATAATGATGTGTTTATTTAATTACCAACGTTTCGTATTTAATATAACTATAAAATACTGAGTCGAAAAAAATCCACAAAATTTAATACCTGTAAATAGTTTGAAACATAAACATTTAAGAAATATTCAAGGGGGGGGGGGGGGTCATTTTCATTTTAATGATATCATCAGGGGTTTTGGCCCTTGATTTGGAACTGTTCACCCCTGAATTTTCCATAAAAAAGTCAACAGGTTCAACAGTAACTGTTATACATAATAGGCAATAAAAGATTAAAATTCGAAATAGCTCAACGAGAAAATGAAATCACTATGATTAATCATCCTCTATACCATGTAACTGGTCAACAAACTTTTTGACCGACTCCCCTTCTCATATCAACAATGTAACAAGGCTTTTAAAAATCAACAAATTTATGACGCCCATAAAATTGCAACTTCAACAAAAGCCACAATAATGAGTCACTTTACAATACAGTGAAACAATGAAAGTGGAGAAACATCTTTTCTGATCATAAACTTGTACTAAACTTAAGAACTGATTACATTTTGAAGAGGAACAAACACATTTCAAGAGCTGCCTCAGAATTTCTGACTTTTGCCATCTTCAAATTTACTCGACTTCAATTGAAAATTTTCCCCCTTTTTCCTGGACTTGGTAAAAAAATTTCTCCCAGCCTGCAGGAACCCTGTTTTTAGCTTCTGATTTTTATTGACTGTCAGTCACGATGATGATTTTTTGATAATTTATAAGTAACAAAATTTAATTTGAAACACCAGCTTATTTATGCCTCCTATCGGATTCCCTATGGATTTCAATTTATTCTAATTTTAGTCATGATGAAACATTTCAAGGGCACGGTGCAAAACTATTGTAACTATATCAAAGCACATACAATAGTTTTGCACTGAGCCCCCGATTTGGAATAATTGACTTCCTTCTAAATCATTTTCAAGGGACGCTATATTTAGTTACATGGTTTTATCACAGTACCTAACTGTACCATTGACATCAGTGCCCACACACGACTCAAAGGATGACATTATTACTTGTTATAATAATATAATAATAACTAAATACGCCCTTCAAATATTTTGTATAGACAAATACTGTGATAACATGTCAACAAGATACCAACCTGACAAACTTTTATTACAACGTTACAATCATACCATGTTTATATTAAGAATCACGACGGCTCAGCTGTGATTTAAACCCGAAGGTCAATTTCCTTACCAACACGTTGTATATATATAAAATAAGCCGTAAGCCTTAAGGCATATAATCAAACAGCTCAAGTTTGTAGCCGACTTTAAACATACGATACAGACAATTCACCTGCTGTCAAATACAGGGTGTTAAAAAAGTTTGTTCTCAATGTTTGAGTTTCTATATTTCATTTTTTCTGACCTCAAAAGACTGTAATTTTTGCAGGTTGAAATTCAGGGTTCTACCATTGTTCTAATCTCTTTGGCACCAATGAAGCTATTAGAGTAAGAAATTAACATGGTCTTCTGGGTACATAGCTCAAATAAAACTTAATATGAATTTAAATTTTGAGAACGAACTTTTTTAACACCCTGTAGTTCAACCAAGGAAAGTAATTTTTATAAGCGTTAGATAAGTTTGTTCAAACAATTAAAATTGATACAAAATCTTCTATCTGTTAGGGACACAATATACAGTCAAATATAATTGCTTTATTTAATGCATAATGGTTTAGAACGAGCCCTCTTACCCTACTTTAGAAGATTGGGTCAGCAGCACATTGGAGGGGGACAACTGCACTGGTAATTGGTCTTTTTGTATTTTAAAATTCAACTTAAATTTGGGAGTGAGTTTTAAAATAATTATGTAAAAGACAAAATAATTATAGACAAAGAAGCCAAAGGATGAAACTTTCAGAAAAACAATGATTTAACGGAAATCTCTACTTCAGTGAGCAACTTCAGTGAGTCTGTTTTAACAGGGCCTGGCATCGACAGTTCCTGAAAAGAACTATCTTACCATATAAATCAATATTTGGTTACATAGTGTCATAATCTAAAGTCGAGAAAATATTCTGATAGCACTGTCAGAAACATTTGCAAGTAATCAGTTTTCTATTAATACTGTACAGGTTATACGTTCAGAATTTTTTGCAAAAGATAGATTTCACTACAATCACGAATTTGTAGTTTGCAAAAATTTAAGCTTAGTTATTGAACTTAACCAACATCATTTACATTTTTAAAACGCCCAGAACATTCAAATGTATGAAGAAGTTCTTTTAAAACCATTACCAGAAGGTTTTTTTCTGAGTTTAAAAATCGCGAAATTCAACTTGACAAACTACTTCAGAATAATAAATATTTAAAATATTGACCTTGTGACATTTGGTTTAAACACTACTTTTAGTAGTGTAACAAGTGTTTTCCAGTGATCCAATGAACAATTGACTACTGGCAAAATTAGCATAAATTTGCATTTACATTTTATGTTTTATTATTTAAATGTAGGGACAAAAATTAGGTTAACGTTTTATTGAACGTTTAATATAATATAGATGTTTTCTCAGAATCCTTGAAGTTTCCCCCAGGAAACCTTGGCTTGTACTTGCTATTATTACTCAACATAAAAATTCCGCGAGTCGCAAGTGTCGCCTGACGAAATGCAAATTTGTCATGGAAAACTATCCAGTATTGGGCTACATATCAGACTCACAAGAGCTCTCTAGTCATCTGAACTAAAAACGACAAAGCGATGCTCTGGACAAAAAAATGTCCTGATAAAAAATCAATCTGAAGGGAGTTATGATTCTTGCGCACTGCACTTCATGTCACAGCAAAGAAACATGCATTCCTATTTTTGAGACATTAATAGTTATGGTGACAAAGTTATGCCACGGACAAGAAATGCTTATAAAATCAATCAAAGGGAAAAAAATGAAAAATGGCACAAGGTAGATTTACGGTTCTTGTGTACTGCACTTGGACTTTTGGTAAGAAACATGCATACCAAGTTTCAAGTCATTCAACCTCATAGTGACAAAGTTATCCTCCGGACAAGAAATGCTCAAATTAAATCAATCTAAGGGAAATAATTAAAAAACGATGCAAGGCACAGTTATGGTTCTTGCGCACTGCATTTCTGCTTATTGTAAGAAACATACATACAAAATCTTGAGTCATTTGAACTTAAGGTGACCAAGTTATGCTCCGGACAAGAAATGCTCTAATAAAATCAATCAAAGGGAAATAATTCAAAAACTATGAGAGGTAGAGTTATGGTTCTTGCGCACTGCACTCCGGCTTATTGCAAGAAACATGCCTATCAATTCTTGAGTCATTTGAACGCAAGGTGACAAAGTTATGCTCTGGACAAGAAATGCTCTAATAAAATCAATCAAAGGGAAATAATTCAAAAACTATGACAGGTAGAGTTATGGTTCTTGCGCACTGCACTCCGGCTTATTGCAAGAAACATGCATACCAAATCTAGAGTCATTTGAACGTAAGGTGACAAAGTTATGCTCCGGACAAGAAATGCTCTAATAAAATCAATCAAAGGGAAATAATTCAAAAACTATGACAGGTAGAGTTATGGTTCTTGCGCACTGCACTTCGGCTAATTGCAAGAAACATGCATACCAAATCTAGAGTCATTTGAACGTAAGGTGACAAAGTTATGCTCCGGACAAGAAATGCTCTAATAAAATCAATCAAAGGGAAATAATTCAAAAACTATGACAGGTAGAGTTATGGTTCTTGCGCACTGCACTTCGGCTAATTGCAAGAAACATGCATACCAAATCTAGAGTCATTTGAACGTAAGGTGACAAAGTTATGCTCCGGACAAGAAATGCTCTAATAAAATCAATCAAAGGGAAATAATTCAAAAACTATGACAGGTAGAGTTATGGTTCTTGCGCACTGCACTCCGGCTTATTGCAAGAAACATGCATACCAATTCTTGAGTCATTTGAACTTAAGGTGACAAAGTTATGCTCCGGACAAGCAATTTGTGACGCCGCCGCCACCGCCGCCGCCAAAGTAACACCTATATGTCGCCTTTTCAGGCGACACAAAAACTATCAATAATCAATGCTGAATTTCCTCAATGCTAAATTTCCATTTTAAGCTCTTGCTCATTCATTATTGGGAATTTTTTATTTAGGTTTTGGGGGGGGGGGATATACATTTTCCAATTGGAAGCCTTTCCAACAGTTTCAACAAATATATGATAGTCATCTCATTATTAAACAGACATTATATCGATGACCTTTGAATTGAACCCTGGAATTTCCAAAAAAGTTAAACTCTGACGCTCAGAATTCAGACAGAATGAATCGATTATTTCTTTCAAAAAATTAACAAAATTGACAAAAAGACACTTAAAATTCTGCCTCTAGTAAAAGCCGTCTACAGTGCTATATAATATATCTGCAGAGTCAGTGACCTTTATGCATAGTTTACAATAATTCCCCCAGTATAGTACCATTATAAACCGGAAAGCAAGGTCAGGAAATATTATTGGATATAACAGCACAATCCTACCACAAAATGGTAAGCCTCACAGGCTCTATAATCAATACACATACATTGTAATTTGTATACTATAGTATACAATATACCAGCAATAGTACGGTAAGCATGAGAACTGACTGTAACCAACTAGTCAACAGACTACCAACTTCAACAACCATTGACAGGGGGTTCCTTTCGACTGGGAGTAGGGGTTTTCACCCTTGAAATTAATTTCCAAAAAGTAACTTTTTGACCCTTAAAATTTTTGATTGAAGCGTCTTTTTCTCTTAAAATGATGGGTATTTTGCCAATAAAACAGTAAAATTATGGTCAAAAGTCAGGAGTTCCATTTGACTAGGGTGTTTGGGTTTTCACCCTCGAAATTTCCAAAAAAGCCACATTTAGAGCCTAAAATATTTGTTTGAAGGGTCATCTTCTGTTCAAGTGATGGGTTACTTATTTTGCCTATATTATTTTGCCTGTAAAATGGTAAAATTATGGTCAAAAGTATCAAAATGACCCTTCAGATTCAGAAGCTAGTGGCACCCCTGTATAATCAACACACTTAAGTGGCGCAGAAAAGGTGGCTGGGCGAGATGATAATCTACATCTTCTAAATCTAGGAATTAATTTATTATAGCCTAATCACCAGATGCAGCATGCACACAGTAACGTACACCACTTATGTTTAAATGCTTCATTAAAATTGGCATGATGAAGTTCAGGCAAACACTACAACAAATGCTACATTCGTCACACAGACAATATATACGAGTTTTAGAGACGAGGATAAATCTTGTTCAAACTTCATCAAACCCACATTTTAGTGGAAATTTATTATATCCTTCAGTTTGCATTAATCATATAATAAAACAATATTTCTTCAAACCCATATTTTAGTGGAAATATATTATATAGTACTTCAGTTTGCATTAATCATATAATTAAACAATGGCGAATGCAGTCAGTATGATAAACTTGTTATACTTGGTGTTTTATTCTACATTTAAAACCACAAACAGACTAACCTGTCTTAATCAGCAAGTCAAGGGATGTGGTTGAATGTGGTCATTTATAACATGTAGTTATTTATACAGATTAGCTGTTAAGACTGACTGCAGCTTGATTTTTATACATGTATATTTTTAAAACAATCACTGTTTTAAGTCCCACTGGGAAACAGTATTTCAATCATATGGAAACTTCCAAGTCACAGCCTGGGATCAAAACCCGGTGGACCTCTTATACTCAAAGGGGACACTCATCTACTAGCCACAAACCCGGGATCTCTCACACTCAAAGGGGACACTCATCTACTAGCCACAAACCCGGGATCTCTCACACTCAAAGGGGACACTCATCTACTAGCCACAAACCCGGGATCTCTCACACTCAAAGGGAACACTCATCTACTAGCCACAAACCCGGGATCTCTCACACTCAAAGGGAACACTCATCTACTAGCCACAAACCCGGGACCTCTTACACTCAAAGGGGGCACTCAAAATCGCGCTGTCGCGGGCCAATCGGGCCAATGGCCCGAAGAAATCAAAATTGGCCCGAAAAAAATCAAATTGGCCCGAACCATCGAAAAGTATGACTTTACAAATATTGGAAAATCCAGTTACTAAAAATAGCACGCTTGAGATTTTACCTAGACTGGTTTTACGATCTACTGTTACGGGCGACGCTAAATGAACGAAAACTGGTAGACACAGTCCACGTGTCATAAAATTAGGCCAATAAACAGCTTGTTAAACAAACAAACTATACAGGACTGTGTTTATGACAAGTGAGATAATTAGCGGATGATTGTCTAATCAAAGGCGGCCTGATTGACTGATGAAAGAAATTGTCGATTGACCGTCACGGGTCACGAATATGAAATGCGATAAACGCATGATCCTAGCCATTAATCAGGTAATTATTGATCGTATTTTTTCAACATTGAATTATTCAGTCTTAATCATTATATTACCATTTAAAAAGTTTTTTTACGCCAGTTTATCCAGGGAATCGTATTTATTTGTGAAGAAATTGACGAGAAAAAACAGCGGATCACGTGACTTCATTTTCGTGCATTTTCTAAGCTAAAATAACGTTAGTTTTGGTGTTTTACCCGATAAATTAACCCATAAACATTGTGTGTGGATAGCCTATGACGTTTTAAAACATAATTTGACTTATATTCCTCGAAAATCTCGACGGTCAACTTTTTAAGAAAATTTGTCAATTCTGAAGTGACCGCATTTTCGGATATTCGTATTTTCGGACAATGCAGTTTTTAAGTAGGGTTTTATAGCTCACACAAACTTACATCTTTATATTTTCTGTTAAATTTTGTATTGGTCTTATTTTGTTTTAGATTCAACAGTGTATTGTGATAAATGGTTGATCAGCTGTGATGTCAAGTCTTCTAGATGTCAGGATGCCAACAAAATCTGCCACAGGCTTCTAAACAAGTTTCCCACTTAAACCTACCAATTTGCAATTGTTCATGATCACACTTAATGTGGCTTTGTGTTGGAACTTAGCAAGTTTGTTGGTCAGCAGCAGAAGCTGCATCAAAGACAGAACTTTGCTGACTGGCTACAGCATATCGCACAAGGGATGTAGACTTTAGTCTCAAGTTAAAAAATATCTTCACAAGTTTATATAACTTGTGTGTCAAGTCCCCTCGCAAAAACAATGTGTCATCATCAAGATAGAACTTGTACCCATATAGTTTATACTAATTTAATTATTGTTGGTTGACTGTGAATCATTTAGGATGCATGTTTTAATGCCACTTTTGAAATGTCACTTTGTGTTGTGCTATAGAGAATAAACATGAAAAAGTTCTAAAATGCTATTTTGTTTCTGTCATTCATTATACATATAACTTTTATAAGTTTCTTAGACATGGAGATACAGGAAAAAATAATAACTTAAACAGAAGTCTACATTCATTGAATCATTCCAATGAACAACAAAAAAATTCACATAGAAAACAAACATACATGAATATAGTTTATTACATCTTTGTCAAATTGATAAAGTTTTATACTACTATAGTTACCATTCAGGGTTTCTCAAGACTGAATATAAGGTGAAATGATATATCTCATAGTGGATTTTACTGTTCTCAAACAGCAAAATGGCAGGAGCTTCCGGGGGCCTCGGGCCCCCTGGTCCCCCAGCCAAGGCTTCGCCCTGGACCCACCGGGGGCCATCGCGGTCCCCTGGCCCCCAGCCGCTATGACGGTTCAAAAATTGGCCCAACAGAATTTTGAGCCAGAGCTAGCCCCGTCTACTAGCCACAAACCCGGGATCTCTCACACTCAAAGGGGACACTCATCTACTAGCCACAAACCAGGATCTCTTACACTCAAAGAGGACACTCATCTACTAGCCACAAACCCGGATCTCTCACACTCAAAGGGGACACTATACTAATCTACTAGCCAATCAAGGTTGCTGCTTAAGTAAGGTGACTGCTAACACAGGTCTGACTTCCATCATATTTGAAAGACAGAAATATCAATGAAGAATAATTATGAGAAATCCGACTGTAATAATTTGCGAATGACATCATGTTAATATTTGGTGACGAATGATGTAAGCATGACAGTAAATTAAGTTATACAACATGTGAATCACAAAATAAAGATTGGGCCTAAAATAAAATATTGTTTGTTTCCCCATCCCCTACCTACCCGATTAAAAAGGGCCCTACCCAAAATATTTTATTGCCCAAATTAAAATAATATTTTTTTTATTAAAACTTGGAAGTGAAAATTTTATTTTTTTGTTTACTGGCTTCTTTCTTACGATTAAATTTAGGATTGTTGATTTTCAACTTTGAGTTAATTCTAAATTTCATTATTTTTATGCTTTAACCAATAACTATCATACTGAAACAATTAAAAAAAATATTTACCCTACCTACCTACTCATTCTAAATCTGCTAGGGTCGGGATGGGGAAACAAAGAATATTTTAAGTTCGGCCTTGTATTTACAACCCAACACTTGTAAAATCTTCCCATTTAATCAATATAATATATCCCAACATACATTTCTGTGTCAGACTTTGTGGGACTTCCTTAGTATCTTTGTCTTTTTTCATTTATCATTTGATATAAGGTTACCAACTCAATATGTCACACATGTCAGATCAATTTCTCGTGGTCAAAAACTCTTGTTGTATTGAATCAAGCATCAAAGGTTTCATGGTTTTGTGCAGAATTTTACGATTTTATTATCACAATGCTATGTATATACCTATCATATGAAGATAATTTGACACAGAAATAATCAAAATCCATCCCTAATGGAACTAGGGATCACATTTGATTTAGAAGTAGGGTTTTGATCCATGAAATTTAAAGGATGCCAGTTTGACACCTATCCAAGATTTTGGTTTGAAGGGTCGTTTTCTCTTAAAATCATGGGTATTGTGCCTATATAAAATTGTAAAATTTAGTCAAAAGTATCAAAATGACCCTTCAGATTTAGAAGCTAGTGGAACCCCTGGGAACCCCAGGGTTCCTATTTTGATGGATAATCTGCCTCCCTAAAGCAGTCAATTTTATCCAGTACATTTTTTAAACCAAAATGATGGATTACTGTTTTGATACTACGAGTAGACCAACACTAAAACACTGAGAAGGTTAACAGAGATAATGTCACAAGCTGGTGATTTTCTATCAGTGAACGAGCAGCATGAATTTTGATGAGCAGGGATAATAATAAGGGACATTGCGGGAAACTTAAAAATGCGAAAATTTTGAATTCTGAATATGCCGACGATCAGCAAAAAAAGAAATTTAATGTTCGCGAAAGTAAATTGGTTTACAGTAGTATTGAACAACTTGAAGTACAGACACCATACTACCATGTCTACATTATTTCTACACAGTAAACACCTCAAGGAAATAATTAGTTTACAAACTTCAACCATGAAAATGTCTGACCTGTATACTCACAGACAAGCTCTAAAAACAATTATATTGTTGGCAACAATAAGTCATCATTCCAAAAGCTTTGTATATGAAATCAACGCAAGCTCAGCAGTCTCAGGGACAAGATAGTAAAAATGTTTTGAGCAGTTAAAGTACCCTACCCCTCCCCCCTACCCTACAGCCCCTTACTGAATCTGATCACAAAACATTTCAAATTTGAAGTCTGAACAGGCCTAGACACTAACTATTTTGGCCACTGGTCTGACAGGGCAAAAGCGCTCAATTAGTAAATAGGACAGTGACTGGTCCTCCAGAATTTTTACTGGTCTCGGACCAGCGGACCAGTGTTAGTGTTGAGCCCTGCTGAAAGGCTGTTACAACTTACATGTATCAACTTAGCAAATAGAAAGAAAAATCTTATCCCCGAGAATATTTTGAAATAACTTGCAGAGTTAAAATCCCAATTTATACCTCTTAAAAACCAAGATTACAGTTCAGACAGGGAAGGCAGTACTCAATAGAAACAGTGCAGCATGAAAGGCACAAAATCGAACAATGTATGTTATAATCATTTCATTATCAATTTTCTCTCTAACACGATTTATGTACAAAAGGCTTATTAACAAATCTATATTGATTAGAGAAATCAATAAATATATACGATATGTGAATTACCAGTAAGTCCAATACTAATCAACAGATAGACTATCAAGGTTAATTCAGTTCAAATTTCAAAATGAGACACTGTTCTATTTCATTTATATTTATTTCCTAAAAAATCTTGAATTTGCATTTCCTGCTTTGGTTTTTCAATTTTCTTCAAATTTTCAATCATTTGAATATCACTTGAAGGATTTTTAGGTCGAATTTTCTGCATAACTTTTATGTTCTAATTGCTGTTCTGTATAATTGACACTTGTTATGGGTTTTTCGACTTTTTTCAACGCTCTAGTGATATATATAGCACTCAGATGAACTAACCATTTTTCCACAAATTAATACTAGACCAGGACTAACTAGTTTTCCACAAATTAATACTCGGCCAGGACTAACTAGTTTTCCACAAATTAATACTCGGCCAGGACTAAACAGTTTTCCATAAATTAATATTCGGCCAGGACTAAACAGTTTCCACAAATTAATACTCGGCCAGGACTCACTAGTTTTCCACAAATTAATACTCGGCCAGTTCTAACTAGCTCTTCCACGAGCAACTGACAGCTTCTCCACATGTGGAGGACATGATCAAAGTCAATGTCATGCAAGAACATAACCTAACTCTGACCCAGTATTGAGCCTTGATCGCTCAAGTGCCAAGCGAGTGCATTATCCTCAGCACTTACCAGGCTACAGGCGGAATTAGATGTACTGTGAAGACCTTAGCAAGTCTCTCACTGTACCGGTATTTATTAGCTATAAATCCCACTACTAGCAATGAAATGTGCATGGATAAAAAGCTTGATTCAATTATTCGTATAGTGACAGATGTAATTTCACACTATGTGTTGTGAAAAACTGAAAATACTCGGTTGTTTACAGCAGATTAATTCTCGGTATCACGCCACATGTATCTTAATTTTGCACCAAGGAAATTAATACACAGTATCATTCTGCCAGAGTGCATGTGATTAGTCAACATATCAAGTCAACCGAGGTATCGAAATTTTTGTATTTATGAGGAAAATTTTACCCTTCATATATTCAAATTCAAGAAATGGGGTAAAAAATTTCCTCAAATATTTTATTTCGGTAGTGTTGTCTTTTTAATTGAATCAAAAAATATATAATTCAAAATGAAGCCTTTATCAGCATAACAGTTAACCCCTAAAATTTACTTTATCAAAGCTTATAATGCCTTGGTTATACTAATATAGTCACAAAAAGCTCCATATCTCAACCTTTTTCCACTTAAAAAAGAACATAAAAACGCAATCAAACAGCTAACAGAAATATTCAAACAAGGAATGTGGGGAACGAATTGAACAGCGTAAGAGTAATCAATATGGACAACAAAAGACATATATTACAACTGAACCTAGACTTTCAAAGTGAAACCATTTACAAAATGACAACAAGGAATTTGTCACTCTGGTGCAACAAGGTTGTATCTCATCATATTATCTATAGTATATAGTAAGATACAACCTTGTTGCACCAAAGGGACAAATTCATAATTTGCAAGGCATTGAGTATTGAACTTTACTACGCTCAGTTCTTAGTGCATTAATAATTAATGTATTTGTATGTGACCCCTCGCAAATTACGAATTACTGGGCAGTTCTCTTACTAGATTACAGGGCATCAGGCAATTACTACATGTACCGGTAGGTTACAGTTTGCCTGACAGTGAAAAAATTATAATTCAATTCTTTGATTATTTTTTGGTAACATGGGGAACTGACTTGGGGGAAAATAGGGGGCAAATAGAATCAATAGTTTTATTTTCCTAGTGAATGGGGCCTTATCAAGTCAAAGACAATACAACATATATTTATTGTCAGATATGGTAATAACAAGTAATGTATAGCTTTTAACCAACAAAATTTTGTAACTGCCCCTATTATTTAAGGAAAAAATCCCTGAATAGGGAAGTGCGAGGATACAGAATATCACCAGACATGCCCCTATTATTTAAGGAAAAAATCCTTGATTAGGGAAGTGTGAGGATACAGAATATCACCAGACTTCTATAAAATCTGATTTCCTTGTCATGGATCTTTGTCTATATCATCTCACATATTGTATATGGAAAGTGGCTTACGGGATAATACCAATATGTTATAACGTAGCTAGAGTCGTAGCTAGAGCCGTTTACAGCTACCAGATTAAATACAGTATGATACATATGTATATATATACCCATACAAACTTAACACTGGTCACCAGATTGATTATCTGTCCAAGCCGACCAGACATCAATACCTTACATGTTGTATGTTACAAACTTACATACAGTATTCAATCTAGACTCACTCACTCACTCATTCACTTGATATCGCATAAATCGCCATACTGCAATGCACATGACATTAAGACAAGTTCAGGGCTCGACACTTACACTGGTCCGCTGGTCCAAGACCAGTGAAAATCCAGAAGGACCAGTGAAAATTCTGGAGGACCAGTAACTGTCCTATTTACAAATTGGGTGCTTTTGCCCTGTCGGACCAGTGGCCAAAATAGTTAGTGTCTAGGCCTGAAGTTCCGTATAGTTTTATGTTCACAGGTTCTACTAGCTTCTGAATCTGAAAGGTCATTTTGATCCTTTTGACTAAATTTTCCCTTTTACCATTTTTTAGGCAAAATAACCGTGATTGTTATGGAAAATAACCCTTCAAACCAAAATATTGAGGGTCAAATTGTGGCTTTTTGGAAATTTCAAGGGTCAAAACCCCATAGTCCCGAGTCAAATGGAACCCATGATGTAAAGTACATACCATACTAGTTGTGAGATTGTTATGGGCTAAAGGCCTTAAATAAATGAGTAGTTTCACTAGTGGTTGAGTCGCCATACCTTAAATACCTACACCTTAATAGAAATTGAAGTCAGAATCCCGTAGGACAAAATGAAGCTTCTGAATTTCAGGGATCCAAAAGGTCAGTTCAAAGTCAATTGACATACCTTCAATCAATCAATCAATCAATCAATCAATCAATCAATCAATCAATCAATCAATCAATCAATGTCATAATGTAATGTTAAGATCACCAACCTGATTGCCCTAACTGTCTGTAGAAGCGATACTCTAAATGCAGCTGAGGTGCACGAGATTTCATAGGTTCCTGAAAACATAAGATACATTATCATGATAATTCAGTTAAATTTGTTTTCTATCAGTTATATACAACGGCAGATTCAACTACAAATGTAGTTAATGTACCCAGTTTTCCTAGACTGTATCCTAACCAGTACTTGTACAACAGTAACAGGGAACCAGTAACTGTTGTCATTTTCATGGAAGGGTAAAACCTGATGTTACTGGGAATCGTATAGTATCTAAATTCTAATTCAGGTTGTAAAAAATGAAAATATTGCATAAGTCTGCTTTTATGGATTCACTTGTAAACGGTTGACAAAACTACCCAAGAGGTAATTGCACTAAAATACCATTGACCAATTGTCAACCAAGGTCTCGATTGATTCATAATGTTAATAGGATTATAATGTAATGGTAAATTAATTTTATATATAAAGTACTTGTCACTGTATAATCCAAAACTTGCAACAAACAACCTTGCAGGCCTGTGATTTCTCTATTAGCAAAAAGGCCGAAAAAAAAATTCTCCCCACCTCCCCTCCCTTGCAAAAACTTCATTTTTGAGTAGTTCAGATTGAAGACAAATAGGAGGAAATCAGCGTACAGGAAGAATCACAGGCCCCACCTTGGTGGAGAAATCACAACACAGATGGTCAGTTAATTATATAGCTCAGAACATTTCACATGGAATCCTTAAATATCTGTGCTTATCCGTTGTCTAATCGGAGTTGTTATTTTAACTAATCAAAACATTCTTACAGTACAACAAAGAAAACACACAAGATTAATAAGCGCCACGTCAAATGTTCTTAGCAATATCAGTAAACTGTTTGGAGAATAAAACATGACAACTGCAGAGACTGTAACCTTTTTGCCCTAACTCTGACAGCTAACTGTCAGATCAATGCATGTACATTTGATGAAGCCGACTTGTATTGTTATAAATGTCTATATCTTAGTATATATAGCAACATTAATGCATAGTGATCGGAATCGGACAAAAAATTCTAATCTATAAACAGTTAGGTGCTTCCGATTGACTTTCGATTATTTTTAATTATGAAATATTTATACAGGAATAATATTATAATTTGTAAATTGTTTGCCAACATAATTATTGTATTATTGTATACACAGTGACATTAATTAGTCACTTAGTGTGCTGTAATGCTTTAGATAATGTACAGCTGTCCTTAAACAACAATTGACCAGACGACAGATGAATCATGATGTGTGTATGTATAGTAATGATACTAAAGTTGTTTTATATGTTTATTGGAGAATTGAGTTGGCCAATAATACAGGAAGGGTATGTATAAATAGAATCTGACCTCTAAACGTAACCTTTTGGTATCATATAATTCATATTCCACTATAGATATAGGGTATGGTCGTAAAGTCTGTTCCGCACACTGTGCGGGATGTTCTACTCCAAACACCTTACAAACAAAACGGAACAGAAAGTAAAATGTTTAAGATGACCAAAATTGTAGTTGCAGCCGTAATATTGGAGGAAGAAATATGCATGTGGGTATATTTAAATGTGACTGTTTGCCCGCAATTGCCCATAATTGGAAAATAAATCTATTATATTCTATTTTATGACACAAGCGGCCATTAATTTGTTGTTCTTGTAATCATGTGACTGTTCTGGCTGCACCACCTCTGTGGCGGGCACAGAAAGAACATGTTCCAAACAGTGTTCCGGTTTGTTCGTAAGCGTGTTCCACTGTCCAGGATGTGCGGAACAAAGAAACCAGTAAACATTCACATGTCATTCACATGTAATCTCTTTTTCTGTTTTATTTGGCCTTTCTGCTTCATGGAATTTCCCAATTTCAAGTTGTCACGACGTGAAATTCCCAATCTGAACGGACCCGGACCCTTTCCCAAAGAGGCAAAAAAAATCACTGGGAAATAGATCTAATATATTATGAGTAAATTTACTACCGTCAACCAATTATAAAAGTAAATACATCATTGAATTCAGTGTGGGTGAAATGAAGAGCTTATCATCGTCTTGACTTGTAGGACTACCCAAGATAAAACCCTAAAGTTATGGAACCTCTGGTTTACCAGTACTATTAACTTGACGGACTTCTGCATGTTTTAATTGGGACAACTGAACTTAAAATTCGGACAACTCTAATTTGTCATGGTCACTTGTCCTGGACCACTCTATTTTGAAAAGATTTGTAGAGCCCTGGTAGGCCTACGTGTAAGTATTTCTCAAAATATGTTAGAATAAACTATTAAAATATATAACAAGAGGACCCACAGGGCCCTAGGTCGCTCACCTGTGCACATTGATCAAGTAGATTGTAGAACCATGTTCTTTTTAAAAAGTTGTTTCCAATCAGTTGTCATGGCAACCGGAGTTCTGCATGGGTTATAATTCTTTTAACTATTTTTAGAAAGGATAACCCAAGGAATATTGTTACCCATTTAATATGAAACTCTACCAGAACTTTTAGAGGAGAAGATTTTACTATGGATATATAGGGAAAAACAGCACCCCACCCACTGGCGGCCATGTTTTTTGACGAATCAAGACAAATATGTCAATTTTGTAAGAGGGTCACCCAACAACTATTTCTGTAAAATTATTTGAAATCAGGCAAGCGGTTGATTTTTTATGATTTTTTTAAATATTTTCCTATTGCCATGGCAACCAGAGTTATTTTTAGATTACAATTCTTTTAGCTAGTTTTAGAAAGGACCACCCAAGGAACATTCCTGTGAAGTTTGGTTGAAATTGGTCAAGTGGTTTAGGAGGAGAAGTCGTTTGAATGAAATGTTGACGCACACACGGACGCACGACGGACGAAGAGTGATCACAATAGCTCACCTTGTCACTTTGTGACAGGTGAGCTAAAAATATATTAGCTGGGTTAAACCAGTCAAATTGTCACCGTGAATCCACCGCGTTCGCCCACTTAGGCCCACCGCGTTTCCACCTTGACGGTCGATCTACGAGATATCGGGGAATTGCCATGGTGGCAATTTAGGGTGGCACTTTCTGTCCACGGTGGGCCCGCCACGGTGGCATGCCACCTCAAATTAATTATTGACACGGTGGCTGAGTGGAAATTGGAAAACCCACCTTGCGTGTACTGTACAGACAAGTAAATGGGGAAATAACCTCTGTATACTTATGTTTGGTGGGCGGTGCAGTCAATTTTATAACAACACTGTTACACAATACTGGTACTTACCAATTTGATGGCAACATGCTCATTGTTGTACAGATTCTTTCCTGTAAAGGAAAAAGATATTTATAATCTATTTAGCAACTCCACTACTAAACAAGAGAAGAAATTACAATATACCAAGTACTTAGTAGAGATGATGTACAATTTTTTAGTTCAGGGATCAATGTTCACATCACAGGATCTTCGCTGAACAGTGTGAGTGGAACCTTCTTCCAGACAGCACAGAGTTTTTACATTAAAATACAAAATAAATTGCATAATAATTTTCCAGGAGTGACTACAGGTAGTCATTATTGAAAAGCCATTCAAGGTTCCAGACCGGATATAATTATGTTTTAAGCCCTTCCTGGTCCATTTTTTTTTAAATACTGAATTTTCAAAAAGTTTCAAACATTTGGAATGAATCACCAGCAATATGAACAATGAATTTACAGTGAAATGAAACAGGACTAAATTATCTATAACGATAACAAGTAGGGATTGGAATCGGACAAAACAATAACTGTTGCTGATAATTCACATTTCCTAAAGTTTGCCATTGTTTTTACAGCAGCGATACTAAACTCTAATTTCTAACTCTATGGTCAAATTTACTTGTCAGAGAGTTATAACCCTTATTATGCATGATCATCAACAAATTAGCAGATCATCATCAACGATGGTAATCAAAATATCACGCCAAGGGCTTAGGCTATTACTTTTTTGAAGCAAGGACCAGACCATTAAAAATGCTGGTTTTTGTAAAACATCTCAGTCCGACCACAATTACTTTTCACATTAAAATAAGTCAAGTGTGACGTTGAAAAGCGGTCACATGGGTGACGTTAACGGATTTAAACGTCCTGTCTTACAGCGAGATCTATCTGATAAGCTCCTTGTGATATTTACGCGTTGAACTGATCTGGCAATAGTGGATTTTGATGCAACAAAATGTCCAACGACATCAATTTGCGAAATTTCACTTTCAAAAAAACCTGTGCTTAATTTTCCTTTTTTAATTGTGACATTTAAATTGCTTTCTGCGCATTTGTCATACAGGAAATATCGGTGGTAAAGGAGCATAGGATGCACGTGCGAATAGCGTGTCGTACCTAGATATATAGTGTGTCGATATAAATCCTGGGAATATTTTGGAAAGTAAAAGTTATTCACTTTTTTCATTGTAGCGTTTTTTCTTGACGTCAGTATATATCGATCCATGAGTTTGTTGAATATATAATATATGTAACCAGTAGTCATACGGACAAAGAATTATAAACATCAAACTAGAACTTTGGACTAGTTAATCCTTTCCCCCATCGACCCCAACTAACAGTAATAATACTAAAGCCTTTTTAAACCGGAAAGCCTGATATTACCACCAGTTTATACCGTACTAAACTACTAACGTCTTATTGCATAATTTTCTTATAGTACAAAATGTTTGGTCAATTCACCATATCGACATTACAACTTAAAACCCGTTTTCCGGGATTACGGAATTAATTGAGCGACAATGTGCGAGATATTCCGAATGTACGTCAGGGGGGGAACGGATATAGCGTATAGAGCAACTAGGTACAAAAATCGCGATTATTTTAGCCAAATGATAAGAATTTGTAAAAAGTCTTACTAGAAAACAATGACAACACAATTTTAAGACCTTGCTGATAACATTTTCGCCTAAATAATATGTTTGACTTGAAAAATGCTTATTTTTCTCGACATCGGTATCGAGCCACGGAAGCGGCAGTGTAGAATAAAATGCAATATTTCAAATATAAAGCATTTTTTAGGATAATTCTTTCTAAAGTTCAAAAACAAAGATGTTTAATGATAATGTGTAATAATTGTTTTATATGTTTTCATGTTTAAACGTTGAAAAAAGAATAATTATATACACTCCCGCTATACCGCTTATTGCTCGCTAACCCCCTGACCGTGAAATTTCGGTTCCGGAAAAACGGGTTTTATTGAGTAATGTCGATATCGAGAATAAGGGGGAAAATTCTATTTTTAATGGGAGGGGGTTGGGATATTGACAGGTCAAAAACATGCTAATCATATGCAGGAATAATAACAAGTGCTATGTGTATACACAAGTAGTAACATTACTTCCACTAATGGTGATGAATATAAATGACATCAACCTCACAACACAACCATTACCTAATCTGAGTTCTCCAAAGTTCCCACATCCTATTTTCTTTCCCACTCTAAAGTTTGGTCCAACCATCAACACACCCGAGTTCCCAGAACCTGTCTGACGACTTGACGGATGCATACTGGATCTTCCGGATGATTTTCGCCTAGAAGAATCGTCAGCCTTTTCGTATTCCCTTTTTTGCATTCTATATTCAATAAATTACTACGTTAAAGCCCCCAAAACTGGAAAGGAAATTTTGCAGTGTGTAAAATTAGTCAAACACACTGACTTACAGTTCATGGTTTCAATTCGTAAGGCCTATGGACATAGTAGGCCGGATATTGCCGGATCTATGTACATCACCAGTGCCAGACTTGGCTTTTTGTGCCCATAATCTAAATCTGTACAAACCAAGACGAATATGTAACTAATTATCCAAAATTCTTTCTTTCACAAATTTCAGCTGTCTTATTAGGAACTATTTTCAGCACATTAATTTGTTTTCACGGAACAAGTTTTTCTCATCAACTGTTCGAGTAAATATCAGTTTTTTAATATACAAGGTAAATTAGTTTATTATTCATAAAATAAAACAATAAAAAGGCCGACAATCAGTATGTTAAGTATTTTTTCGAAGAACTATTTTCTTGTTCGATTATCTTCACCGGAAGTTCACATCGCACCACTGCGCAAGTCACTTGTTCATCCGTTACCAGGCGTTGGATAAACAAACAGATTTTACATGTAAATTCGAAACGCGAAAGGTTATTTAAATTTGGAATAAATCTCTGTACTTCACGCACAAAATTTATCCAACATTCCCGAAAACATTCAATACACAAGAGCCGGTTAGTCCACTCTTTAAGTACGTCACTTCCTTGTCTGGGTCAGGTATAAGAGAAGCAATATATATATCCAACAATATCGTTATCGTCATGGCAAAATGTTGATAATGACAAAAAAGCACATGTTACGTCGCACAATGTCGAGGCCATGATAATATCACCGGTCGGTTCATTGTCACATGTCAACTGGTTGTTCCGTCCTGGGTCGCGCTTCGACACGTGATTGTAATGACGTCATCACTTAGTCACTATCTAAGTATCTTCAATAAAGCTCAGGCGCGTAGCTACCTATACGCGAGTACTGTACGCGGCTGAATCCACATGATTCTGACAAAAAAAAAATTTCAGGCAAAGTTCGAACTCAATTCAGTTTAAACTCTTTCATTCTTTGTCGTGTCTGTATTCCAAATTTCTGTAGAATTCGCATTGTGATATCGTCAGATATCGAGCCGGTAATTTACGCAAGAATGTTTGTGTTACTTTTGTTACGTTTATAAGCTATACTGTGTCTGACACTAACAACCTACCATACTGTATGTGTTGCAGTAGACTTGTCTTTGACGTTAACAAACTCTTCCCAGTACAACCGCGTACAGGATCGCGTTTGGCTTAATCAAGTAGAGTCAACAACTAGGGAATCTCTGGTTGTTAAGTTCATTGAGAGCCATTAAATGTTGGGTTGTTTATTACTAAGACATGTGCCCAGGGCTATGATGGAGCCAGTAATTTGTCAGGTTGTCATCGTCGTGTACAAGCTTGGATAAAACAACTAGTTTCATAAGCAATGTTCACTGCAAAGTCCATAACTTGAATCATTACGTGTACGCCTACAGAGAAGCACACATTAGAAACTTACTCAACCCAGTGCAGCAAATCGGTAATCTGCAAAATGTCTTTCAAGAAGAGACGGGAAACTACGCTGTTGCTGAAGAAAAAAAGATGAACCGACACCGTCTGCATAATCTATATGCTGGACCAGTCATGTGGACATACTCCACAATTTTAAAGTGTCATACACCACTTGAAGTGCTACTAGTATCAAGAGCAAGAAGGCGATTCCACCTCCCCCTGATGTAACATCATGAGGTTTTACTTTATCGTCATTTTGCATAGTTGCTGTTGGGTTCATGGTTCAGGGTGCTAAACCACCGAATAAACTTTCACAGAAGCAACTCATCGACTTAGTTGAAGTAGCTACGGAGCGCTAGGTTTCCCGCGTGTTAGGGTAGCAGATGCTGTCGTGAGGGGTGAGTTGTACGGCAAAGCTATGGCTGAATTCCAGTATATGGAGTCTTCAAATCCAAAATCAGCTCGCCACCCACGACACTGTGACAAAGTTCCCATGCACCGATCGCATCTCGGAAAACTAGAAAAGGTCGTTCCTTTGTTATGCTAATTACTATGCGGGTCTCTAAGGCTTGAGCTGAGAGGTAGTTTTAGGTATTATAAGAAAGGTAAAAGATATATCCACTGAACGTCTGTCTGGACTGGCAATTTCGCTTACTAGTAGCTACAAATGTATGGACATTGGTTGACAATGTTATCATACAGAAAGAACTTTGCCGCCCTGAAAAGGGACGGACTACTATAGACTTATATAAGCCTATCTGAAGAGTTTGTGTAAATAATAAAATGGGACTCGTAGATCTGCATTTGTTGATTTATATTTTAGCTTTATTTTGAACAGAGAAATACTCTATTTACAAACTATCGTTTATTTACAAATTAATGATGTTAAGAACTAAATAAAGCACGTTGAGAACGCTACATATGCACCAAATAACACCATTGTTTTAAAAAAATCCGGGAGTGGGGGTGCCCCCGACCCCCCTAGCACAATAGTGAATCCACATGATTATAGGCTAGCTACGCGCCTGAAGCTAACTGTCGTAATTAACTGTTTCTACTCGTACACAGGATATTGACACGCATTATAAAATTATATGAGATATAAGGTAAACACACATCCTCAAAATAATATGTGCCAATACCCTGTGTACTCGTTAGATAATGGCCATGCGCGGGGGATATCTATAGTGAAATATTGATTTCCAAATCCCTTGAATTACTCAATCCGTCCCAGGGACAAACGCATATTTCAGTCTTAAAATATATGTTTAAAATATGCAACTAAAACTCTGCACGCAGTGAAGAAAACAATATTGTTAGCTAGTGCTGTCTGCTGTTCACAGGTAACTGTATCATTGATAAAGAGTAAAACAAAAAAGAATTATACAAAATTAATTTTGTCTAAGACAACATTTATTTTTTTACTTTTTAATCTTTATTAATGATACAGTTACCTGTGGTTCTGTTAACAACATATTCAATTCACAAACATGAAAGAAGGTATGTGCGGCAAAGTGATTAGCGCTGTTCTATAACAGCAACTGCATTAGCGCTAATTAACTACATGTTGGGAATTGCATTCGACGTAGGAAAAACGAAAACTTTATCTAGATCTATATATATATCATGATAATGAGGGTGGATGACCTGTATTTGATTAGTAAATGTCTAGTGCAACACGTTCTACTTCTTCTTCTACTTCTTCTACTTCTTCCACATACATGACAGGAATCCATCAGCTAGATTGTACTACGTCCTGGATGAGGTGTTGAGCAAGACAGCCACCGCTTGAGAGTTGTTCTATATACATTTAAAACGTTCCGGTATTTACAAAATAAACTGTATGATTATATTAACTATTATTCCGTAATGAATTTCATAGACCGAGAGATTGAGACAGCTGCTATATCTTCTTGTTTTAGGCAGTCAGTTAAGTACTCTTCCAGGAAACCTAAATATGGGGCTCTTCGTTGTACGTTATCAAGTTTTTGGATATCATTCGGCAGACTTCTCGTGATACGGGTCCTGCCCAAAACTTACGAACTACATGTATATTCTAAGATTGGTCTCATAATGGACGAGGTTGTTTTAGTTTCTGGTTTGGCTGAATGAAAATTTCTCTTTAAAATATCCAAGATTCTGACTGGCTTTATCATGTTTTGTTTACATTGGGTGGTCAGGAAAAAATCGATGACAGTCGACCTAAGATATGTAACTAGTAGTATAAACCACAGGAACTTGCATAATTTAAAAAAAAATGAAAACAATAATTAAAATATATATTTATTGATACTGGCTCTACAGTAGGCGAAGTGAATTTTTTTTTATTTTTTTTTAAGTTATGCAAGTTCCTGTGTATAAACTAATGTCATTCTTCAGGTGGAATCACGTCCAATTGATGCGTTTGAAGATGTATTGTAGCCAGAGCATCCACGAGTTCCCACCACTGTCACACGAGATATGAACTCCTGACAAGTCTCTATGGAAGTCACGCGATGAATTATAACTAGATGCCTGTTTAGTTAAAAGTTTGGCCCCTAGCACTTTTCTTTTCTCATTTGATACCACCGCAATACTAGTATCTTGTTCTAGTTTGTCCCTGACAGTGTAGCATAACGTATCTTGGCACACTACTCATATACTAAATGAAACTTTGATAAAATCTTTGTCCACACGTATCATTTGTAGATGACTTTGTTAAGCGTGTGAACTTTGGCTGTAATAATTCTGATTTGTGGTTCTGCTGAATTGAACAACAAGAAGTTGGGTTTGGAGTAAATTAGTTGAATTATAATAATCTCAACATACTTCTGTAAGTAACAGACAATGATTTCGAAAGTCACAAAGTTAGATTTTAGTATCTAGTATGGTAACGCAGCAACAGCAACAGCCACGGACGAGAGTCGAATGAATACACTCGTTGAATTTCTCGTCTTGACGCCAAGTGGTCACACGTCTCCGGGGTTGTCCGCTTTTACGTCGTAACGTCACATGTGTCTCGGCCAAACGTTCTTGAAACTTCAACCTATACCAAACAACAATACATTTACCTTTAAGTATACATTCATAGGCATGTATACGTTGTGATTCGACCCGACAGTAACTTTTCTTGCCTGTCAACCGGTAATACCATTCTGCACCGTACCGACGTCACGTCATCTTTTTCTGCCATCATCCGACGTATAATTGTGATGTCATAATGATTTTTAAATGTTTTTCACACGTGTTGAAGTCTCTACATTATATAATTTGTAAGTGGTTTGGAATATTTTCAACGTTATAAATTCGGATAAAAAATGTTGAATCCATGCAATTTTTAACGATGGAAGAGGCTCTTGAATACAGACCAAGAGGTCTCTAGCTTGATTCTCAGCCGGGACACATGGTCATTTCTAAAAACACTTTCTTATGTTTCCCAGGGGCGTAGCTAGAGGTATTTGAATGTGTACGCAAGAAGGCAAGGGGGTAATGGGGGCATGCTCCCCCGAAACAAATGTGTTCGCTAGAATGTTTCTGGTGCGTTCTGGCATGTTGTTTAACACTATTTTCACTGACAAAAACTAGTTTTTTGGGAATTGGGCTTTTTAAAAGTGTTTCTAAGAAATGCTGAAACTGCTGAAGGATTACCCCCCCCCCCCCTTATAGCATAGGCATCAGTATTTATTGCATTTTTCGATCAATAATTTTTAACTTTTTGAGAAGCATGTGTATGCAGCTGCGTATTCTGCGTACTGGTAGCTACGATGCTGTTTCCCACCCATGAACGGGTTGACAAACCCGATCTGTTCGAGAGTATCGGTACTGTACACCGGGGACATTAAAGAACCTTGTAAGGAGACTATTCGGTAAGAGCTATATGTTATTGCACATACATTTCTCACATCACTCTTTTAAACTGTCTCTTCCCTCGAGTTGGGGGTCATTGATCAATCTGGCAGGCAAAACGATTTTACGATGGTCCTAGTCGCGAACGCGAACAAACTAAAACAGCAATGGGTAAATTCCTGAAAAAAAACGTAAGAGCTTGGGAATCCTTACACGGGCGTCGCACCGTTTAAAAAAGTCTATATAAATTTAATATGATGCCTTGTATACTTCATTGGCCTCAGCACCAACCCACTTCTTGTGCGTTTATTTGCTTTTGTAATCGATAATAACAAGTCGGACATGGAAGGTCCAGCAGAAACAGTGGGCCTACAGTACATTGTCATTGAAGTTATCCATAGAAAATAAAGACGTTATTATAATGCTAATAGTTTTAAGTGTTTTCATAATGACCTTGTTATTGGGCTGAAGACTTTCATATTATCATGAGGCCGACCATGTGCAAATGAGTTGTTTCATTTGCTTTTGTTGAAGAGTAATCACCATATTTTGCTGAACAGACAATTTTATATTCAGCGTTGCTCCGCGAATATTTATGACAAAATAGGGATTTTTCTGTCACAATAATACAATGTAAATTACTGTGTAATGCTACAATGTAAGCTTTGGGTGACGTTTAACAATAAATATTTTATCTGATCAGTCACTTAATTAAATTGTATATACATATTAGGCCTAAAATAAAATAAAATTCACCAATTTAAGTGTCCTCATCCGTCTACATCCGTTTTCAACTTCCGCGTATAATGTAATTATAATTTCATATATACTAGTAGCCATTACATTTACATGACCAGCGTATTTATATATTTGATATAATTATTCTAAAAGAGATGTCAGTGGTGACAGACTTCTGAGATATTCCATCAGCAAGTGAAGGATTACTAACGTTGAGTGTCCAGGTATTGTTTTATCAAAGCACTTACGGAAAATTTAAAGTTACGCACACATTTAAATTCTTCATAATTCTTGACCAAATACACATTAATTTAGGAACATGATGAGGTTTCGATAAGGAATGCATTTACTGAAACACCGTTTAGGTTACAGCTCCGTTACCACATTTGCAACTGCTAATGAATTACAAAGTTTTAATTTGAGCGTAACTTTAAAATTATCGTAAATGCTTTGATAAAAACACCTAGAATCCTGGGTACTGTTTTATCAAAGCACTTACGAAAATCTTAAACTTACGCTCAAATTTAAATACCTTATAATGCTTTTACATCTACAAATAGGGGACATATATTGTTTGTAGGAGATCATTAATTGAATCATTGTTAATATTCCATATCCCTTTACCAGAATTTGCAGCTGTTAAAGAATTATAAAGAATTCAAATTTGGACGTAAGTTTAAGACTTCTGTAAGTGCTTTGATAAAACAGTACCCTGGTGATTGTTTTCTTGACTGTTTGTTTGGTTTTGTGACGTGTACGTTGTCAATATGCTGGCACCCACGATGCAGAGACTGTATTTACAGTGTAAGAAACTGGAAAAAACAACGCCTGAAAAATTTGAGGTAAGAAATCGTTCATAATTTATTCAGCAAACCTGTAAAGATTTGTATTTAAATATTTTAATAAAACACAACCCGTTGGCTTTGTACAACGATAGATCTATAATTAAATTTAAAAAAGAAATACATGTAGATCTGATAAAAAAATAGGACAGGGAAAACTGGATTCAGCATTGACAACAGAACACAAGAAACATGTCACTATGGTAACAAGAACGATGAAAGAAAATGCACTATCATGACACAGGAACACAGAGACAAACCACAGGAACTTGCATTTATAATTTGAAAAAAAAAAATTTTTTTCACTAGGCCTACTTTACTACAAACAATTTTTTTTTCTTTTTTTTTCAAATTATAAATGCAAGTTCCTGTGGACAAACGCACCACAAAACTGAGCGTATGGACGCATGCGTTTCTGAAAGAAGACTTTAAATTGGTATACTTTTCACTTTATTACATTTATAGTCAATTCTACCCAAAATGCGTCAAGTCAAACCACTGTTTATATATATATATGTACATGACACTTTATAACTGAAACCACAGGCTTAAGAAATTATATCACAAAATAGTTTTGACATCCCCGATTTGTTCAGCCTATTCACTGTATTAAAGACAAAACTGTATTTTGTGATACATTTGTATAATGTCTTAGACCTGTGTTGAAACTATCTTCTAGGGTCTTCTAAGTTCATCTTCCTTATGTAAATAATGGATTAAATCATGGTTAATCGAGTCCGTGTTGTTATGTTATTGGCCAATGTCAGAACGAACGCGATTCCCATCCATAGCAACATCAATACACAGGCACTGGGGGTTTCATGTTCCCATGCAAATGAACCGCCCGACGTCAAATAATGTCATAAATTAATTATTGATGGAAACATTTCATCAACAATATCGAAGATCTAAACATGATTTTTTTTTCGATCTTTGACAATTTGTTATTTTAAAACATGCAAGTTGCATAGAAAAAAGTAGTGGAAGGAGAGAAGTCCCGCCAGGTCTCTGTAGGCTCCGGAGTACCACAAGGCACGGTGCTTGGATCCTTGCTGTTTTTATGTCATATCAACGACATGCCTGAAAGGGTGAAGTCCCACATCCGACACTTCGCAGATGACTGCCTCCCGTACAGAGCGATCAACTCAAAAAATATCATCAATCACCCAGAATCCTTGATAACCTACAAAAATGGGCCCAGGATTGGGGAATGAAGTTTAATGCTAAGAAGTGATATCTACTCAGTACCAAGACTAAATCTACATACTTCTACAAAATCAACAACGTCATACTCAAAAGCGTCCAAGAAAATCCGTATTTAGGCGTCCGTGACCTTTTCAGACAATCTTTAATGGAAGACGCACGTCTCTAACATCACAAAGCGACCTAACTCTACGCTATGCTTCCTGAGACGGAACCTTCGACAATGCCCACAAAGCTGCCGGAAAAATGCCTACAAAGCACTGATCCGATCCAAGCTGGAGTATGGTAGTGTAGTATGGGATCCCTACCAGCAAAGTGACATAGACAGGCTAGAACGCATACAACGAGCTTCTTCCCGCTTCATCACCAGGGACTACAAATCCAGACAAGATGGATGTGTATCTACCATGCTTGAGGACCTAGACCTACCCACACTACAGGAGAGACGGCGCCACCAGAGGCTGACACTCTTATAAATACAAGGTAGTGGAAGGCATATCCAACTATTTGTCCCATTTGTATTCGCACATGTGACAATTTTTTTACCATTGGAAGGCATGTGGACTCCACGTAAAATTGTCCATATGATAATAACTATTTGAGATATTTCTTATGTGCAAACATATTTTGTAGTTTGATATGTCTACAATATAATGCACTAAATTTCATAGTTGTATCTTTATGGGATCAACCCCCTTTTTAAAGGTTTTTAACATGACTATCACTCACATTGAACAAAGAAGGAAATGAACGGATTTGATATCAAACTTGGTCACTTTCTTGTCCGTAGTTCTTTTGTTTCTCGGGGAATATATTTTGTGCAAACTTGATTAATAGTTTAATTTCTTCCCGTCAGATTGGTGTTTTAATATAAGAAATGTGATAATTAGATCTGCCCCCTTTTTACGGTTTTTTAAAACAGGTATCATTTTTTTTTTAGTAAAAAAGTAATACACATATTTAATTTGCACATTGTTAATTGTTTTATGACGCGCCCCGCTGCGATTGTCACAGCATGTGGGGTAATAAAAGTGGTACATTCGCGTGAAGGGTTATAACCGCTATATTTCTATAACCGCTATATTTCCTGTATACATACTTTATTATGATTTTAGAGACTTGAAACTTTGACTTTATTGCCGATTTGGAAAGTAATACATGCATTAAAATAATTAAAAGTGAAATGTCATAAGCTCACGCATAATTTAAAATTATAATAATCGAACAGGTGAGACATAAAAATGAAGAATCATGTCATTCCTATGACTCTTGTTAAATAAACTGGTTAATTGACACGTTGTACCACCTAATTGAATATATACGAATTGTAAAATGAAAATTAAACGTCAAAAAAGGTGAGAAAAAATCCGTATACTTTTAGAGGCATGAATTCAGATGTTGAAATGTATGTTTTACACTAAGGCAGATTAAATACATGTGCATTATAGCTTTATGGTTCATTTACAGTATACATGTACTTGCTTATATATTGCTAATAATATGCGTATCTTTTAATGATAATCACTTAACTATAGCTCGGCTAGAGGAATAAAGCGCGTCTGCTCTGACCAGACAGATTACGAAGCCAGTTGGGATTCGAACTTAATCATATATATTAGGTTTTTTTCTGCTGAAAATTTATGTTTTCCATCATTGTTATTTGTTATAAGCATTGTTTTATGCTTCATGCAAAGTAAATTTTCATATTCGTATAATAAGTATCATAAATATTTTTTTATCATACATGTATGGTCGCATCGCTGATACCTATAACCACAATGTAAAAATAAAACAGTAAGTATCATTCAAGATGCGTTTATATAAAGTTTCTATCTGCCTTCTTTTTTCATTTGTAGATACAGCCTTTTTGCTATAATAAGACAATACATGTATTCGTAAACAAACCCCTGTAACTTTTATTGCGGGTGTCACCGGAAATTCCACGGGCATATTACGCATCATAAATCAAGCCACAGTCTACAGTCTATATATTATAACAAGTCTGATAAAAGCACAAATTCATATTCAGATATAAATTGCCGATGTGATTAAATCCATTTTAAGTATTTTACTCATTATTTTAAAAAATCAGGATGATGAATTGACTAGCATAATTTAACAGTCAATATATTATCACAATATATTTCATAATCGGGGAGTATCACGAAGTAGCTCGAGATGTAATAGAAACACAAATTTGAAATACCGATATCGCACGACTTGCTTGCGGAAATTGATATTCATGTATTCAAAGCAAGTACCTTGTAATATAGTCTTGCATAAAGGTCAGGTTCAGGTCAAAATAGCCAAACTACATTTTGTGATAACTTGAAAATGAATACAAAATGTATATGACTTTGTTGGTTATATGATTGATGTTACGATTTGATTAAAACAATGAAAACTGATTTAGTATTTGTTTCATCCCGATATCTTGAAAAAATAAAATATTTGTGACAATTAGAGGGAAAATTTGAGTTTTGTCGGGTCCGCAAGCGCGCGAATATTCTCCTATTTAATTCAAGAAAAAAACGCTCTATTTCACGAACTTAAAATTGTCATAACTTTTTTTATTTTTCAAGATATTAAAAAATCAGTTCCATAATTGTATGGTCTATGGCTCGAAGATGCAACTGAACAATCAACCGTACAACATACTTGAAAGTTCAGCAGTGGTTGCTAAATTTCATTTAAACTGTACTTTGTGATATTGCACACATACTCAAGCATTGTACAGTTACTAGTAACCGTTTATTTTTTTATCATCCATCGAATATGCATGATAATAAGTATACATATCGTGACATGTATTGCGGTTACTAGTATAACAAATGCATAATTGTTAGATTCCTCACACATGATCAACGAATTCTGAATGATACCATGGAAGCATTTAAATGTTCCTGATGATACCTACCTTATGAACAAAATTTCATAATGACAGAGATATGCCCATAAAAAAGATCCTGGTATGCATCATATACAAAATGTCAAAAATACCAAAGTGTAACTGAACGCACAAAACCCCTCCAGCAAATGATATACATTAATTTATACACTCCGACAACCCGCTGAGTTAGCATAGCGCGATTACGCAATCGAGATAAGATCGATCAGATTAAAACCGGTATAACACCAGTAAAGGGAAGGTAACTGTGGTCGACTTGAAAACACATTCAATACAAATGGGACAAATAGTTGGATATGGGCACGTACCAGCCATTTATATTGAGCAATATTTGAAACCCCTCAGACCGAAACGCACCATTAGGGCTTAGAAATACATAAACTTTATACATCAGAATATTGTGGAAAACTCAGTGAACAATAACTCTAAGTGCTATCAGACCATTCATGCCACAGTGACAATTTTAAACATTCTTTCTTCGTGAGAACGGTCCTTGATTGGAACAAACTTTGTGACGGTGTAGTTAACTCAACATCAACAACGTGTTTTAAGGCTGCACAAACGGCAAAAATGGGAGCTTTGCCAAATACTAATTAAATAACTTTATGCGCACTCCCCGTTGAATAAAAGCCAAAACTGGTATATTCGACGTAGAAATTCAGATTCAGACATGTATTTAAAACTATGTTATGGTCTTCTGCGGCTCGTCGCATACCCAGTAGACGTACAGCACTGCAGTACATAAAATAAAATTTATTTGATTAAAGATCTAGTTTTAAATGTGTTTTTAGATCTTTTCAATGTCAATTTCAACTTGTTTAAATGTGTTTTTAGATCTTTGATTAAATAAATACATGTAACGAATTTGCGTTTATGCTCCTTGTGCACACTGTCCATTCGTTACTCCTTTCGCTCCATACTTCATTCATTACTCCTTTCATTTTATGTCATATTCCTTACTTCTTTCATGCTCACTCCTTTTATGTATTGCATCATTATGAGAAGGAGTGCAGGAGCTACTGTGGTCTCCTTTTAGGTGCGAAGGATACATATGAGCCGTTCTCCAGGAAAACCGGACTTAGTGACATTGTATTAGTAATTATGTAATAGTGTTAAGAAAACCTCATCAATCATGGGGAAAAGTCATGTTCTTTGATTTAATTTTAAGTTCTTGGACAATATAGAACTATGTCTTTGGCTTGTTTTTTCTCATGAATTATGTTAAAATATCTTCTGTTGTTGCTATGGTGACCAATTTCTGAAGGGCGTCCATATTGATAAAACGTGGGGTTAGTGTTAAAAACGGTGGCTACATTTCTCTAACAGCTAACATTCACGATTTAGATATGTTTTATTAAAATACGAATATAATTCTTTATTTAATGCTAACTGATGAGATATGGAGTTCTATCAGTGAAATAAAACCTATATCAGTCACTGGTTATCACCTACAATGTGACTGATATAAGCTCCGCCCCCTCACAGGGACTACTTTAATTTACCAAAATCTCAACACTAAAATGTCTGTAACTTTTTTATTACTGAACGGAAACATGTCATGTGGGGGTTTTTATTCTTAGTTAGACCATTTCCTACAAGTTTGTGTATGATTTAATGCAAAATTCTCAAAAAAGTCGTTTACACCTATTCACCATAATCCAAGATGGCGGATTTTGAAGTGAAAAATATGAATGGAATAACATATTCATACGTAGCCTAACCACAGTGGTAATTTGGCATAAATAGTACCAGTTTTGACACCATAAAAGCATTAAATAAATAGAATATTTGTTTGTTTTGATTGAATATGGTTAATATCTCATCTTGTAGTGATAAAATTTTAATATTTTCACTCGCGCTACGCGCTCTTGAAAATATTGAATTTTATCACTACACGATGAGATATAAACCATATTCAATCAAAACAAACAAATATCCTCTATAAAATGTGATTCAATTTTGATGAATTTACGTTAAAAACGTATCAAATACTAAATTTATGCAATTCGTGTTAACGTAACGTCAAATAACGTTCAAAATGACGTTTGCGACGTCACTCACAAAAAGGTGGGAGTGTTTAGTTTTATAAGTCTGTAATTTTGTTATTTGGTGTTATATTTTGCCAAAATTTTCGGAAACTGTTTAAAAGAATCCTGTCTTTCTAATGCTATAGTAGATCTAGATCTATCATGATTTTCATAATTTTGTCACTGAGCCCAGTTTTCCTGGAGAACGGGTACATATATTTTCTAACTCTAAATAAATTTATAGATTTGTCTAAATAAATAGATCTACATGATATTCTAACTTAGTAGACATCGATCTATTTTAATTTATTTTTTTCGTCATGTAGCTAGATCTATAGTATTTATTTGGTTGGCCTTATATGAATAGGATCCACACTTTGCGCTCTTTATCTATACTTGGACTAATTTCTACACAGTCGAGAAAAGGTCAAGGTCGGCAAAATGGCTTTGCAAGTAGGCGGTCCATAATTTTGTTAATTTCTTCTTAATCTAAATGAATATTTGCATATTTTATTCTTCTATTAATTATATAGAAAATTTTGAACATTTTAAAGGCTACAAAAATTATATTAGTGTGTGACACTGCTCAGATTTCATGTTTATCATATCCTCATGTAGGAAGTGATCTGTCAGTCACTGTGTCAGTCATTGTTAGTATCAGCTCAACTAGGGGTTTGTTGCTAGCCACATATTTGCAGCTAAACCCGTGTTAAAGACCACCTATGTGCAATGACCTCCCTCACAAAACCTGTTTTCAGACACCACTGATTTCATTTTCAATTCATTTTTATTTTATGCTTCAATGTTAGAGAAACCACCTGCCTGTAAAGACCACTTTTTGTTGCTTCAGTGTGTGGTCTTTAAGATGGCATTGACTGTATGTTATGTACAAACAGCATTGACCGTACGTTATGTACAAACAGCATTGACCGTACGTTATGTACAAACAGCATTGACCGTACGTTATGTACAGACAGCATTGACCGTATGTTATGTACAAACAGCATTGACCGTAATAATTGTTATTCACAGGCGGCATTTATCGTACATTATTCATAGACGGCATTGACATACCTTCTGTACAGACAGCATTGACCGTACGTTATTCACAGATGGCATTGACCGTATGTTATTCACAGACAGCATTGACCGTATGTAATTCACAGACAGCATTGACCGTACGTTATTCACAGGTGGCATTGACCATATGTTGCATACAAACGGCATTGACCATATTTTGCGTGCAGAAAGCATTGACCGTACGTTATTCACAGATGGCATTGACCATATGTTGCATACAAACGGCATTGACCATATTTTGCGTGCAGAAAGCATTGACCGTATGTTATGTACAGACAGCATTGACCGTATGTTATTCACAGACGGCATTGACCGTATGTTATTCACAAACGGCATTAACTGTATGTTGCGTACAGACAGCATTGACCTTATGACTTATATATGTCGCTGTCTGCTGGTACGTCTAATGTCTGGCCTCTAGGTAGCCAAAAAGTTGACTGTCTCGCCACAAGATCTTCAGGACAGCTCAGTCTTCGACCTAAAGTTTCAAAATTTATTCTAAACCACCTTTCCGTTCGGGAACTTATGGCACCGAGTCAATCTGGACAGACAATACTATTATTTGATATTTCATTATTTTTTCCAAAACATGCATATCTTAATAATATATTTTCAGCCTAAAAAGGTCAATTTCTTCAACAGAGAAGATGTCAAGGATCCAGTTACAAACCAAACCTTTGATGCTCTGAAAGTAAGTTTGCTGAAAATGTACAAAAATAATATGTCCCACTACAATAATTGGTGGGGATATAGATTTGCCCTTGACCTTGTCCGTCTGTTCAAAATGTTCCAGACATGTTGTCTGTAACTTAAAAAGTGATTATGCTTATTATGACAGTGATTTTTCCCCTTAAAGGTAGCTTCCCAATTAGATAAATTTATCCATTTTCCCAATTTCAGAGGAAAATAATTCCCAATCCGGTGCATCTTGACCGCGCAAGTCATGGTATAAATTTAAATTTGTGCATTTTTATGTGAGGAAATGCATGACATATCATGCACAAGCTATTTCATGTTAATTTCTATCATAAATAAGATCAATGACGTTTTTTTAAGAATCCACAACTTCTTAAAAAAATCCCAATTTGAGTAAAAATCACTGCAAGTTTTCCAATTTGTCCGGTACCAGTACCTTTCCCAAACCAGCAAAAGCAATTGATGTATGATTATCCAACTTACTTCATAAGAATATTGGTCAGCATGTGTTGTTGTGCACCTACATATTATTATTGGAATTGATCAGTATTAGCAGAGTTATGGCCCTTGAAATGATGAAATTTATCAAATTTGATTTGGATCTGACCTGCATTCGTGGAGTTGTGTCCCTTGATTTGATGACTTTTTGCTTCGGTTGCTCATTAATCTATAAGTATGTGAGCTACAGTTGTCAAACTTTGTAGGAATATTAGTCGGCTCATGTAGTTGAGTTATATCAAAGACCCAAATGTATTTTTAGGTCTTTGGTTATATATGGTCAAATGGCAAGTGTTTCGTCTATGGCCTGTGGACACATTTCTAGTTTTCTCTGTTGTTGATTATCATAGACTGGTGTTGGGCTTTAGTGCTACTAGTTACTCTACCCTTAGTACAGTACACCTCAAATATAACATTGGGACACAGTCACACTAGAAATTTTATTGCTATTCTGGGTCAAAAGCATAGATGCAAATAAATGGAAAAATATAAGACATAAATATTGACTGTTAAATAAGTGTAAGTACATTTTGTTGCTTTATTATACCATAAATTGTGAAATAAAGACTACGTAATTATTATGAATTCATATTTCAGCCTATCAATATATCAGCATGTGTGAGTGGCAGGGGTCAGCTAGTCATTGGAGACTACGAGGGCAAGATACATTTATTACCCAAGACGTTACAAATGGTCTCATTTTCTGCATACAGGATACGGGTGTCACATTTATTCCAAATGAAACAATCAAATCTTCTCATATCAATAGGGGTAGGTTGTAAATGATCAGGTGACTTGTCTTGTCATCTTCATTTATTGTTTGTTTATTAAGGTTTAACGTCATTTCTAAATGATTTTTGAGTTATATACAGCCGCCAGTTCGCCTAACCAGTATTTCTGGCCTGTATCTTGACCAGTATAAAGTTACTAACTTACCGGGTAACCTTCCGCAGGAAAATCAAATTTGTTGTCATATTTTTATGGACAGGTTAGACCTGTCGCGATCAGGGATCAATCTGGAATTGCTTGATTACAAATCCAGTTCAAATCCAGCTAACTAACCTCTGGATAACGACTGTGATTCAGGTTCATCATTTATATGAAACATAGAAACAAACTTTGGAGTGAAACAGATCACCAAGTGCTATTTAAGAGCTTAAACAACATTTAATTTTTGATCCACTGTCTATTGTGTTTTATAAGCACACAGTAAACTACAGGAACATACTGTATACACATATTTTCGTGGGTATTAAATTTCATGTAATTTGATAAGAATCCATTTTCGTTGTTCTTAAACTCATGGATTACAGCGCATGGAATGGTAAAACCATGTTATGTATTTCGGAATTCGATAAACCATTGGCATTAGATTTTGTGGTCAAGTTTAACAAATTCATGGATTACAGAACATGGAAGGGTAAAACCATATTATGTATTTGGGATTTCGATAAACCCTGGGTATTAGATTTCAAGGTCAAGTTTTAACAACGAAATCAATGAAAATTCAAATTCCTCGAAAAATAATGATTTTACGGTAATCATGATTTCTTATATTTCTTGATATTCCCAGGAAGATGAACAAGGTGTAAATCCATTGATCAAAGTTTGGAACTTGGACAAGGTATGTGAAACTTTGTTGGTTTATTTGCTTTTATTTATCCTCGCCACTTGAAGTCCATATGGGCGAGGTACCCAAGAAGAGGTTAGTCACTTTAGTTCTTGTGGGATAGTGCATGATACAGAAGATGCTCCAGTTCCAGAAGCATCCCTGGTTCTTTTGCGTGTCAATGTAAAGCACCATACACGGGACTTTGCTTTACGTCTTGTCCGAAAGAGTGTTAGTAATTTTAGTTATGTTGGGTGGGAAACACTGAAAAGCCTTTCTATTTTTGACTGTCTGGAGGAGGGATCGAACCCACAACCTTTGGATAAGTAGTCAGTAGCTCTTACCACTGGACCACTTGTCCACCCTTTTTAGCTCACCTGTCACAAAGTGACAAGGTGAGCTTTTGTGATCGCTCTTCGTCCGTCGTCCGTCCGTCCGTTCACAATTGCTTGTGAACACACTATAGGTCACAAATTTAGCCTGATCAATATGAAACTTGATCACAATGATCATCTTCATACAATCTAGGTCAAGTTCGATATTGGGTCATCTGGGGTCAAAAACTAGGTCACTAGGCCAAATCATTGAAAAAGCTTGTGAACACACTAGAGGTCGCAATTTGAGCCTAATCTTTATGAAACTTAATCATAATGATCATCTCTATAAAATCTAGATCAAGTTCGATATTGGGTCATCCGGGGTCAAAAACTAGGTCACAAGGCCAAATCATAGATAAACCTTGTGTAGTCACTAGAGGTCACAATTTTGACCTTATCTTTATGAATCTTGGTCACAATGATCATCTCTATAAAATCTAGGTCAAGTTTGATAATGGGTCATCTGGGGTCAAAAACTAGGTCACAAGGTCAAATCATAGAAAAACCTTGTGTAGTCACTAGAGGTCACAGTTTTAGCATAATCTTTACGAAACTTAGTCACAATGATCATAACAACAAAATCTAGGTCGAGTTCGATAATGGGTCATCTGGGGTCAAAAACTAGGTCACAAGGTCAAATCATAGAAATACCTTGCGTAGTCACTAGAGGTCACACTTTTGGTCTAATCTTTATGAAACTCGGTCACAATGATCATCTAAAAAAAATCTAGATCAAGTTCAATATTGGGTCATCTGGGGTCAAAAACTAGGTCACAAGGTCAAATAATAGAAAAACCTTGTGTAGTCACTAGAGGTCACAGTTTTGGCCTGATCTTTACGAAACTTGGTCACAATGATCATCTCAACACAATCTAGGTCAAGTCCGATATTGGTTTATCTGGGGTCAAAAACTAGGTCATTAGGTCAAATATAAAAACCTTTTGTAGTCACTAGAGGTCACAATATTTGCCTTATCTGTATAAAACTTGGTCACAATGATCATCTTAACAAAATCTAGGTTAAATTCGACAGGTGAGCGACCTAGGGCCCTTTGGGCCCTCTTGTTATGAAATATAGGTCAAGTTCTCAACTGGGTCATCTGGGGGTCAAAAACTAGGTCACAAGTTCACATTGAAAAAAACCTTGTTAACATTCTAGAGGTCACCTGCTTTACCTAATCTATATGAAACTTGGTCACAATGTTTATCTGTATAAAATGGAGGTTAAGTTCGTAAATGGGTCATCTGGGGGTCAAAAACTAGGTCACAAGTTCACATTGAAAAAAACCTTGTTAACATTCTAGAGGTCACCTGCTTTACCTAATCTATATGAAACTTGGTCACAATGTTTGTCTGTATAAAATGGAGGTTAAGTTCGTAAATGGGTCATCTGTGGTCAAAAACTAGGTCACAAGGTCACATCAAAGAATAACCTTGTTTACACTCTAGAGGTCACATTTTTAATGTGATATTAATGACACTTGGCCACAATGTGTAGCTTTATGAAATATAGGTCCAGTTTGCAACTGGGTCATCTGGGGTCAAAAACTAAGTCACCAGGTCACTGATTCTGCCTAAACTGCTAGTCATCAGGTGAGCGCTATAGGGCCAATGGCCCTCTTGTTTGAAACTTCTACTGTGTAATCACTTAATATGCCTCCACAAAAATGTCTGCCTCGATAGCATTGTGAAAAGCATCGCCTTTGAGTGTGCAAGTGCCTCGTTGAAAATTTGAGAAATTACCAAAAAAAGCATGTTTTGAAGAAAAATGCCTCCAATAGAACCTAGAAAATATTTGCCTTGGTGATTTTTATGTCTCTGGATACGGGCCTGGCACTAAATCATAACATAACACAGTGATTTTTTTCCTTCTTTGTTTGCTACCGGTAAACGGTACCTTTCCAATTCGAATAAGGCTATTATTTTCCAAATTTGAAGGGAGAAATTCCCAATGAACATTTAAAAAAAATAATTTAAAATCGGACATAAAATGATGAAGTTATGAACATTTTTGACAAGAGGTCAAGCATAAAAGTTTACAGAAAACAGTAAACAGTCACATGTAATCTCTTTTTCTGTTTTATTTTGGCCTTTCTGCTTCATGAAAATTCCCAATTTCAAGTTGTCACGACGCGAAAATTCCAAATCTGAACGGACTCGGACCCTTTCCAAAAGAGGCAAAAAAAATCACTGATAAGGTACATGACCTTGAACTTACATCATCTCTGGCGATCACAAACAGATTATCCTGACTATAGTCACTAATCACAGAACATCCAAGTTTACATCCAAAGTCATCTAGACCCTTTCCCAAAGAGGCAAAAAAAATCACTGTAACATAACTTTATTTGGCATAGTTCATAAGATAAACATATATAGCCAGAACAATACAATTATAATAACGAGAAGAATGCAATTCCAATAAGAACAGAGTTGTATAAACGATTTGAGTGAATTGGTAAAAAATGACATTATCAATAAATTATAAATCACTGTATCACTGCATCTCATTGAATGGTAGGAGAAAGACTTAATATAATCATATATGTTGCTTATTCACTTTATGCCTCAATATTTCAACTTAAAGTTTATAAGTTCTTCTTTAGGAGATGAAACATTAAATTTCCTTTACAACATTTTGCAGTACTAATCAGGGAATCCACTAGCGTCTGAATCTGAAGGGTCGTTTTGATACTTTTTACTAAACTTAACCAATTTACTGTCAAAATATCCATGATGTAAGAAAAATGACCCTTCAAAACAAAATCTTCAGGGTCAAAATGTGGCTTTTTTGGAAATTTCAAGGGTCAAAACCCCTACTCCCGTGTCAAATGGAACCCCTGACTGGCCTGTCCAAAAGCATGAATGCATAACTTGTTATCATGTTAGTTGTCTGTTTTCTAGATGGATCAAGACGGACCACTGTGTACACGATTATGTCGTGCGGTACCTGACAACAAGCCTGTACCTGTCACATGTTTTACTGTCCATGAAAACCTTAACTGGATGGCTATAGGATTTGACAATGGTAGTGTTCTAGTGTTCAAGGGAGATGTAAAATCAGGCAGGTTGGTATAATTATAACAAGTAATTAAGAATTGCAAGCAATACAGAAATCCCCTACCGGTTTGAGGCCATTTTCAATGTTTCTGTTGCCATAGCAACCACAATTTTTGTCAGAATCAAACTATTTTTAGACGTGCATAATCTCCTTATTGCCCCCTATCCACATACCAAGTTTCATAAACCTAGCTTGGAAACTGCTTGAGTTATGGCAGGATCCAGATTTGGGCATATTTTCACTCTTTCTGTTGCCATAGCAACCACAATTTTTGTCAGAATCAAACTATTTTTATACGTGCATAATCCCCTTATTGCCCCCTATCCACATTCTACGTTTCACAAACCTAGCTTGGAAACTGTTTGAGTTATGTTAGGATCCAGATTGTTTGACGGACGGACTGACTGACTGACGGACGGACGGAGGGCAAACCTATAGTCCCCTCCGGTCAAAAACCAGTAGGGGACTAAAAAGACTTTATTGAAAGAGGCAACACAGTTGGGTATACCGGGTATTCCCTGTGAGCCTTATATAACATCGACATCATATATATGTACCGGTACATTTACAAAAGTTACAAGAAAGGCAAAGAAATATAAATATAGTTATTCATATATACACAGCTAAAAGAAAGTCAAGATATAAAATGTTATTAAGCAGAGATTTTTTATAACCTGAAATAAATATGAATATAATAGCACAGAGAATTTGACTGGATCCTCAACCTTCTTAATTTAATAATTTAACAGCTGGAATATTGTCTTAGACTCTATATTTATAACCATGGTTGTATGTTTTCTTAAGCGGGTAGTATGACGAAGACACTCGAGGTGTAATACAAACACAAATCTAAAGACAGATTTTGCACACTGTCTGTATTACTGAATTATCTTCCTCACCAATGTGAATACAACATGTGCTTAAAGGCCTTTAATCTCAGAGTGGAATTGTCAAAATGTAAATCATGGAATTTGATATAATGGGTTGCCCACAAGACTGTAGTAACTGCTGATTATTACTACAGCCTTGCAGGCAACCCTCAAAAATTTATTATTCTGTTTCCAGGCATAGCAAACAAACTGTGGTGTACTCCAGTTCTAGAGCAATCACTGGATTAGCATTTAATAGTGTTGGCAAGTCTGTGGTTCTCTTCATAGCGACAGAAATTGCCATTCTCTCACTCAGTCTTACAGCCAAGGAGAAAAATCCTCAACCGGTAAGTGAAAATATTACGCACATACTGCAAGATCATTAATATTCGTGGTGGATTAATTTTCGTTGATTTTGCTGATCAATGAACTTGATCGCGAAATTAAATCCTCTTGAACAATTGATTTCAAAATATGTAGCAAGTAATCATTCTTTCAAAATTTTAAATCCATGAATTAAAGAAACGACCCAATTACCATTTTACCAAAATCTGCAAAATTTAATACCCGTGAAAATTAATGATTTTTCAGTATCTATGTCGCCAACATAAAGCGCAGGAGACTTATTGATTTTGCGCTGGATTTATTATAGTCATAGTTATGGTCCCTTATGGCCCTTTAATAGTAAAAAATAAGTTTGTCTGCGCTTGTTCTCCTTAACCAGTGGTTGGACTTTAACGAATCCTCACATTATTAGTTTATACCACAACTAGTGCATAATATCAGGAATTTTAGGTGGGAAGAATAGTGCAAGGGTTATGGCCCTTTGTGTTGTGGTAGACGTAAGTTTTTGAGCCCAAAATCCTTTTCGTGCTAAAAAGCCTTCTAGTTGTTTATGCATACATACATGTTAAAAAAATGCCAAGCATAGCATTTATTTGCCAGTCAGCTTTCTGCTGAAATATGGCAGGCGTATGAGTGCCTCCACCCATATTTGAACCCGGGTAGCAAGATTAGACATCAAACGTGCTGACCATTGAGCTATGGAGGCACATGTGTAGGCTGTACTGTCAATTATTTATAGTCATTCTTAAATTTGTTATAGTGTATGTATGTATTGCTTATTAGTCCCCTACCGGTTTTTGACCGGAGGGGACTATAGGTTTGCCCTCTGTCCGACCGGTTCGTCAGTCAGTCTGTCCGTCCGTCAAAAAACTGGATCCTGACATAACTCAAACAGTTTCCAAGCTAGGTTTATAAAACTTGGTATGTGGATAGGGGGCAATAAGGGCATTATGCACGACTAAATATATTTTGATTCTGACAAAATTTGTGGTTGCTATGGCAACAGAAAGAGTGAAAATATGCCCAAATCTGGATCCTGCCATAACTCAAACAGTTTTCAAGCTAGGTTTATGAAACTTGATATGTGGATAGGGGGCAATGAGGGGATTATGCACGTCTAAAAATAAAATATTATTTTGATTCTGACAAAAATTGCGGATGGCTTAAAACCGGTAGGGGACTTCTGTATTGCTTGCAATTCTTAATTACTTGTATTTATTATAATGTACGCATGTATTACACACTGTATATCTCACTATGCTATGTTTGCTGTCTATGTTACAGTTACAACTAGATGACTTTGGATGTAAACTTGGATGTTCTGTGATGAGTGACTATAGTCAGGATAATCTTTTTGTGATCGCCAGAGATGATGTAAGTTCAAGGTCATGTACCTTATCAGTGATTTTTTTTGCCTCTTTGGGAAATGGTCAGGGTTCGTTCAGATTTGGAATTTTTGCGTCGTGACAACTTGAAATTGGGAATTTCCATGAAGCAGAAAGGCCAAATAAAACAGAAAAGAGATTACATGTAGAAGACATGTGAATGTTTACAGGTTTCTTTGAATTTTTATGCTAGACATCTTGTCAAAATGTTCATAACTTTATCATTTTATGTTCAATTTTGAAAATTATTTTTTAAAATTGTTTATTGGGAATTTGTCCATTCAATTTTGAGAAAATCTTAGCCTATTTGCAATTGGGAAAGGGTCCATTTTCCGGACCCTAATAAAGAAGGAAAAAAATCACTGCTTATCTAGTAGGAGCAAGGGGTGGGGGGGAGGGGGGTTATTAAGGCCGCAACCTTAAAGAAAAATTAAATCAAGCAGTTTTTCCCACAAATGAAGTTTATATCTACATGGGTGAAAGTTTTCAGGCATGTGCCTAAACTTCAGGTTCCAATTTTAGCGCATTAAAAAAAAAAATTGGAAATCTAAAATTGTACATATTTTTTATATCAAATATTTTTATGGTAATGATACTATACACCTTGTTTTATTATGTATTTCAATATTTTACTAATGATAAGTAGGTATAGTGCTCTCATTTACCACTGTGCCATAGGTATCATTGAAAACATATCTAACTGAAATTTATTTTGAAATAAAATGTACATGTAATTAAATTTCTATAGATTTTTTAAAATTCTTTATCAACGGTACAGATACATTTGCATCGTATTTGTTATAAGATAAATTTGCTGTTAGAACTAACATTGTTCCTTTCAATAATGGACCCGTCATTGACTACAATCCACCGTCAACTACATTTTGGGAGTTTTTATTTTTATGTTTTTCCCTCCTCCTGTGGACTTTTTTCTCAAAAATGTCAGAGTAACAAAAAATTAAAAAACACTGGCCTACGTTGTCAATTTTTCAGAATTTCTAACTTTCATACATGCATCTACAAAATCAGTTCCTCATGTTTAATATCCAAATACTACTACTTTCCCCCAATTGAAGGTCTAAGGCCCAATCCATAAGGTTAGAAAAAAGTGTTGTTAAGAGTCGTTATGACGACCAATTTTATTTCCCACCAGACCATTGCAATGATATTTACATTATTATGATCATTTGTCAACTTAGACCACCTTTTGCAGTTTCCACGTGTGGTCTGTAAAGAATTAACTTCTACCCCCTCCTCTTTTTTAGAGAGTCACCATACAATTGTTTAATAATTAAATCAGGATTTGCTGCATTATAAAGTATTATCTTTTCTGCACAAAATAAAAGTTATTTGATGAAAAATTTCAGAGAATTGACAAATTAATGGTCGTTTGAAGTTCCATAATCTGAATTTTTAACAATAAAAAGATGTTTGAAACCTAGTCAAGGTGTAGGGATTTGTGCTAATGGCACTCAAAACAGACTTGCAACTTGTTTTCATGATTGAGCATTATGCCTCAGTAGAGCCCCTGCTTCACAAACATGCTTTGTTTTGTAGGCATTATATTTTTATCAGCCTGATGGTCGAGGTCCGTGTCTGGCGTTCGAAGGAGAGAAGTTCATGTTACAGAAGTTTCGCGGCTATATAGTCATTGTTAGTCGGGACAGTAAACAAATGCTATCCAATGTTCCAAATATGTGAGTATGTTGCTTAAACGTTGATTTTGACAGGCATGAGTGCCAGTCGTTTTAAGGGCCACAGAAACCCTTTATTTTAGGGGCCACAGAAACCCTTGATTTTACCGGCCACAAAAACCCTCCAGTTTAGCAGCCACAGAAACCCTAAAGAGCTAACATAAATATGACAGATAGTTTTATTTGCCATATTTATGCCCCCCATCTTTGATGAGGGTGTATATTGCTTTGCACTTGTCGGTCGTTCTGATGGTCGGTCGGTAGTTAAGATCAGTCAGTTGAATGGTTTCTGCTAAATAACTCAAGAATGCTTTGCCCTAGGTTCCTTAAACTTAACATGGAGGTTGGTCATCAACAGAAGTGGACCCCTATTGATTTTGAGGTCAGTAGGTCAAAGGTCAAGGTCTTTGTGACCTTTACCATTTTTGACTATTGGGCTGCCATGGGGGCATTCACGTTTTACAAACATCTCTTTTTTATATTTCTGTGTTACATAGAAGCCGAGCGGGTCAGCATATGGTGACAGTGTACGATATACAGAACAAGTTCATAGCGTATTCAGCTGCACATCCTGATGTTATATCTGTAGTCAGTGAATGGGGATATCTTTATGTACTAGCTGGTGATAGAAAGGTATACTACGGCTTTTGAATATTTTATTTTGATTCTAACATGATTTAAGCCCACAGTTTTGACTTTGTGAGAGTATTTTTACTTTACTTGTTTACCTGCATGATGTCATAAAAACAACGTGCCGTCACTTTAATTGTATATCAAATGTTAGGCAAGGCAATGTTTTTTCTGTGTCTATATGGGCAGAATCATCGGTCATGTTAGAAGGTAAAATCATTAATTTCCTTGGGTATAAAATTTCACGGAGTTTGGTAAAATTTTAATTTGGTTTTTTTCTTAAATTTGTGGATTTAAATTATAGAAAGAAAAATCTCTAGTTGCCTATTTTGTGGTCAATTATTCGAGGGGATTTAATTTCATGATCTAGTTCATTCGTGAAATCAACGAATATAAATCCACCGTGAATATTAATAATTTTACAATATACTGTTTACTACATTATGTCACTGTATATTCAGAATTTGACAGTATTGTGGAAATGCACAAAGTTGAAATTAGAAACCTAACAATAGACAAGCAAAGAACAGCCCTTCGAAATAAATACTTGTTCATTTAAAAGTTGTTTTCCTTTTTGGTCTTTGCTTAGTTTGTAGACATTTTTCTAGTGACAGGATGGAATTTAGCCTTGTCTTGATAATCCATAGTTACTTCCCTTACACATTTGTTCTCCATTAAACTACCTAAACTGAGTTAGAAAATATCTGTAGTTGTTCCTGAGGGAATCTTACAAAGTTTGTTTTGGTCTTTCTAATCAATTGAGTATTTACTACTTAAAGTATCAGATATATTAATTATATATTAATTAACTTTTTAAGCAATTCTTCTCGATAGCTAGTTGTAGAGTCAATTGCTTTGAGTGCGAGAGGCCTCTGGTTGAGGTTCAGTTCAAGGCCATGTCAAGCCAAAGTCATACTGGTATATCTCCCTTACTTGTTGCTCAGCATAGTTCCAGGTAACTGCTGGTTTCCCCGGATTCAAGATAATGTGTCAGACTGGGTAGTCTCCATATGACTGAAATATATATATACATAGGTGAAAGTTTTCCAGTGCATGCCTGAATTTCAGGTTTTTGAGAGTACCAAAAAGCCTGTTTTTCTTTATTTTCCCTATATAAACAGTCAATTTTTGAGGATTTCACTGAAATTTTCAGGTTTTTTAGAATTTCAAACTTTCACCCATGTATATATTTTATGTATACAGCAATGTATAGCCTTTAATTGCCAGTCAGCTTTCTGCTGAAACATGGCTGGCATAATTATGTATGCCTCCGCCTGGATTTAAAACTTGGTTGCCAGATAAGACAGCAAGTGCCCTATTCATTGTGCTATAGAAGCATGTGGGACTTAAAACAATATTTAAAAACTTGGAGCAACTTTGAGTAATTAGTGTTTTGTGTACATTACAGTTGTTCCAGTTACAAGAGAAAGATACGCAGACTAAACTGGATATGTTGTTCAATAAGGGGAACTATGACTTTGCCATCAGGTATATACATGTATTAGTATATAAATAACACATAGCTTCGAGGGTGACAGTAACTATGTCAGCCTGAGGAAAGTACTGTTACCCAAGGCCGAAGGCCGCGGGTAACAGTACTTTCCGAGGGCTGACATTTTTAATGTCACCCTCGAAGCTATGTGTTATTTAGTTTATTACCCCAAACATTTTTCAGCGATTATCTACTGTAAACCAAGAAATTATTTTATGCAATTTAATTTAGCAGAGCTCACATGTGGAAGAATTTGAAGAAATGATAAGTAGCCACCAAAGAGTTCATATTGGTTTTAGAAAGAAAATGTCACGTGACAAAAAAGTACTGTCAAAAAAGTACTATCACCCTGCTGACAGTAAAAAAATGTTCAATCACGTGGTATATTGATCCGCTTGAATCGTAATAGTAAGAATACTACCTGTTTGTCTATGGGAAAATTAACATTACGAGAAAAGTGAGGGGTAATAATGTGTTATAATCATGCCCCAAGTGCTCCCGAATTGGCAGGACACTCCAGTTTGTACGAAGAATGATGCGAAAATAATATCAATACACAGTGCTGTATGTGAAACAGACCCCCAGGGGGTCTTACTCAACGGCAGTTAAAGGTTAAACTCTGACTTGGGCTTTAAAATGTATATTTGTTTTGCTCCCATGCTCTTAGAACTGTTTCACAGTGGTCAAAATTAGCACTCGCCCAAAGACCATGGCGGGTTATTTTGTGCTGATTTTCTGTTTGGTGAGGAACTTTTTTCATAGAACTGGTTACTTTACGATGGTTTCTCTCTCGAATGGCAGGTAATACACAAAAGATAATTTCAATGACTGGCTTCGGTTTTAATAAAAAAAGAATGGTTTCTCTCTCGAATGGCATGTAATACACAAAAGATGATTTCAATGACTGGCTTCAGTTTTAATAAAAAATGAATGGTTTCTCTCTCGAATGGCAGTTAATACACAAAAGATGATTTCAATGACTGGCTTCAGTTTTAATAAAAAAAGAATGGTTTCTCTCTCGAATGGCTTGTAATACACAAAAGATAATTTCAATGACTGGCTTCAGTTTTAATAAAAAAAAGAATGGTTTCTCTCTCGAATGGCAGGTAATACACAAAAGATAATTTCAATGACTGGCTTCAGTTTTAATAAAAAAAAGAATGGTTTCTCTCTCGAATGGCAGGTAATACACAAAAGATAATTTCAATGACTGGCTTCAGTTTTAATAAAATTTGGCAAAATTGTACTGTGGGTTATGCCAATTATTCTGACAAAATTTCATCAGTTTACAGTCAATGAAAATGAAACTTTTACCTATTGTAAGTAAAGTGTTAAGTTTCAGCCTTAAATAATGGTGACTTAAGAACCTTTTATACTGTGATTGTATTATTTCAGTTTAGCAAAGAGTCAACAGTACCATGATGATGGGTTAGCAGATATTTACAAACAATACGGTGATCATCTATACAAGAAAGCCAACCATGATAATGCCATAGACCAATATATCAAAACAATAGGAAAACTTGAAGCATCTTACGTCATCAGAAAGGTGTGATATAGTTAAATTACATAGTATAACAAATCCCCGATCTCCTGAAACATCTCAAGTAGAAATATCGGCTCAAATTGAGATTTTGCTCAAATCAGAGTCTGAATTTGAGATAAATCTGAATTTCAAGCTCATGAAATTTTGCAAGAAAATTGCATGATTTTGTTAAGACATCTTTTAACCACCCTTACCTGGGATCGTGGTAACATGTGGTTGAGATATTAATAATAATTCTGAAGCTATGCATACATGCCATGTTTCGCAGACCCCTTTGCGTGAGATTGTTGTTGGAAATGCATTAAAATTTCGTTAAAATGAGGGAGATTTTCCTGGCTCAAACTTAAAACTTAAATTAATGAACTTTGTATGCAGTTTTCACTTGTTTTACTTTTATGACAATACCATGCATGCTTCATGAAGCAATTTAAACTTAAAGGGGAAGAACCACGAAGGGTTAAAAATGGCCCCATGTCCAAATCATGTGAAAATGATAAATTTATACCAGCAGTTTAAGTAATTTACAAAAACGGCCTTTTTTAAGAAATTTTGTTGAAACTGTTACCATGGTAACGGGTGTAATATTTTGCCAAAAAATGGAAAAAAGCTTCTTTTTCCAAAAAAGTGAATCGAAATGTAAGTGTGCATCCATAGGGTGATATTAAGAATTGAAACTTATTTTCATTCTGAATTTTCAATTTGGTTGCCATGGTGAGTGTTCAAAAATGCCCAAACTGTTACCATAGCAACGAAAATAAAATTTTGCCGAAATATTCAGAATCCTCTTTTTCTCGTAAAAATGCATGTTTTTCAATCAAAACCTAACACTGTTTAAGTGCTACAAGTTAAAACCACCCCTATGGTAGTATCAATCATTTCCAGGTAAGGGAAAGTCAGTACTTGTTAGTACATTATTTTGTGTAAAGTCCAGGAAAACTTGTTAGGTGAATCTGCCACTGTATATACAGTTCGGTCTTAATACAACGACACTGTTTGTTCCCAAACAAAATGTGGTTGCAACCAATATATGTCAGTATACTGAATTGATACAAAAATCATTTTGAAAAATTTGTCTCTGTAAGATAATGTCAGTATATGAAATTTTTAGTATTTGGCTATATTGGGTGTAATTTTTTTATGGGGACCTGACTGAAACTGACAAATAGTCGAGAAATGGCATTAAATCCATACATATTTCTAAAATGATTGTATACTTTCAGTTTTTAGATGCTCAGAGAATACATAACTTAACTAAATATCTCCAAGCATTACATAAAGCACAGTTAGCTACAGAGGAACATACAACATTACTACTCAACTGTTACACAAAGTTAAAGGATGATTCCAAACTCGATGATTTCATAATGGTAAGTCTTTGTTTCACACATAATTATTAGTCCCCTACCGGTTTTTGCTGAATGATATTTCTGGCAGTCTTTGACCATACGTTGTGAGATGAAGTATATTTTACAGTAATTGGGTTGATATGTACTTGTGCTGTAAAAACGTTTTAAAATGTGTGACTCGATGTTTAGGGCTTGACAGCATAAACGACTTGGTTGGAATGTTCTCAAATACCAAGACCTACAACCTATTACTCGTTAGTGGTGTACAATAGTATTGCATAGAACTGGATTTTGATGATCTTGGTTCTGTTCAATGTAAATTTTCCTTCACATATGGAGAAGTTGATGGTTCATTGACTGGCTCAGATACAGTCCAAGAAAAATGGTTTGTTAAATCAGTAGCCATGTATAATAGAAGGGTTGTTGAGAAATGGCATTAACCCTATAAACAAGCAATCCCAGATCTCCTGAAAAATCTCAAGTAAATATCTCATCTCAAATTTGAGATAAATCTGATGTAAGCTCTTGAAAACTCAGAATAATGTTTGTTTCTTGATGCCAATTTTGAACCCTGACTTCCATGGAAATTAACCTTAAGACATGATAGAATAGTTAGCTTTAGCTCAGATTGAGATCTTTCAGGAGAAAAGGGCCTAAACTGTCACTGTATGAATTTAGTGTTTGTATCGTTTACAGACCAAGGATAGAGACGTAGAGACGGATGAGACGGCTATCAAGGTGTGTCGACAAGCTGGTTATCATAAACATGCTTTATTCCTCGCAAACAAACACAATCTACATGAATGGTACCTAAAGATACAGCTGGATGATATCAAAGATTATAAGAATGCTCTGGAATATATAGGAAAACTAGATTTTGAAGAGGTTTGTTCATTTCCTTCTGTAAAATCTTTAAATTTTTCGAGGAAGTTGAATTTTCGTTGATTTCGTTTTTGCACTTAACTTTGCATGAATTCTATTCCTCCTGCTATTAATCAACATCTCAAGTATCGAATATGGGTTTATCCTTTCATGTTTTGTATTCCACACATATACGAACCTGCAAAAATGCATTTTTATAAAAATCCATGAAATATACAATCTCATTAAAATCAGACCCTAACATTTGCGCCATTTCTTTATGCTATATCAGCGTAGAGTAGTTAAGCGTAATATGGGTCTGATTTTAATGAGATTGTATATATAATACCCCCGAAAATATGTGACTTTACTGTAGTTCATAGATTGAAGAAGATACAAAAGTATCTTATTCAGGGTTCCCACGGTCAGGGAAAAGTCAGGGAAAAATATAATGTTTTCAAGATCAGGGAAAAGTCAGGGAATTTTGGAATTAGTCAGGGAAATCTGAAAATTGAGCAAAAGTCAGGGAAAAGTTAGGGAATTTTTCATTGAAACTGTCGATAAGTGTCATTTTCTATGAAGAAAATACCTAAGACTGAAAAAAATCCTCGCTTGCTATGCTCGCTCGGAATCATTATAAGTTGTAATAATTTTATGTCATTAAACAGCCTTAAAAACTGCTTCCTTAAACTTTTTTGTTCCTTATAAAGCAAATATAGCCTCCTTTTTCTCTTATTTTATTGCCATATTTTGCTCTTACAATAAGATGCTGTGTCGCTCGTTCGCTCTCAAAGTCAGGGAAAACTGCTCTGTGGTCAGGGAAAAATCAGGGAAAAGTCAGAGAATTTTGTCTTAGAAAATGTGTTGGAACCCTGTTATTGGAAGGCAATTTTGGCTATGAACATATAATACATGGATGCAACGTACAAATATTTACATAACAAACTTTCATATAAACATATGATGAATGATTTACTGCATAAGTGGTTAAGTGAAGACTGGTCACAACTCAATGTGCGTGCTTTGAGCATGTACATGTTTTTGGAAGGCTACGGCTGCTATGTTTTTCTGAAAACATGCAAAGGGAGTTATATGTCAACACACGTCACACGCACTGTCAGTGAGTGACTGTATGCATCTTTCGTTGCACACATGATAAATTTGTTGCTTATAATGTGTTCTCTGTGTGATTGTCATGTTATTGTATGGAGAATGTACCTATACGTACTGCTCATGTATGTTGTCCTTACTCGCATGCACTTTGTAAGTTTGCAGTAGAAGACACTAATGTTGCAGGTACTACAGTACAACCGTAGTCCGAACACAGCTTGAACGCAGATAAAAGTTCCTCAAAACAAAAAGTTTTATTGTCATGTCTACATGCTCCTAAATAGGTACAAAGGCCGTACTCCCAACCTATGGATTCCCAAATTTTGCTCATGTAGACAGCACGTACTTGCAAGTACGTTGGGTTGCGACTTGTGAAGTAGAAATATTAGCAGAGCTACAGATAAGCTGCGTATTGGGGTAATTACCCAATTCATTTACTTAAAAACCCAATAGATTTTGAGAGGAGGGAGTAAGAAAAAGCAAAGACAATTTGAAATATCCAAATAGAAAATGATATTATAGTGAAAAATGGTACATAAAAGCTTATTTACCCTTTGAGTTTTATTAAATACCCAATTAAATTTTGTCAAAACCCAATCAAAATTGAAACTCGGGGGTAAAATACCCAATTGACTAAAACCTTATCTGTAGCTCTGTTATTAGACATACAAGCAAGTTTTCAAGGTGTGATGACATTTCCTCTTGCATAAATTTTGGCCATTTAAAAATGCTATGTGTTTATGCTACGTATTTATCTGTCATTTAAGGCTGAAAAGAATCTGACGCAATACGGAAAGATACTTATGTCAAAAAGACCTGAAGAAACAACTGTACTGTTGAAACGACTTTGTACCGATTATAAACCATATGATAGTAAGTAACACACATTTGGACCTGAAAGCCTACTATATTACACTATCAGCAGACCAGTATTAAAGGGACTGCCTCACATATTGGTGTATTGCAAAAATAAAATAAAATTGTCAAATATTCGCGTAATTTTGGTATAGTTGCCTGTATATCCCATAAACAACCAGACTGACATTTAAAATAACTTGAGAAACTTCGGCATTTTGTAGTTATTTAGTAGTTTTACATCAAAAATACTATAGGGTATTAATACCCTATAGAATTAACACTACTATTACTTAAATTGCCTTAAATTTGTTCCCATTAGATGAAAACGAATCGAAAAACGAACCAAATACCACACTGATGTTTATGCTGTAGTTTGTTGATGTTACAGTTCAATCACATGTGAATTACATAATTCACAAAGCATGTTGGAAGGAAACTTAGCACTTTTTTTCAAGAAAAAAGTACTCAGTGGGCGATATCGAGAGTGGTTAAAATTGCTTATTTGCACCAAATCTTTCATAAAGCAACCGTCAGTGGCTTTCTAATACATCAATACTTGGTTAGGTTGGAAAATCACGATATACAAAATATTTAGCCAATTTTGTGAGGCAGCACCTTTAAGTGTCAAGCTCTGATTACTTAGTTAACTTGGTTAAAGCAAAACAAAAATGCTGGTTTTCTGTATTTCAAAGTTGAATCAGCTTGTAGTTTAAAAGCCATGAACCTTCGAAGAAGTTAGTTATATTTTCTTGCATATGTCAAGTTTGTCAGTTGGTTTCCATTGTATAACTATGAAACAGTTTGGTCCTGGATTCTCTAACTTGGTATGCAGGTTGTTTTTATGCTCCCCAAAAAACGGCAGCATATAGTTGCCACTTTGTCATTTTGTCAGTCAAGTCAGTCCATCAGTTAGTCCTTCGGTCCGACATATTTTGTCCGGATGACAAATTAGAAAAAAACTATAACACCTACTAAAGTGAAACTTTGCAGGTGATCTCATAGCGGAGAAGTGCAGTATTCAAGAACCGTATCTTTCCTTATGTATTTTTGGAGTTATTGCCCTTTGTAATGTACCGTACTCATCCACTCATAAAGCACAATTCAAGGAGCATCTGCCGGTTCTGCTTGACTCTTGTTTGGTTGATAGGTTTGCACATGTCCGTAGGTCTGTTGGCGGGTAGTTTGCACATGTCCGTAGGTCTGTTGGCGGGTAGTTTGCACATGTCCGTAGGTCTGTTGGCGGGTAGTTTGCACATGTCCGTAGGTCTGTTGGTGGGTAGTTTGCACATGTCCGCAGGTCTGTTGGCGGGTAGGTTGGCAGGTTGGTAGACCAAATGGTTTCCGTTCAATAACGTAAGAATGCTTTGCCCTAGGATCTTCAAACTTTACATGGAGGTAGATGACCCCTATTGATTTTGAATCCAAAGGTCAAGGTCATTGTTACCTTTAACATAAATGACTATTTGGCTGCAATGGGGCATACATATTTTACAAATGTCACTTTATATTTCAGGGCCTCTAGTTGAGGATGGAGAACTGAATGGTATGTTAATGTATTGAATATTGGCTTGTTTTGTTAATCAGCTTGATTAACCTTGTGGTAGAGCGTTCTAGAACGCATCATACCAAAGACTTAATAAAAATGGTACCAGAACTTCCCTTGCTAGATGCTCAGCAAGAAAGGGAAACTGGCTGCACTTCTCTCATATCCTTGTGGCGATGGATAACATCAGAATTGAGGTACCGAGAGTGATTAATATAAGTTTGCAAACTTGTTTCACGATCGATCTAAAATAAATTAGTATAGATTAAGTATGAGATGTCTCTAGAGTGATCGCAGGCTGCTATATACGGTACCAAAGTTGTTAGAAATGGTACTGGTATATACTCCAAATTATATGGAGCAACTATTTACATATAGAGACAACAGGTCATTGAGATCATTTGAACAAAGACTACTTTCTGTACCAAAACCAAGACTTGAGTTTTTCAGAAAATCATTGGCATACTCGGGTGCTAATTGTGGAACTCACTTCCATATGATATAAGAATATCTGAAAGTGTTAACACATTCAAAAGCAAATATCTAAAGTGGTGGTTCTCTGGTGGTCAACAAACCTTTTCTTTCATTTGAAAGATCATTTAGGTCCTGATCTTAGCTCCAACCGTTTGTGTCAATGACTACTGTATCTATTCATTATATATGCATAACAGTACATTTTAAACTAAATTTGTTTTCAGCCAAGTCATAATTTTGTTTTGTTACTGTTGTTATTGTTAATTGTTATTATTATCTTCTGTTATTATTGTACATATTATGTAAATGTGTTAATGAGGCTCACAGGGAAGACTGGGTATACCCAACTGTGTTGCCTCTATAAATAAAGTCTTTATTAGTCCCCTACCGGTTTTTGACCGGAGGGGACTATAGGTTTGGTCTCCGTCCGTCCGTCAGTCCGTCCGTCCGTCAGTCAGTCAGTCAGTCAGTCAGTCAGTCAGTCAGTCAGTCAGTCAGTCAGTCAGTCAGTCAGTCAGTCAGTCAGTCAGTCAGTCAGTCAGTCAGTCAGTCAGTCAGTCAGTCAGTCAGTCAGTCAGTCAGTCAGTCAGTCAGTCAGTCAGTCAGTCAGTCAGTCAGTCAGTCAGTCAGTCAGTACGAATGCAAAGGTAGTTGTAGGGTGTGGAACAATAGGCTATTTTTAGATTCTATTCATTCCGTCACTTGTGGGGTGCAAAATGCTACTTGTGGGTTGCAACCAAACAAAAGAAAGAACAAAAGAAAACCCCACAAATACCGTCTCATGAGTACGTCCGTCCGTCCGTCTGTCAAACAATCTGGATCCTGACATAACTCAAACAGTTTCAAAGCTAGGTTTATGAAACTTGGTATGTGGATAGGGGGCAATAAGGGGATTATGCACGTTTGCTATGGCAACAGAAACATTGAAAATGGCCTCAAACCGGTAGTGGACTTCTGTATTGCTTGCAATTCTTAATTACTTGTTATTATTATTATACTCCTTTCATGATGTACAAGCCTATCCATCAGTTGACTAGGTATATTACTTTACTGATCATTGTGTTGTATATATTATAGGAGGTACACCAACCAGAGGTGAAGTCCTCCGAGCCCAAGCAGAAGATTTTATCCACCTGTTTGTTGATAATTCTGCCAAACTTACAGAATTCCTTGAACATATGATCTCAGTAAGTTCTTGTCCTTGATTCAAATGAACACACCAACATTTTCTGTGTTCCTTGAAAAATTAAAAAAAATTACAGTCTGTTCATCTTCTAGCTCTCACTTGTTCTAGCCTGAATGAATGGCTTAATGGATGTTACAAACAATGTATGTGTTCAAAAAAGTAATAGTAAATGATTAATAAATTTAACAAAAAAATATTATTTTTTTTTTTTTTTACTCTTTATCAATGATACAGTTACCTGTGGTAATAAACTGGAAATCCAGAAATTCTGGAAAAATCATTTAAAAAAGCTGCACGTAAGTTGTGTACACACCATTCAAGTTCAACTTTTATAAGAATAGTGTAGGGTGTATGAGGTAAGGGATTCAATAATTAATTTGTGACTTTCAATCATATACATGTATAGCCGCACAAATACTGTTGTATTTAATAGTAAAATCTTAAAGCTATTGTTAGTGCGCTTTAATTATTACACGGCCATTCTGGTTTGATTCCCAGTTGTGAATTTTAATGTTAAATTTCCTCCACTCATGGAGAAGTTGCTGGTTCCTTGTTGAAGGAGTTAGTACCAGTTAGAATTTGGCCACCATATGTATGCCACAGGGTGAGAAAAATATGTAGCCTGACCAGGGATCGAGCCAGGGACTCTTCAGTGACAGGGTGAATGCCAGCTGTGATATTCAACCGCATACACACTCTTTCACCCGTCATATTGTGAATAGATTCAGATGGGGACATTTAACTGAAAAATTGTTGATTTACGATGTTAAAACTCAAATAAAAAGAATAAATAAATATTTCTAAATTTCAGGTTAGTTCCAATTCTTCAAGCATACTCTACAACACTTTGATAGAACTGTACTTACACGATGTGGCACATATGTCTGGTACCCAGGTAAGTACTGTACAATCTGCTGTTTCCTGGGCGTTCAATATTGTGTATTTTGTCATGAATAAGCAATTTACCAGACACCTGGCCCCAATCTCCTGAAGCATCTCAAGTAGAAATCTCATCTCAAATTGAGATTTTGCTCAAATCAGAGTCTGAATTTGAGATAAATATGAAGCTCAAGCTGTCATAATTTTACTGTAATAAACTCAAGAATAATGTTTCTGTTTTGTTATACCACTTTAGAGTACATTTTCACATGGAAACTATCACAAACGATAGGCGACAAAATACGAGTTGAGATTGATCTCAGATTGAGATGTTTCGGGAGATTGGGGCCAGTGCAGTGAACGCTCTGCCAATTTGATTGTCGATGGTTTTAGTCAATATTAATAATACTGTTTATTTTGTATAAGATGCATATAACATAACACATTAAGTCAGATAACAAATATCACCAAATGAAGGTTTTAGTCAGATTTTATTCAGTATGCAAACATACATAAATTCTGTGATATTTCCAATGTTTTTATGCCCCCCTATCGATAGATGGGGAGGCATATAGTGATTCACCTGTCCGTCTGTCCGTCCTGGTTAACCCAAATTGACCGTTTCTTCTAGCATTAATATGGCTTGCTACAAAGCTTTCATACTTGCATGGTTGTTGTATTTGAACATTCTCCACACACCTATATCACCTAACCTCATTTTACCTTCTCATTGACCTAATTTTGGACTTTCATTTATTAAGTGTCTAATTATTGGTTAACCCTAATTGACCGTTTAGTTTAATATCATGTCCATCATGGCGTTGCCTTAAAACTTGGCATACTTGTTTACCATCATAAGCCCCTTACATTATCAAAGCCATGTAACACTATCCAACATTATTACAGAATTATGGCCCCTGATTGACTTAGCTTTTTATGGGCAAGGCTTCCATGGGGGCATAAGCGTTTATTGAACGCAGTCTTATTTACAAACAAAAATCGATCCTTTCATTGCTTAACTTAATTTCCATAATATGTTAACAAACATCTGACCAATTTAGTGGAGACATAGAATTGTAATTTCGAAAACTGGAAGGAGGAAAACCTTACTATTAATATGGTTCATACTGACTTGGAAAAGTCACAGAAAAAAAAATATCATCACAAATGACAATAAATCTTGAAACCAATTCAAGATATTATGTGTCTGTAGACATCTGGAAAGTTCACATGGAAAACGATTATTGCAAATAATTGTAATTTCAAGTTATCGTCTTGTAAACATAAACAAAATATCATAACAAATGACAATAAATCTTGAAACCAATTCAAGATATTATTATTTAATGTGTCTGTAGACAAAATTTGTCAATGCTATTTACTCTATGACCACTTCTGGTTGACTGTAATGAAAACTGCAATAGACTTGTAATACCTAGCCTTTGGATTAGGCATATTCGCGAAACATCTTGCTCAGATCAGTTTTTGGTGCCATTAAATATCTAAGTTTGTTCATCACATTCAATGGTAGTTTTTAGCTTGATTTTTCAAAGTAACAAAGTAAAGCTATTGTCATGATGGGATCGTGTGCATCGGCGTGTGCGTTGGTTAAGCTTATCTTAGAGTCATTTTCTGAAAGATTATCAAAGGTATCCACTTGAAATTCAATATAGTTATTCACCGTCACGAGGGAAATCCATACTGACAAAGCTTTTTGTTACTATCAAGTTTGAGAAGGTCGAGCATCAAGAAATTATAGGCGGTGCTCTTGTTACGATTGATCTCTGTAGTGGTAGCCATTGGTGTTTATATGTTTTTCAGGCGAAAGTAAAAGAAGAGAAAATTCTGGCTGTCCTTAAAAATCCAGAGGTAAGTGTAACATGGTTTTGCTTATATATGGTTGATCAATGCATTTATGTGAAAAAGCCTAGGTCCCACTGAGCATTTTTTTCCTGATTTAAATTAATGAGCTATCAGGACATCGGGAACAGGTCCCTCGTGGTCTAGGGATAGCTTTGGTGAAGTCATGAGACAGTTTGTGATATCGGAAGGAATTGTGATGAATCAGGTGGTATTGGATGAAATCGGGAGAACATTGCCGATGTGGAATTCCTCAGTGGGACCTAGGCTTAAACAAGAAATTATGTGCACTATCTACACAAGATCATACAGGTTTTGGAGCAAGATCCATCCTTATTTGATAATCTCATTTTCTACTTTTTTACTAAATAATGACAAAAAATACAAAAAACATCGTTCTTGAATGTGTATGATTATTTACCATACTGCAAACTGAGCATTGAATTGATGCTACTTATTGAATGCAATGTTTGACTTTGTTCTTTCAGGCTAACTACGACTTAGATCATGACTTTGTTGTTTTTTAGGCTAACTATGACTAAGATCATGACTTTGTTGTTTTTCAGGCTAACTATATGACTAAGATCATGACTTTGTTGTTTTTCAGGCTAACTATGACTTAGATCATGACTTTGTTGTTTTTCAGGCTAACTATGACTTAGATCATGACTTTGTTGTTTTTCAGGCTAACTATGACTTAGATCAAGCGCTAGTGTTATGTCAGATGAATAATTTTAAGGCAGGAATATTGTGCTTGTATGAGAAAGCTAGATTGTGAGTATACCTGATTGTTCTGACTAAGTTTTCTTTTTAGGGCTTAATGAACTACTAAATAAATACTTTAAAATCATTAATTTTCACAGTTATTAAATTTCATGGATTTTTGTATAATGGTATTTTGCAGGTTTCTTAAATTTGTGGATGTTAAATATTGAAGAAAAATTACTCGCTGTACATATTTAATTTCGCGATCTTGTTCATCCGCAAAATTAATCTGCCGTGAAAATTAATCATTTTACAGTAGATGAATAGAATGTCACTTAATTTTCACATGAAAATTTCTTTTCACAAACTTCTTTTTACATGAAAAATTCTTTTCCTATTAAAACATGCTCACATGAAAACTTCTTTTTACATGAAATGTTTATGATTTATGAAGTGCATACAAGTGGCACTGATATATATCTCACTTGCTAGACAATCTGAATAGTTAGTTCCAGATAACTGCTGGTTTGACTGATCTCAGCATATTGTCACTGGTTAGTCTCAATAATGTTTAACAGCTGGATTGACTTAAATCTATATTGAAACAAATCCTGGATTATAACTTTTATAAAAAGTCTGGATTGGATAAAATACACTGTTTAAACCCTTGGTGAAATTCGAAAAAATTGAACCTGGTTGATTTAAATAAAAAAGTTAAAGAATGGGTTAATTTGTACATTATGTTTTAGGTATCAACAAATATTGAGATACCATATGGATAATGATGCCTATGATCTTGTGATTTCTACATGTAAAACATATGGGTAAGTATCCAGGGGGGTGTGGGGGGGGTTTCTCTCTGTAGGACATCTTCATACAAAAATATTTCAAACATTTGATCAAACTGTCCGACAAACTTCTCACTTATGATGATGAATTTTTGTAGCTGCTGGCTTGATACATTTGGAGAAATCAATTTTGTACTTCTCAAGGATCATTTTGTTTTCATAAATTTGTATTGGATTTTACAATATTATGGATTATTACCAAATTACTTGTGTGTGAAATAACGCTTGTGCTGGTTTCTTTATTTAAATAGCCAGAATGTAGTAAAAAATTACCCTTCAAGCTAGAATTGTGAGGGCTAAAATGTGAGTTTATGGGAAATTTCATGGATTCAAAGTCCCATTAAAGGATTGAAAAAAACTACTTGATATAACTGTAGGATTTCACTCTGTTACTGACATATATTTCTCTATTTATCAGGAATCAAGATTCCAACTTGTGGGTTCAAGCTCTCTCATATTTTGCAAAGAAGGAAAATTTGAAACAACAGCTGGGCACCGTGATCAATCGTATCTTTTAGATATAGTTGCAGGCCCTTCCGCAAGGACAGTGGTACACTAGCGTCTAAAAGCCAGAATTGGCTTTCTCCAGCATCATTAATTCTAGTATGGTGTCATTAAATTACTAAGGGTGTTAATATAATTGGCCATGAGAGATTTAAAGTGCTTGTATTATGTAAAAAGTGCTTATATTATGCATATCTATGCAGTTTTTTCATCTAAAACATTTTATCCCTTCTTGTCAATATCCTTAAAAATAAATCCTAGCATTACTTAAGTTCCTTAAAAAATCCGGGGAAGGGCCTGTAGTTGTATTATTTTATTATGCTGTCCTTTGAAAAAGAGGATTATTATGCTGTCCTTTGAAAAAGAGGATTACGTTGCTGTCCTTTGGAAAAGTGGATTATTGTGCTGTCCTTTGAAAAAGTGGGTTATTTTGCTGTCCTTTGAAAAAGTGCATTATTGTGCTGTCCTTTGAAAAAGCGGGTTATTTTGTTCTGCACCATGTCAGTTGGACAGTATGTTGATCCATAGGTATAGTGTGGAGATATTAACGTAATCCTGACCTTTATCCATGATTAGATTACAAGGTTTTTGCATTGAATATATCAATTAATTGGTTCTTTAGATTTATGTGTGTATAGTACATCTGCAGCATAATTCGTAGGACTTTCTGCCTATGAAAACATGCAAGAAAACAAGAAATTAACTTTGTCCAAACTTCGTCCACGCTTGATCTTAACATTTGGTTGGATTTCAATGAAACCTTGCATGAATTGTTTGTACCAAGCCTAGTTGTGCATATTGTCAGGAATTTTAGGTTGAATAATTTTTGCTAGAGTTATGGTCCTTAGACGGAGACATGTGTTTTTGTGTCTTAGTGATTATAGAATCTGTCTTTATAAGGCATAAAAACATTAAAATTAATAATCTTGATTTTCTCGTTTAGCTGACACTCTGAATTGTAAGAACATCTTAAAGGTTTCTATCTTAAATACTGGCCTTGGAGTTTTTTTGTACATTGTCGTTTTACATTTCCTTGACGATATGTAGAAATCGACAAGATGAATTTATTACCTCCCTTGTTGGTGATCCAGACACTGGCCAATAGTCCGACAGCGACGTTATCTGTGATAAAGGCCTACGTGATACGCAAGCTTCAGACAGAAAATGATCAAATCTCTGACGATGAACGCTTGATAAAACAATACCAAGAAGACACGGCCAAGAAACGTCAACAAATCGAGGAACTGAAGACAAAGTACAGTATAACCTCTCCAGAGCAACCCTCTGTAGAGCAACCTTCTGTAGAGCAACCCTCTGTAGAGCACCAACCTCTCTACAACAATACCTTAACTTTTTTTCCTGCAGTCCATATTTACTATAAATTTAACCTCTTTAAAGCAACAACCTCCTAAGCCTAGGTCCAACTGAGCTTTTTTTGCCTCAGCCATATACTCCCGATTGAAATTAATAAGCTATCAAGACATTGAGAACAGGTTCCTCGTGGTCAAGGTGAAGCTTCGGGATGTCATGAGACAGTTTGTGATATCAGAAGGAATTTTAATGATACAGATGGTATCGGTAGAAATCGGGAGAACATCGCCGATGTGGAATTCCTCAGTGGGACCTAGGCTTTAACAACGGTCAGGATCGGCTGCTTCCAAAGGCTGTTGCTCTACAGAGGTTAAACTGTATATGATAATATCTTACCCCCGATATATGAAATATAGGAAGTTTTAGATTTAAATTTGTTGCATATTACATGTTGAGGAAACTACTTTTATTTTATTGATATGTGTGACAAAGTCATTCAAATTGAGCAGTCTGTCTTTTTACCAAACTTTTAAATTGGGAATACATTTATTTCTAGTGCTTTTACAAAAATTATGAATGCTTTGATACTTGGATTAATTTTGGAGTGGTCGCATAATATTACATTTAACATACAATTGTAACTAGTATCTGCAAGTTTTTATGCCCCCGTATCAATAGATCGGGAGGCATATAGTGATTCACCTGTCCGTTCGTCCGTCCGTTCGTTCGTCCGTCCGTCAGTCCGTCCTGGTTAACCCAAATTGACCGTTTCTTCTAGCATCGTTATGGCTTGCTACAAAGCTTCCATACTTGCATGGATGTTGTATATGAACACTCTCTACACGCCTGTATCACCTGACCTCATTTTTGACCTTCACCTTGACCTAATTTTGGACTTAAGACTTATTAAGCATTTAATGCTTGGTTAACCCAAATTGACAGTTTCGTTTTACATCATGGCGTTGCCTTAAAACTTGGCATACTTGTTTACCATCATAAGCCCCTTACATTATCAAAGCCATGTAACACTATCCAACATTATTACAGAAAAATGGCCCCTGATTGCCTTAGCTTTTTATGGACAAGGCTTCCACAGGGGGCATAAGCGTTTATTGAACGCAGTCTTGTTTGTTGTTTGAAACAGGTGTACTATACCAGAAAGAATGTACATTCCTGCATAAAATAAAAGTTATTTAAATTTCATAAGCTGAGTTTTAACAATAGAACAATGTTTGAAACAGAGTTTTGGTGTAGTAGTGTGTGCTAATGACACTCTAAACACACTTGTGTAAAATTTTCCAGATTTGGCATTTTGCCTCAGTCTGTAGAACCCTTGTTAAAACCATGTAGTCCTTAGATGAGGTTTTCCGGTGTACAATTTTTATTAGTCCCCTACCGATTTTTGACCGGAGGGGACTATAGGTTTGCCCTCCGTCCGTCCTTCAGTCAGTCCGTCAGTCCGTCCGTCCGTCAAACAATCTGGATCCTGACATAACTCAAACAGTTTCCAAGCTAGGTTTATGAAATTTGGTATGTGGGTAGGGGGTAATAAGGGGATTAAGCACTTCTAAAAATATTTTGATTCTGACAAAAATTGTGGTTGCTATGGCAACAGAAAGCGTGAAAATATGCCCAAACCTGGATCCTGCCATAACTCAAACAGTTTCCAAGCTAGGTTTATGAAACTTGATATGTAGATAGGGGGCAATAAGGGAATTATGCACGTCTAAAAATATTTTGATTCTGACAAAAATTGTGGTTGCTATGGCAACAGAAAGCGTGAAAATATGCCCAAACCTGGATCCTGCCATAACTCAAACAGTTTCCAAGCTAGGTTTATGAAACTTGATATGTAGATAGGGGGCAATAAGGGAATTATGCACGTCTAAAAATATTTTGATTCTGACAAAAATTGTGGTTGCTATGGCAACAGAAAGCGTGAAAATATGCCCAAATCTGGATCCTGCCATAACTCAAACAGTTTCCAAGCTAGGTTTATGAAACTTGATATGTAGATAGGGGGCAATAAGGGAATTATGCACGTCTAAAAATATTTTGATTCTGACAAAAATTGTGGTTGCTATGGCAACAGAAACATTGAAAATGGCCTCAAACCGGTAGGGGACTTCTGTATTGCTTGCAATTCTTAATTACTTGTTTTATACGTTATATATTTTTTCCTTATTTTTGTTACAGAGCGAAGGTATTTCAGAACACAAAATGTAGTTTATGTCACCATCCCTTGGAATTACCCACAGTGCATTTCTTGTGTGAACCGCATTCATTCCATCAACAGTAAGTAATACTTCTACTATATTTATTCATCCAAGTATTATTATACACAGTCTGTGATTTTTCTTGAACAAAATGAAACAGCTTGTGTCCATAAAATTGGAAAATTTTTGCATGACAATTCACAAATTGGGATTTATTAAAAAATATTGTTTTGGTTATTAATTGTTCATGTTTTACTTGTTCTACTGATTACATTCGAGTCATATGTAGCAATGATATTTAAGAAGCCATAATGTTAGTTTAAACCACAAGAACAAAAGCAGGAAATATGCTTACTTTATTATATTATGACTTTTGGGGTAAAATGTATCTTTGTGTAGGATGCAGGTAAAAAGAAAAAATATGAGAGAAGATCCAAAGAAAAAAGTAATATCAGTTTGAAGAAAAATCTTGATAATATGGCAAAAGATTATGACCATTATGCCTAAATAAAAGGATGCATCCAATTTTTGGTTAGGATTCTGTATTGATAAATTTGCAGGCCATATTTGTAAGACTATGACATAATAATAATAATTTAACAGTTGATATCTTTTCTATATCTAACTAACGCTTTTAATTACATAAGTTGGGAGTACATTTTTAGCTTGACTTTTCAAAGAAAAAAAGACAAGCTATTGTCGTGACTGGTTGGTGTGCGTTGATTAAGTTTATTATCAGAGTCATTTTCATACATAAACTGAATTTTCTCAAACACTATCAAAGCTTTCAACTTGAAAGTCAATACACTTGTGGAATGTGATGACCTACATCTGCTGACAGGAGGAAACAAATCTATCAAGCATTTATAAGAGTTATTTCCCTTTTCTGACTTTGAATATTTACACAAAAATGTCAATAACCCAAATACTATCAAAGTATTTTCACTTGAAACTCAACATAGTTATTCATGATCACAAGGGGAGTTCATACAGACAAGGCTGATAACCCTCTGACCTATGTTTATGAGTTATCACCCTTATTAACCTGCGGCCTTGAGCCGCAGGTTATATTGGATTGCCAAAAGTAAAATGACCATGGAGGGGCACGTGACATGTTCTCGATGGTTTACGATTTCAAAAAAAAAAATCCAAAAAAAGAAGCATTTTGTAAGAATGTCGTGAACCAGACTATTCCATTATTCCATGCGGATAACATCGGTCTTTATCGCATTACAATAGTTTATTTACCAAAGAAAGCAGAAATATTCCGAAATTTAACTGTGAACGCGAGACCACGAATCTAAACAGCAGGTGTCTGCAGCTGCATAATCATCCCGGTCAATAATAAATATAGTGGGCAATGGACTACATCCTGTAGAGAACACATCGCTAGATTAACAGAAGCATGGTATTGATACATGATAAATAGTTTATAATTATTTTGAATTTGTTCATTTGTTCGGCACATACATTTAACACAACCAAATAATTGGAGGATATTTGTTTGTTTAAACTGAATACAATTTATATCTCATCATGGCATTTGTTGTAAGATTGATCGGTATTGTCCGATATTACATGTATTGGAATTATTTTGACTGAAACATAAATTTAAACTTACACCGGAATAAATTCAAATTGCATCCAAACTGCAAAAAACACATCCTAAACAATACAACTAAGTTATCAGCCGCAGGAAACTATTTGACTTGTTACTCTTAGAATCCTCACTCACAGATGAGCAAGGTTACCTATCAAGTAAGAGAAAGTCAAGCGTCCAGCACTCATAGGCAGTGCTCTTGTTGTATTACAAATAAGTGGAAAAAACCCTGTCATGAAAGTAATGACTTTGATTGAAATTAAGTGTGTTATTATTGAATATTTCAGTTGTTTATTAAACTACGCAGACAATGAGAATGAATGTCCAGTGTGTAGCAAGGAGAATGGGTAAGATTATAAATGATCTTTCATACAGTATATTGACATTTTCTGATCATCTGTATTTTTAACCAGATTTTCCAACAGAAAAAACGGGTTATGTTGAATTGGTGGGTGGTTGAGCAGACTGGTGTCCACAATTGGTTTCTGATTGATAACTTCAGTTAGGAATGTGTAGGTAGCTTATAAGAAACCTTGCTTGGGATTGAAAGTGGGGTTGCTGGGGTTAAGGTCACTTTTACTAAAAATATAATTATACTTTGCTACCACAATAATCTGGTTTTCATGGAATAAACATGTCTTGTCTATGTATTTCACGACGAAAACAGAATTGTTCAAGACAAAAATTGAGATTTTTCCTCATTTCTAAGTGAAATATTTATCGTCTAAGAAAGTTTCTTTAGAAAGTATTTTAAGTTAAGTCTTTTAGTTTATTCTAAAACAGTCCGTGAATTTAGGGTTTGCATCTACTTGCGTGAATCAGCAATAGTGAATCATATTCCTTTAAACTCTGTACATATTTTTTTTTGGAGAAGTTTTTTCCCGAATCAATAATTTCTTGTCAAGGACAGTCAGTCAAGTGCTCATTTTGCAGACTGTTTATTTTAGATTCTTTGTGATTGTTTGTCTTAAACTACGACAGTATATGGTCATTCTGGTATTTTCTCTGCCAGTGATTGTGCCAAGGTAATCAGTGGTACTTAGGTGCTCGAAATGGGGTTTGTCGATCAGCCATTAATTTCTTATGATTTACATATTGAACTGGTTAAGTTTAACAAAAGTAATCCCTTAGTAATCAGTGAAATTATGGTTCACTGGGGCTTGTGGAGAGGTCTGAGATTGACCAATGACCTCCTACCTTGAAGAAGTGTTCTAAATTGTACTTAATTTATTACCGCATCCTCGATAGCCTAGTGGTAGAGCGTCCGCTTCGAGTGCGGGAGGTCCCAGGTTTTATCCCAGGCCGCATTTGGACTACCAAAGAAATAAAAATGGTACCAGATGTTCCCTTGCTAGACGCTCAGCATAAAAGGGAAACTGGCTTCTCTTCTCTCATACCCTTCTGGTGATGGATAACATCAGGAATGAGGTGTCAAGAGTGATTAATATAAGTTGGAAAAACTTGTTTCACAATTGACCTTAAATAAACTAGTATAAACTAAACTTCTCTCATACCCCTGTGGCGATGGAAAACATCAGGAATGAGGTGTCAAGAGTGATTAATATAAGGTGGAAAAACTTGTTTCAAAATCGACCTTAAATAAATTAGTATAAACTATTTTATTATCAGGGAGATTATGGACATCATTCGACAACAAGAACACGGTAGAGATCTACATGAAACATTCCACAATCAACTAGAGAGATCGTCACATGATGGGTTCTCTGTGGTGGCACACTATTTCGGCAGAGGAGTTTTTAACAAGGTTTGTTGTGCTTTCTACTTTAAGCCCCATTAAGCCTTAAATGGTTATTATGCCCCCGTATCGATAGATCGTGCCCCTGTATCGATAGATCGTGCCCCCGTATCGAAAGATCGTGCCCCCGTATCGATAGATCGTGCCCCGTATCGATAGATCGTGCCCCCGTATCGATAGATCGTGCCCCTGTATCGATAGATCGGGAGGCATATAGTGATACACCTGTCTGTTCGTCCGTCCGTCCATCCGCGCCCACAAACGGGTACTTAGGTGGCTACTTTCTATGGACAAACCAGTTGAAAATAGTGAAAACGAAAGTAGAATTGTCTCTTACGTGGCTAAAATTTTCTTTTATGTGGCTACAATTAGACACATAATACCCTTCATTCTGTATTGTAGCCATATAAATACCGTTTTGTTAGAACGTCCGTCCGTTCGTCCGTCCTGGTTAACCCAAATTGACCGTTTCTTCTAGCATTAATATGGCTTGCTACAAAGCTTTCATACTTGCATGGATGTTGTATATGAACACTCTCCACGCGCCTGTATCACCTGACCCCATTTTGACCTTCACCTTGACCTAATTTTGGACTTAGACTTATTTCTGGACAAGGCTTCCACAGGGGGCATAAGCATTTATTGAACGCAGTCTTGTTTTCTATAAGCAATAACTTGGTAACCTATCTACAGAATGATGTCTTTTGAGCACTTTAGTAGAGTCCCGAAGGTGGAAAACATCATAAGATGGAAGAAAACGACATACAACCTCCAGTTGGTTTGTTAACAAGTTAACGAATTGTAAACAATAAATGCACGATTATTAGTCTAATGGAAGCAACTCTGGCAAAATTAGTATTTTGTCATCCATACATTTTACTTAAATGTGATTTTGGCATACTATTTCAACTGAATGATATAGTTAACATTCTGACGTCAATTATTGGTCTTTTGTGAAAAAATCTATCTATTCCTTCTATCTATAGATCGGAAAAAAGTTTCGGGAGAGATAATGGGGTTTTAAGATTTAGCTGAAACTTATCTCAAATCAAATTTTGCTGTAAGTCTAATGTCATGTTTATGAAAATCTGTTGTAATAGTTTTTAAATCGATAAGCTTTGGTGATCGCGCTTCAACCATCGTCCGTCATCCACTATTGCTTGTGAAATTTATGACCCAATGAAATTGCATTTTTACCAAAATCTTTTAAGTTTCATAGCCTTGAAATTGAATATAAATACTTAACCACAGTACAAATCCAGGATGAAACTCAAGACACAAGACATCTGAGTTCCCTCTGAGCATTACACTGAGAAGTGGTGTAATCAAATTAGTACCATATAACAGAATATGAAGATAACTTCTAATGGATTCTTAAATCTTTACTTGCAGGTAACAGTGATAACAGATCCACTGGCAAGACTTGCAAACATTGGCAATAAATATCCCTAGTGTTGGACCGACGTAACATCTACCATTTGGACTACAAGCCGCTGATTATACTCATATTCTCTCCATTGACAAATAGAACATGATACATACAGATCACGATACAATAGCTCTGTTTGTTCCTAGAATATTTCAGTATAGTGAATTGATACAAAGAGCATTTTAAAACATTTGTCCCCATTTAGGTGGCCAAATATTAAAGCCCTTAGACTAAGTGTAGAATATTGATATGACTTGACCTAAAAATGAGCCATCGTTTCTGTTTACGATATTTATTGCAAATACAGTTGACTACTGTTTTATGTATCATGTTGTCTTAATATGTTCCCATCACACAATTCGATGGCTTAGAATAAGAATGTCGTAAGTGCTACTTACGACCTAATTGAAATTGCACCTTGACCTAATTTTGGACTTAGACTTATTTATGGACAAGGCTTCCACAGGGGGCATAAGCGTTTATTGAACGCAGTCTTGTTGGGTATTACATCTGACATAATAAGTCTCCAAACCGGGGTCTTTTATCAAAAGTCATCAACTTTTCAGCAAAATCAAGACAAGATCATAGATGATATACAGGGTGTTAAAAAAGTTTGTTCTCTATGTTTAAAGTTCAATATAGTCTTCTCACGTCATAAGAATGTAAAATGTTTAGGTTAAATTCCAGAAGGTTCTACCATTGTTCTTATCTTTTGAGCATTAAATGAAGCTATTAGTGAGGAATTTAATATTGTTCACTGCGAACATAGCTCGGATAAACTTTTTAACACCCTGTACATGTAATTATATTTTGTAAATATGCTATGATGGTTGTATTGGCCATTTTTTGAGAAAAAAATGTTGGTAACCATTGGCCTAGGTCAGAGCATAATAAAATCATTTCATGTACAAATATATTTACTAGTACCTAGTTATTAGAATTAAACAAATATTTCAATATATTAAGTTGATACCAAAGAGCATTTTAAAACATGTGTCCCCATAACTTGATGAAAAAAGTTTGGTTTTCTTTGGCCTATGTGAAAGCACAATAGAATTATTTCATGTACAAATAATTAAATAGAGGATCTTGCATGAGTGCTCATTACATACGAGTTTTAATATATGTAGTGAGCACGAATGTTAGATTCTATTTATCACATAACCTTAGAAAACGCACATTATTGTTCAAAATGATAATGTACGCTGCATATGTTTCAGTCAAAATTCAGCGGTACAATGAACGCGACGTCATGACGACGTTGGTATTATCCTGACGTCATTGACGGATCAATGCATGAATTGGCTTACGTCACGTCAAGCTAATTTAAATATTTATTGCACAGTCTGGGAGTGCCGAACGATATTTACGGCACGGCTTTACGCAGGTTATGTGATAAACAAATCTAAATTTAAGTATAATGAATTGATACAAAGAGCATTTTAAAACATGTGTCCCCATAACTTGATGAAAATATTGGTTACCATTGGCTTATGTGAAAGCACAATAGAATTATTTCATGTACAAATACATTAACTAGTACCTACCTTATATTAGAATTAAATGTATAGTGGTTAAAGTAAGACCTTTATTGGGACTTTAAGTACAGTATTTATTTATGATTATTGATGCTGTATATAATAGAAGATGTGTATGTGTTGTGTATTATATATTAATGAATAAATAAAAATATACAAGCTTAACTGTTTTTGTTGTTAAAATTCCCTGATGAAGAAAGGTAATAGTAAGTCGGACATGGAAGGCAGCACTCAACTTAACTAGCTGAACACAGAAAAATAAAAACAAACAAGGCACAATCGAACGAGAAAATGAAGTGCTCAAGCTAAGCTGTCAAAAAGCTGAATGAACTAGTTTCAGCTATCAAAAAGCTGCATGCCCAAGCTGAATGACTTATTTTCAGCAGTAAAACGGCTGGAATACTTAGTTTTAGCAAAGACCTAAATATACACAGTTTGAACTCTTAATAGAAAACGGAGAAAAAATGCAAAATAACATACAGCGGATTCAGATATTTTGCATGAACACTTTTGTTCGTCATCCTTTTTTAATTACCAATATCTCGTTTTGAAGAGCTAAGTTTCTTCTACTGCATGATGTAACTTATTTTTTTCTAACTCTTATAGAATTCAAAAAAGTATTGTTTGAATGAGGCAGATCCGGTATTTTGATAAAATTGGAATTTCCATAAAACTGAGAGTAGGTCTGGCTCTTTGAGGTGTATTGTTTTATTCCTTGACCGATTTCGATAAATTAGGTATCATTTTAAAGCAGAATAATAAATCTATTGCATAAACTTACTAGTTTTTTCCTATGTATTTTAAAACAGGAGATATAAGGTATTAGGAAAAAACGGGATTTCGCAAGATTTCAGAAAACTGCCGTGAGATTTGGTAGATTTTTCCAATCTTTGTATATTTAGGTCTTTGGTTTTAGCCGTCTAAAGTCCTAAAAAGTGTAAGAATAACAGTAACATGAAGCTGAAGTCCATTGTTTCAGCTGATTGACCTAGTTTCAGCAAGTTTAGTTATTGAACTGAAACTTTGGTAAAATGAAGAAGATAAATGCATCCTTTGTTAGTCAAAAAGTTCTATTTGCATCTTTATTGTTTTAAATTACAGTACAACCTCTGTAGAACAACATCCTTTGGGAGCTGCAAATATTGGCCGTTGTTTAGAGGTTGTAGCTCTTCAGCGGTTAAATTTCAAGTAAATATCACCTAAGTAACATTTTGAAGCTATTGTTGTAGAGAGATTTTTGCTCTATAGATCATAAATTTTGAGTAAAGCGTATCACCCAAGGGAAGTTTTGAAGCGGTTGTTGATCTATGTAGTACAGAGGGCCACTCTGCTGAGGTTGCACTGTATCTTGCTTTTATACCATACAAATATGTTGCAGATATGTTAAAGCCACATTATCTCCCCCAAGACCTTTTTTTGATCATCCAGTAAATAGACTAGTTACAAAGAATTAGGATATTTATCATTAACAAGAAGCAGTCACAGACAGCCATATCCCCTGCCGAAGGGAAAATAATTGTACTAAATATAATTGAATACAATCATTTTTATAAAACATAAGTTATGTGAAAGTTTGGTTTCAATCCCAAGAGAAATGTTTGAGATGCACAAAAGATTTTTTACTATATCTAATTTTATTACATACAAAATAAACATAGTCAACAAGAAGCAGTCACACTACAAGAAAACCAAGTTAAATGCGACCTTGTTGCCCTTCAGCCCACGGTCAATTGCAAGTGACATCTTCACATAAGCTATATAAACTGCAAGTTTCACAATGATATCTCATTCCTAACAAAAGTTATTGAGTGAAAAGTTTTTTCTATTTTTAGTAATGGTGACCTTGACCCCCACTTGCAATCCCATGTGACTCTTCACCCAAGCTACCTTCAAAGCTAGCAAGTTTCACCATGTTATCTCAATTCTCACAAAAAATGATTTTTTTTCTACTTTTAGTAACGATGACCTTGACCCCCACCGGCCCCACTTCCCATTTAAAGTGCTGTCTGCAGACAAACTACCTACACAGCAAGTTTCATTATGATATCTCATCCCAAACTTAAGTTATCCATCAGAAACAAAAATATGAGCATTAATGATTTTTTATATTTTTAGTAACGGTGACCTTGACCCCCAACGGCCCAACTTCACATTGCAAATGCCTACTGCACACAAACAACCAACACAGCAAGTTTCATTATGATATCTCATCCCAAACTTTAGTTATCCATCAGAAACAAAAATATGAGTATTAATGATTTTTTCTATTTTTAGTAACGGTGACCTTGACCCCCAACGGCCCAACTTCACATTGCAAGTGCCGACTGCACACAAACAACACACACAGCAAGTTTCATTGTGATATCTAATCCCAAAGTTATCCATCAGAAACAATTTGTTTTCTCTATAGCTTACACATGTATAAAAAGGGCCATAAGTCTGTCAAAAATGGCTGAAATTAAAAACCATGATAATATGCGCCATTGCATCTCATGTGGGTACATCTGTGAAGGTTTCATCAAAATTCCATAAGAAGAGGAGTTGCACATAGAAGAGTTTATCATTTTTTCTATATCCCACAAAGGTACAAAACAAACAAAGGGCCATAAATCTGTCAAAAATGGCCGAAATGAAAATCCCTGATGATATACGCTAGGGCACATCATAACTGTACTTCTGTAAAAGTTTTGACAAAATTCCTTGAGAAATGCAGGAGAAGTTGCACACAGAAGAATTTATAAGTAAAACTCAACAAAGGGCAATAACTATGCAAAAAATGGTCGAATGAAAATATCCTGACAATATGCGCTGGGGGACATCATATCAGTTATTCTGTGAAAGTTTCGTCAAAATCCCTTAAGAAATGTAGGAGGAGTTGCACACAGAAGTTCGGACGGACGGAAGGACGGACGGACTGACGGAATGACGCCTACCATTACCATATCACCTTCGCCTTCGGCGGGGGATAATAACCAATAATTTACGACAGAATGTTAAATGTATCTGTTGAAATAGTATCACATTTTATTAAAATGTATGGATGACAAAATTTGTGCATTCTTTGTTTACAAATCATTATTTTGTTAACAAACCAACTGGAGGTTGTATTTAATTTTTTCCATCTTAAGTGGCTATCCACCTTTCCACTAAAGTGCTCAAAATCTATGGCTCTTCAAATAGGTTACCAAGTTAATGTTTCTTTAAAATAGCCGTTTCAGGCCTAATAAGACTTTAAATAGCCTAACTTTTGTCCTCGGTTTACGTGTATCATGAACATGAATGGACCATGTATTGATCTACGAATCAAAATATAAAGAGGATATTTGTTGATTTCAGTGTAAGATCGATTTTTTTTCTCCGAGTGATCACAGCAAATCATTGAGTGAAAATTTAATTTTCTGTGATCAGGAGTGAAATAAAATTGATCTTACACCAAAAACCAACAAATTTTCTGTTTATTATATGCCTCAATTTCTCTTTAAATTGTGCGTAATTGGCCTTAATGTATATTTTAAAGCCCGGCGCCGTTGACGGTACGTTTCTTTTTCTGCATGATACTGGAGCCAGCTTCTAAAACAGTGAAAATAACAAAGTGGAAATTTCACTGTTATTTTCACTGAACAATCTCCATAGTCCATTGATAGCAAATAATAAAGTAAAATAATCGGACGAGGAAGGCAGACAGCACTTCAAACATAAAAACAACACATATCACAATTACACGACACACTGAATGACAAAACTAACAGCCCATGTCCTAGTTGTTGAAAACCTGAATGGCCTAGTTTCAGCAATCACAAAGATGAATGCCCTAGCTGAATGACCTAGTTTCAACAATAAAAAGGCTGAACTACCTAGTTTTTTGGCTCATCTGTCACTTGTACCAAAGTGACAGAGTGAGCTTTTGTGATCACTCTTCGTCTGTCTTCCGTCCGTCCGTCGTCCGTCCACAATTTACTTTTTACAGTTTTAGCCTAATAATTATGAAACTTGGTCACAATGATCATCTCAACAAAACCTAGGTCAAGTTCGATATTGGGTCATCCGGGGTCAAAAACTGTGTCACAAGGTCAAATAATAGAAAAACCTTGTGTAGTCACCTGAGGTCAAACTTTTGACATAATTTTTATGAATCTTGGTCACAATGATCATGTCAACAAAATCTAGATCAAGTATGATATTGGGTCATCCGGGGTCAAAAACTAGGTCACGAGGTCAAATCATAGAAAAACCTTGTGAAGTCACTAGAAGTCACAATTTTGGTATAATCTTTATGAAACTTGGTCACAATGATCATCTTAACAAAATCTAGGTCACGTTTGATATTGGGTCATCCAGGGTCAAAAAATAGGTCACAAGGTCAAATAATAGAAAAACCTTGTGTAGTCACTAGAGGTCACACTTTTGGTATAATCTTTATGAAACTTGGTCAAAATATCTTAACAAAATCTAGGTCAATTTTGATATTGGGTCATCCGGGATCAAAACTAGGTCACAAGGTCAAATCATAAAAAACCTTGTGTAGTCACTAGAGGTCACAATTTTGGTATAATCTTTATGAAACTTAGTCACAATGATCACCTCAACAAAATCTAGGTAAAGTTCGATTTTGTGTCATCCGGGGTCAAAATCTAGGTCACAATGTCAAATCATAAAAAAACATTGTGTAGTCACTAGAGGTCACATGGTAAAATCATAAAAAAGACTTGCAATAGAGGCTGAATTTTGTTAAATCTTATTCAGAAAATGTAAATGATTACCCAGGTCGCGATAGGGTGTACATGCACTACTACGACAGGTGAGCGACAGCACGAAATATGAAATGCACATCATTCTTTTCAGTTAAAACGGCACAAACTGACTAATAAATCTATTTCGAGCAGACAACACAAGCAAGTTCACGCCCATTTGGGTACTCCTGACACGGTAGAGACCCACATTTGACTTCAGTAAAATACAGAAGTTTTCCATCTAGATCAGCCTCCCCATGGAACACGGCCTCTGGATTAACATCAACACAAGCATAATCAGTTGCTGCATTTTGACTTTTATGACCAGTCATAACGTAACCTGTGTATTCTAATGTCCAGTCCTGGTAGCAATTTGTTCGGCCAGGAATCATAATGCTAACTGAACGTGGAGTGTGGCATAATACGCATGGTGCATCGTCGTCTGACATCACTCGCGGAAATGGATGGAAGGAACTGTAATGGTCTTCATATTCTGTTCCACTTACGTAACCACCTATATCTTGAATCCCGTCCGTATATTTGGCCCATGTTGGATGCTCTGGTAAACAAACGTAACTGGCAGCTCCACCTGCGATGTTATATGGAGTCCCTGCTGTGTACCCTGCAACGTATGTAATAAACACAACTGTTGTATGAAACTTGGCGGGTATATAGTGTCACAGGGTGAGAAAAATGTGCAACTTTACTGGGGCTCGAACCTTGGACCCTTCGCTTACAGGGTGAACATGCTGTACCGACTGAGTTAGTCGGCTGCATACTCCCTCACCCATTCTCTGAACAGGTTCAGACCGTGACATGTTATGAAATAAATTTATATTACATTTTAAAAACACATGATATATATATATCGCTGGCGTAAAAGAATAAGATCATAAGTGCAAAAATGCAATTTTCAGGAAACAGGTTAAAAGCTGCAGTAACTGAAAAGTAGATCTACTCAACTACGTCATAATTTAATGAATTGTGAACGTCATACCACACATTTTCGAAGACTATTACATGACTATTATATATAATAACTTTTGAGGTACGTTTATCGCAATAAGCATATAGAATCTTATCAAAGAATGTTCAACCATTATTTAAATTTACAATTTACCGCCTCCTCGATCGCCTAGTGAAAGAGCGTCCGCTTGGAGTGCTGGAGGTCACGGGTTCAATTCCTGGCCGCGTCATACCGAAGACGTAATAAAAATTAATGAATCCAGATATTCCCTTACTTGATGCTAACTGGCTTCTCTCCTACCCTCGTGGCGATGGATAACATCAGGAATGAGGTGTCGAGATTGATTAATTTAAGTTGGAAAAACTTGTTTCACAATAGACCTTAAATAAATTATATGTAGTATAAACTACATTTACATGTTTACCTGAATAAACTTTCTGAGTGCCATTTCCCGCACAAGTAGTACGCCCCCATCGAATGTAAGTGGAACCTCTCTCTGAAAAAGAATCATATAATTATTACAATTTATAACATGTTATTGGAGATTTTTGGTGCAACGGAATATAAATCAATTGATATTTGTTGGCATAAAACTTTGAAACATTTTCGCGGGAATCTACGTCATGGAAGCGTAAATTGGAAGATATCTTAAAATTTAAGAATTAAACAGAAAACAAAAACAGTGGATCAATCATCACGGTTGGTTTCTAGTTAATCAATGAAATCCGTGCAAACGACTATAAAATGTTTTGAAGTATTTGACATCTAAAATGTATTTATAAATTAAATTACTAGTATCTCTCTGTAACAACTACCATCGTCAGGTACATTGTTTTATAATCCGTAGGTATACTTTCGTACCATCAAATCTGTTTTCTAATGCTAAAACTATGTAGTTCAGCAGTTTTACTGTTGTAACTAGGTCATTCAGCGTAGGCATTCTGCCTTTTGTTTGCTGAATCTTTTCTATCCAGCTTTTAAACAGTGGGACAAGAGATGTTTAATTTTCTTGGGCGGCAGTGTGTTGGGCACTTCTTCGTTTTAAGATTTCTGACAGCTAAAACAAGGCATTGTAGTCCTTTTGCTGTGGTAACTGGGTCATTCAGCTAGTTATAATTTATTATACTTTCGACAGCTTGGACTTGGGCGGATCTGCGCTTGTTCAGTTGGACATTGTGCTTTGTGTGTTTTTAATGTTTTCTGTGCTCGGCTGGTTAAGTTGAGTGCTGCCTTCCCTGTCTGACTTAATATAATCTTTTTTCTAAGTCGTCTTCTGAATTAAGCAACCATCTGTTCAAACAGACGACATTGAATTATTAAATTCCAATTTGCAAAGTTTTATACGAAATACAAATCTGCACCTGTGTTAAACTACTACATTTTATGGACCCATTGAATGACTGAAAGATACAGTGTGTTCATCAGTATACAATACTACATTTGTATATTCATTTACCTGCAAGCTGCGTCTGTAGATTGGCAATTTCTTGTGACTGATTCGATTTCAACATTGCTATCTCTGATTTCAACATGGTCACTTCTTGAGAATTTTCAGACTTCAACATAGCGATCTCCTGTCGCAAATTCTGAAACTCGAGGGCAACGTCATCAGCGCTGTGTAGTAAAAGTCTTCGTTGTTCATCGCAATCTATACGGTTAATTGTTAGTATGACCAAGTAGAGACCTAAAATAGAAACACTTGTTCCAAATAAGAAGATAAAGTCCATGTTTTGTTAGAATGATACATTATACAATGATTTGAGAAAACAATATCAAGTTACATAAATACTATTGGAAAAGGCCAAATATCCTAATAAATATCCCAATATTTATTGAACTGTTATTGTCCGAAAATGAAAATGTAATTACAAATTGTCTACATTTGTTCAAAAATCTTTCAATGTTAGGAGTTCTTTTCAATTATCATATGAACACCTTAATCTCGTTTTACCCTTGCCTTTTCCATGTACTATTATGCTTGTTGTACGAGGGGTGTTCGAAAAGAAATGCAATTTACTCTTTAACTTTTTATTGACAATGAAACTCACAGAAAACTTTCAATGAACTCTCCTTTGCAAATTGCACACACATTTAACCTTTAAATTCAAGATAAAAGGTATGTGTTGTCATCTGCAAAAGGTACTACACTCATGCACTGTAATTTGGCTGACCACATAGGTTTCCTGGAACCGTACCTATTATCTTCTGCATGTAATTTAAGTCTAGGAACTTAAAATTATTTGCATAGGATTAAGTCTACATAATAGACTTGGTGATAAAGTATTTTCATGTGTATTATGTTCAAAAACGACTTTACAGTAGAAGCCCTGTGCGGAGAGGCATTTTCATGAGAAACGTACATATGGTCTATTCCATAAACAATTTGACGTTATATGAAATATTTCTGAAGCTTTCCATGCACACAATATCTATAGAACCTTCTTATAACATATGTGTCCATTGGTTCTGGTTTTTGAATTGCAAACCCTTTGTGGATGAAGAAAATCAAATGAATCATTGCCATCAGTGACTTAGTGTGTTTTTACAATTACGGATTTCTTAGAATTTCTGTTAGCACATATATGATGTTTCCGCTTCATTCTTGGTTAATGATAATGAGCGTATGTCCCTTCCTTTATTATACTACGTAAAAACTTCTCTTGAAAGTACTGAGGGTATAACTTTAATATTTTCTTGGCATTTAAAATAAAATGGCACCACGTAATGAGCATGGTATCCAGTGGGTACAACTGTTGTTAACTTCAAGAATGCTCTTCCAAATGAAATGAAATTGGGATAAACTCGAGATTGTACCAGCAGCTAACAGTCCAACTTTTAATATTGAAGCTTTGGGACGAATATCATACTTTTTATCAATGTTTAGTCTGATTGTTGCTGTTTTCAGTTGACCACATTTGTTGTTTGCTTTCAGATGCTATTGACCTACTTTGAAACATTTACTAAAAGTGTTACAATGCTGGAAGACACATTACGATGTCCTTTTATCTAAAAAAAGTTCATCATGTATAAATTTATCCCTTAAATTAAGTTTAGGCCTTTCTTTGATATAAGGCATAATTTCAGTCAGTTTTACGATCCGTTTTTCGAACGTCTTTTAGCATAGTTTAAATTAGTAAGTGTTTATTAAATATACATTTTGACAAAAATTTTCCCAAGTGCAGACAATGGGGTAATGGGTACACATGTCAAGTTTGAAGCACGAAACCCATAAAACTACCAAGATATGCATGGAATTGCATTTCTTTTCGAACACTCCTCGTAAAATGTCTCAAACAGGGGATCACAATAATGTTTGTTGATAATCACTCTTAATTACTCAATAGTGCGACCTAAAAGGTCTTCGTCAGGAGAATGTAACGTCATAACAAGTTATGCATTCATGCTACCAGTACAGCTAAATAATGTCGAGCATTTCAAGTGTTGCATTCTCCTGACGTAGACCTTTTAGGTCGAAATATTGAGTAATTAAGAGTGATTGTCAACAAACACTATTGTGCTTCTTCCAGAAATTTATACATATCTATTTTGCAGTGTAAGCTTTTATGTCGACATGTGTTGAAGGTGCAGGTTCCTTGTGGAAAGGTAAGTTAGTACTTGTTAGAAAATAGTCTAGGAAAACTGGTTAGTTGAATCTGTCGCCGTATATAAGCGAAAGATTGTTGGGAAACGGCGTTTAACCCGAATATAAATCAAGAAATAATACATCCAGATGCTTTTAATAACGTCTTGAATGAATTTACTACGCTGCAAGAACAAAAGAGCCGTGTAATTTTGTTAAAAAGCTTGCTGTCAACTTAACTGAAAATGAAACAAGCTTTTGGAAAGGAAAGACCAAATTATATTTAGATAATTATATGTTATTTCAAGAATATGCTATAATTAATTGATACATACCGAGAATAACAATATGTTGAAGACTCATTATTTCCAGTTTTATGGACAGACCTGAGTACTAACTAGTGTAGTTATTAGTCTTTATTATATGAACAACACGTACACTGTTCCTCAGATCTCTTATCTTGAATATAATGTGAAGTTTCGTACATTGTGAGATAAAAACGTGTTAGGTCACTTGGGTCAGTTTGTAATGTTAAATTAAAACCGCCCCTTAAGGTTATACGGGAACATTTTACAAACAATACGTTTTAAAGTGCCCATCAACCAAAAAAGTTGAATATTGATGAATAAATATATTTATAGAAAACTAGTGACTGTGTTAAAGGACAATTTTGACTCCAGGGGTAAAATTCTAACACTTGATATAAGGACCTCGTGATAATATTTCATGCAAATATCAAAACTGTGTGTTTTATGTTTTATATAGCAAACAAGTGAACCCAGGGTGGGCCAGTTTTGAACCTCGGGGTTAAATTTAAACAATCTTGGTACCAATCGGAACGGTCCGTACGGCATTTTTACGGGATACAATACCTCGGATGTATCAAGCGTATGAATCCAGCAGCTTTCTTTCTTAAATCCTACGCAGAAGAAAATGGGTCGAAGAAAATAGACCGTTACTTATCAGCAGCGGCAATATCAAAATATGTTTTATTGATTAAACAATACAATTTCGCTACACTCCTTGAGCATAACACGCAGCTACGCAGCGCTTGCTTGATGGGCGTGTATTCCATTGAAGCACTGTTTAAATTTTTCATGATGACGTCATGGCGAAAGACGTTAAAAATGGCGACGTTCTATTTACACCCGAGCGATGATTCGTAGAGATTGTCCGAGGTGTCCGGATTGTCTTGGTACAGAACCTCTTGATTATGTTCCAAGCAAAAATATCAAAGCTGTGCCAGTAGGCTTTGTGGTTTCAGAGGAGAAGTGTTTTAAGTTTTCACTTTCGCAATCTTGTTTAGCTCTTGTGACATAATTAAGTAATCAACCAAAACCATTTGAACAACTTTGAAAGAGGACCACCCAACGATCATACCTGTGAAAGATAAAGGCAGGGTTGACAACCACCTATTAAAATACTCTGCTCGAAGTCCTGACGGGGTTTTGGAAATACGTACGGTATTTTTTCCGCTTACGTGGAAGCAAAGGTTAGAACATCTGATGCTTTCCTCAATTTTCTCGTGCGTGTTATGCACCTGTAGCCAAAGTTCCAAACATGTTCTATGGAGTTCAGATCCTGACATAATGTGTCAGTACATAGTGAAGATTTTGCCAAGGCCAAACAAGCCAAAAATCACTCTAGAACGGTGTAAGCTTGTTTTAATCTACTCGTACAAGATACCAGGGGTATGAGTAAAGACAAAATGGTCATAATTCGTTGTGTGTTTTATTTGTACCATGACTCCCATGAACACCTTCCTCTGAAACGATAGTTCTGTACGCCCACCAAAGCACGCATTTCCAAAAACATAACAAAGCCAATTTCAAACTCGTTCTAGATCTATGCAACAGTAGTAAAGTTAGCGTGATGTTCCCCAGTGGTTGCCAAACGCGTACACGTCTTGAAATAATGTGCAGAAATAATGGATCTTTTTTATCGCGGAATAAAAATGTTCGACTGGCAGCCATTTCCCAATTTGCAATGTCGTGGACAGCTTTATGACGGGCCTTGTGTTTGCCTTACTGTCAACACTGTACGTGCGGATATCCTCCGATTATATAGGCTGCCTTCCTGGAAAGGTTTTTCATACTGAATTACCAGCAAGTCGCACATTCGTTGCTCTCATGGAAGTAAACAAGGGTCCTAGTCGTTAACAAAGGTGTCCGCAACGCTAGCGGTCTCAACTATGATGACATTGGAAAGGAATGGTAAAGCAGTTTCTACCGTGCTAGAGCTTTCTAATGAATATTCCAGTAAACTTACAGCGAGTTCACAGTTCGACTGCGATAGAATGGCTGCTATTTGTCTCGAAACAACCTTGTATTTGCGGTGTCCCGTTCTTACCATCACTGCACAGCAATAACTCAACGAAAATGCGAAAATTTCTACGATGGTGAAAAAAACAGAAAACTCGAAGCCACGAGTCAATGGTGAAAACACGATAGAGATATCGTGGGTGTGTGTCTTCACCAAAGTATACTTACCTTGCTTCGTACTTTGTGACTTGTACGTGGGTTGATCAGGAAGTTCGTATAATTATGTTGTGAATCGTGTTTTTTGTGTGTTCCTTTTTGTGCGTTACTTTTTGTGTATTACTTTTTGCGTGTTACTTTTTGCGTGTTACTTTTTGTGAGCTACTTTTTGTGCCTTTCAGGCGCTATTGTCACAAGTTCTGCGTGTACTGTCTTCTCTGTCCGATTTGTTATTATTTTTTAACTAATACTATGAAGTATTCTCGAGTTGCAACTTCAATTTGATACTATGTTAAATATTATGCCTTATTCTGCAAATGCTGCCGAAAAATGTATTTTTTTTCTTGCAATATTAAAAGCACATGTAACACAATATGTTATATATACTTTATTTATAGAGAAAGCAATGAGGACCTCATTGTAGATTAGCGTTGTATTATATGCTTTAAATAAGCTTTCTCTATAAAACAATACAAATCTGAACAATATATTAAAACAAGATACAGTTATGACCAGCGATCCAGAAAACTGACTCGGATTGTTTACAAGCTAGTACTTTTACAAATGATAAAATAAATAGAAAATGTATTTAAAACATAATACATATCACGGAAAAATAAAACACAGTAAGTTATGATCCTATATTTCGCTGGTTTAGAATTAGAAGGTCGTAAGTACTACTTTACTACTTACAACTTTATAAGGCTAAGGGTGAAGAAATTAATTTAGATGTATATTTTATGTTAACTGAACAAACCCGATTCAAAAAAGGTTGTGCAATTATGAAAATATCATCTCATCTGCTGCTAAATTGCGATAAATTCATGTCTTGCATTTGACAAGCATTTTCAAAATGACGTCGTTTTCGAGGTAGCTGATAAGCCCTATTTGCAGGGCCCAAAGGGGCAAGCATAACATGGAATTTTTTGTCCCGTTTTTATTTGCATATCGAGTAAGACCCAAAATGCCAAGAAATGGACTAAAATATGTTATTAGAGAAGCTTGAATGCAACACGAATATTTTAATGGGGTTGGGCTTATCAGCACTTAGACATTAAATTTTGAAGTAATCTTTATTTTTTTCAATATTGCAGATGTATCATTATGTTTCTAAAAATTCTATCAGTCAATCTTATTCAATTTGCAAAATATTTAAATAGAACATTTTTTTACCCTTATCAAATTTTGAGTAGTATATTTGAAATCTGCATCTCAAGGCGCTTCTTATTAGCCTATTTTTTATGAAAATCGGAAGTGGTCATGTTGACCAAACTGAAGTTTAAAAAGCTTGTTTTCCATTAGTAAAGAGTAGTTTCAGACAGTTTTTCTCGTTTTCTCAAAATATTGGTTTTGTACTTAATTACGACCTTCTAATTCTAAGCCTGCGATATACACATGTAGTTATACTCTTTTTATTAATAGCCTTTTTTAAAGTAACAAACACAGATTTTACTAGATACATATTTCATATCATAAATCTTTGAAAAAGACTATTGCCATAACGTCACTCAATATTACTGAAAGAGTATAAACTTAAAGGGGCGTGCCCAGATACTGGAGTGCCTTGTATTGCATACAACAAAATTGCGTTTATCATTTGTAAAACCAACTACTCGTATTACCGAAAAGTCAAAGAAGAATTTGACTTAAAAATTTACTCGATAACGCGCGCTGTGATATTTTGTATATCGACAACGATATTTAGTTATTCTTGAAAAAAAATTTTTTTTTTAAAACTAGCGGGATATTTCGTAACTTTTTACAGGGTTTTCATTATTTGACTTAGGTATTAAAATGATACCAATTTGATTGCTATTCGAGACACATCAGTTCCAGGGCATGCCCCTTTAATATATGGTGCTTATTCACAATTTCCTTTGGAATGAAGTCAATAGTTATACAATGACAGTTCATGTGTAGTAAAGTTCCGCTGATGAGCCCAGACAAAAAAGCTAGTCTTATTTTGTTTATTTTTTTGTTCGAAATTTAAGACTTTGGGACCTCGAAATTGCACAATTCCGCATGATTTCAGAATCATTGAAATGGTTTCATTTAGTAACAGAATGGAACTTTACTGCACTAAACAACGCAACTGTCAGAAATGTGAGAATAAATAAAACAAGAGAGCCTTATGGCCCTGTATCGCTCACCTGAGTATCGTAACACCAAGGGATAATTTAATCAAGGGAAGTTATTTGTCATGGTAAAACGTTATTTACCTCAACTGTCAAGGTGTTGAAATCAACTGACAGCCGGGCAGGACCAATAGTGACCCTGTGAGTCTACAAGACAATGCTACATACAAAAATTCTAAGCTCTAGGCCTTTTCGTTTTGGACAAGAAGAATTTTTCAATTTTCACTCTGTGCCAGGTGAGCTAAAATAAAACAAAGTCTGGTGATCATTGTAATATTAACTGTTCTATCCAGGAGTATATAGAATGACAACCAATGTATTCTAACTATTTATTGTAAATCACTAAGAACGAGCTATCATAAAGAGACAGCATAGGGTATTTATATATGACAAGGGAAACAACTCATGTAAGCTTAATATCATAAAGCTCTGATGGCTCAACAAATATTTGGAATGTCATAAAATCCTGAACGAGGAAACAACTGGTTTTTCTATCGGGCACATGTTTAAATTTACACAGTGTAAAAAACGAGTCAACTTCCGGTTACTAGTATCGCAATAAGGTTGAGTTGTATAGTATTGCAATAAGTCGTACAGTGTAAGATATCACCGGATGTTTTAATCACAATAAGTCATACAAGTTAAAATGTATATCAGAATAAGTCATACAGTGATTTTGTTTATACGCGGTGATTTAGAGTACTTGTTGATTTCTATCTTTCTGGGTAGAAACCTGAAAGAAAGTTTGCATACATGTATTGCTTATATAAATACACTACGTATACGCCGAATTTCTAATTCAAGGTAGCAATACCACGTGGCTTTTGGCTACAGTTACAAGTAGAAATTTGTAAACATTGGAACACAAATATAGCCATAAGTATTGTATTTCTTCATCGATTTCTATAAAATATACGCCACGCTAAGGGGAAAAGCATTTCCTTTCCGTGAAATATAAGATCTTTTTCAGCAGTTTTACCGATGTTTCCATTACCCTGTGAAACCTACACGTTCCATGGTTTCACAAGGTAATGGACAAAACGGCACAGTCGCTGAAAAAGATTTTATATTTCAAGGAAAGCAAATAATTGTCTCCTTAGCGTGGTGTATATATCATAGAAATTGATGAAGAAATAAAATTTTTATGACTATTTTATTTTCCTATGTTTTCAAATTTCTTCTTGTAACTGTAGTCAAAAGTCACGTGGTATTGCTACACTGTAATTGGCCACCCTATAAAACTTGACATTGCGTGATATATTCAATCAATACACATGAAGTTGTGTTATGTTTTCATTCCACATACTCATCTATCGATTTCTAGAAATGAAACACGTGTTCCTGTACAAAATCATCCATGCGGAACGGTTAGCGCGAAATAGTTTTTGTGCCCGTGGTGATCGTGCATTGCATGGAGTATGTTCGTTTTTGGCTGGATTGTATCTTCCATGAATTGCCTTTTATGAAAAACATAAAAGTTTGAGGGATTGAATAATGTGGAACTCGCTCAAGCCCTCAGAATGATGAGTACCGCCACCCAAAACATTAAAGTACGCCACACGCACATTTAAGAAAAAGTAAAATGTTTATTCACGTTTGATTTAGCGCAAATACTAAGAGAAACATGTTTTCCTACATGTTTTCCTATCAATATAAGTGAACATTCTCGGGTTTTCGATTATTGGTATTTTTTTCTAAAAAATATTAAAAACACGTGGCGAAACCGAAATTTGTTGAAGTGAATGCATACATCTGAAGGCTGGAGCGCGTTCCGCATTGCTCATTCTCACGAGGTTTAATGTTTTTCATAAAAGGCAATACATAGAAGATACATTCCAAGCAAAAACGAACGTACTACATGCCGTGCACGAGCAGCACGTGCACAAAAGCTATTTCGCACTAACCGTTCCGCATGATTGATTTTGTACCTGAACACGTGTTTTATTACTGTAAATTGATAAATTAGTGTGTGGAATTAAAACATAACACAACTTCATATGTATTGATTGAATATATCATATAGCATTAAATGTTATAGGGTGGCCAATTAGAAATTAGGCGTAGTGTATTAAACTATGTTGCATATTAATTCATATCCCGTATAGTAACACCAAAGCTTGGGTTAAACACAGTATATCGTCGGTGCCAAACCTAAACCCTGTAACTACAAAATCACAACTTTTACGGAGAAGGTAAAAACTGCTTTACGATAAACAGAAACGATGAAAAATGCTGTTGATTTGCCCATAACGACAAAAAAGGGTAAGAAAACAACCATCAACAGTTGGACAGTGAATGCAATAAACCGAGCACAGGACAACGAAATCTCGTTTTTACGGGATTTCCCCCATTGTGTGCGACAAAAAACCCCGAAAAAATTCGGGAGGAAAATCTGTAACTTCTGGAGGAAAGCCCGTAAGTGCAGAAAACATCGTAGTTACAGGTTTTCCCCGAGTGTTCATTTTGGACGACTGCCATGAAACTTCGACAGTTAACGCGGGAAAGTATTACCAGTAGGAAATGCTGAAAAAAGAACATTTTGAAAAAATGTAGTTACGGGGTTTATGATTGGCACCGACGATATGTGAATATCGGACCCCTGTTCATGCAAGATCGGAGGAGACGGTCCGTTTAAATATGCAGACACAGGTCGTTCATTGTGCAAAACGATGGTTTTTGCAGTCAGTGCTTGGCCAGAGAGGTCAGAAAATCATTTTGTCCACAATACATGTACATGGCTGCGCATACAAACATATAAACGACGAGTTGAGACAGGGTCTAACATGGTCTTTCTATCGTTCCATTTGTTTTATCAGTTTCCTCATGTTCAAACCAGGGTAGCTTACTCAGATGAACATCGAGACGTGTTTACAAAAATATAATATCAAGTCGGACAGGGAAGGCAGCACTCAACTTGACCAGTCGGCCACAGAAAACATAAAAAACACACAAGGCACAATGTTCAACACACTACCGAACCAGAAAATGACCCGCCGTAGTCCAAGGTGTCAAAAAGCTGAATGAAATAGTTTCAGCAATCAAAAGGTTCCATGCCCACGCTGAAATACCTAGTTAAATATGACTTTTCTTTAAAACATATCTCTGGTACACACAGTACCACAGTCTATGTGAATCTGTTGATCTCATCTGACCCCCTAAAATTAAGGAGTTTATGTGGTTACTTTAGACACTAGACTTGGTCAAAGAAATGAATTACACAAATGTCAATATGACTAACACTTACCATCACAAAGTCCACATCTAACATAGGGACAACGTCGTTCAGCCAATTTCATAAATATCAAACAGTCTTCACACCCAATTTCTTTCGATAGTTTCTTAATTTTCACACAATTCCTGGAATACTTTCCACCGTCTCCATACACACACTTTGCTAAATATAAACAAAAGTTACTTTGGTACATTTATGATACCGACAACGTGACCAACACACATTTTCACTTTAGTCTCGACTGGTACTATTTTTCTACTATTAAAATATGGTAGACCGTGTCGGAAAATAAGATAAGCGTTACCAGTCTACTTAAGTCCCAGGCGTCGTAGTTGGTAGGGTTCGAATCCTACCGACGGGATGCAGGCTTATACACGACTTTTAAAAAAGTATTTACTAGATAGCTACTGTCCCATAAAAACCAACTAGGTGGCATGTATGTCTGTATTTAAAAATTATCAGATATAATATGACCGATATCAGCATTTGTAAACAGAAAGCAGCCTTCGTTCTTGACACGAATGATCAAACTCGTAAAATATGAGTTAGAACTTAATTGATTGAATATTTATTGCACATTTAACACTAAAAATTTGTACAGAATGAAAAGACAATTCCAGTGATATAAAACCACATTTTATAACACTATAAAGTAGTTTATGTTCTGAGTCCATACCATAATTATAATACTATGTATATTGATTTGCCAAAGGGAGCTGATAGTGGATACTTTGTCCAATTATGTTACTTTGGGCCCTTTGTGTTCCTTTGAGATAAATTATCATAACATCGTGACATATTCAGCTGTTCTTCGTTTACAATATTTTCATTACAGGTAAGTTCATATTAAATCTTTGTTTTCCACATTCCATCCCACCACCCGCCTTTGCTTCGTTGGCTAGCTATTATTATTTTGATCCATAATAGTTTAAATTTGACAATGTTTACACATGTTCATTCGAGGGACGGAATCCGGTAGGTGACAAGGTTCACCTTTAGTGTATGTGCATGGATTCCTTCTACTACCTCACCAACTATAAAAAAGATAACATTTTGGTGTGTGTTGGGGCAGTCGGCTGGCAGAGGCCCTAGACTTGATTTTATTATTTGCTTATTATTTTGACTTCGTTTTGTCCAACTTAATGTCATTTATTGATAACAGGCCCTTGTTTGTCTTATTTGATTTGAAGTTGTTCTTTATTTGTGACTTTGTTTTGTCTAACTAAATGCCATAATTGGCTTACATAATTTTAATGTGTTATCAATAAAACGTCTGGCATTGTCAGACACCTTATTCGACTGACATTGTCAGACACATTCAATCTTCTTTGGTGTTAGTGTATTTCTGGTATATTTATTATGACATAAATGAACTACATTGCCAGAGGGACACATGCTATTTTTGCACTTCATCAGTGCCAAGACAACACAACCATAAATATAATTTGTTGTTTAGATAAAATAATTTATGTCATTGATTTTATACTTCGACTTCAATGCCCAGCCTTTGGTTTCCTAAAATGGATGCGGGTTGATTTGGGTAATACCGATAAGCAACTTTCCCGCAGCATAGTAAACAATACCACGTGGTTGCCTTTAGCCTATCAACACGCTCAATCTGTACACGTGGTAGCTTTCAACCAATCAGGCTTCGGCATCATCAGTTCTCAAAAAATTTCAGCGTCACCACAACATGAAAAAACGGATTTAAGTGCAAATAATATTTTATTACATTTACTTTTATTTGGAATTTCACAAAAACGTCAAATTTAAGTCGATTTATTTTCCGAATATTAACTAAATTTAATTTGTAAATTTAATCGCAAATAATACTGCGTTCGACTAAGACAGTCGTAGTACGTGCGCATTCGGTTTTATCCCTGCCTAATTAATTGTCCAATGACATCCGGCTTCGGTGGAAGAATATGATAATAAATAACTACAATTAGCGTCATTATGAATGTTTAAAATGGATCGGGTTAATTATAAGTACTCTCTTACTTGCGTTGGCTCTATCTCCAGTGTATTTACAACCATATTCGAATGGTGCTTCGGTCCTAACTGTTGTAGAAGATTCAATTGTACCGCCTATAACAAACATAATCATTACATTTATACAAATTCGATTTCAATTTACATTGTTTATGATAACACTTTTTACTTGTGGAGTTCAACCTTTGTGTAAGCACAAACGTTCAAATGCTGTCATATGTGCAGACAGAGGCCAACATGTAACATATAATGACTTGGCCATGTTTGTAAACTAACGACCGGATAGTACGAGGGTTGTTCAAATTGTAATGCAACTAAGTCCATACAAATGTATCCTTGATAGATTCTAAAGAAACAAGCCTTTGATCACACTGCTGTATTCACCTCCGATAGATATGCGAAGTTTCATGCAGTTATTCCATTTTTAAAATGCGATTTTGTTATTATTCCTTGATTCACTTTGCATATACTAGAATTGAGCCAAATCGAGATCTTAACGAAATTTTTCCGACAATGCAATTGAAGATTCGTTTGAAACAAAAACGGATCACAAGGGACAATGCTTGACAAATAAGGATGGCCGGAAAGCTCAAGAACCTTCACGCTTCTCAGACAATCGCGTAAATGGCTGCTGTAGGTGGAGGCCCATTGATCTGCAATAGCACAACATCCTTCAAACATGTGGCTTGGCAGCGATTGTCGGAGTATTTCTTCAGATTCTGAAGGAACACAATGATCTTTGATAATTATACAGCTCACTATGTTTAAAAATTCATTGATACAAGAAAGATATATAATCACTTGCATTCCAATTTGAACAACCCTCGTATTAAAGATACGTCTCATTACGCTAAGTGTTCCTGATAAGTGTTATAATTTTGTTAATGCGATGCTGTTTTTGAGGGTTAAGAAGTCTCATAGATGCGAAGCTATTGACGACAGGTTCCCGAACGCCCCGAATCGTTGCCGATTTTTTTCCGATTATCCCGGAATCCTCCAGAATAAAACATTCGGCATCCAAGATTTAAAACTTTTAAAATTTGGATGCCGAAATGTTTCGGTCCGAAATTGCCCAGACGTATATAAGAAGAACACGGAAGTGTTGCAGACTATCACGAAGATATGATGAACCATACCAATACAGAGTTTGTGAATTGTTTTCGGGAACCCTTTAAAGTCCCAGTTAATGGGTGATTGCATAATACGTTGAGAGTCTTTGGAAATATGCTCCATAGCACCTGGTCCCAATCTCCCGAAACATCTCAATCTGAGCTCAATCTCAACTCAAATTTTGTCACCTATCGTTTGAGTTAGTTTCCATGCCAAATTATACTCTAAATTTGTATAACAAAACAGAAACATTATTCTGAGTTTATTACAGCAAAATTTTGACAGTTCACGCTTCATATTTATCTCAAATTCAGACTTGGAATTTATCAAAATCTCAATTTGAGATGAGATTTTTACTTGAGATGCTTCGGAAGATCGGGGCCTGAACGCCCTTGGTCCTGGAAAGCCTAAGCGCTCGAGAATCTAGATCAACGGTCTAAAATAGATGAACCTACTAGGAATAATAGATTCTCGGTTATCAAAGATTCATATTAACCAACTGATATAACGTCTTTGATAAGTTTAGAATAGAACAAACTTAAGACCAAATTATAATTATAAACCAGACTTAGTGTTTGCACGACTTGTTCGACCAATCAACAGGCTGGATTTCCGTCGTCTAATCCATGAAGAACGTTCTATTTTTCAAAAAAATGCGTCTTCACCAAGAAGTAATTTGTATTCACTACACATGCGCACATAGACGGCGCCTCTTCGTGAACTTCGTGTGAGCGATTGTGTTTGGCTTAAACAATGAACTATTGATGGGTGGTATCAGTAAAGAAAACAATAGATCCTACACGCATTCTATTGACGGACACCCCCTCATAAAGTGTGGCCGTCCATTTGACCATTAACAGAGATATTTTCGCGCCCATTTTCAATGCGCTGACCAATGTAGAGGCAAGCAAAACTCGTGTTTCGTGTGGTTTTAACAATTGTGGGTGGGACAAACACTAAGTCGGTTCGAGTTTAAAACGTTTTCTTCAAGATTATAAACCACGCTTCGCTATCGCTTGCTAACGTTTAAATCTTTGAAGAAAACATTTAATAAACTCTAACCTATACAGGGAAGACAGCCGCGGCTCAAACGTACACCATGCCTTGTATGTGTGTTTCAGGAAGAAACGTAACATGTTAGTTTAATTATCAAAACGCAAACTGATTTCATACGCTTCATTATTATGAAGATTCATAAAATTAAATATATCGGCATAGGTTTTTATTTCCCCTGAGAAAGCTATGTACCTAACAGTGATTTAACATTGACGTTTTATGCAGCGTCGTCAATTTTTAAGGCCGACGACAGTATTTCAAAGTTACTTACTGAAAAATCTTGCGCGGCGACCTATCCTTTTTTATTAATTAATGTGTTCTTCGTATCCAGAGTAACATACTGTGAAGTTTTAATCAAAAATTATCGTCAAGTCCTAAATATTAAAGGGAATAGGCGAAAAATCAAGTAGCAATTTGTTGACGTTTTGGACATCTTTTGCGCGATTTTCGTATACAATATTTATTTTTGGTTAATGAAGTGAAATAAAAACATATAATCAGAACGATAATTTATCGAGCGTTAATACTCATTTTACAAATTTAAACTCGGCGAATAAATGAAAAAGTTATGTAGTCATACTCTATGTACGGTATGATTCTGTCACTGGGTCCAAAAACGGCGCCAAATAGCGACGTCGTGTGACGTCATCGTAATAAAACGTTACCACGCAACACAGATGGGTATGATATACGTCCGTACTAAGTTTCAAGCAAATATGTCAACTTTTTCAAGCTCAGAAAGTCCCGAGCCACCTTAAATAGACAAGCACAGTAAACATAAAAACATACCTATACAATTCAGTACCTGGTCATTTTTACTTGGGGGATTTCCCCCCAAGTATTGTTACATACCAATTTAGAAAGCACTACGATTTTACCCATGTAATTTCTCTACAACCAATTCATGCGAGCAAAAAACGAGTTCCAGCCAATCTAAACCAAAATCGTAATTTTCAATAATTTTTAAGAACATTTGTCCTTAGCAATTGAATTATTTTTTATTTCTTCGTATTGCGAGAAATTTTGGAATGTTTCTTCTGTGAGTTCATATTTTTGTGCGCATAAATTCCTACGCGCTGTAAAATGACTAATGGTTTTTGAGGGTTGATAAAAATGTCACGGTTACAGTACCCGGTTAAGCAGACGAAATTTACCACTACATAAATAGTATTGATCGACGTTTCAACCATTAAATTTACCTCAGATCTTCGGCTAAATATTTTGCGTCTGTCGTTAGAACAACCCTTTTCCAAGCGCTGTTGACCGAGATTCGAGACCATAGTGTTTCGTCCCCTTTATGAATCGTTCGCGCTACTCGTACCCTATCCGGCTCGTTTGTAGCTAGAATTACTCAAACATTATTTATGCAGATGCATGATAATACCGTTTACTGTTATTCTTAGTCTTTTTAATACTTTTTCTCAGCTAAAACTAGGTATTTCAGTCCCCCGTTACAGTTAAAACTAGTTCATTGAGTTTTTTTTGGGCGGATTGCCTTAATGGGTTCGTTAGATGAAATTTGAATGTCGAGTTAGCCGTCATCGATATCTCTGAAAAGTTTTCACAAAATTCACACTTATTAATCCAATACCATTTAAGGTAATTTTTAATAGATTACCAAGACTTGCGTTATCCCCCAAGTAACAGTTCTTCAGTACTTTGATATTATTGACTGGACTAGTGAGTTGATTTCATATTAATGTACCTAGTTAGTTAATTTTTTTAATTAATTATTTCGTAATCTGCACTGGTAGAGGATGCACATGCGCCCTTGTGACTGCCACACTATATTAGGCTATATGTCAAGTGTCTTTGAACGCGTGTTTCGCATAAAAAGGGCACTATATAAATCTGGTACATGTATATTTATTTTAAATAATTAGGCTATACTAATTATGACGGTAATCATTCCATCCCATTACCTAAACACATGCATGGTTCATGGGCCAATGGCCTAAAATCTTGAAAATAAACTGTAAAACAGGATAACGTGCTAAATGCATTGCTAATCAAATGTAAGCTTCAGTTAAAACGATAAACACCTACGTAATATAATAAGTATATTTGTGGACGGTGACAAGCGGCGTGGATGATTGATGTTTGCTGATTCATTACGTCACGTAATTAACATCATTATCATACTAAAAGAACGATTCATGGCATACAGTTTATTATACTATGTTTTACTGTTTCTCACGATAATGAGAATAATATGCCGACATAATGTTTACAGTGAGTAGGATGTAATCTGTGCACACGGACATAATATCTGACATTATTGTTGAGATGTATTATTTGGAACATTTATGAATTTCAACATCAGTTAGTGAACTTTGTACTCTTTGGGAATATTTTGTTATCCCATTTAACCCTGTAACAGGTGCAGAAAACTAAAGGTTAGCAGCAAACTTGTCACAGCGGTTACGTCACGAGTACTCAGCGTAGCAGCAAGGGAGAGCACTCAGCGTAGCAGCAAGGGAGATCACTCAGTGTAACGACAAGGGAGATCACTCAGCGTAACGACAAGGGAGATCACTCAGCGTAACGGCAAGGGAGATCACTCAGCGTAACGACAAGGGAGATCACTCAGCGAAACGACAAGGGAGATCACTCAGCGTAACGGCAAGGGAGATCACTCAGCGTAACGACAAGGGAGATCACTCAGCGTAACGACAAGGGAGATCACTCAGCGTAACGGCAAGGGAGATCACTCAGCGTAGCAGCAAGGGAGAGCACTCAGCGTATCAGCAAGGTAGATCACTCAGCGTAGCAGCAAGGGAGATCACTCAGCGTAGCAACAAGGGAGATCACTCAGCGTAGTGGCAAGGGAGATCACTCAGTGTAACGACAAGGGAGATCACTCAGCGTAGCGGCAAGGGAAATCACTCAGCGTAGCAGCAAGGGATATCACTCATCGTAGCAGCAAGGGAGATCACTCAGCGTAGCAACTAGGGAGACCACTAAACGTAGCAGCAAGGGAGATCACTCAGTGTAACGACAAGGGAGATCACTCAGCGTAGCGGCAAGGGAAAGCACTCAGCGTAGTGACAAGGGAGATCACTCAGCGTAGCGGCAAGGGAGATCACTCATCGTAGCGACAAGGGACACCACTAAATGTAACGTAAAGGGAGATAACTGCGTAGGAGTTTGAGTGGGCAGAATGAACTATACGGGCAATTCATAACACATTGCGGATGAGTTATTTTAAATTCATCAGTGCGACCTCTGTATCAATGTTTCTTTGATTCCGTCAAGGGTGTTCAGATTCCCGACCATTCACATAGTCTCACATGTTGACATTGGCTATGTTAAATTCTCAGCGAAGGTTGATGCGATGTTTGATCGTATCGTTGGTTTGCATCTTGTTGGCTGTCTTATTCACTGTGTATTATCATGAAACGATTTATGACATCACGAGGCGATACAATCTGACGTATCGTGTACTTCCGACCAGCAACCATTCATTTAATGACGTCACCGTCGTTCCTATAAGACACGTGATCTCGTTAACGCTACCGGAAACGAGACTTCACAATTTGTGTGACAAGTTAAACACTGTGGATAGGAGTAGAATGACAAGCCCAGAATACTCAAAAATGGCATTTAAGACAATTGACAACGGAGCTATAATTGTTTTGATTCAAACTCGTGATATGCTGAATAGACCTAATAATCGTGGTGATGATGTCATTGTTATATGGGCTGTGGAGAAAGATGGCGACGGTCGTGTTTCGGGTGAAGTTATTGATCACAAAAATGGCTCATACACTGGAATTCTGAAACTTTTCTGGTCGGGAGTAACTACTATCAAAGCGATGCTCGCATCATCGATCATCAACACTTGTCTCAAAATGAAAGCCGTAAAGAAATACGGTAACGCTGTGTTTGCTATGCAACAAGGGTGGGGTATTCGGGGCACGTTTGAAAACAGTCTCTTTGACGACATTTCACCATGTGGTGCCAACCCAACAATATACGGATATAACAACATTTGTAATTTTACAAACATAAATGGAAACATGCCGTGGTATTGTGGGCAACCTAAATCAAAGCACTTATCATGTTCTGACATACATTCATTTGGTACTGGCAAGTTTAATACCATCTGGGTCAGTCAGGCTGAGAGGATCCAGAATGCAGGACATGGTATGTTCCAGTCCAAAGTGTCCATTAATGTTCGAGTACGTCGACCAACCGGTCTACGTATCATGAAGGTTCCATGTAAGGACAGCCCACCACGTACAAGCTGGGAAAACAAAGTGCCGAATGGATATTGGCTTAACAATGCCTGGAACATGGCATACTGCAAAAGCGATGTGAAGAAGTCGTTTCTGGATTATAGAAACTGTCTAAGAGATAAAACAATGATCTTCATCGGTGACTCCACAATACGACAATATGCTGACTTTGTTCTGAGACAAATCATGGGAATTAATAGTAAGTTTACTCAAGCGAGTGTAGGAATAGATGGGCGGTATCATGACACGGATAACATGTTTAGACGTCATGGAATAACGCTAAGATATCTAAAACATGAAATGCCATACTATAATGAAGGCTTACCTACAATAGGGATAGAGTCAGTGCCACAGTTGTTGGATAGTTTTGCGATAGAAAACTTGACTAATTTAGTTCTAGTGGTTAACTATAACTCACACGTGTCGGCATATCCCCCTGACGTACTCAGACATTGTTTTAGGGAGTTAAGTAAAGCTTTACGTAGGTTAAGTCAAGCTAATCCATCCGCCAGACTGTTTGTCAAGACGCCACATTTGATTATTGACGACACGCGATGGTTTGATCCACGCATTGAGTTGCTAGATACTACAATGTTAAGAGAAGAGTTTTCGGACATGCATGACCGAGTTGTTTTATTAGATATTTGGGGAATAAGTGTGGCTCATACTTGTCATGTTTTACACCCTTTACGTAAAGCATTATACAGTCAAATGTACCAATTACTCTCACATCTTTGTTGAAGACTTTGAAACCTTATATTTAACATTGTTTAAAAGTAAAGCGCTAAGTGTGTATTTGTTGTAGAGTTTCTTGGTTGCAGGATTACCTATTTAAAGGGGTTAGTTTTTTGGCTTATTTTTTGCGTTCGACTGAGACAGTCGTAGTGTGTTGCCATTCGGTTTATCCGTGCCTAATTGGTCAATGACCTCCGGTTTCGAGGGAAGAGACAGAGAAAGTTTGTGTGATACTTGTAAGGAATTTGGACGCGCTAGCTCTTTCCAAATAGATTCATTGGCTCTTTAACTAGTCCGGGTAGTAGCACCGATTCACACGGGACTACTTCTGGGTTTCCGACCATTTCATTTCCAGTAAGATGGGAAACACTGAAAAGCGTTTCTGAAATTTTAGTGTCCCGGCTGAGATTCGAACCAGGAACGCCTCGATTGCTAGCCGAGAGCACTAACCACTCGGCCATCCTTTTTGCCTTATTTGGCACATATTATTGATTAACTACCTATATCCCTTCTATATAAACTTCTGTAAACTCACATAATTTCGTGGGTACATGTATTAAATTTTGTGCATTTTTGATGAAAATCCATTTTCGTGTGGTCTTCAATTCGTGGACTACAAAACAGGGAAGGATAAAACGATATTTTGTATTTGGAGTTCGATATATCGTGTGCATTATATTTCGTGATCAAGTTTACCAAAGAAATCAACGAAAATTTAACTCCCACTAAAATATTGCTTTTACAGTATTTATAACAACAACAGCTGGCTGTACATAGACGATGTTTAAATAAGTTATAATGACAGTAAATGTGTTGTATATAATTATATTAACTTGTCATATTCATAAGAAATAACATCCGCTGAGACGAACATAATTATATTTTATGTCGCTAATTTTGTCATGTTTGGAGACACTTTTACGGAGGAGCTCAAGCCATACGCTAAATAAATAAAACTATAATAATTAATAAGTCTTTATTAAATAACTGTTTATTATCAGCTTTGTAACTTGTTTACTTCCTGGTATAATAATGCAATGGCATTATTAATAAGCGGGCCAATATCTAAATCCCTTTCTGGCCCAGTAAAAGTGATATAGATATGAAGCCCGCATTTTAAGCAATGTGATTGGCTGCTATAGCCACAGGTAACTATAGCATCAATAAAGAGTAAACAACCATATTTTCTCTTTTTATAATATCTTAGAAATGTTTATAACGTGGGAAATTGACCACTCAGTCACTGAGGTGCAGTTTGTTTTTAATAAAATTTCATCAATACTGTTGTGATTTTAAATATTATTACATAATCAGAAACTATAGAGCTTCGTCTTGAATTTGATATCAATATTTCAAAAATCCATCCATAAATTAGAAAATAAACCCATAGGGCGTGAAAGTTACAATAACCTGTGGCTAGAGCAGGGCAAAAAAGTGATATATATTTTAGCTGACATAGCTGCAATCTTATACTTTTTCTGGATTGACGATACTTTCGCAGGAAATGTTCTTTATCCACATTTAAAATGAATCTTATACAGGTAACAAATAGTTATTTGATAAAATTGTTAATAAACAAGTAATTAAGAATTGCAAGCAATACAGAAGTCCCCTACCGGTTTGAAGCCATTTTCACTCTTTCTGTCGCCATAGCAACCACAATTTTTGTCAAAATCAAAATATTTTTGGACGTGCATTATCCCCTTATTGCCCCCTATCCACATAACAAGTTTCATAAACCTAGCTTGGAAACTGTTTGAGTTATGTCAGGATCCAGATTTTTTGAAGGACGGACTGACTGACGGACGGAGGGCAAACCTATAGTCCCCTCCGGTCAAAAACCGGTAGGGGACTAATAAGTGATTTGATGAAGGCCCTGTTATTTGTCCACGACGTCGTCGTATTGGACCTCGACGTTCGGCCAACACGACTGCGCCATCGAACAAATAACAGGGCCTATTAGATATCAAATTACTTTTTAATTAACATATGTTATAAATCACATAAAGACAAATTATTTCATATTAATTACAGATATACGAATTACGACCAGGTCAGACATGACCCGTGTAAACTCATAACTTGTTATTACAATAATCGATCAATTACGAGTCAATGACAATATTCATGATACGTACACTAGAACAGTAATCACGTGACCGTAATATGAAATCGATTAATATTTCGTGCAAAATGCAAATTGGGTATTTTGGACGAAGAAGACATGTACATGTATATTTGCTGGTACACGAGGCCTAGGGTGGTATTAACAATGAATCTTAAGGATAAGGTTTCCCTTAAGTAGCAAGGTTTTCCTTAAATCAGCCAGTTTTTTCCTCAACGCCCAAGGAAAACCTTAAGTGGTATTTATGAAACATCTTACCTTAAGGTTGACCTTATCTCGGCCGATTTTGGTCATACAAGTTAAGGAAGCTTCGAGCTTCCTTTAAAAACCAGATAAGGAAAACAAATAAAATGGCGACTTTGTCCAGTTTAAGTTGAAATTGACCTTTGAACAACTCGATTATCACCCATATATGGTAATATATTACGTTGATAGTGCATTCTACCACAAGCGTACATATTTTTCGTCTACGCTAAATGTTTGGTATAGTGATAACCCGCTAATAGGGGAATCAACTCATTGTTATGCAGAAGAACGCTGCGTTTTTAAAACTCAGTTTTTTGTCTAGATTATCCAGTTAAAGAGGTTAACTGTGGACTTTTGGCAATGTGGTGCAATTCTTCGTCGCCACAAAATCACATAACTATTAAATGCGTCGTCGCCATTGTTTAATAAGTTGACAGTGTGGAGTGTCATGTGTTTTCGCGAACTTTAGATTGAAATTATTTTGTGATTTAATTGGAAATATTTGAACAGTTGGAGCGATTTACTGTTGAAGAAACCGTTGCTGATGGTGAGAGCCTATTGCACTATAACTACAAAAAGATTATATTAAGTCAGACAGGGAAGGCAGCACTCAACTTAACCAGCCGAGCACAGAAAACATTAACAAGAGATGTTTGTAAAACCCCCATGGCAGCCCAATAGTCAGAAATGAGGAAGGTCACAGTGACCTTGACCTTTGACCTCAAAATCAATAGGGGTCATCTACTGTTGCTGTCCAACCTCCATGTAAAGTTTGAAGATACTAGGTCAAAGCCTTCTTGAGTAATTGAATGGAAACCATTGAAATAGTCAGAAATAGTAAAGGACACAATGACCGTTGACCTACTGACCTCAAAATTAATAGGGGTCATCTACTGTTGCTGATCATCCTCCATGTAAAGTTTGAAGATCATAGGTCAAAGCGTTCTTGAGTTATTGAACGGAAACCATTTAAATAGTCAGAAATAGTAAAGGTCACAATGACCTTCACCTTTGACCTACTGACCTCAAAATCAATAGGGGTCATCTACTGTTGCTGATCATCCTCCATGTAAAGTTTGAAGATCATAGGTCAAAGCGTTCTTGAGTTATTGTACGGAAACCATTTAAATAGTCAGAAATAGTAAAGGTCACAATGACCTTGACCTTTGACCGACTAACCTCAAAATCAATAGGGGTCATTAACTAATGCTGACCAACCTCCATGTAAATTTTGAAGATCCTAGGTTAAAGCGTTCTTGAGTTATTGAACGGAAACCATTTAAATAGTCAGAAATAGTAAAGGTCACAATGACCTTTGACCCACTGACCTCAAAATCAATAGGGGTCATCTACTGATGCTGACCAACCTCCATGTAAATTTTGAAGATCCTAGGTCAAAGTGTTCTTGAGTTATTGAACGGAAACCATTTTATACGACCGACAGACCGACCGACCGACATGTGCAAAGCAATATACCCCCTCATCAAAGATGGGGGCATAAAAACACACACTGCCCAACTGAACCAACCGAGCACAGGAAACATAAAACACAATGCCCAACTAAACAAGCGCAGATCCGCCCAAGTCCAAGCTGTCGAAAAGTATAATAAATTATAACTAGCTGAATGACCCAGTTTCCACAGCAAAAGGACTATAATGCCTAGTTTTAGCGGTCAGAAAACTTAAAACGAAGAAGTGCCCAACTCACTACCGACCAAGAAAATTAAACATCCCCTGTTTAAAAGCTGAATAAAAAAGATTCAGCAAACAATAGGCGGAATGCCTACGCTGAATGACCTAGTTACAACAGTACAACTGCTGAACTACACAGTTTTAGCAGCCTTTAGTCTCAAAAGTTAAACGGACTTAACTACAAGAAATGCCCAAGTTTTCCATTGCGATTTTGAGGCAATTTTATACGTTGAATCAACAGAGATTACAATTTACAGACTACAGTGTAGATACAGAGGACAATGACAAATGTTGCTTAATGCTGTACATTATATAAATGTAGTTACAATAGTCTACGTAGATGAAGTGTTCCCACCGAAGACAGCTAGGGTAAAAAATACTATTGCATGAAGGACTGCCATCCTTGTTACACATACGTAAAAGAGGGACTTAATTCAAACCTTCAAAATAGTGAAAGGACTTGATGATTGTGATTTTAACAAATTCTTAACATACTCGTCATCAACGAGAGGTCATCATTTGAAATTGGATGTACCAAGTTCTAGAACTACTTTACGTCAGAACCAGTTTTCTAAGAGTCATTGATATGTGGAACATGCCAGTTACCGCAAAATGTTATTGACGCAAAGAATGTGAACAGTTTTAAACTACGGCTTGACTGTCACTGGCAAGGCAATATACCTTACCAGTTATAAACTATTTTCAAGAGTCAATCATGGGTTTGAGTGCCATACATGTACATATCAAACTGTGACAAATACCTATATATATTCGGATGTAATTTTGACTAAACATACAATATTGTTCTTCATGATGTCTACATGAATGAGGGCTTAAAAAGGACACCGTCCTTACTACAGAGCCCGAGATCATCCTACAGGTAGAAAGGGAGGTTTGTTTCAACATGGATGTGACTTTGTGAGAGAAGATGATTACTTGTAATTCTGTAGGCCTAAAGCCGCCTAAGTTTATAATATTACTGCCATGGAGAAGTTTTTCTGTTAGACGTTTTCAGTTTCTGCCTGTTGTTAAACATGTTAATTCCATACCTGTGTTTGTATTTTACTTTTCATTGTCACCTCAACCCTGTATGTATATTTAGTCCAGGCAAAATATTATTTTAGGTAGAACTAATTACAAATATAAACTTTTAAATGATTTTCAGAAAGGTAATCATATACTGAATAACAGGAAAAAGTCATTTGTTTCTCTGAAGTTCCTCAAGGTTTAAATACTTCACATTGGTGTATACTTTATTTATGTTGCCATTAGTTCTAGGTTAGGCCTATTTTGAGCTAGAATGACTAATTTCAATATGACGTAAATGAAATGCATTGACAGGGGAACACATTTATAAATAATGACAATGCCATGCTCTAATTTGATGTACAAATGTAGACGTTTGACATGCGCATGGTGAATGAATAGAAACTGAAAAACAATTGCATCAACTTAAAGAGATCAGATAATTTACCAATCACACGACATAAATCAGTCAATAAAATGTATGTGGTTGGATCTCGAGTCTGTGTTTAAGCACCCAAAGTATTGAAGCCGACAGCTAGGTCAATGTCCATCAAACATGGATGAATATACTTCTCAAAATTTGATAAGGGCCAAGAAATTTTCAATTTGAATGTTTTGCAAATGGAATAAGATTGGCCGGTAGAATTTTCAGAAACATAATGCTGCATCTGCAATATTGTAAACCAATCAAGATTACTTCAAAATTCAATGTCTAAGTGCTGATAAGCCCAACCCCATTAAAACGTTCGTGCTGTATTCAAGCAAATTTTGCTTGAGTGTAGATTTCAAAATTTGAAGGTTCCTGTGAACGAAAACATCCAGATATCATTAAAATAACAATTACAAACGAAATAGAAAATCATTTTTGTAATAAAAAGCAAAACTAAGGGCCACAACTATATCCAAGCTGTTGACATCGCAGCAGGTCAACCGCGTTGTTTGAGACAAATTCAACATGTTAGGTGTTTTTCGCGTAGGAAAACCTTTACTAACATCTAAACCGTACATGAATACGTGCTTTTCGACGCGCATACAACACGTGTAAATTACTTCAGATTACGTAACAAGTCTAAAACGATGAATTAGACCGTAAGTAGGCGAAAATATATGTCATTATGTGCTAATTAGTGTTAATAAAAGCATTATTAAAAATATATTAAAAAAAATAAAATATCAACTAGGAATTGTGTTCACAGTGAATTTTCGTAATCTCATCAGTGTTCCTGTCGAGTCAGTTTCGGCTTTTTATGTGTTTTTCAAGATGAACAGTCATCAGTAATGCCGATTTTCTTAATGGTCGCATGAATTCTGTTCCACATGCATTGCACGTACATAAACGCATTATTACGCAATACACCACATGCACAGAAATCAACTGCAAAACGGTCAAAATAAACAAATACTTAGCTGCATCTCTTAAACATGTATCGTTATGCGAAATTTCAGGTGAATACATGCATTTGTCACAAAACGGCAATAAAATGTAAACTGGCGGTTTAGAACTTTTGGAGAGGGTACAGGCACTAAAACCAACATTAGTGTTTGCACGACTTGTTCGACCAATCAACAGGCTTGATTTCCGTCGTCTAATCAATGAAGAACGTTCTATTTTTCAAAAAAATGCGTCTTCACCAAGAAGTAATTTGTAGTCACTGCACATGCGCACATAGACCGCGCCTCTTCGTAAACTTCGTGCGAGCGATAATGCCTAGTTTTAGCGGTCAGAAAACTTAAAACGAAGAAGTGCCCAACTCACTACCGACCAAGAAAATTAAACATCCCCTGTTTAAAAGCTGAATAAAAAAGATTCAGCAAACAATAGGCGGAATGCCTACGCTGAATGACCTAGTTACAACAGTACAACTGCTGAACTACACAGTTTTAGCAGCCTTTAGTCTCAAAAGTTAAACGGACTTAACTACAAGAAATGCCCAAGTTTTCCATTGCGATTTTGAGGCAATTTTATACGTTGAATCAACAGAGATTACAATTTACAGACTACAGTGTAGATACAGAGGACAATGACAAATGTTGCTTAATGCTGTACATTATATAAATGTAGTTACAATAGTCTACGTAGATGAAGTGTTCCCACCGAAGACAGCTAGGGTAAAAAATACTATTGCATGAAGGACTGCCATCCTTGTTACACATACGTAAAAGAGGGACTTAATTCAAACCTTCAAAATAGTGAAAGGACTTGATGATTGTGATTTTAACAAATTCTTAACATACTCGTCATCAACGAGAGGTCATCATTTGAAATTGGATGTACCAAGTTCTAGAACTACTTTACGTCAGAACCAGTTTTCTAAGAGTCATTGATATGTGGAACATGCCAGTTACCGCAAAATGTTATTGACGCAAAGAATGTGAACAGTTTTAAACTACGGCTTGACTGTCACTGGCAAGGCAATATACCTTACCAGTTATAAACTATTTTCAAGAGTCAATCATGGGTTTGAGTGCCATACATGTACATATCAAACTGTGACAAATACCTATATATATTCGGATGTAATTTTGACTAAACATACAATATTGTTCTTCATGATGTCTACATGAATGAGGGCTTAAAAAGGACACCGTCCTTACTACAGAGCCCGAGATCATCCTACAGGTAGAAAGGGAGGTTTGTTTCAACATGGATGTGACTTTGTGAGAGAAGATGATTACTTGTAATTCTGTAGGCCTAAAGCCGCCTAAGTTTATAATATTACTGCCATGGAGAAGTTTTTCTGTTAGACGTTTTCAGTTTCTGCCTGTTGTTAAACATGTTAATTCCATACCTGTGTTTGTATTTTACTTTTCATTGTCACCTCAACCCTGTATGTATATTTAGTCCAGGCAAAATATTATTTTAGGTAGAACTAATTACAAATATAAACTTTTAAATGATTTTCAGAAAGGTAATCATATACTGAATAACAGGAAAAAGTCATTTGTTTCTCTGAAGTTCCTCAAGGTTTAAATACTTCACATTGGTGTATACTTTATTTATGTTGCCATTAGTTCTAGGTTAGGCCTATTTTGAGCTAGAATGACTAATTTCAATATGACGTAAATGAAATGCATTGACAGGGGAACACATTTATAAATAATGACAATGCCATGCTCTAATTTGATGTACAAATGTAGACGTTTGACATGCGCATGGTGAATGAATAGAAACTGAAAAACAATTGCATCAACTTAAAGAGATCAGATAATTTACCAATCACACGACATAAATCAGTCAATAAAATGTATGTGGTTGGATCTCGAGTCTGTGTTTAAGCACCCAAAGTATTGAAGCCGACAGCTAGGTCAATGTCCATCAAACATGGATGAATATACTTCTCAAAATTTGATAAGGGCCAAGAAATTTTCAATTTGAATGTTTTGCAAATGGAATAAGATTGGCCGGTAGAATTTTCAGAAACATAATGCTGCATCTGCAATATTGTAAACCAATCAAGATTACTTCAAAATTCAATGTCTAAGTGCTGATAAGCCCAACCCCATTAAAACGTTCGTGCTGTATTCAAGCAAATTTTGCTTGAGTGTAGATTTCAAAATTTGAAGGTTCCTGTGAACGAAAACATCCAGATATCATTAAAATAACAATTACAAACGAAATAGAAAATCATTTTTGTAATAAAAAGCAAAACTAAGGGCCACAACTATATCCAAGCTGTTGACATCGCAGCAGGTCAACCGCGTTGTTTGAGACAAATTCAACATGTTAGGTGTTTTTCGCGTAGGAAAACCTTTACTAACATCTAAACCGTACATGAATACGTGCTTTTCGACGCGCATACAACACGTGTAAATTACTTCAGATTACGTAACAAGTCTAAAACGATGAATTAGACCGTAAGTAGGCGAAAATATATGTCATTATGTGCTAATTAGTGTTAATAAAAGCATTATTAAAAATATATTAAAAAAAATAAAATATCAACTAGGAATTGTGTTCACAGTGAATTTTCGTAATCTCATCAGTGTTCCTGTCGAGTCAGTTTCGGCTTTTTATGTGTTTTTCAAGATGAACAGTCATCAGTAATGCCGATTTTCTTAATGGTCGCATGAATTCTGTTCCACATGCATTGCACGTACATAAACGCATTATTACGCAATACACCACATGCACAGAAATCAACTGCAAAACGGTCAAAATAAACAAATACTTAGCTGCATCTCTTAAACATGTATCGTTATGCGAAATTTCAGGTGAATACATGCATTTGTCACAAAACGGCAATAAAATGTAAACTGGCGGTTTAGAACTTTTGGAGAGGGTACAGGCACTAAAACCAACATTAGTGTTTGCACGACTTGTTCGACCAATCAACAGGCTTGATTTCCGTCGTCTAATCAATGAAGAACGTTCTATTTTTCAAAAAAATGCGTCTTCACCAAGAAGTAATTTGTAGTCACTGCACATGCGCACATAGACCGCGCCTCTTCGTAAACTTCGTGCGAGCGATTGTGTTTGGCTTAAACAATGAACTATTGATGGGTGGTATCAGTAAAGAAAACAATAGGTCCTTCACGCATTCTATAGTCGGACACCCCCTCATAAAGTGTGGCCGTCCATTTGACCATTAACAGAGCCATTTTCGCGCCCATTTTCAATGCGCTGACCAATGTAGAGGCACGCAAAACTCGTGTTTCGTGTGGTTTTAACAATTGTGGGTGGGACAAACACTAAGTCGGTTAGAGTTTAAAACGTTTTCTTCAAGATTATAAACCACGCTTCGCTATCGCTTGCTAAGGTTTAAATCTTTGAAGAAAACATTTAATAAACTCTAACCTATACTTAGCGATTGGGTAGATTCAAGATTGCGCAAGGTAAACAAGAATAAAAGTGACATAGCTTTGGGTCGACTATAGTTTAACAAATGAAATGAAGGTTTTCTCAGTCTCTATGTATTCATGGTTAAGGTACAAAACCCAGCCAATTTCGTTTGTCACACTTTTTTACTTGTAGAAACTACAAACACCCGGATGAGATGATGCTCTCCACTTTCACGTTCCCTTTAACAACCTCCCTTATATTGTCAAAAACTTGTGCAACAGAAGGAAGAGTTATCAAAGGAGAGCACTTTCCAGTTATTTAGGGAGGAACCTGTAATGTGACGTTTGTTGTAACGTCACGTTACAATCATCGTCTGTTGAACTTCGTAAGTTTGATAGTTGTATTGATGTTGTGTTAGTTCCGTGTTTCCTTTGACAGAATATTCGAATAACTTCCTGTCGGAACTTCGTGCCAGTGAGACAGTAAAGCATGAAGTTAAACACGTTGTTACAATACATGGGCATATTAACGATCGCCCACCAAAGGTCCAATCTGGCTTTAGTCTCAACATTGTTAGACGCCGACCAGTAGGGGTACCCGATGTTATAGACACTAGCTGGTGTAGTGCTGATCAGAAAGAAACCATTTAAGGTGAACAGCAATGCCGTCATGTAAGAATGCTTGCCAGATACAGATCGGTTTCCGGAAGTGACGCTAACACGTGACCTGGCGTTATTCCGACTTCTAATTATTTTTGTCAGGATTAGTGTGTTACCTACAACGATCATGAAGAAAGGTATTGCACAAAATGCGCATAAATCCATCCATGTCCAAGTAGTGTAGAAGAAAAGTGAGTAGTCATGGCCACCAGCATTGCACAGCACGTTGCCCCCATTGTATACAAAGCCGTAACCATAGAGCAGATGGGAGTTCAGTAACAATAAAAACACACCAACAGACACAACGCCCACCAACGCGCTACATTGAGTACATATATGTTTAAGTCGGTGTGGCAGCCATACAGCGATAACTCGCTCCAGGGTCACAAGGATCAGGATCCAAGAAGAGAAATCGGTAAAGCTATACACCAACCAGACATGTATCTTACAACCTATTTCACTAAACGTTCGCAAATCTATTCCAAAGCTATACGCCATCCATTGACGAAGCAAACCAGTATACAATACGATAAGGTCCGAAAACGCCAACACTGTCAGATACAAAGCTGTTGTTGATGTTCTCATAGCTTTTCTTGTTAGAACCAGAATAGATAAAATATTCCCAGCAGTTCCTAGGACAAGTAAGATTGGTGGTACAAATTTCCAGATGACGATGCTTGCCCTATATTCCGCATATGTATCCAGTTTTGGTGTTTCTGAAAGGGTCAAATTCCGCATTGGACTTGTGGTTGTATTCTCAAATGATAAATTCATTGTAACAGGAGTTCAACTTTTCCGACTTGAATAAAGCGAAACCATTGACACTCCACTGAATTTAGAACAGTCAATGCTCCCTCAGATGGCTTCAAACTACGAAGTGGCTCTGTATTGCAGAACTAAATCGACGAATGTCAGTCCTAGTGTTAATTAATCGCCACAAATGTTAGACAGTTAGCAGAACAGTCCGAATTATTGAGAATCATACATCATGCTATTCAGTTAGGATAATAGTTAAATATGACGCAGTTGTCGAGTCCAGTAAATAAAACGAAATTATAAAGGCTTATCCAGGCATCTATAATGGCAATGCGAAAATACTATATCATCTTTAACTGTTCAATGACTGTAATTGTTTGTGTACACATCAACTGCAACGTCACTGTCACAATATCCTAACTGGACTATAACTGTTCAGACAATGGTTGTAATAGTCTGTGTACATATCAAATCAAACGTCACTCTCCAATTATCCTACTTTTATAGTTTAATAATAACTTCCTAATAAACAATATAGAGTGCGTATAATATACTAGTAATAAAGCTGCTTCACAACGTGCTGGTTTTAAGCATCCTTTTTCAATAATATCGGTATATTGAAATGTTTCGAAACTATGACAAGCCAACCAACATTAATTGAATTAATGGTTTACTAGTACTTAGTCGATCATATCTGATTTTTTCAAATCACATATTGTCAACAAAACGCGACATGACAAAGCGGTAGGTTACGTAATTTGATTGATCTATAGCGATACATTGACTGCAGATATTTAGATAGAGCCTCGTTAATGGGATTATATAATATGAATTATCATACTAGTATCAATTTATTCTGGTCCCCAGCCTCTAATCTAACATTAACAGAACCAGACTACCCGCTAGCAGATAGGCGCAGATAATCCAGACTACACGCTGCAGGTAGGGATAGATAATCCAGAATACACACTAACAGGTAGGGACAGATAATCCAGACTACACGCTAGCAGGTAATCCAGACTACACGCTAACAGGTAATCCAGACTACACGCTAGCAGGTAGGGACAGATAATACAGAATACACGCTAGCAGGTAATCCAGACTACACGCTAACAGGTATGTACAGATAATCAAGACTTCGCGCTAACAGGTAATCCAGACTACACGCTAGCAGGTAGGGACAGATAATCCAGACTACACGCTAACAGGTAATCCAGACTACACGCTAGCAGGTAGGGACAGATAATCCAGACTACATGCTAGCAGGTAATCCAGGCTACACGCTAACAGGTAATACAGACTACACGCTAACAGGTAACCCAGACTACACGCTAGCAGGTAGGGACAGATAATACAGAATACACGCTAGCAGGTAATCCAGACTACACGCTAACAGGTATGTACAGATAATCCAGACTTCGCGCTTACAGGTAATCAAGACTACACGCTAACAGGTTATCCAGAGTACACGCTACAAGTATGGACAGATATTCCAGACTACACGCTAGCAGGTATTCCAGACTACACGCTAGCAGGTAATCCAGACTACACGCTAGCAGGTAATCCAGACTACCCGCTAACAGGTAATCCAGACTACATGCTAACAGATACGGACATATAATCCAGACTACACGCTAGCAGGTAATCCAGACTACACGCTAACAGGTAGTCCAGACTAAATGCTAACAGATACGGACATGTAATCCAGACTACACGCTAGCAGGTAATCCAGACTACACGCTAACAGGTTTGGACAGATTATACAGACTACACGCTAACAGATAATTCAGACTTCACGCTATCAGGTATGGACAGATAATCCAGACTACACGCCAACAGGTTTGGACAGATAATCCATACTACACGCCAACAGGTTTGGACAGATAATACAGACTACACGCTAACAGATAATCCAGACTACACGCTAACAGGTAATCCAGTCTACACGCTAACAGATAATCCAGACTACACGCTAACAGGTATGGACAGATAATCCAGACTACACGCTAACAGGTATGGACAGATAATCCAGACTACACGCTAACAGATAATGATAGGTATACTTTGTGAAAGAGTGACGAGGAGAGGGAAGAAAAAAATGTTGTCATATGGAGATGTTTTTATTTTCTTTTTTGTCGTTATTATTTGTATGTCACAAAGGTCGTCAGAGTTGTTCATAAATTGTTCCAATGTTTTATTAAAATGTCAAGGTTTCCTTGATATAGGGCTAGCTACCGTTGCTGTTCTAATTTACTCTCTGAAGGGAATTCATTAGCTCATCTGATTTTTAAAAAACAGATGAGTTATTGTCATCACTTGATCGGCGTCGGCGTTGCATGGTTAAGTTTTGTGTTTAGGTAAACTTTTTTCATGAACTATCAAAGCTATCGCTTTAAAACTTGCAACACTTGTTCACCATCAATACCTGAGCCTGTAAACTATAACTCTGATCAGCATTTTGTAAGAATTATTGCCCCTTTTTGGACTTAGAAAATAAAATGCCTTGGTTAAGTTTTGCGTTTAGGTCCACTTTTCACCTAAACTATCAGAGTTATTGCTTTGAAACTTTCAACACTTGTTCACCATCAATACTTGACCGTGTCAAGCAAGACTCAGAACTCTGATCGGCATTTTGCATGAGTTATTGCCCCTTATTGGACTTAGAAAATTCCTTGGTTAAGTTTTGTGTTTAGGTCCACTTTTCTCAAACACTATGTGGGCTATTGCTTTGAAACTTTTAACACTTGTTCACCATCAATGCCCGACCATGTCAAGCAAGACCCATAACTCTGATCTGCATTTTACGTGAGTTATTGCCCCTTATTGGACTTAGAAAATTCCTTGGTTAAGTTTTGTGTTTAGGTCCACTTTTCTCAAACACTATGTGGGCTATTGCTTTGAAACTTTTAACACTTGTTCACCATCAATGCCCGACCATGTCAAGCAAGACCCATAACTCTGATCGGCATTTTACGTGAGTTATTGCCCCTTTTTGGACTTAGAAAATTATTTGGTTAAGTTTTGTGTTTAGGTCCACTTTTCGCATACACTATGTGGGCTATTGCTTTGAAACTGTCAATACCTGTTCACCATCAACATCTGGCCCCAATTCCACGAAAACACTTAAGTTATTGCTCAGCTGAGACTGTTATTTTTTATTTATTTTATGACTTCAAGTATAGTCTTGTGATGTAGATTGCTACCTAAAACTATGTATTTATTGCTAAATAATGATATAGTAGGTGATTTTTGTATGTAATGCTCATGGAAACCTAACTGTAATGAATGATAAAGAACTTCATACTTGAGCCTGTTATAACAGACTTAAGTTTTTCCTTTAGATGTTTATAACTTTAAAACACTTTTTTCTGTAAAAATTGGACTGATTATGTATTGCTCTATTAAATAGGCATCTAACTGTGATGAAACAGTATATAAAAGTATACATGCAAGTCATTTAACCAACTAAATATGTTTTTAAAATAGCAGTCTCAGCTGAGCAATAACTTAAGATTTTTTGTGGAATTGGGGCCAGACCATGTCAAGCAAGAACCATAACTCTGATCTGTATGTTGCAAGAGTTATGACCCCTTTTTAGACTTAGTAAATTCCTTGGTTAAGTTTTGTGTTGAGGTCTACTTTTCTCTCACTATGTGGGCTATTGCTTTGAAACTTTCCACAATTGTTCATCATCAATACCTGACCATATCAAGCAAGAACCTTAACTCTGATCTGCATTTTGCGTGAGGTATTGCCCCTTTTGGACTCAGAAAATTCCTTGGTTAAGTTTTGTGTTTAGGTCCACGTTTCTCCTAAACTATCTGAGTTATTGCTTTGAAATTTTCAACACTTGTTCACCATCAATACCTGACCATGTCAAGCAAGACTCATAACTCTGATCTGCATTTTGCATGAGTTATTGCCCCTTATTGGACTTAGAAAATTCCTTGGTTAAGTTTTGTGTTTAGGTCCACTTTTCTCAAACACTATGTGGGCTATTGCTTTGAAACTTTTAACACTTGTTCACCATCAATGCCCGACCATGTCAAGCAAGACCCATAACTCTGATCTGCATTTTACGTGAGTTATTGCCCCTTTTTGGACTTAGAAAATTATTTGGTTAAGTTTTGTGTTTAGGTCCACTTTTCGCATACACTATGTGGGCTATTGCTTTGAAACTGTCAATACCTGTTCACCATCAACATCTGGCCCCAATTCCACGAAAACACTTAAGTTATTGCTCAGCTGAGACTGTTATTTTTTATTTATTTTATGACTTCAAGTATAGTCTTGTGATGTAGATTGCTACCTAAAACTATGTATTTATTGCTAAATAATGATATAGTAGGTGATTTTTGTATGTAATGCTCATGGAAACCTAACTGTAATGAATGATAAAGAACTTCATACTTGAGCCTGTTATAACAGACTTAAGTTTTTCCTTTAGATGTTTATAACTTTAAAACACTTTTTTCTGTAAAAATTGGACTGATTATGTATTGCTCTATTAAATAGGCATCTAACTGTGATGAAACAGTATATAAAAGTATACATGCAAGTCATTTAACCAACTAAATATGTTTTTAAAATAGCAGTCTCAGCTGAGCAATAACTTAAGATTTTTTGTGGAATTGGGGCCAGACCATGTCAAGCAAGAACCATAACTCTGATCTGTATGTTGCAAGAGTTATTACCCCTTTTAGACTTAGTAAATTCCTTGGTTAAGTTTTGTGTTTAGGTCTACTTTTCTCTCACTATGTGGGCTATTGCTTTGAAACTTTCCACAATTGTTCATCATCAATACCTGACCATATCAAGCAAGAACCTTAACTCTGATCTGCATTTTGCGTGAGGTATTGCCCCTTTTGGACTCAGAAAATTCCTTGGTTAAGTTTTGTGTTTAGGTCCACGTTTCTCCTAAACTATCTGAGTTATTGCTTTGAAATTTTCAACACTTGTTCACCATCAATACCTGACCATGTCAAGCAAGACTCATAACTCTGATCTGCATTTTGCATGAGTTATTGCCCCTTATTGGACTTAAAAAATTCCTTGGTTAAGTTTTGCGTTTAGGTCCACTGTTCTCATACACTATGTGGGCTATTGCTTTGAAACTTTCAACACTTGTTCATGATCAATACCTGACCATGTCAAGCAAGACCCATAACTCTGATTAGCATTTTGCAATATTTATTTCCCCTTTTTTCACCATCAATACCTCACTGTTTTAAGCAAGACCAATAACACTGCCCTACTTTATGCAAGGGTAATGGGCCTTTTTTCAGTGACAATGATCAGATGAGCGTCTGCACCCGCAAGGCGGTGCTCTTGTTATATTTAATTGTAAAGATATATTTTTCTGTAAACGTCTACTTGGTGTTAAATTATCGACACAAAACGACTTTGTGTATGGTGAGCTAGGCAGATATGATATGGAAGCTTCTAGAATGTACAACATAATTAAATATTGGTTAAAAATATGCTATGCACAAGACAGAAAATATATTAAACAAGCTTATGTATTACTTAAAAATGATATTGAATTAAATCCGCGCACGGTAAACTGGGTCTCAAGCGTTAAGCTTCTCTTATCTAAACTTGGCTTTCACGATGCCTGGTTAAGCCAAGGCGTAGTCAATGATAAATATTTTCTGGCATTGGTGAAACAGAGGATTCGTGATACCTGGATTCAGGATTTTAATTCAAGATTAGAAAACTCATCAAGGGCGTTGTTCTTTAAAACCTTCACTAACTTTACTCACAATAAATATCTTGAGATTATCAACATTAAAAAGTATAGAATATCTATGTCACAATTAAGAATGTCTTCGCATAGGCTCTATGTAGAAACAGGGAGATGGAAAAAACCCCTACCGGTTCCTTTTAATGAACGTTTATGTATTGCATGCAACTTGTTAGAGGACGAATATCATTTTATCATTCAATGTCCAATTTATTCAGAGATTCGTGAAAAATTACTTAAACCTTATTATTGGAGACATCCAAATATGTTTAAATTTATACAATTAATTACTAGTGAAAATGTATCTGATATTAGAAACCTTGCCACTTTTATTCACCATGCTTTCATCGAAAGAAGACAACTTCATGCCATGTTATCGTAATTGTATTGATAGATCATTAACACGTTTAACATGTACATATACCGTATCTTAAATGTTTGTTTATTGTCATTTGTCGATTATCATTTATTTTATTGTTATTTTGTCATGTGCATTAATACATGTATTGCATTTTTATTTCAAATATGTTATTTAAATCATTTATAAATGTAACCTTACACCATTAAGTATGCCTTGTATTTCGTTTCGACAAGGTAAACTTTACAATGGAAACACTATACATTTGTATTTCATAAACTATGTTTCTTTGTACAATTATATTGTATGTAATGTACAATCTCTCTGATAATAAGAGCGGTTGTGCTTAACATATAATATCAGTACATAAACTATAAATTTTCTAAAAAAAAAAAATACCGTCTCTCCCGAACCCGGGCCTAAATTCGTCTCATACATATATACCTCGGTTACATATATAAAAGATTTTTTCTAATTTGGTATAATATCATATCGCATATTTTCCCGTCATATATCACCATGCTACAATGTATTTATGTAATTGTATTAATGTTGCTTTGTAAAAAGTCCTTTTCAGGACTGAATATGCAAATAAACTATATTCATATTCTATATTGTTTTCCATCGGAAAGATAATTATGTCATAAGATAGGGTTCCTTGAAATACACATGAAAACGATGGTTTTATTTATCTCTCCATTTACATGCTTTGTCTCGCGGTATTGTTTTATTTTGTTCCAGAACATTTGTATATAATGGATTTGGTCGTTATTATTTGTAGATCACAAAAGTCGTCAGTTGTTCATATATTGTTCCAATGTTTTATTAGAGTTGTCCGCGTTTCCTTGATCTAGGGCTAGCTTCCGTTGTAGTTCTAATCTACTCTCAAATTTAATTTTGAATGAGGTAAATGAAGATAATTAATTTTTATATTTACTTGTAAAGATATATTGTTTTCCATACAGAAAGATATGTGATAAAATACGGTTCCTTCAAATACACATGAAAGCGGCTTTGTATCGCAGTATTGTTTTATTTTTGTTCTGGAACATTTGTGTATAATGGCATTCCCAAACAGATGATCCATTGTTTCTATTGATGCATTGCAGAAGGTGCACAGGCTAGATTTAATCATCTTACATTTGAATAAATATGCATTTGTACATTGTAGCTATGTTTCTATGAATAAATCTATAAATATTGAAAATGTTGAATTTTGCTATTCTTCGTTAATTTAATAGGAATTATATTAATCTGTTTCCAATCAAAGCTATTTTGGGAATTAAAATTGCCCATTTTATTTGGTATTTCTCGTTATAGCAAGGTATATGATTTATTTGGGTTTTGGATAGAATTTTGGTTATGTTACTTCCTTTTACATTGTTTATTGTGTTATATACTGTTTACTTATCGGCACTTATTATTCTGTACTGTCTATTAATTACGTTTACTTTTTGGTGATAAATAAATTCGTTTGCAGTCAGATTATGTAGTATTTTGAGTGTTGTAAACGTTATAATATTTTTAGTTTCTATATTATATAACCTTTCCGCTACCACGATTTTTGGGAGGCTATGAGACATCCATATGGTCCCTATACCCCGTCCCTAAGACACTATTGACTTGCAGCACTGATAAAAACTTGATACACCCGGATGCTACACACCTACTCCAAAGTGAAATTAGAAAACAATTGTGAACATTTCGACTAAAGGTCACCGGACATGACGATGTGACGGTGACCCTTGCGCAAAGAACTTCTTTTTTACTTTAGTAGGCCTACTTTTGGGCTCCTTTAGGGCATTGATCCAGACCCATTTGCCTAGCCTTACATCCTTCTATAGAAAAATTAAAAAAATTGGCGCTAAATGTTAATGCAAGTCCACAGGGAATCGTACCGCAATGGCGGGTAGGACCAGTAATTTCAATTTTGGAAAGATTACGTTCAAAACCCTCTTTAAAGGGGTCCGGCGGGCCCAAAAACCTGTGTACGATCATGGGCCCGTAATATCCTTTAGTCTGGGATGCCTGTGTACCCATGACAGCAAAATTCCCGAATTTGGGCATTTAGGTCGAAAACTCAGGAAGCCCAAAATGGCCATCTCGGCGAGTCTGCATTAACTAGTACGCTATGGTAGCGGAAAGGATATGTCAGAGAGTGCCATAATATCGTTATTCATCCATGTATTATTATTTAGAATTTCATTTTTGCATTTTAAGTCACTGTTATTCTAGATAATAGTGTTTGAATATGGTGTATTTTCTTTTTTGTAACTTAATTTACACCACGATTCTAATATATTTTTAAGAAATTTATTTTTATGCGTATCTTTTGTAGATCATTTTTGCATAGATTCGATTTAAATATTGTTGGTTTGTGGGTTTGTTCTGGGAAATTGCATCAAGACTTTGATTATAAATTTACCCCCAAGGGCATTACAATAATCATAATTCCTGGGATTAAACGCGAATAATACTAAAAAACTAATAATACAGATTTCCGTATTTTAGTGAAATCAATTTTGAAATCAAACACGGGATACATTTTGAATTATCTAATTACTAGACCAACACAAGCGAGTATTTGTTTACAGAATGCAACGTACCGCAAGAAATTGCTCCTACTCAAAAACCTTTTACGAAAAGCATTAATTTTTAAACACCTTATTGAGACAGTGATATTGAATGTCGATCGTAACTTGCAAGCCCCCCCCCCCCAAACCTCTACTGACCTTCGATCCGCAATGTTGGGTAGGCTACTGCAAACAAACATTTTTTAAGATTGGCCTGACGCTTCATCATTAACGCTTCAAAGAACTATTAGAATCTAGGTATCCACTGTGGATATGTTTTAATCAATTAATAATTCAATATTTTCCGTCATAACTAGAATCAGACTGAATTATCGTAGGTGATTTAAAACGCATTCGTACTAATAATATTTTACTTGGAAAATTATCAAATTATTGATCAATGTTAGGTAACTCAAGTAGCAGTACTTTTAATTTAAGTTCAGTAAATGATAATTAATAAATGCATAAAATAATTTAGTTAAAAAGGATAGTGTATTTGCCTACACAAACCACAAAACAGACGTTGTTGTCGTTTTAGAAATAAAAGAATAAACTCAAGCTAGTTAACACAGTGGATATTATATGCGTGATTTTCTTCTTAACCAGTTGTGAAGTAAGTTTTATTATGCTTTTCAATAAACTTCTTATCATTAATTGTCTAAACTTTCAATTATTTCTATAAAAATTGTTTAAACTTGCGATCATTAAATTTTCTAAACTTTCATCGTTAACTTTTCTAAACTTCTAAGTCTCCCCGTACTTCACTTCAGTGTAGATATTATTTATAATTACCTCCCTTTATGGCTAATTATGCACAAAATTCGAAGTCCACTGTGTGTCGTTCATTGCGGAGTGAGTATATAGGCTTGCTTGAAATATGCATTTTTGGGGATGTGGATGGTTCGTTCTATGTCTGACACTTGCGTGGATGGATACACGGTGGGGAAACCACGTGACCAAAAGTGGTGCAGATTGCACGATTTTCGACCGAAAACAGCGTCGATTCAGGTAGGTTTTTTCACTCTAACTTCTTTAATACACCCTTTTTTTTAGTCAGATAACGCGCATAAACCCCGCGATTGAAAGCGGTTTCATTGGCTTTATGGATCTTGATGCCATTCTACTCCGTTTTTACGTAATCCTTGCCCAACCGATTCTAAATTTGTGAAATGTTTAGATAACGTACACTTCAGTTCGCAAATTATGCATCTAGCACAGCTTCTATGGCAAATATTATGTCAAATGATGGATTAAATTGAAGCTAGTTAATATTCTAAGCAGTGTGTGAAATATAAAATATGTCTCTTAAGAAACTTTGGAAATATCATCATACGAAGGGTTTGGTAACGTACACTTTGCCCTATTTCTGAAGGTAGCGTACACGCGATCTTTCAGAAGGTAACGTGCACTTACAAATTATTTTTTAAATCGTCAGTTGTTCATATATTGTTCCAATGTTTTATTAGAGTTGTCCACGTTTCCTTGATCTAGGGCTAGCTTCCGTTGTAGTTCTAATCTACTCTCAAATTTAATTTTGAATGAGGTAAATGAAGGTAATTAATTTTTATATTTACTTGTAAAGATATATTGTTTTCCATACAGAAAGATATGTGATAAAATAGGGTTCCTTCAAATACACATGAAAGCGATGGTTTTATTTATCCCTCCATTTACATACTTTGTATCGCAGTATTGTGTTATTTTGTTCTGGAACATTTGTGTATAATGGCATTCCCAAACAGATGATCCATTGTTTCTATTGATGCATTGCAGAAGTTGCACAGGCTACATTCAATCATCTTACATTTGAATAAATATGCATTTGTACATTGTAGCTATGTTTCTATGAATAAATCTATAAATATTGAAAATGTTGAATTTTGCTATTCTTCGTCAATTTAATAGGAATTATATTAATCTGTTTCCAATCAAAGATATTTTGGGAATTAAAATGTTCTGCCCATTTTATTTGATATTTCTCGTTATGGCAAGGTATATGATTTATTTGAGTTTTGGACAGAATTTTGGTTATGTTACTTCCTTTTACATTGTTTATTTTGTTATATACTGTTTACTTATCAGCACTTATTATTCTGTACTGTCTATTAAGTACGTTTACTTTTTGGTGATAAATAAATTCGTTTGCAGTCAGATTATGTAGTATTTTGAGTGTTGTAAACGTTATAATATTTTTAGATTCTATATCATATAACCTTTCCGCTACCACGATTTTTGGGAGGCTATGAGAAATTCATATGGTCCCTATACCCCGTCCCTAAGACACTATTGACTTGCAGCACTGATAAAAACTCGATACACCCGGATGCTACACACCTACCCCAAAGTGAAATTAGAAAAAAAATGTGAACATTTCGACTAAAGGTCACCGGACATTGATCCAGACCCCTTTGCCTAGCCTTATATCCTTCTATAGAAAAATAAAAAAAATGGCGCTTAACGCAATTCCACAGGGAATCGTACCGCAATGGCGGGTAGGACCAGTAATTTCATTTTTGGAAATATTACGTTCAAAACCCTCTTTAAAGGGGTCCGGCGGGCCCAAAAACCTGTGTACGACCATGGGTCCGCAATATCCTTTAGTCTGGGATGCCTGTGTACCCATGACAGCAAAATTCCCGAATTTGGGCATTTAGGTCGAAAACTCAGGAAGCCCAAAATGGCCATCTCGGCGAGTCTGCATTAACTAATACGCTATGGTAGCGGAAAGGATATGTCAGAGAGTGTCATAATATCGTTATTCATCAATGTATTATTATTTAGAATTTCATTTTTGCATTTTAAGTCACTGTTAACTTATTCCAGATAATAGTGTTTGAATATGGTGTGTTTTCTTTTTTGTAACTTAATTTACACCACGATTCTAATATATTTTTAAGAATTTTATTTTTATGCGTATATTTTGTAGATCATTTTTGCTTAGATTCGATTTAAATATTGTTGGTTTTATGGGTTTGTTCTGGGAAATTGCATCAAGACTTTGATTATAAATTTGCCCCAAGGGCATTACAATAATCATTAATTCCCGGGATTAAACGCGAATAATACTAAAAAACTAATAATACATATTTCAATATTTTAGTGAAATCAATTTTGAAATCAAACACGGGATACATTTAGAATTATCTAATTACTAGACCAACCCTAAGCGAGTATTTGTTTACAGAATGCAACGTACCCCAAGAAATTGCTCCTACTCAAAACCTTTTACGAAAAGCATTAATTTTTAAACACCTTATTGAGACAGTGATATTGATTGTCGACCGTAACTTGCAAGACTCCCCCCCCCCCCAAACCTCTACTGACCTTCGATCCGCAATGTTGTGTAGGCTACTGCAAACAAACATTTTTTAAGATTGGCCTGACGCTTCATCATTAACGCTTCAAAGAACTATTAGAATCTAGGTATCCACTGTGGATATGTTTTAATCAATTAATAATTCAATATTTTCCGTCATAACTAGAATCAGACTGAATTATCGTAGGTGATTTAAAACGCATTCGTACTAATAATATTTTACGTGGAAAATTATCAAATTATTGATCAATGTTAGGTAACTCAAGTAGCAGTACTTTTAATTTAAGTTCAGTAAATGATAATTAATAAATGCATAAAATAATTTAGTTCATACAATTAAATGAAAATACCCATAAAAAGGATAGTGTATTTGACTACACAAACCACAAAACAGACGTTGTTGTCGTTTTAGAAATAAAAGAATAAACTCAAGCTAGTTAACACAGTGGATATTATATGCGTGATTTTCTTCTTAACCAGTTGTGAAGTAAGTTTTATTATGCTTTTCAATATTTAACTTTTCTTCTAAACTTCTTATCATTAATTGTCTAAACTTTCAATTATTTCTATGAAAATTGTTTAAACTTGCGATCATTAAATTTTCTAAACTTTCATCGTTAACTTTTCTAAACTTCTAAGTCTCCCGTACTTCACTTCAGTGTATATATTATTTATAATTACCTCCCTTTATGGCTAATTATGCACAAAATTCGAAGTCCACTGTGTGTCATTCATTGCGAAGTGAGTATATAGGCTTGCTTGAAATATCCATTTTTGGGGATGTGGATGGTTCGTTCTATGTCTGACTCTAGCGTGGATGGATAGGCGCTGCCGTAGTTTCTGTGCGGCTTTGGATTGACTGTGCACTACAGTAATTTCTAATCATTAATTTTCTAAACTTTCAATCATTTACATTAATAAACTTTCAATCATTAACTTACTAAAATTCTAATCATGAACATTTCTAAAATTCAATATTTAACTTAACTTCTTATCTTTTATTGTCTAAACGTTCAACTATTTACTTTTCTAAACTTCTTATCACCAATTTTCTAAACTTGCGACCATCAACTTGTCTAAAATTCCAATTATTCACATTTCTAAAATTTCAATATCTAATTTTTTCTAACTTCTAATCATTAATTTTCTTAAATTTCAATCATTTTAAAAACTTTTAGAAACTTTCAATCGTAAACTTTTCTAAACTTCTAATTATTTATTTTCTAAATTGTCGATCATTTACTTTTCTAAACTTTCAATCATTAACTTAGTAAACTTTCAGTCATTAACTGTTTTCATTTTCAATCATTAAGTACAATCAATCACTTTTGTAAGCTTTGTTATTTGCTTTTCTAAACATTAGCTTTTAATCGATACTTTAAACTTTCCGTTATGAATACCTATTCAAAGTTTTAATAGTAGCCCGTATTCACAGATAAAGCCAGAATTGTGACCGCTGGTGTCTACACAAGGTCTTTCTCTGATTTGATCTACTGACCTTGTTTTAAACTTTGAATCATTCACTTTTATAAACTTTGTTATTTGCTTTTCTTAACATAAGCTTTTAATCATTATAGTCCGTTAGCGACTAGGCTGGACCCCCATAAACCTTAAATATCTTAAAAAGTACAATGCCAATTAGACTAAAAATTGGTGTATCTTCATAAATCAACCTTACCAACTCTCATAAATTAAAACAGAATTTTTGGTCCACAGAAAAGTGTACTTTGCATTTACTTCCAATGTAAAGTTTTAAGTCTAAAACAGGGTAAATACGTATGGGTGATTGAAGTGACTGGAACAGCAAAGGTAAGCAAATTGGTCCAATATAACTGTACATTAATTAACACGTCAGTGACGATTGCAAATATATAATGAGGCCCATACATCAAAGTGCATGTGTTTTATGTTTAAGCTCACCTCTGGACTCAACATATTGTTTATACAAATGATCGTTACAATCAGTAGGCGGGCCTCAACTATATACACATTGATGACCAGTCAAATGTAGGTCAAAGTTATCCATATATGGCCCGTTACAGTAATTAAAGATACAATAGCATTAGTCTAACTACCTGATCGTAATGGATTATTTTACTCCCTGACCATTTGTTGATTAAAATACAAAATTTAATACACTAGACACAATGGGGAAAAAATTAATGAGTTCGTAAAAAAAACTGAAATTTAAACACAGAGTTGGTAAAGGTAATTCAGTGTACCAAACCAAATTTCAATCGAATTACATAATTACTTTAAAAGATATTTAAGGTTTGTGGGGGTCCAGCCTAGTCGCTAACGGACTATACCTTTTTAAACTTTCAATTATGAATACCTCTCCAAAGTTTTTAAAGAGCCCATATTGACAGATTAGGCCAAAATTGTGACCTCTGGTGTCTACACAATGTCTTTCTCTGATCTGACATAATGACCTAGTTTTACCCCTGGATGACCCAATATTGAACTTAATCTCGATTGTGTTAAGATTATCATTGTGACCAAGTTTTATAAATATGAGGCAAAAAGTGTTACCTAGTGACTACACAGGTTTTTCTATGATTTGACCTAATGACCGAGTTTTTAATCCCGGATGACCCAATATCAAACTTGATCTTGATGTTGTTGACATGATCATTGTGAACATTTTAATGAAGATTAGGCCAAAGGTATGACCTCTTGTGACTACACAAAGTTTTTCTTTTATTAGACCAAATGACCTAGTTTTTGACCCCGTGTGAAACTTGATCTAGATTTTGTTGAAGATCATTCTGACCAAGTTTCATAAGGATTAAACAAAACCTATAGTGACTATAGTGCGCCCATGATAACAAGAAAGGCGGGACAATTTGGTATAATCCACTTAGGTGGATTTATCAGGTGTGAATGATTTATCCGTTATGTTTTTAGAACAAAACTGACCTTATCTGTTTTCCTATCTCTTATTACCAGTGTTCTAAAACATGCATACCAAGGATACGTTAGTTTAGCAACTTGTAAAAATCTATCTCCAAAGTTGTTCTTGCAGTTAATGTGTAATTCATTCAAGATGTTCGTTCCAATAATAACTGGAGTTCCTGAAGAAAATTTTGTATCTGGTGTTATTAATAATAAAGCTGGCTGTTTAGGTGCATTCGGTACTCCATCCTGTGTATCAACTTCTACCTCTATATAACCCTTATATGGTAAGCTTTCCCCTCCTGCACATTCAATGTAGAGTATCTCTGTAACTGGTCGAAGTTCAATGTCGGAAAAATTATCCTCATAAAATGACTGTGACATAATACTCACTGAACTCCCAGTGTCCAGTAATGCATTCGTTTTAACACCGTTTACATTAATGATGGCTATGTTGGCTTCGCCAACTAATTTGGGACCTTGTTTAGTCAATGGTGTGCCCCCCTCTGGTCCATCGATGAGAGCACCTACATGTTTAAAGGATCTTCCTTCATTATATCAGCTTGGCAGTCCCGGGCGTAATGACCTGGGCCGTTGCATCTGTAACAGGTTATCTGGTATTCATTTCCCTCCTTGTCGCAATCCCTCGCAAAATGACCTCTGTCTCCACAACGATGGCATGTCCCCCTTCCAAATGTATTGGTTCCTGTCGGCCGGAATTGTCCTCTACTTCTCCCTTGGCCTCGGTAATTCCCTCTAAATCCTGCTCGCCTAGCACGCCTACCCCCATAGACAAAAGGCTGTTGTTGTACTGTAGGGTGCTCTTTTTCTGCTTCCAGCTTCTCTATCTTTTCTTGTAACACCTTCAATGTATCCTTTATCTGGCCCATATCACTGTCTTCCACCTTTTGTGCTGCATGGCATGTCTTTGGCTTAGTCTCTGACTGCTTAATCTCAGCTTCCAATTTTCTAAGTTCCACCTTGAATCTATCATAATCTTCTATTGTGTCGTATTTGTACTGCGCCACCAGCTTTAGTTCTATCCTTAATCCCTGGTACAAGATTTGCTTTAATAGTTTATCATTTCTGTTGATAGCTCCTAATTCAATTGCTTGTGAGTACAGGTCTTCTACTTTAATGGCGTAGAGTTGAACTGCATCTGTCCCCTGTGCACATGAGTAAAATTTCTGCATAATAGTTTGGGCGCTCTCTATACTTCCATAGGTACTGTTCAATTTGGTGACTATGTCCTTCACAGTTATGCCTGTTCCTAATCTTCTGACTATGTCGCTAGCTGTGCCCTTCAATGCTCTTCGAATTCCTAGTAATAGTTGTTCTTCTGTGAATGTGTGTTCTTTCAGTAATGACTCTATTTCATACTTAAATCCTTCCCATGACACTTCTCCTTTATTCTGCTCTCCTGAAAACACTGAAATTTTAGGGAAATGATGTGAACTTCCACTAGGTGTTGTTGTTGGCAGACTTGCAGGTGCACTTGCTGTTGGCGGTGTATGTAGTGGTGGTGTGGTGCTCTCTGTCTTGATACTTGTTACTGTTTTCGCCTCTTTAAGTTTTTCTTCTTCTCTCTGGTTGAATGTCTTCAGAAATGTATTAAGTTCCTCAGGCCCCCCTACCCCCGGATTTAATTTAAATTCCCGTAAAGCTTTAATCCAGGCCTCCTCCTCCTCTGATAATGTCGATTTTGCTTCTTCTTTAGTAGCCATGATGTTTCCACACTAAGAATCTCCAAGTTTAGTATAATAATAATGTACAGTAAACCAACAGAAGCTGTACAATCAAATATATCAAAGTTCTGTACGTATCAGTGTCAAATGATAACTCTAAGATAAATCAACACAAGATCAGTGATCAAGGGTAATTCCAAGTGGAATCTACACAATATCCGTGTTCAATGAAGAATCAAAGTAGAATCTACACTATATCTCGAAAACACTTACTCCAACACAATATCAATGTTCAATATTCCTACACAATATCAGTGTTCAATATCCGTACCCAATATCACTGTTGAATACACAATATCAGTGTTCAATATCCGTACACAATATCACTGTTCAATACACAATATCAGTGTTCAATATCTGTACACAATATCACTATTGACACTGTTCAATACACAATATCAGTAGCTCACTTCAACTTCCTCAATATATAAATCTTATACTTGTATTAAGTGTCACTTATAAACTAAAGGCACAAATTCTCAATTATTGTCACTATTACCCTGAATCACTATAATTCTCTATCATTCACTGTATAAATATTCTACCATACTTTTTTCAATATCTCAGTGTCACTGTATCCCGTAAAGGCACAAATTCTCAATTAATGTCACTTACAAACTATTTATAATAAAAACACTGGTGAGTTAATTATCACTTTCATGTACTCACAATCACAAAACACCACATAAGTTCAACACTATTATAAAATTTAATATATATCACTTCCAATATCCTGTAACACTACTATATTTCACTTCCAAACTCATCCGAGTATTAATTCACAACTCCATATAGTAAAGGTCACTTCACTTAATGTCACAACTCCACTTCACATAGCATATACAACAATATTTCTAAACAAGTTGATGACAATAATGCAAACTAAACCTGAAAACGTCAATCTAATTTATCAACAGAATCAATAAAAGTACTATTTCACAGCAGTTCAATGTGTGCTAATATTATAAAGTTCAACTGAACCTTCCAATGTATGATAAATTATTTAGCTTGCAAATACACTTAATATAATTACTTAATTCAATATAATTACTTTTAAAATATTTTGAAAATATACTATTATTGCTTATAAGCCTCTGGCTGGGCTGCTGAACACACAAGTTCACAATCAGTAATACTTTACTAATAAATCAGTATTAAATACTAAATGAATCAAATTCAATTACAACAATGAAATATGGTTGTATTTCAATTAATTTGTAAGTGCTGATAAGCCACTGGCTGTGTAAACAAATGTCAACGTCACACTAGTAATATTTGTCTAATCAGTAATGAATAAATTAATCCCTGAAAAATTTATAATAACAACATTCAACTTTCAATACAATATTAAGGGCTTATAAGCCACTGGCTGGGCTGAATAAATGCTAACGTCACACTACGTGTAACACCAAGTAATACTTGAGAAGTGTTTTATACTTAATAATTGAAAAGCTTTCAATCAAAACACTGAAGTTTCAATATCATTTATAAGACTTAATGCTGATAAGCAACTGGCTGGGTGCTCCACTGGCAATATCTCTGTGGTATTGCTACTCACAAAGTATGAATGCAATTTAATAAGTTTAATAACTATAATTACTATAATGTAATTATTAACTATCAGTATTTTTCTGATTCGATTCCAATACAATTCTCAATTGTTCGGAATTAACAGTACATTTCAATTCTCAGTAATGAATTAAATAAATAATTCAACAACTAATAAACCATTCAATTGCAATATACAATTAAAACAGAAGTTTCCTGTAAACAAAAGTGTTCTTTTCTCTGGTAATAAATGTTTAACTATTTACAGTATTATTTATCTGCAACACCCATAAGTGCTGGTTTCAAACCCGTGTGTATAAAAATAATTTATAAATACTATCTTGCACAAACCTCAAAACTGATTTTAATTTATTTACCTGTAAATGTTTACAAAAAAATCCAATCACCAATTATACCTGAAATTCTGTATCAATTAAACCCCAATATGTGCAATTTATGTATCAAACTATCTCTAGTAATCTACTATATATAAATACTAACTATATATCATACTACAATTTATTTCAATATCAATAATTAATTGCTATGCTATACTCCTAACTTCTAAATTGATATATATGACAGTCTAAATTTTCCTATTATTTACACCGGAACCATGCTGTCTTGATGTCAAGGTCACAGTAAGTCATGTGGTCTGCTGTGTAATCAATAAACACACCTTCTAAATAGACCAATGAAATCAACCGAAACAAAATGGACACCCGTGGCAACCAATGAAATCACCGGAAACAACTAGCAAGTGCCCGTATGAATACAATAATAAAACCACCTGATTTCTAGATCAGCTGACTATAGATGTGTAATACAGACGAACTGTGTACGAATCTGTTCCTTGGGTCTACCAGATTCTTGGGCAATATTAAAGAATAAATACACTGAATATGGAAAGAGATTGACTAAATATGGTCAAATACACAAGATAAAGCTTCAAACACGTGGTAAATATGCTAAACCAAAGCAAGAATTGAAAACGAAAGTAGGTCACTTGCACTTGAGCCACACCTTTCTTGTAAACAAAACTGTGAACAGTAAATTTATGACAACTTTGTCACTGATTCATGATAATAGTATTCAGGATAGCTGCATGTTGTTTTTCTGCACTTAACCAATAGAAATGGATGCTTATGTTAATTACTATGACAATTAGTAAAGAACCAATACCAGGAATTTGGGAATATTACTTATATATTAATTAAAACATGCAGAGTGCTACACTCTCAATCTACAATATCTCTCTGAAAAATTTCAGACCTGCAGTTATTTCTACAATGAACAACAATGACACTATGGTACCAAGTGCCACAACAGACTTCTATAAATATTACCTAAATGAATTACAATATAACTGCAGAATATGAAATTTTAGCTCTAAAATATGTACTCACTATACAGTTGACAGCTAGGCCTTCCGATCACATAGAATAAATACACAACTGTCCTAAAATGTCACAGATACACACACAATGTTCATGGTATCCAGTAATAATAAAATTCCAACGATGATTAATCCAATGTCAAAAGTCTCGGTAAAGCTCCAAAACTCCAAATTACACTCCAAATCTCCAAACTTGTCTCGTCCGGTTCCAAATATATAAAATCGATCGTAGTTTCCCTGAAGTTGTCCACAGCGTTGTCGGTCTCACATGTCAAATTCGTTGGGCGCCATTTTTAGCCGACTGTAGACTTTCTGTATATGAAGTTTGTCTAAAGGTGACTAAGGGTTCAGTAAAACCAAACAACGTGTATAAGTTCAAGTAACTATAATTCGTCTCCTGATGTTTATAGGACGTAGATATAATGACGAAGAATATATATAATGGTTGATACAATCAAGCCCTGAAATAAACAATAAGGAGCATTAAGTATAATGCTACATCTCAAGGTTCAATTATACAGATTCAAATACATTACAATACATTCATTTACATATCTTATCTATAGTGATCGTCGGCCTTTAACATAGAATATCTGATAGTCATTAAACTGCTTATAAAATACATGATATACAAACAAGACAAACAATGACAAACAAACAAAGATACATGTACAACATATAATCACACATTCAATTACATACCGATTGTGGATCAGACTTCATCAACAATACTATAACTCTTCTGTCTTCTCGATCTACTTTCTCACTGTGCCTGGTTATTAACTGTAAAGGGTTAAGAACATTGTTAGAATATAGAAGTAGTCACCTGATTAATAATTATACCAATCACCATTCTATTAATTACCACAACAACATGACAGCCATCTTGAATTCAAAGAAGACAATTCCCTTTACACATTCCTTAGTATTAATCATTACAAATAAAGTACAGCTCATTTAAGATACAAGCCCCTATGAATATACAAAAATATCAGACATCAGAATATAATATAAACAAGATTAGTATCAAACCTAAATTCCACTATGATACATATTCATACAACTCTCAGGTTGGAAGCAATGGTTTTCAACCTTCTTCTCCAAAAACTTACATGGACTGACAAAGAGATTCAGTCACATGACACCAAATTAAGGGATTAACTCCAGGTAAAAGCGGGAACACATTACACATTCCATCAAGAGTTCCATTACACAACAAGGGAGTTAATCCATACATCATAAGGTTAACACCAACAACTGAACACAGGTCAAACACCAATAAAAGTGAAATACTAAAAAGGCATAAAATATCAACCGGTTACACACTTCCCCCCAATCTTGAAATGACGTCCCGTCATTATCCCGTCATGTCTAGTAACAAGTCGAAAAAATCTCCTCGTAGAATGCCAATATATATACTACCAATCTCTACTAATCAATCTTCTCTATCTAATACAAGTTCCTACTAGAGCTAATCTGTACAGTTTTCATCTGACTACTGATTTGACAATACTCTGACTGCACCAAATAAACCTCCCACCAAAACGTCGCGTGCGAAAAAACCGTAAAGCGATGCGCAAAACCGTAAAGCACTCATTCCGTCACCTCGCGTAAACCTAATACTACTATGCAGAGTATTACTCCTTATGTCTCACCCTATGTACTAATTTCCGTACTTCCAACTATGTATATATACTGCCTTCTTCCCCCCTTTTAAGCTTATGTCACCACCTTTAATAGCATATGGGCATCATAATATCACATACAATTATAACTTCATTTTCAAGTACAGCTTTCACACAAAGCATCTTAAAATAATATAAAACCTCATGAACTAACATTTACTCAGTTAATTCTCCCTCCATTCTCCCCCTTCTGTAAATGCATCCTGGCATTTGCAATTCTTAGTCTTACCTAGGATAACAATCACAAAACTTAACAATCAAATAAATCTGTATGCTATATAATATGGTGTCTTAATCCATTATCTTCCGAATCACCTTTCGGGCACTATCAAGTTCCAATCGGTCTAAAGCTCCCGAATGTAACACCGCAGCTAATGTTTGAAGTCTTGGGTCTGTATGTTGTGCATACATCACATATTCACCATACTTCTCTGGTACCTTGCGTTCCCTACCAGATCTTCTAGTTGGTTGTGTAGGAAGTTTCCGGGGCTTCTTCTTGACATTAGGTCTGATTTCTACTTGTTCTTCTAATGACTCCTCCGTAGTATGGTCTACATTTTCCTCAGTCCCTATAGTGTCTTCTTCCATTTCTGTTCTCTGGTTGTCTTCAGAAATTTCTCCGTGTTCTACACTTTCATTCTGTTCTGTAACAGTCCCTGGTTCCGCCTCTAACTCACTGGCTTCTGTGACATGCTCTGTTTCCTCGACAGATTCAACTGATGTAGAATCGTCTGAATCTAGTTGTTCCTCACTCTTCTCTGAAGTCTCATTACTCACTAAACTCTCATTACTCACTATATCCTCTTCATCCACATGATGCTCTTCAGGTACATAGGCGTCCCCATGTTCATTTGCCTGTGGCACAAAAGTAATCCCTGTCTCATCATTGGAGCTATCCTCGGTGACGTCACCGCTTTCACTACCGTCCATACTGGATGCATCCTCCTCTTCTCCGTCTTCCTCTTCGACTTCTGCTTCCACTGCAACCTTATCTTCTATGTGTACCCTATAATTCAATGGGAATAAATGATTTCGATGCATTGTCCTGGTTTTGCTTGATTCATTTCCCTTAACGACGAAAACAGGTATGTCATCTTTTGGTTGATCTGTGACTGTATACAGTTCTTGCTCGTATTTGTCTGCTATCTTGTGCTTTCCTTCTCCCCGAGCTAGTATCCTGACCAACACTTGATCTCCTTCTTCAAGTTTTGTCCCTTTTATCTTCTTGTCATAGAAGTGTTTCTGTTTCCTCTTTGCTTTTTCTACACACGATTCCACTATCTGTCTGGTGGTCTTTATCCTTTCACGTAGGTCCTCTATATATTCTTGAGTTGTTCTACTTACGTTATTTTCTTCCCTTGCCTCCTGGAACATGGCGTCAATTGGAAGTTTGGGTTTCCTACCAAACATGAGTTCATAGGGAGAGTATTGTGTAGATTCATGCGGGATGCTGTTATAGGCAAATACAAGAGGGTTTAAATATTTCTTCCAATCTTGCTTCTGATCATTTTCTAAAGTCCCTAGCATACTGATAAGTGTCCGGTTGAACCTTTCTGGTCCAGCATTTCCTTGAGGGTGATATGGAGTAGTATGCGATTTCCTCATATTAGTTAGCTGACAAAGTTCCCTGATGATTTCGCTTTCAAAATTTGCCCCTTGATCAGAATGTAGACGTGTTGGAATTCCATAATAAACTATAAAATGATTGAAGAATGCTTCTGCAGTAGTTTTGGCTGTCTGATTCCTTGTAGGTATTGCCATTGCAAATTTCGTGAAATGATCCGTAATCACTAAGATGTTGGAGTATCCTCCTTTGGAAGTTTCTAGTGTAAGGAAATCAAAACATACTAGCTCCAGTGGATACGTAGTGCTAATACTTACCAGTGGAGCCCTTTCATTGGTAGCTGTTTTCCTCCTGAGACATCTCTCACATCCTTTCACCCATTTCTCTACATCCACAGCTAATCCTGGCCAGAAAAATCGTTCTCTTATCAGTCTTGTTGTTCGTTCAATTCCAGGATGGCCTATATCCGAATGTAAACCTCTTAAAATATCTCGTTTGTAGCATTCGGGCACTACTAGCTGTTCGATCTTCTCTTCATGGACTTCTACTTCTCTGAATAAAATTCCTCTCTTAATGATAAAGTTCCTAAAGTTCCTCTTCATTGTCAAATCCTGTTGTACTGCTTTCTTGTCTAAAATCTTTCTATCTATAACGGCTACTCTCCATTTTCCAATTACGGCATCCTTCATTTGGGCTTGTCTTATTTCTCTCATCTCTACTTGTGCCATAGGACTTCCAGACTCCTCTGTTATCTCTACTATATTTGTACTCATGGTTGGAAGACATTCAATGAATGGTGCGGTTGTTAGGTTACAGCATATTGCTCTTACTGATTCCTCTTTGATTCTAGTATACTGCGGGTATCTACTAAGGGCATCTGCGTCACCATTCTTTAGCCCTGGCCGATACAGTATCTCAAAATTATATCCTGCTAATGCTGCTGCCCAACGTTGTCCCGTGGCATCTAATTTGGGTGCAGTTAATATATGAGTAAGTGGGTTGTTGTCCGTATATATCTTGAAATGGGTTCCAGTTAAATAATCCGAAAATTTTTCAGTTACTGCCCATTTTAGCGCCAAATATTCCAGTTTGTATGTCGAATAATTATTTTCGGATTTGGACAGCGATCTACTAGCATACGCTATGACCCTCTTCTTGTCGCCATCTTGTTGGTATAATACTGCTCCTAGGCCTAAATTTGAGGCATCGGTATGCACTTCAAAAGGCTTCTCAAAATCCGGGTAAGCTAATATGGGTGGAGAGCACAGTGTCACTTTTAAGTCATCAAATAATTCCTGTTCCTTTTCTGTCCATCTCCATGATTTCTGATCTTGCTTCTTCTGTTTGGATCCTTTCTTTGATGTTGGATGTGGAATCATCTCCGAAAGTGGCCTTGTTATTTTGGCAAAATCTTTTATAAACCTCCGGTAATATCCAGCAAAGGCTAAAAAGCTATGGAGTTCTTCTGGTGTGTTCGGTGTTGGCCAGTTTCTCACTTTGTCTATCTTTTCAGGGTCGGTCTCTATTCCATCTTGACTCACAACGTGTCCTAAAAATTGGACTCTTTCTTTAAAAAAGTGACATTTCTCAGCTGCTAGTTTCAAGTTACATTCTCTTAGTCTGGTAAGCACTTGGTCTAATCTTTCTATATGTTCTTCAAATGTGTTGCTATATATTATCAAGTCATCTAAATAAATTATGCAAATTTTTAGATTCAAATGGCCCAAACATTCTTCCATTAAACGTTGATATGTTGCTGGACTGTTACCCAATCCGAAAGGCATTTTGTTAAATTCGAAAAATCCTAAAGGTCCAACTGTGAATCCGGTTCTTTCCTTATGCTCCTCCTCAACCTCTACTTGATGGTACCCTGATTTCATGTCGATAGTCGTGAAATATTTTGCTCCGTGTAAGGAATCTAAAACTTCTTCTATTCTTGGGAGAGCGTAGGAGTCTTTGACGGTTTTCTGGTTTAGCATTCGGTAGTCAATGCACATCCGCAATTTCCCCGTCTTCTTTCTCACTAACACGATTGGTGATGCAAATGGAGATCTCGATTTTCGGATAATTCCGCAAGCTAACAATTGCTCCAAATGTGCCCTTACTTCCTCTATCATGGCTGGGGGTATTCTCCGATGTCGTTGTTTAAATGGGGTGGGATCCATTAAGTCAATTCTGTGTTTTATAATGTTACATTGTCCAATATCGGTGTCGCTAGTGCTAAAGATGTCTCTATGTTTCATAAGCAGGTCATTCAACTTCCTTTTCTGATCTTCTGTCAAACTGTCATCATTATCTATCTCTATTTCTGACACGATCTCAATCCTCCTTCTGTCTAATTCTTCTTCTTCTAACTTCTTCATAACTTCTTCGGTAATTGTCACTGGTTGCATTTCACATATGATGGTCTTCGGTGAAATAGTTGCTGTATTTGTTGATAAGTTGGACAAGGTGACAGTAACTTCTCTTGTATCATTGAAGTTGTAATGTACAACACTAGGTGTAACATCTAGAAAGTCTGGTATAGATGCATCTTTGGATTCTTGAATAATGGCAGCAGTGGGTTGATGATCTATCTTCTTATCTATGAATCCTTTCACCTCTATGGTTTCGTTTGGTCTAATTGTCACTTTATATGGTAGTGCACACTTGATTACTCCCAGTCTGTTGTTATTATGTTTCAATGTCCTATCTCTTATTACCAGTGTTCTAAAACATGCATACCAAGGATACGTTAGTTTAGCAACTTGTAAAAATCTATCTCCAAAGTTGTTCTTGCAGTTAATGTGTAATTCATTCAAGATGTTCGTTCCAATAATAACTGGAGTTCCTGAAGAAAATTTTGTATCTGGTGTTATTAATAATAAAGCTGGCTGTTTAGGTGCATTCGGTACTCCATCCTGTGTATCAACTTCTACCTCTATATAACCCTTATATGGTAAGCTTTCCCCTCCTGCACATTCAATGTAGAGTATCTCTGTAACTGGTCGAAGTTCAATGTCGGAAAAATTATCCTCATAAAATGACTGTGACATAATACTCACTGAACTCCCAGTGTCCAGTAATGCATTCGTTTTAACACCGTTTACATTAATGATGGCTATGTTGGCTTCGCCAACTAATTTGGGACCTTGTTTAGTCAATGGTGTGCCCCCCTCTGGTCCATCGATGAGAGCACCTACATGTTTAAAGGATCTTCCTTCATTATATCAGCTTGGCAGTCCCGGGCGTAATGACCTGGGCCGTTGCATCTGTAACAGGTTATCTGGTATTCATTTCCCTCCTTGTCGCAATCCCTCGCAAAATGACCTCTGTCTCCACAACGATGGCATGTCCCCCTTCCAAATGTATTGGTTCCTGTCGGCCGGAATTGTCCTCTACTTCTCCCTTGGCCTCGGTAATTCCCTCTAAATCCTGCTCGCCTAGCACGCCTACCCCCATAGACAAAAGGCTGTTGTTGTACTGTAGGGTGCTCTTTTTCTGCTTCCAGCTTCTCTATCTTTTCTTGTAACACCTTCAATGTATCCTTTATCTGGCCCATATCACTGTCTTCCACCTTTTGTGCTGCATGGCATGTCTTTGGCTTAGTCTCTGACTGCTTAATCTCAGCTTCCAATTTTCTAAGTTCCACCTTGAATCTATCATAATCTTCTATTGTGTCGTATTTGTACTGCGCCACCAGCTTTAGTTCTATCCTTAATCCCTGGTACAAGATTTGCTTTAATAGTTTATCATTTCTGTTGATAGCTCCTAATTCAATTGCTTGTGAGTACAGGTCTTCTACTTTAATGGCGTAGAGTTGAACTGCATCTGTCCCCTGTGCACATGAGTAAAATTTCTGCATAATAGTTTGGGCGCTCTCTATACTTCCATAGGTACTGTTCAATTTGGTGACTATGTCCTTCACAGTTATGCCTGTTCCTAATCTTCTGACTATGTCGCTAGCTGTGCCCTTCAATGCTCTTCGAATTCCTAGTAATAGTTGTTCTTCTGTGAATGTGTGTTCTTTCAGTAATGACTCTATTTCATACTTAAATCCTTCCCATGACACTTCTCCTTTATTCTGCTCTCCTGAAAACACTGAAATTTTAGGGAAATGATGTGAACTTCCACTAGGTGTTGTTGTTGGCAGACTTGCAGGTGCACTTGCTGTTGGCGGTGTATGTAGTGGTGGTGTGGTGCTCTCTGTCTTGATACTTGTTACTGTTTTCGCCTCTTTAAGTTTTTCTTCTTCTCTCTGGTTGAATGTCTTCAGAAATGTATTAAGTTCCTCAGGCCCCCCTACCCCCGGATTTAATTTAAATTCCCGTAAAGCTTTAATCCAGGCCTCCTCCTCCTCTGATAATGTCGATTTTGCTTCTTCTTTAGTAGCCATGATGTTTCCACACTAAGAATCTCCAAGTTTAGTATAATAATAATGTACAGTAAACCAACAGAAGCTGTACAATCAAATATATCAAAGTTCTGTACGTATCAGTGTCAAATGATAACTCTAAGATAAATCAACACAAGATCAGTGATCAAGGGTAATTCCAAGTGGAATCTACACAATATCCGTGTTCAATGAAGAATCAAAGTAGAATCTACACTATATCTCGAAAACACTTACTCCAACACAATATCAATGTTCAATATTCCTACACAATATCAGTGTTCAATATCCGTACCCAATATCACTGTTGAATACACAATATCAGTGTTCAATATCCGTACACAATATCACTGTTCAATACACAATATCAGTGTTCAATATCTGTACACAATATCACTATTGACACTGTTCAATACACAATATCAGTAGCTCACTTCAACTTCCTCAATATATAAATCTTATACTTGTATTAAGTGTCACTTATAAACTAAAGGCACAAATTCTCAATTATTGTCACTATTACCCTGAATCACTATAATTCTCTATCATTCACTGTATAAATATTCTACCATACTTTTTTCAATATCTCAGTGTCACTGTATCCCGTAAAGGCACAAATTCTCAATTAATGTCACTTACAAACTATTTATAATAAAAACACTGGTGAGTTAATTATCACTTTCATGTACTCACAATCACAAAACACCACATAAGTTCAACACTATTATAAAATTTAATATATATCACTTCCAATATCCTGTAACACTACTATATTTCACTTCCAAACTCATCCGAGTATTAATTCACAACTCCATATAGTAAAGGTCACTTCACTTAATGTCACAACTCCACTTCACATAGCATATACAACAATATTTCTAAACAAGTTGATGACAATAATGCAAACTAAACCTGAAAACGTCAATCTAATTTATCAACAGAATCAATAAAAGTACTATTTCACAGCAGTTCAATGTGTGCTAATATTATAAAGTTCAACTGAACCTTCCAATGTATGATAAATTATTTAGCTTGCAAATACACTTAATATAATTACTTAATTCAATATAATTACTTTTAAAATATTTTGAAAATATACTATTATTGCTTATAAGCCTCTGGCTGGGCTGCTGAACACACAAGTTCACAATCAGTAATACTTTACTAATAAATCAGTATTAAATACTAAATGAATCAAATTCAATTACAACAATGAAATATGGTTGTATTTCAATTAATTTGTAAGTGCTGATAAGCCACTGGCTGTGTAAACAAATGTCAACGTCACACTAGTAATATTTGTCTAATCAGTAATGAATAAATTAATCCCTGAAAAATTTATAATAACAACATTCAACTTTCAATACAATATTAAGGGCTTATAAGCCACTGGCTGGGCTGAATAAATGCTAACGTCACACTACGTGTAACACCAAGTAATACTTGAGAAGTGTTTTATACTTAATAATTGAAAAGCTTTCAATCAAAACACTGAAGTTTCAATATCATTTATAAGACTTAATGCTGATAAGCAACTGGCTGGGTGCTCCACTGGCAATATCTCTGTGGTATTGCTACTCACAAAGTATGAATGCAATTTAATAAGTTTAATAACTATAATTACTATAATGTAATTATTAACTATCAGTATTTTTCTGATTCGATTCCAATACAATTCTCAATTGTTCGGAATTAACAGTACATTTCAATTCTCAGTAATGAATTAAATAAATAATTCAACAACTAATAAACCATTCAATTGCAATATACAATTAAAACAGAAGTTTCCTGTAAACAAAAGTGTTCTTTTCTCTGGTAATAAATGTTTAACTATTTACAGTATTATTTATCTGCAACACCCATAAGTGCTGGTTTCAAACCCGTGTGTATAAAAATAATTTATAAATACTATCTTGCACAAACCTCAAAACTGATTTTAATTTATTTACCTGTAAATGTTTACAAAAAAATCCAATCACCAATTATACCTGAAATTCTGTATCAATTAAACCCCAATATGTGCAATTTATGTATCAAACTATCTCTAGTAATCTACTATATATAAATACTAACTATATATCATACTACAATTTATTTCAATATCAATAATTAATTGCTATGCTATACTCCTAACTTCTAAATTGATATATATGACAGTCTAAATTTTCCTATTATTTACACCGGAACCATGCTGTCTTGATGTCAAGGTCACAGTAAGTCATGTGGTCTGCTGTGTAATCAATAAACACACCTTCTAAATAGACCAATGAAATCAACCGAAACAAAATGGACACCCGTGGCAACCAATGAAATCACCGGAAACAACTAGCAAGTGCCCGTATGAATACAATAATACAACCACCTGATTTCTAGATCAGCTGACTATAGATGTGTAATACAGACGAACTGTGTACGAATCTGTTCCTTGGGTCTACCAGATTCTTGGGCAATATTAAAGAATAAATACACTGAATATGGAAAGAGATTGACTAAATATGGTCAAATACACAAGATAAAGCTAAACCAAAGCAAGAATTGAAAACGAAAGTAGGTCACTTGCACTTGAGCCACACCTTTCTTGTAAACAAAACTGTGAACAGTAAATTTATGACAACTTTGTCACTGATTCATGATAATAGTATTCAGGATAGCTGCATGTTGTTTTTCTGCACTTAACCAATAGAAATGGATGCTTATGTTAATTACTATGACAATTAGTAAAGAACCAATACCAGGAATTTGGGAATATTACTTATATATTAATTAAAACATGCAGAGTGCTACACTCTCAATCTACAATATCTCTCTGAAAAATTTCAGACCTGCAGTTATTTCTACAATGAACAACAATGACACTATGGTACCAAGTGCCACAACAGACTTCTATAAATATTACCTAAATGAATTACAATATAACTGCAGAATATGAAATTTTAGCTCTAAAATATGTACTCACTATACAGTTGACAGCTAGGCCTTCCGATCACATAGAATAAATACACAACTGTCCTAAAATGTCACAGATACACACACAATGTTCATGGTATCCAGTAATAATAAAATTCCAACGATGATTAATCCAATGTCAAAAGTCTCGGTAAAGCTCCAAAACTCCAAATTACACTCCAAATCTCCAAACTTGTCTCGTCCGGTTCCAAATATATAAAATCGATCGTAGTTTCCCTGAAGTTGTCCACAGCGTTGTCGGTCTCACATGTCAAATTCGTTGGGCGCCATTTTTAGCCGACTGTAGACTTTCTGTATATGAAGTTTGTCTAAAGGTGACTAAGGGTTCAGTAAAACCAAACAACGTGTATAAGTTCAAGTAACTATAATTCGTCTCCTGATGTTTATAGGACGTAGATATAATGACGAAGAATATATATAATGGTTGATACAATCAAGCCCTGAAATAAACAATAAGGAGCATTAAGTATAATGCTACATCTCAAGGTTCAATTATACAGATTCAAATACATTACAATACATTCATTTATATATCTTATCTATAGTGATCGTCGGCCTTTAACATAGAATATCTGATAGTCATTAAACTGCTTATAAAATACATGATATACAAACAAGACAAACAATGACAAACAAACAAAGATACATGTACAACATATAATCACACATTCAATTACATACCGATTGTGGATCAGACTTCATCAACAATACTATAACTCTTCTGTCTTCTCGATCTACTTTCTCACTGTGCCTGGTTATTAACTGTAAAGGGTTAAGAACATTGTTAGAATATAGAAGTAGTCACCTGATTAATAATTATACCAATCACCATTCTATTAATTACCACAACAACATGACAGCCATCTTGAATTCAAAGAAGACAATTCCCTTTACACATTCCTTAGTATTAATCATTACAAATAAAGTACAGCTCATTTAAGATACAAGCCCCTATGAATATACAAAAATATCAGACATCAGAATATAATATAAACAAGATTAGTATCAAACCTAAATTCCACTATGATACATATTCATACAACTCTCAGGTTGGAAGCAATGGTTTTCAACCTTCTTCTCCAAAAACTTCCATGGACTGACAAAGAGATTCAGTCACATGACACCAAATTAAGGGATTAACTCCAGGTAAAAGCGGGAACACATTACACATTCCATCAAGAGTTCCATTACACAACAAGGGAGTTAATCCATACATCATAAGGTTAACACCAACAACTGAACACAGGTCAAACACCACTAAAAGTGAAATACTAAAAAGGCATAAAATATCAACCGGTTACAGTACTTACCCCAATATATTTCCAATTTAAAAAATAATTTGTAAGTGCACGTTACCTTCTGAAAGATCGCGTGTACGCTACCTTCAGAAATAGGGCAAAGTGTACGTTACCAAACCCTTCGTATGATGATATTTCCAAAGTTTCTTAAGAGACATATTTTATATTTCACACACTGCTTAGAATATTAACTAGCTTCCATTTAATCCATCACTTGACAGAATATTTGCCATAGAAGCTGTGCGAGATGCATAATTTGCGAACTGAAGTGTACGTTATCTAAACATTTCACAAATTTGGAACCGGTTGGGCAAGGCTTACGAAAAAACGGAGTAGAATTGCATCAAGATCCATAAAGCCAATGAAACCGCTTTCAATCGCGGGGTTTATGCGCACTATCTGACTAAAAACAATGGTGTATCAAAGAAGTTAAAGTGAAAAACCTACCTGAATCGACGCTGTTTTCGGTCGAAAGTCGTGCACTGCACCACTTTTGGTCACGTGGTTTCCCCACCGTGGGATAGGCGCTGCCGTAGTTTCTGTGTGGCTTTGGATTGTCTGTGCACTACAGTATTTTCTAATCATTAATTTTCTAAACTTTCAATCATTTACATTAATAAACTTTCAATCATTAACTTTCTAAAATTCTAATCATGAACATTTCTAAAATTCAATATTTAACTTTTCTTCGAAACTTCTTATCTTTTATTGTCTAAACGTTCAACCATTTACTTTTCTAAACTTCTTATCACTAATTTTCTAAACTTGCGACCATCAACTTGTCTAAAATTCCAATCATTCACATTTCTAAAATTTCAATATCTAACTTTTTCTAACTTCTAATCATTAATTTTCTTAAATTTCAATCATTTTAAAAACTTTTAGAAACTTTCAATCGTAAACTTTTCTAAACTTCTAATTATTTATTTTCTAAACTTTCAATCATTAACTTTCAGTCATTAACTTTATTCATTTTCAATCACTTTTGTAAGCTTTGTTATTTGCTTTTCTAAACATTAGCTTTTAATCAATACTTTAAACTTTCCGTTATGAATACCTATTCAAAGTTTTAATAGTAGCCCGTATTCACAGATAAAGCCAGAATTGTGACCGCTGGTGTCTACACAAGGTCTTTCTCTGATTTGATCTACTGACCTTGTTTTAAACTTTGAATCATTCACTTTTATAAACTTTGTTATTTGCTTTTCTTAACATAAGCTTTTAATCATTATAGTCCGTTAGCGACTAGGCTGGACCCCCATAAACCTTAAATATCTTAAAAAGTACAATGCCAATTAGACTAAAAATTGGTGTATCTTCATAAATCAACCTTACCAACTCTCATAAATTAAAACAGAATTTTTGGTCCACAGAAAAGTGTACTTTGCATTTACTTCCAATGTAAAGTTTTAAGTCTAAAACAGGGTAAATACGTATGGGTGATTGAAGTGACTGGAACAGCAAAGGTAAGCAAATTGGTCCAATATAACTGTACATTAATTAACACGTCAGTGACGATTGCAAATATATAATGAGGCCCATACATCAAAGTGCATGTGTTTTATGTTTAAGCTCACCTCTGGACTCAACATATTGTTTATACAAATGATCGTTACAATCAGTAGGCGGGCCTCAACTATATACACATTGATGACCAGTCAAATGTAGGTCAAAGTTATCCATATATGGCCCGTTACAGTAATTAAAAATACAATAGCATTAGTCTAACTACCTGATCGTAATGGATTATTTTACTCCCTGACCATTTGTTGATTAAAATACAAAATTTAATACACTAGACACAATGGGGAAAAAATTAATGAGTTCGTAAAAAAACTGAAATTTAAACACAGAGTTGGTAAAGGTAATTCAGTGTACCAAACCAAATTTCAATCGAATTACATAATTACTTTAAAATATATTTAAGGTTTGTGGGGGTCCAGCCTAGTCGCTAACGGACTATACCTTTTTAAACTTTCAATTATGAATACCTCTCCAAAGTTTTTAAAGAGCCCATATTGACAGATTAGGCCAAAATTGTGAGCTCTGGTGTCTACACAATGTCTTTCTCTGATTTGACATAATGACCTAGTTTTACCCCTGGATGACCCAATATTGAACTTAATCTCGATTGTGTTAAGATGATCATTGTGACCAAGTTTCATAAATATGAAGCAAAAAGTGTGACCTCTAGTGACTACACAGGTTTTTCTATGATTTGACCTAATGACCGAGTTTTTAATCCCGGATGACCCAATATCAAACTTGATCTTGGTGTTGTTGACATGATCATTGTGAACATTTTAATGAAGATTAGGCCAAAGGTATGACCTCTTGTGACTACACAAATTTTTTTTTTATTAGACCAAATTACCTAGTTTTTGACCCCGTGTGAAACTTGATCTAGATTTTGTTGATGATCATTCTGACCAAGTTTCATAAGGATTAAACAAAACATATAGTGACTATCTATTTTATTATACCATATCTACATAGCCCTATTGTCATGTATATACACGTTCAAAAGTGCTGTACAATCACGATTAATACATGGTTAAAACAATATAATTATATCAATTATACAACTATAAGGACACATTTATAAATCAACACCATACAATATATAAAGAAAACATATATACATGTAAATATAAACAAAATAAAACACAAAGAAAACCCTCCTTCAATTCCCCCTAAACATGGGTATTTCTCGGCAGCGTCATATACCACAGCCACGAGAAACTGACTCCAAAGGACTAGTGATACTTCCTTTAAGGAGACCCCCGACTTCAAAGAAATAATATTTCCATACTTTTTTTAAGAAGTAAAAAAAACCTAACACATAATCAGCCTAAATAAGCTTTTGTAAAATAGTGCGTATTCAGTTCTATGACAGTAGTGTATCTATGATTTGACCTAGGGACCTAGTGTTTGACTCCAGATGGCCCAATATCACACTTCGCCTAGATTTTGATAAGATAATCAAAGTGACCAAGTTTAATAAAATAGGTCAAAATTATAATCCCTATATTGATTACAAAAGCAACTGTGGACGGACAGACGCCCCCACGTACGCTAGCTTAGGCGGCCTTTCCATAGTTTAAGATCAAAGAAATGAGCACTTAAAGAACAAAAGAAATAAATGGTCACGGAATGCATTATATTGATTTCTATTGTGTTAGGCCACACCTCCGTCCACCTAAGGTAGCTTGCGAGTGTACGGACCGACAGACGGACGAAGAGTGGTCACAATAGCTCACCTGTCACTTTAAGAATTACAAACCCATATCCATGTTCACTTGGACCATACTAAAATGACTAGCACTTTTTTGGCATCGCGTGGTTTTCATCGTGATTTGTTCTTTTCAGATGTGGGCCTACCAGTGAGTGAGATCGCTGTTGGATATTCCAAACAAAGACAACCTCTCAGACAATATCAAACTTCCCATTGTATTTTCTTTTATCTTTTCACCAAATCAAACGTTTACATAAGCACATGCACCGTGTCATGGTTGGTTTATAAACAATTACCAAACCTTCATGGTGATTTATTAACCCTACGAAACATTTGTGGGGTCTAATTATCCCAAAGCCTGAGACATCGATTTCAGTTTCAATATAATAGAACAACACACTTTGAAGCCGTTTGATGAAGACTGGTTCTGATTTAAGTGAGGCTTAAATGGCCTCTCTTTGTTCAAGTGGGACAAGTTGAACTATTACTGAAATGGATATATTGAGTGACAATACAACCAGCCCTATGCGGAATTCGACCCTTCCCGAAACACCTGGACAGGGCATATCTTCGGAATACAGCACAATTACCGTCGTGCGGAAAGTTGTACCGCCCATTTTACTTGTCCTGGGAACCGCTGGGAATAGTTTATCCATTCTGGTTCTAACAAGAAAAGCGATAAGAACATCAACAACAGCTTTGTTTCTCACAGTGTTGGCATTTTCGGACCTTGCTGTTTTGTATACGGGGTTGCTTCGTCAATGGATGATGTATAGCTTTGGAATAGATGTGCGACAGATTAGTGAAATAGGATGTAAGATGCATCTTTGGTTGACATACAGTTTCCTAGATTTTTCTGCTTGGATCCTGATCTTGTAACCATGGATTTTAAAAAATCATTTTTTAACAAAACCCTCCATTTTTCATTTTGATGTTTTGACATGATACACTGTTGACCATTTGTGTACATGTTTCATTAAAATCACACTTTTGCATAAATATTATTCGTTCCAGGAACCCACTTGTGATGTGTGATTATGGAATAATAAACGTTTAGATGAGTATCTGTTTTGTTATATATATCCCGATTGTACGTGAAAAACGCCCATTACATTACAACTTACGTTTCTTTTTGTACTGAGTTTATAAATAAATATACTTGTCTACGTAAATTGGATATTTGGGGGTAATAAAAGGGATTGGGACATTTTTGTGAAAGAGTGACGAGGAGAGAGAATAAAAAATGTTGTCATATAGAGATGTTTTTATTTTCTTTTTGTCGTTATTATTTGTATGTCACAAAGGTCGTCAGAGTTGTTCATAAATTGTTCCAATGTTTTATTAAAATGTCAAGGTTTCCTTTATCTATGGCTAGCTACCGTCGCAGTTCTAATTTACTCTCTGAAGGGAATTCATTAGCTCATCTGATTTTTGAAAAACAGAAGAGTTATTGTCATCACTTGATCGTCGTCGGCGTTGGCGTTGCATGGTTAAGTTTTGTGTTTAGGTAAACTTTTTTCATGAACTGTCAAAGCTATTGCTTTAAAACTTGCAACACTTGTTCACTATCAATTCCTGAGCCTGTAAACTATAACTCTGATCAGCAATTTGTAAAAATTATTGCCCCTTTTTGGACTTAGAAAATAAAATGCCTTGTTTAAGTTTTGCGTTTAGATCCACTTTTCTCCTAAACTATCAGAGTTATTGCTTTGAAACTTTCAACACTTGTTCACCATCAATACTTGACCATGTCAAGCAAGACTCAGAACTCTGATCTGCATTTTGCGTGAGTAATTGCCCCTTTTGGACTCAGAAAATTCCTTGGTTAAGTTTTGTGTTTAGGTCCACATTTCTCATACACTATGTGGGCTATTGCTTTGAAACTTTTAACACTTGTTCACCATCAATACCTGACCATGTCAAGCAAGACTCATAACTCTGATCTGCATTTTGCATGAGTTATTGCCCCTTATTGGACTTTAAAAAAATCCTTGGTTAAGTTTTGCTAAACGTCTACTGTTCTCATACACTATGTAGGCTATTGCTTTGAAACTTTCAACACTTGTTCATGATCAATACCTGACCATGTCAAGCAAGACCCATAACTCTGATTAGCATTTTGCAAGATTTATTGCCCCTTTTTCACCATCAATACCCACTGTTTTAAGCAAGACCAATAACACTGTCCTACTTTATGCAAGGGTAATGGGCCTTTTTACAGTGACAATAATCAGATGAGCGTCTGCACCCGCAAGGCGGTGCTCTTGTTATATTTAATTGTAAAGATATATTGTTTTCCATCGGAAAGATAATTATGTCATAAGATAGGGTTCCTTGAGATACACATGAAAACGATGGTTTTATTTATCTCTCCATTTACATGCTTTGTCTCGCGGTATTGTTTTATTTTGTTCCAGAACATTTGTATATAATGGATTTGGTCGTTATTATTTGTAGGTCACAAAAGTCGTCAGTTGTTCATATATTGTTCCAATGTTTTATTAGAGTTGTCCACGTTTCCTTGATCTAGGGCTAGCTTCCGTTGTAGTTCTAATCTACTCTCAAATTTAATTTTGAATGAGGTAAATGAAGGTAATTAATTTTTATATTTACTTGTAAAGATATATTGTTTTCCATACAGAAAGATATGTGATAAAATAGGGTTCCTTCAAATACACATGAAAGCGATGGTTTTATTTATCCCTCCATTTACATACTTTGTATCGCAGTATTGTGTTATTTTGTTCTGGAACATTTGTGTATAATGGCATTCCCAAACAGATGATCCATTGTTTCTATTGATGCATTGCAGAAGTTGCACAGGCTACATTCAATCATCTTACATTTGAATAAATATGCATTTGTACATTGTAGCTATGTTTCTATGAATAAATCTATAAATATTGAAAATGTTGAATTTTGCTATTCTTCGTCAATTTAATAGGAATTATATTAATCTGTTTCCAATCAAAGATATTTTGGGAATTAAAATGTTCTGCCCATTTTATTTGATATTTCTCGTTATGGCAAGGTATATGATTTATTTGAGTTTTGGACAGAATTTTGGTTATGTTACTTCCTTTTACATTGTTTATTTTGTTATATACTGTTTACTTATCAGCACTTATTATTCTGTACTGTCTATTAAGTACGTTTACTTTTTGGTGATAAATAAATTCGTTTGCAGTCAGATTATGTAGTATTTTGAGTGTTGTAAACGTTATAATATTTTTAGATTCTATATCATATAACCTTTCCGCTACCACGATTTTTGGGAGGCTATGAGAAATTCATATGGTCCCTATACCCCGTCCCTAAGACACTATTGACTTGCAGCACTGATAAAAACTCGATACACCCGGATGCTACACACCTACCCCAAAGTGAAATTAGAAAAAAAATGTGAACATTTCGACTAAAGGTCACCGGACATTGATCCAGACCCCTTTGCCTAGCCTTATATCCTTCTATAGAAAAATAAAAAAAATGGCGCTTAACGCAATTCCACAGGGAATCGTACCGCAATGGCGGGTAGGACCAGTAATTTCATTTTTGGAAATATTACGTTTAAAACCCTCTTTAAAGGGGTCCGGCGGGCCCAAAAACCTGTGTACGACCATGGGTCCGCAATATCCTTTAGTCTGGGATGCCTGTGTACCCATGACAGCAAAATTCCCGAATTTGGGCATTTAGGTCGAAAACTCAGGAAGCCCAAAATGGCCATCTCGGCGAGTCTGCATTAACTAATACGCTATGGTAGCGGAAAGGATATGTCAGAGAGTGTCATAATATCGTTATTCATCAATGTATTATTATTTAGAATTTCATTTTTGCATTTTAAGTCACTGTTAACTTATTCCAGATAATAGTGTTTGAATATGGTGTGTTTTCTTTTTTGTAACTTAATTTACACCACGATTCTAATATATTTTTAAGAATTTTATTTTTATGCGTATATTTTGTAGATCATTTTTGCTTAGATTCGATTTAAATATTGTTGGTTTTATGGGTTTGTTCTGGGAAATTGCATCAAGACTTTGATTATAAATTTGCCCCAAGGGCATTACAATAATCATTAATTCCCGGGATTAAACGCGAATAATACTAAAAAACTAATAATACATATTTCAATATTTTAGTGAAATCAATTTTGAAATCAAACACGGGATACATTTAGAATTATCTAATTACTAGACCAACCCTAAGCGAGTATTTGTTTACAGAATGCAACGTACCCCAAGAAATTGCTCCTACTCAAAACCTTTTACGAAAAGCATTAATTTTTAAACACCTTATTGAGACAGTGATATTGATTGTCGACCGTAACTTGCAAGACTCCCCCCCCCCCCAAACCTCTACTGACCTTCGATCCGCAATGTTGTGTAGGCTACTGCAAACAAACATTTTTTAAGATTGGCCTGACGCTTCATCATTAACGCTTCAAAGAACTATTAGAATCTAGGTATCCACTGTGGATATGTTTTAATCAATTAATAATTCAATATTTTCCGTCATAACTAGAATCAGACTGAATTATCGTAGGTGATTTAAAACGCATTCGTACTAATAATATTTTACGTGGAAAATTATCAAATTATTGATCAATGTTAGGTAACTCAAGTAGCAGTACTTTTAATTTAAGTTCAGTAAATGATAATTAATAAATGCATAAAATAATTTAGTTCATACAATTAAATGAAAATACCCATAAAAAGGATAGTGTATTTGACTACACAAACCACAAAACAGACGTTGTTGTCGTTTTAGAAATAAAAGAATAAACTCAAGCTAGTTAACACAGTGGATATTATATGCGTGATTTTCTTCTTAACCAGTTGTGAAGTAAGTTTTATTATGCTTTTCAATATTTAACTTTTCTTCTAAACTTCTTATCATTAATTGTCTAAACTTTCAATTATTTCTATGAAAATTGTTTAAACTTGCGATCATTAAATTTTCTAAACTTTCATCGTTAACTTTTCTAAACTTCTAAGTCTCCCGTACTTCACTTCAGTGTATATATTATTTATAATTACCTCCCTTTATGGCTAATTATGCACAAAATTCGAAGTCCACTGTGTGTCATTCATTGCGAAGTGAGTATATAGGCTTGCTTGAAATATCCATTTTTGGGGATGTGGATGGTTCGTTCTATGTCTGACTCTAGCGTGGATGGATAGGCGCTGCCGTAGTTTCTGTGCGGCTTTGGATTGACTGTGCACTACAGTAATTTCTAATCATTAATTTTCTAAACTTTCAATCATTTACATTAATAAACTTTCAATCATTAACTTACTAAAATTCTAATCATGAACATTTCTAAAATTCAATATTTAACTTAACTTCTTATCTTTTATTGTCTAAACGTTCAACTATTTACTTTTCTAAACTTCTTATCACCAATTTTCTAAACTTGCGACCATCAACTTGTCTAAAATTCCAATTATTCACATTTCTAAAATTTCAATATCTAATTTTTTCTAACTTCTAATCATTAATTTTCTTAAATTTCAATCATTTTAAAAACTTTTAGAAACTTTCAATCGTAAACTTTTCTAAACTTCTAATTATTTATTTTCTAAATTGTCGATCATTTACTTTTCTAAACTTTCAATCATTAACTTAGTAAACTTTCAGTCATTAACTGTTTTCATTTTCAATCATTAAGTACAATCAATCACTTTTGTAAGCTTTGTTATTTGCTTTTCTAAACATTAGCTTTTAATCGATACTTTAAACTTTCCGTTATGAATACCTATTCAAAGTTTTAATAGTAGCCCGTATTCACAGATAAAGCCAGAATTGTGACCGCTGGTGTCTACACAAGGTCTTTCTCTGATTTGATCTACTGACCTTGTTTTAAACTTTGAATCATTCACTTTTATAAACTTTGTTATTTGCTTTTCTTAACATAAGCTTTTAATCATTATAGTCCGTTAGCGACTAGGCTGGACCCCCATAAACCTTAAATATCTTAAAAAGTACAATGCCAATTAGACTAAAAATTGGTGTATCTTCATAAATCAACCTTACCAACTCTCATAAATTAAAACAGAATTTTTGGTCCACAGAAAAGTGTACTTTGCATTTACTTCCAATGTAAAGTTTTAAGTCTAAAACAGGGTAAATACGTATGGGTGATTGAAGTGACTGGAACAGCAAAGGTAAGCAAATTGGTCCAATATAACTGTACATTAATTAACACGTCAGTGACGATTGCAAATATATAATGAGGCCCATACATCAAAGTGCATGTGTTTTATGTTTAAGCTCACCTCTGGACTCAACATATTGTTTATACAAATGATCGTTACAATCAGTAGGCGGGCCTCAACTATATACACATTGATGACCAGTCAAATGTAGGTCAAAGTTATCCATATATGGCCCGTTACAGTAATTAAAGATACAATAGCATTAGTCTAACTACCTGATCGTAATGGATTATTTTACTCCCTGACCATTTGTTGATTAAAATACAAAATTTAATACACTAGACACAATGGGGAAAAAATTAATGAGTTCGTAAAAAAAACTGAAATTTAAACACAGAGTTGGTAAAGGTAATTCAGTGTACCAAACCAAATTTCAATCGAATTACATAATTACTTTAAAAGATATTTAAGGTTTGTGGGGGTCCAGCCTAGTCGCTAACGGACTATACCTTTTTAAACTTTCAATTATGAATACCTCTCCAAAGTTTTTAAAGAGCCCATATTGACAGATTAGGCCAAAATTGTGACCTCTGGTGTCTACACAATGTCTTTCTCTGATCTGACATAATGACCTAGTTTTACCCCTGGATGACCCAATATTGAACTTAATCTCGATTGTGTTAAGATTATCATTGTGACCAAGTTTTATAAATATGAGGCAAAAAGTGTTACCTAGTGACTACACAGGTTTTTCTATGATTTGACCTAATGACCGAGTTTTTAATCCCGGATGACCCAATATCAAACTTGATCTTGATGTTGTTGACATGATCATTGTGAACATTTTAATGAAGATTAGGCCAAAGGTATGACCTCTTGTGACTACACAAAGTTTTTCTTTTATTAGACCAAATGACCTAGTTTTTGACCCCGTGTGAAACTTGATCTAGATTTTGTTGAAGATCATTCTGACCAAGTTTCATAAGGATTAAACAAAACCTATAGTGACTATAGTGCGCCCATGATAACAAGAAAGGCGGGACAATTTGGTATAATCCACTTAGGTGGATTTATCAGGTGTGAATGATTTATCCGTTATGTTTTTAGAACAAAACTGACCTTATCTGTTTTCCTATCTCTTATTACCAGTGTTCTAAAACATGCATACCAAGGATACGTTAGTTTAGCAACTTGTAAAAATCTATCTCCAAAGTTGTTCTTGCAGTTAATGTGTAATTCATTCAAGATGTTCGTTCCAATAATAACTGGAGTTCCTGAAGAAAATTTTGTATCTGGTGTTATTAATAATAAAGCTGGCTGTTTAGGTGCATTCGGTACTCCATCCTGTGTATCAACTTCTACCTCTATATAACCCTTATATGGTAAGCTTTCCCCTCCTGCACATTCAATGTAGAGTATCTCTGTAACTGGTCGAAGTTCAATGTCGGAAAAATTATCCTCATAAAATGACTGTGACATAATACTCACTGAACTCCCAGTGTCCAGTAATGCATTCGTTTTAACACCGTTTACATTAATGATGGCTATGTTGGCTTCGCCAACTAATTTGGGACCTTGTTTAGTCAATGGTGTGCCCCCCTCTGGTCCATCGATGAGAGCACCTACATGTTTAAAGGATCTTCCTTCATTATATCAGCTTGGCAGTCCCGGGCGTAATGACCTGGGCCGTTGCATCTGTAACAGGTTATCTGGTATTCATTTCCCTCCTTGTCGCAATCCCTCGCAAAATGACCTCTGTCTCCACAACGATGGCATGTCCCCCTTCCAAATGTATTGGTTCCTGTCGGCCGGAATTGTCCTCTACTTCTCCCTTGGCCTCGGTAATTCCCTCTAAATCCTGCTCGCCTAGCACGCCTACCCCCATAGACAAAAGGCTGTTGTTGTACTGTAGGGTGCTCTTTTTCTGCTTCCAGCTTCTCTATCTTTTCTTGTAACACCTTCAATGTATCCTTTATCTGGCCCATATCACTGTCTTCCACCTTTTGTGCTGCATGGCATGTCTTTGGCTTAGTCTCTGACTGCTTAATCTCAGCTTCCAATTTTCTAAGTTCCACCTTGAATCTATCATAATCTTCTATTGTGTCGTATTTGTACTGCGCCACCAGCTTTAGTTCTATCCTTAATCCCTGGTACAAGATTTGCTTTAATAGTTTATCATTTCTGTTGATAGCTCCTAATTCAATTGCTTGTGAGTACAGGTCTTCTACTTTAATGGCGTAGAGTTGAACTGCATCTGTCCCCTGTGCACATGAGTAAAATTTCTGCATAATAGTTTGGGCGCTCTCTATACTTCCATAGGTACTGTTCAATTTGGTGACTATGTCCTTCACAGTTATGCCTGTTCCTAATCTTCTGACTATGTCGCTAGCTGTGCCCTTCAATGCTCTTCGAATTCCTAGTAATAGTTGTTCTTCTGTGAATGTGTGTTCTTTCAGTAATGACTCTATTTCATACTTAAATCCTTCCCATGACACTTCTCCTTTATTCTGCTCTCCTGAAAACACTGAAATTTTAGGGAAATGATGTGAACTTCCACTAGGTGTTGTTGTTGGCAGACTTGCAGGTGCACTTGCTGTTGGCGGTGTATGTAGTGGTGGTGTGGTGCTCTCTGTCTTGATACTTGTTACTGTTTTCGCCTCTTTAAGTTTTTCTTCTTCTCTCTGGTTGAATGTCTTCAGAAATGTATTAAGTTCCTCAGGCCCCCCTACCCCCGGATTTAATTTAAATTCCCGTAAAGCTTTAATCCAGGCCTCCTCCTCCTCTGATAATGTCGATTTTGCTTCTTCTTTAGTAGCCATGATGTTTCCACACTAAGAATCTCCAAGTTTAGTATAATAATAATGTACAGTAAACCAACAGAAGCTGTACAATCAAATATATCAAAGTTCTGTACGTATCAGTGTCAAATGATAACTCTAAGATAAATCAACACAAGATCAGTGATCAAGGGTAATTCCAAGTGGAATCTACACAATATCCGTGTTCAATGAAGAATCAAAGTAGAATCTACACTATATCTCGAAAACACTTACTCCAACACAATATCAATGTTCAATATTCCTACACAATATCAGTGTTCAATATCCGTACCCAATATCACTGTTGAATACACAATATCAGTGTTCAATATCCGTACACAATATCACTGTTCAATACACAATATCAGTGTTCAATATCTGTACACAATATCACTATTGACACTGTTCAATACACAATATCAGTAGCTCACTTCAACTTCCTCAATATATAAATCTTATACTTGTATTAAGTGTCACTTATAAACTAAAGGCACAAATTCTCAATTATTGTCACTATTACCCTGAATCACTATAATTCTCTATCATTCACTGTATAAATATTCTACCATACTTTTTTCAATATCTCAGTGTCACTGTATCCCGTAAAGGCACAAATTCTCAATTAATGTCACTTACAAACTATTTATAATAAAAACACTGGTGAGTTAATTATCACTTTCATGTACTCACAATCACAAAACACCACATAAGTTCAACACTATTATAAAATTTAATATATATCACTTCCAATATCCTGTAACACTACTATATTTCACTTCCAAACTCATCCGAGTATTAATTCACAACTCCATATAGTAAAGGTCACTTCACTTAATGTCACAACTCCACTTCACATAGCATATACAACAATATTTCTAAACAAGTTGATGACAATAATGCAAACTAAACCTGAAAACGTCAATCTAATTTATCAACAGAATCAATAAAAGTACTATTTCACAGCAGTTCAATGTGTGCTAATATTATAAAGTTCAACTGAACCTTCCAATGTATGATAAATTATTTAGCTTGCAAATACACTTAATATAATTACTTAATTCAATATAATTACTTTTAAAATATTTTGAAAATATACTATTATTGCTTATAAGCCTCTGGCTGGGCTGCTGAACACACAAGTTCACAATCAGTAATACTTTACTAATAAATCAGTATTAAATACTAAATGAATCAAATTCAATTACAACAATGAAATATGGTTGTATTTCAATTAATTTGTAAGTGCTGATAAGCCACTGGCTGTGTAAACAAATGTCAACGTCACACTAGTAATATTTGTCTAATCAGTAATGAATAAATTAATCCCTGAAAAATTTATAATAACAACATTCAACTTTCAATACAATATTAAGGGCTTATAAGCCACTGGCTGGGCTGAATAAATGCTAACGTCACACTACGTGTAACACCAAGTAATACTTGAGAAGTGTTTTATACTTAATAATTGAAAAGCTTTCAATCAAAACACTGAAGTTTCAATATCATTTATAAGACTTAATGCTGATAAGCAACTGGCTGGGTGCTCCACTGGCAATATCTCTGTGGTATTGCTACTCACAAAGTATGAATGCAATTTAATAAGTTTAATAACTATAATTACTATAATGTAATTATTAACTATCAGTATTTTTCTGATTCGATTCCAATACAATTCTCAATTGTTCGGAATTAACAGTACATTTCAATTCTCAGTAATGAATTAAATAAATAATTCAACAACTAATAAACCATTCAATTGCAATATACAATTAAAACAGAAGTTTCCTGTAAACAAAAGTGTTCTTTTCTCTGGTAATAAATGTTTAACTATTTACAGTATTATTTATCTGCAACACCCATAAGTGCTGGTTTCAAACCCGTGTGTATAAAAATAATTTATAAATACTATCTTGCACAAACCTCAAAACTGATTTTAATTTATTTACCTGTAAATGTTTACAAAAAAATCCAATCACCAATTATACCTGAAATTCTGTATCAATTAAACCCCAATATGTGCAATTTATGTATCAAACTATCTCTAGTAATCTACTATATATAAATACTAACTATATATCATACTACAATTTATTTCAATATCAATAATTAATTGCTATGCTATACTCCTAACTTCTAAATTGATATATATGACAGTCTAAATTTTCCTATTATTTACACCGGAACCATGCTGTCTTGATGTCAAGGTCACAGTAAGTCATGTGGTCTGCTGTGTAATCAATAAACACACCTTCTAAATAGACCAATGAAATCAACCGAAACAAAATGGACACCCGTGGCAACCAATGAAATCACCGGAAACAACTAGCAAGTGCCCGTATGAATACAATAATAAAACCACCTGATTTCTAGATCAGCTGACTATAGATGTGTAATACAGACGAACTGTGTACGAATCTGTTCCTTGGGTCTACCAGATTCTTGGGCAATATTAAAGAATAAATACACTGAATATGGAAAGAGATTGACTAAATATGGTCAAATACACAAGATAAAGCTTCAAACACGTGGTAAATATGCTAAACCAAAGCAAGAATTGAAAACGAAAGTAGGTCACTTGCACTTGAGCCACACCTTTCTTGTAAACAAAACTGTGAACAGTAAATTTATGACAACTTTGTCACTGATTCATGATAATAGTATTCAGGATAGCTGCATGTTGTTTTTCTGCACTTAACCAATAGAAATGGATGCTTATGTTAATTACTATGACAATTAGTAAAGAACCAATACCAGGAATTTGGGAATATTACTTATATATTAATTAAAACATGCAGAGTGCTACACTCTCAATCTACAATATCTCTCTGAAAAATTTCAGACCTGCAGTTATTTCTACAATGAACAACAATGACACTATGGTACCAAGTGCCACAACAGACTTCTATAAATATTACCTAAATGAATTACAATATAACTGCAGAATATGAAATTTTAGCTCTAAAATATGTACTCACTATACAGTTGACAGCTAGGCCTTCCGATCACATAGAATAAATACACAACTGTCCTAAAATGTCACAGATACACACACAATGTTCATGGTATCCAGTAATAATAAAATTCCAACGATGATTAATCCAATGTCAAAAGTCTCGGTAAAGCTCCAAAACTCCAAATTACACTCCAAATCTCCAAACTTGTCTCGTCCGGTTCCAAATATATAAAATCGATCGTAGTTTCCCTGAAGTTGTCCACAGCGTTGTCGGTCTCACATGTCAAATTCGTTGGGCGCCATTTTTAGCCGACTGTAGACTTTCTGTATATGAAGTTTGTCTAAAGGTGACTAAGGGTTCAGTAAAACCAAACAACGTGTATAAGTTCAAGTAACTATAATTCGTCTCCTGATGTTTATAGGACGTAGATATAATGACGAAGAATATATATAATGGTTGATACAATCAAGCCCTGAAATAAACAATAAGGAGCATTAAGTATAATGCTACATCTCAAGGTTCAATTATACAGATTCAAATACATTACAATACATTCATTTACATATCTTATCTATAGTGATCGTCGGCCTTTAACATAGAATATCTGATAGTCATTAAACTGCTTATAAAATACATGATATACAAACAAGACAAACAATGACAAACAAACAAAGATACATGTACAACATATAATCACACATTCAATTACATACCGATTGTGGATCAGACTTCATCAACAATACTATAACTCTTCTGTCTTCTCGATCTACTTTCTCACTGTGCCTGGTTATTAACTGTAAAGGGTTAAGAACATTGTTAGAATATAGAAGTAGTCACCTGATTAATAATTATACCAATCACCATTCTATTAATTACCACAACAACATGACAGCCATCTTGAATTCAAAGAAGACAATTCCCTTTACACATTCCTTAGTATTAATCATTACAAATAAAGTACAGCTCATTTAAGATACAAGCCCCTATGAATATACAAAAATATCAGACATCAGAATATAATATAAACAAGATTAGTATCAAACCTAAATTCCACTATGATACATATTCATACAACTCTCAGGTTGGAAGCAATGGTTTTCAACCTTCTTCTCCAAAAACTTACATGGACTGACAAAGAGATTCAGTCACATGACACCAAATTAAGGGATTAACTCCAGGTAAAAGCGGGAACACATTACACATTCCATCAAGAGTTCCATTACACAACAAGGGAGTTAATCCATACATCATAAGGTTAACACCAACAACTGAACACAGGTCAAACACCACTAAAAGTGAAATACTAAAAAGGCATAAAATATCAACCGGTTACACACTTCCCCCCAATCTTGAAATGACGTCCCGTCATTATCCCGTCATGTCTAGTAACAAGTCGAAAAAATCTCCTCGTAGAATGCCAATATATATACTACCAATCTCTACTAATCAATCTTCTCTATCTAATACAAGTTCCTACTAGAGCTAATCTGTACAGTTTTCATCTGACTACTGATTTGACAATACTCTGACTGCACCAAATAAACCTCCCACCAAAACGTCGCGTGCGAAAAAACCGTAAAGCGATGCGCAAAACCGTAAAGCACTCATTCCGTCACCTCGCGTAAACCTAATACTACTATGCAGAGTATTACTCCTTATGTCTCACCCTATGTACTAATTTCCGTACTTCCAACTATGTATATATACTGCCTTCTTCCCCCCTTTTAAGCTTATGTCACCACCTTTAATAGCATATGGGCATCATAATATCACATACAATTATAACTTCATTTTCAAGTACAGCTTTCACACAAAGCATCTTAAAATAATATAAAACCTCATGAACTAACATTTACTCAGTTAATTCTCCCTCCATTCTCCCCCTTCTGTAAATGCATCCTGGCATTTGCAATTCTTAGTCTTACCTAGGATAACAATCACAAAACTTAACAATCAAATAAATCTGTATGCTATATAATATGGTGTCTTAATCCATTATCTTCCGAATCACCTTTCGGGCACTATCAAGTTCCAATCGGTCTAAAGCTCCCGAATGTAACACCGCAGCTAATGTTTGAAGTCTTGGGTCTGTATGTTGTGCATACATCACATATTCACCATACTTCTCTGGTACCTTGCGTTCCCTACCAGATCTTCTAGTTGGTTGTGTAGGAAGTTTCCGGGGCTTCTTCTTGACATTAGGTCTGATTTCTACTTGTTCTTCTAATGACTCCTCCGTAGTATGGTCTACATTTTCCTCAGTCCCTATAGTGTCTTCTTCCATTTCTGTTCTCTGGTTGTCTTCAGAAATTTCTCCGTGTTCTACACTTTCATTCTGTTCTGTAACAGTCCCTGGTTCCGCCTCTAACTCACTGGCTTCTGTGACATGCTCTGTTTCCTCGACAGATTCAACTGATGTAGAATCGTCTGAATCTAGTTGTTCCTCACTCTTCTCTGAAGTCTCATTACTCACTAAACTCTCATTACTCACTATATCCTCTTCATCCACATGATGCTCTTCAGGTACATAGGCGTCCCCATGTTCATTTGCCTGTGGCACAAAAGTAATCCCTGTCTCATCATTGGAGCTATCCTCGGTGACGTCACCGCTTTCACTACCGTCCATACTGGATGCATCCTCCTCTTCTCCGTCTTCCTCTTCGACTTCTGCTTCCACTGCAACCTTATCTTCTATGTGTACCCTATAATTCAATGGGAATAAATGATTTCGATGCATTGTCCTGGTTTTGCTTGATTCATTTCCCTTAACGACGAAAACAGGTATGTCATCTTTTGGTTGATCTGTGACTGTATACAGTTCTTGCTCGTATTTGTCTGCTATCTTGTGCTTTCCTTCTCCCCGAGCTAGTATCCTGACCAACACTTGATCTCCTTCTTCAAGTTTTGTCCCTTTTATCTTCTTGTCATAGAAGTGTTTCTGTTTCCTCTTTGCTTTTTCTACACACGATTCCACTATCTGTCTGGTGGTCTTTATCCTTTCACGTAGGTCCTCTATATATTCTTGAGTTGTTCTACTTACGTTATTTTCTTCCCTTGCCTCCTGGAACATGGCGTCAATTGGAAGTTTGGGTTTCCTACCAAACATGAGTTCATAGGGAGAGTATTGTGTAGATTCATGCGGGATGCTGTTATAGGCAAATACAAGAGGGTTTAAATATTTCTTCCAATCTTGCTTCTGATCATTTTCTAAAGTCCCTAGCATACTGATAAGTGTCCGGTTGAACCTTTCTGGTCCAGCATTTCCTTGAGGGTGATATGGAGTAGTATGCGATTTCCTCATATTAGTTAGCTGACAAAGTTCCCTGATGATTTCGCTTTCAAAATTTGCCCCTTGATCAGAATGTAGACGTGTTGGAATTCCATAATAAACTATAAAATGATTGAAGAATGCTTCTGCAGTAGTTTTGGCTGTCTGATTCCTTGTAGGTATTGCCATTGCAAATTTCGTGAAATGATCCGTAATCACTAAGATGTTGGAGTATCCTCCTTTGGAAGTTTCTAGTGTAAGGAAATCAAAACATACTAGCTCCAGTGGATACGTAGTGCTAATACTTACCAGTGGAGCCCTTTCATTGGTAGCTGTTTTCCTCCTGAGACATCTCTCACATCCTTTCACCCATTTCTCTACATCCACAGCTAATCCTGGCCAGAAAAATCGTTCTCTTATCAGTCTTGTTGTTCGTTCAATTCCAGGATGGCCTATATCCGAATGTAAACCTCTTAAAATATCTCGTTTGTAGCATTCGGGCACTACTAGCTGTTCGATCTTCTCTTCATGGACTTCTACTTCTCTGAATAAAATTCCTCTCTTAATGATAAAGTTCCTAAAGTTCCTCTTCATTGTCAAATCCTGTTGTACTGCTTTCTTGTCTAAAATCTTTCTATCTATAACGGCTACTCTCCATTTTCCAATTACGGCATCCTTCATTTGGGCTTGTCTTATTTCTCTCATCTCTACTTGTGCCATAGGACTTCCAGACTCCTCTGTTATCTCTACTATATTTGTACTCATGGTTGGAAGACATTCAATGAATGGTGCGGTTGTTAGGTTACAGCATATTGCTCTTACTGATTCCTCTTTGATTCTAGTATACTGCGGGTATCTACTAAGGGCATCTGCGTCACCATTCTTTAGCCCTGGCCGATACAGTATCTCAAAATTATATCCTGCTAATGCTGCTGCCCAACGTTGTCCCGTGGCATCTAATTTGGGTGCAGTTAATATATGAGTAAGTGGGTTGTTGTCCGTATATATCTTGAAATGGGTTCCAGTTAAATAATCCGAAAATTTTTCAGTTACTGCCCATTTTAGCGCCAAATATTCCAGTTTGTATGTCGAATAATTATTTTCGGATTTGGACAGCGATCTACTAGCATACGCTATGACCCTCTTCTTGTCGCCATCTTGTTGGTATAATACTGCTCCTAGGCCTAAATTTGAGGCATCGGTATGCACTTCAAAAGGCTTCTCAAAATCCGGGTAAGCTAATATGGGTGGAGAGCACAGTGTCACTTTTAAGTCATCAAATAATTCCTGTTCCTTTTCTGTCCATCTCCATGATTTCTGATCTTGCTTCTTCTGTTTGGATCCTTTCTTTGATGTTGGATGTGGAATCATCTCCGAAAGTGGCCTTGTTATTTTGGCAAAATCTTTTATAAACCTCCGGTAATATCCAGCAAAGGCTAAAAAGCTATGGAGTTCTTCTGGTGTGTTCGGTGTTGGCCAGTTTCTCACTTTGTCTATCTTTTCAGGGTCGGTCTCTATTCCATCTTGACTCACAACGTGTCCTAAAAATTGGACTCTTTCTTTAAAAAAGTGACATTTCTCAGCTGCTAGTTTCAAGTTACATTCTCTTAGTCTGGTAAGCACTTGGTCTAATCTTTCTATATGTTCTTCAAATGTGTTGCTATATATTATCAAGTCATCTAAATAAATTATGCAAATTTTTAGATTCAAATGGCCCAAACATTCTTCCATTAAACGTTGATATGTTGCTGGACTGTTACCCAATCCGAAAGGCATTTTGTTAAATTCGAAAAATCCTAAAGGTCCAACTGTGAATCCGGTTCTTTCCTTATGCTCCTCCTCAACCTCTACTTGATGGTACCCTGATTTCATGTCGATAGTCGTGAAATATTTTGCTCCGTGTAAGGAATCTAAAACTTCTTCTATTCTTGGGAGAGCGTAGGAGTCTTTGACGGTTTTCTGGTTTAGCATTCGGTAGTCAATGCACATCCGCAATTTCCCCGTCTTCTTTCTCACTAACACGATTGGTGATGCAAATGGAGATCTCGATTTTCGGATAATTCCGCAAGCTAACAATTGCTCCAAATGTGCCCTTACTTCCTCTATCATGGCTGGGGGTATTCTCCGATGTCGTTGTTTAAATGGGGTGGGATCCATTAAGTCAATTCTGTGTTTTATAATGTTACATTGTCCAATATCGGTGTCGCTAGTGCTAAAGATGTCTCTATGTTTCATAAGCAGGTCATTCAACTTCCTTTTCTGATCTTCTGTCAAACTGTCATCATTATCTATCTCTATTTCTGACACGATCTCAATCCTCCTTCTGTCTAATTCTTCTTCTTCTAACTTCTTCATAACTTCTTCGGTAATTGTCACTGGTTGCATTTCACATATGATGGTCTTCGGTGAAATAGTTGCTGTATTTGTTGATAAGTTGGACAAGGTGACAGTAACTTCTCTTGTATCATTGAAGTTGTAATGTACAACACTAGGTGTAACATCTAGAAAGTCTGGTATAGATGCATCTTTGGATTCTTGAATAATGGCAGCAGTGGGTTGATGATCTATCTTCTTATCTATGAATCCTTTCACCTCTATGGTTTCGTTTGGTCTAATTGTCACTTTATATGGTAGTGCACACTTGATTACTCCCAGTCTGTTGTTATTATGTTTCAATGTCCTATCTCTTATTACCAGTGTTCTAAAACATGCATACCAAGGATACGTTAGTTTAGCAACTTGTAAAAATCTATCTCCAAAGTTGTTCTTGCAGTTAATGTGTAATTCATTCAAGATGTTCGTTCCAATAATAACTGGAGTTCCTGAAGAAAATTTTGTATCTGGTGTTATTAATAATAAAGCTGGCTGTTTAGGTGCATTCGGTACTCCATCCTGTGTATCAACTTCTACCTCTATATAACCCTTATATGGTAAGCTTTCCCCTCCTGCACATTCAATGTAGAGTATCTCTGTAACTGGTCGAAGTTCAATGTCGGAAAAATTATCCTCATAAAATGACTGTGACATAATACTCACTGAACTCCCAGTGTCCAGTAATGCATTCGTTTTAACACCGTTTACATTAATGATGGCTATGTTGGCTTCGCCAACTAATTTGGGACCTTGTTTAGTCAATGGTGTGCCCCCCTCTGGTCCATCGATGAGAGCACCTACATGTTTAAAGGATCTTCCTTCATTATATCAGCTTGGCAATCCCGGGCGTAATGACCTGGGCCGTTGCATCTGTAACAGGTTATCTGGTATTCATTTCCCTCCTTGTCGCAATCCCTCGCAAAATGACCTCTGTCTCCACAACGATGGCATGTCCCCCTTCCAAATGTATTGGTTCCTGTCGGCCGGAATTGTCCTCTACTTCTCCCTTGGCCTCGGTAATTCCCTCTAAATCCTGCTCGCCTAGCACGCCTACCCCCATAGACAAAAGGCTGTTGTTGTACTGTAGGGTGCTCTTTTTCTGCTTCCAGCTTCTCTATCTTTTCTTGTAACACCTTCAATGTATCCTTTATCTGGCCCATATCACTGTCTTCCACCTTTTGTGCTGCATGGCATGTCTTTGGCTTAGTCTCTGACTGCTTAATCTCAGCTTCCAATTTTCTAAGTTCCACCTTGAATCTATCATAATCTTCTATTGTGTCGTATTTGTACTGCGCCACCAGCTTTAGTTCTATCCTTAATCCCTGGTACAAGATTTGCTTTAATAGTTTATCATTTCTGTTGATAGCTCCTAATTCAATTGCTTGTGAGTACAGGTCTTCTACTTTAATGGCGTAGAGTTGAACTGCATCTGTCCCCTGTGCACATGAGTAAAATTTCTGCATAATAGTTTGGGCGCTCTCTATACTTCCATAGGTACTGTTCAATTTGGTGACTATGTCCTTCACAGTTATGCCTGTTCCTAATCTTCTGACTATGTCGCTAGCTGTGCCCTTCAATGCTCTTCGAATTCCTAGTAATAGTTGTTCTTCTGTGAATGTGTGTTCTTTCAGTAATGACTCTATTTCATACTTAAATCCTTCCCATGACACTTCTCCTTTATTCTGCTCTCCTGAAAACACTGAAATTTTAGGGAAATGATGTGAACTTCCACTAGGTGTTGTTGTTGGCAGACTTGCAGGTGCACTTGCTGTTGGCGGTGTATGTAGTGGTGGTGTGGTGCTCTCTGTCTTGATACTTGTTACTGTTTTCGCCTCTTTAAGTTTTTCTTCTTCTCTCTGGTTGAATGTCTTCAGAAATGTATTAAGTTCCTCAGGCCCCCCTACCCCCGGATTTAATTTAAATTCCCGTAAAGCTTTAATCCAGGCCTCCTCCTCCTCTGATAATGTCGATTTTGCTTCTTCTTTAGTAGCCATGATGTTTCCACACTAAGAATCTCCAAGTTTAGTATAATAATAATGTACAGTAAACCAACAGAAGCTGTACAATCAAATATATCAAAGTTCTGTACGTATCAGTGTCAAATGATAACTCTAAGATAAATCAACACAAGATCAGTGATCAAGGGTAATTCCAAGTGGAATCTACACAATATCCGTGTTCAATGAAGAATCAAAGTAGAATCTACACTATATCTCGAAAACACTTACTCCAACACAATATCAATGTTCAATATTCCTACACAATATCAGTGTTCAATATCCGTACCCAATATCACTGTTGAATACACAATATCAGTGTTCAATATCCGTACACAATATCACTGTTCAATACACAATATCAGTGTTCAATATCTGTACACAATATCACTATTGACACTGTTCAATACACAATATCAGTAGCTCACTTCAACTTCCTCAATATATAAATCTTATACTTGTATTAAGTGTCACTTATAAACTAAAGGCACAAATTCTCAATTATTGTCACTATTACCCTGAATCACTATAATTCTCTATCATTCACTGTATAAATATTCTACCATACTTTTTTCAATATCTCAGTGTCACTGTATCCCGTAAAGGCACAAATTCTCAATTAATGTCACTTACAAACTATTTATAATAAAAACACTGGTGAGTTAATTATCACTTTCATGTACTCACAATCACAAAACACCACATAAGTTCAACACTATTATAAAATTTAATATATATCACTTCCAATATCCTGTAACACTACTATATTTCACTTCCAAACTCATCCGAGTATTAATTCACAACTCCATATAGTAAAGGTCACTTCACTTAATGTCACAACTCCACTTCACATAGCATATACAACAATATTTCTAAACAAGTTGATGACAATAATGCAAACTAAACCTGAAAACGTCAATCTAATTTATCAACAGAATCAATAAAAGTACTATTTCACAGCAGTTCAATGTGTGCTAATATTATAAAGTTCAACTGAACCTTCCAATGTATGATAAATTATTTAGCTTGCAAATACACTTAATATAATTACTTAATTCAATATAATTACTTTTAAAATATTTTGAAAATATACTATTATTGCTTATAAGCCTCTGGCTGGGCTGCTGAACACACAAGTTCACAATCAGTAATACTTTACTAATAAATCAGTATTAAATACTAAATGAATCAAATTCAATTACAACAATGAAATATGGTTGTATTTCAATTAATTTGTAAGTGCTGATAAGCCACTGGCTGTGTAAACAAATGTCAACGTCACACTAGTAATATTTGTCTAATCAGTAATGAATAAATTAATCCCTGAAAAATTTATAATAACAACATTCAACTTTCAATACAATATTAAGGGCTTATAAGCCACTGGCTGGGCTGAATAAATGCTAACGTCACACTACGTGTAACACCAAGTAATACTTGAGAAGTGTTTTATACTTAATAATTGAAAAGCTTTCAATCAAAACACTGAAGTTTCAATATCATTTATAAGACTTAATGCTGATAAGCAACTGGCTGGGTGCTCCACTGGCAATATCTCTGTGGTATTGCTACTCACAAAGTATGAATGCAATTTAATAAGTTTAATAACTATAATTACTATAATGTAATTATTAACTATCAGTATTTTTCTGATTCGATTCCAATACAATTCTCAATTGTTCGGAATTAACAGTACATTTCAATTCTCAGTAATGAATTAAATAAATAATTCAACAACTAATAAACCATTCAATTGCAATATACAATTAAAACAGAAGTTTCCTGTAAACAAAAGTGTTCTTTTCTCTGGTAATAAATGTTTAACTATTTACAGTATTATTTATCTGCAACACCCATAAGTGCTGGTTTCAAACCCGTGTGTATAAAAATAATTTATAAATACTATCTTGCACAAACCTCAAAACTGATTTTAATTTATTTACCTGTAAATGTTTACAAAAAAATCCAATCACCAATTATACCTGAAATTCTGTATCAATTAAACCCCAATATGTGCAATTTATGTATCAAACTATCTCTAGTAATCTACTATATATAAATACTAACTATATATCATACTACAATTTATTTCAATATCAATAATTAATTGCTATGCTATACTCCTAACTTCTAAATTGATATATATGACAGTCTAAATTTTCCTATTATTTACACCGGAACCATGCTGTCTTGATGTCAAGGTCACAGTAAGTCATGTGGTCTGCTGTGTAATCAATAAACACACCTTCTAAATAGACCAATGAAATCAACCGAAACAAAATGGACACCCGTGGCAACCAATGAAATCACCGGAAACAACTAGCAAGTGCCCGTATGAATACAATAATACAACCACCTGATTTCTAGATCAGCTGACTATAGATGTGTAATACAGACGAACTGTGTACGAATCTGTTCCTTGGGTCTACCAGATTCTTGGGCAATATTAAAGAATAAATACACTGAATATGGAAAGAGATTGACTAAATATGGTCAAATACACAAGATAAAGCTAAACCAAAGCAAGAATTGAAAACGAAAGTAGGTCACTTGCACTTGAGCCACACCTTTCTTGTAAACAAAACTGTGAACAGTAAATTTATGACAACTTTGTCACTGATTCATGATAATAGTATTCAGGATAGCTGCATGTTGTTTTTCTGCACTTAACCAATAGAAATGGATGCTTATGTTAATTACTATGACAATTAGTAAAGAACCAATACCAGGAATTTGGGAATATTACTTATATATTAATTAAAACATGCAGAGTGCTACACTCTCAATCTACAATATCTCTCTGAAAAATTTCAGACCTGCAGTTATTTCTACAATGAACAACAATGACACTATGGTACCAAGTGCCACAACAGACTTCTATAAATATTACCTAAATGAATTACAATATAACTGCAGAATATGAAATTTTAGCTCTAAAAGATGTACTCACTATACAGTTGACAGCTAGGCCTTCCGATCACATAGAATAAATACACAACTGTCCTAAAATGTCACAGATACACACACAATGTTCATGGTATCCAGTAATAATAAAATTCCAACGATGATTAATCCAATGTCAAAAGTCTCGGTAAAGCTCCAAAACTCCAAATTACACTCCAAATCTCCAAACTTGTCTCGTCCGGTTCCAAATATATAAAATCGATCGTAGTTTCCCTGAAGTTGTCCACAGCGTTGTCGGTCTCACATGTCAAATTCGTTGGGCGCCATTTTTAGCCGACTGTAGACTTTCTGTATATGAAGTTTGTCTAAAGGTGACTAAGGGTTCAGTAAAACCAAACAACGTGTATAAGTTCAAGTAACTATAATTCGTCTCCTGATGTTTATAGGACGTAGATATAATGACGAAGAATATATATAATGGTTGATACAATCAAGCCCTGAAATAAACAATAAGGAGCATTAAGTATAATGCTACATCTCAAGGTTCAATTATACAGATTCAAATACATTACAATACATTCATTTATATATCTTATCTATAGTGATCGTCGGCCTTTAACATAGAATATCTGATAGTCATTAAACTGCTTATAAAATACATGATATACAAACAAGACAAACAATGACAAACAAACAAAGATACATGTACAACATATAATCACACATTCAATTACATACCGATTGTGGATCAGACTTCATCAACAATACTATAACTCTTCTGTCTTCTCGATCTACTTTCTCACTGTGCCTGGTTATTAACTGTAAAGGGTTAAGAACATTGTTAGAATATAGAAGTAGTCACCTGATTAATAATTATACCAATCACCATTCTATTAATTACCACAACAACATGACAGCCATCTTGAATTCAAAGAAGACAATTCCCTTTACACATTCCTTAGTATTAATCATTACAAATAAAGTACAGCTCATTTAAGATACAAGCCCCTATGAATATACAAAAATATCAGACATCAGAATATAATATAAACAAGATTAGTATCAAACCTAAATTCCACTATGATACATATTCATACAACTCTCAGGTTGGAAGCAATGGTTTTCAACCTTCTTCTCCAAAAACTTCCATGGACTGACAAAGAGATTCAGTCACATGACACCAAATTAAGGGATTAACTCCAGGTAAAAGCGGGAACACATTACACATTCCATCAAGAGTTCCATTACACAACAAGGGAGTTAATCCATACATCATAAGGTTAACACCAACAACTGAACACAGGTCAAACACCACTAAAAGTGAAATACTAAAAAGGCATAAAATATCAACCGGTTACAGTACTTACCCCAATATATTTCCAATTTAAAAAATAATTTGTAAGTGCACGTTACCTTCTGAAAGATCGCGTGTACGCTACCTTCAGAAATAGGGCAAAGTGTACGTTACCAAACCCTTCGTATGATGATATTTCCAAAGTTTCTTAAGAGACATATTTTATATTTCACACACTGCTTAGAATATTAACTAGCTTCCATTTAATCCATCACTTGACAGAATATTTGCCATAGAAGCTGTGCGAGATGCATAATTTGCGAACTGAAGTGTACGTTATCTAAACATTTCACAAATTTGGAACCGGTTGGGCAAGGCTTACGAAAAAACGGAGTAGAATTGCATCAAGATCCATAAAGCCAATGAAACCGCTTTCAATCGCGGGGTTTATGCGCACTATCTGACTAAAAACAATGGTGTATCAAAGAAGTTAAAGTGAAAAACCTACCTGAATCGACGCTGTTTTCGGTCGAAAGTCGTGCACTGCACCACTTTTGGTCACGTGGTTTCCCCACCGTGGGATAGGCGCTGCCGTAGTTTCTGTGTGGCTTTGGATTGTCTGTGCACTACAGTATTTTCTAATCATTAATTTTCTAAACTTTCAATCATTTACATTAATAAACTTTCAATCATTAACTTTCTAAAATTCTAATCATGAACATTTCTAAAATTCAATATTTAACTTTTCTTCGAAACTTCTTATCTTTTATTGTCTAAACGTTCAACCATTTACTTTTCTAAACTTCTTATCACTAATTTTCTAAACTTGCGACCATCAACTTGTCTAAAATTCCAATCATTCACATTTCTAAAATTTCAATATCTAACTTTTTCTAACTTCTAATCATTAATTTTCTTAAATTTCAATCATTTTAAAAACTTTTAGAAACTTTCAATCGTAAACTTTTCTAAACTTCTAATTATTTATTTTCTAAACTTTCAATCATTAACTTTCAGTCATTAACTTTATTCATTTTCAATCACTTTTGTAAGCTTTGTTATTTGCTTTTCTAAACATTAGCTTTTAATCAATACTTTAAACTTTCCGTTATGAATACCTATTCAAAGTTTTAATAGTAGCCCGTATTCACAGATAAAGCCAGAATTGTGACCGCTGGTGTCTACACAAGGTCTTTCTCTGATTTGATCTACTGACCTTGTTTTAAACTTTGAATCATTCACTTTTATAAACTTTGTTATTTGCTTTTCTTAACATAAGCTTTTAATCATTATAGTCCGTTAGCGACTAGGCTGGACCCCCATAAACCTTAAATATCTTAAAAAGTACAATGCCAATTAGACTAAAAATTGGTGTATCTTCATAAATCAACCTTACCAACTCTCATAAATTAAAACAGAATTTTTGGTCCACAGAAAAGTGTACTTTGCATTTACTTCCAATGTAAAGTTTTAAGTCTAAAACAGGGTAAATACGTATGGGTGATTGAAGTGACTGGAACAGCAAAGGTAAGCAAATTGGTCCAATATAACTGTACATTAATTAACACGTCAGTGACGATTGCAAATATATAATGAGGCCCATACATCAAAGTGCATGTGTTTTATGTTTAAGCTCACCTCTGGACTCAACATATTGTTTATACAAATGATCGTTACAATCAGTAGGCGGGCCTCAACTATATACACATTGATGACCAGTCAAATGTAGGTCAAAGTTATCCATATATGGCCCGTTACAGTAATTAAAAATACAATAGCATTAGTCTAACTACCTGATCGTAATGGATTATTTTACTCCCTGACCATTTGTTGATTAAAATACAAAATTTAATACACTAGACACAATGGGGAAAAAATTAATGAGTTCGTAAAAAAACTGAAATTTAAACACAGAGTTGGTAAAGGTAATTCAGTGTACCAAACCAAATTTCAATCGAATTACATAATTACTTTAAAATATATTTAAGGTTTGTGGGGGTCCAGCCTAGTCGCTAACGGACTATACCTTTTTAAACTTTCAATTATGAATACCTCTCCAAAGTTTTTAAAGAGCCCATATTGACAGATTAGGCCAAAATTGTGAGCTCTGGTGTCTACACAATGTCTTTCTCTGATTTGACATAATGACCTAGTTTTACCCCTGGATGACCCAATATTGAACTTAATCTCGATTGTGTTAAGATGATCATTGTGACCAAGTTTCATAAATATGAAGCAAAAAGTGTGACCTCTAGTGACTACACAGGTTTTTCTATGATTTGACCTAATGACCGAGTTTTTAATCCCGGATGACCCAATATCAAACTTGATCTTGGTGTTGTTGACATGATCATTGTGAACATTTTAATGAAGATTAGGCCAAAGGTATGACCTCTTGTGACTACACAAATTTTTTTTTTATTAGACCAAATTACCTAGTTTTTGACCCCGTGTGAAACTTGATCTAGATTTTGTTGATGATCATTCTGACCAAGTTTCATAAGGATTAAACAAAACATATAGTGACTATCTATTTTATTATACCATATCTACATAGCCCTATTGTCATGTATATACACGTTCAAAAGTGCTGTACAATCACGATTAATACATGGTTAAAACAATATAATTATATCAATTATACAACTATAAGGACACATTTATAAATCAACACCATACAATATATAAAGAAAACATATATACATGTAAATATAAACAAAATAAAACACAAAGAAAACCCTCCTTCAATTCCCCCTAAACATGGGTATTTCTCGGCAGCGTCATATACCACAGCCACGAGAAACTGACTCCAAAGGACTAGTGATACTTCCTTTAAGGAGACCCCCGACTTCAAAGAAATAATATTTCCATACTTTTTTTAAGAAGTAAAAAAAACCTAACACATAATCAGCCTAAATAAGCTTTTGTAAAATAGTGCGTATTCAGTTCTATGACAGTAGTGTATCTATGATTTGACCTAGGGACCTAGTGTTTGACTCCAGATGGCCCAATATCACACTTCGCCTAGATTTTGATAAGATAATCAAAGTGACCAAGTTTAATAAAATAGGTCAAAATTATAATCCCTATATTGATTACAAAAGCAACTGTGGACGGACAGACGCCCCCACGTACGCTAGCTTAGGCGGCCTTTCCATAGTTTAAGATCAAAGAAATGAGCACTTAAAGAACAAAAGAAATAAATGGTCACGGAATGCATTATATTGATTTCTATTGTGTTAGGCCACACCTCCGTCCACCTAAGGTAGCTTGCGAGTGTACGGACCGACAGACGGACGAAGAGTGGTCACAATAGCTCACCTGTCACTTTAAGAATTACAAACCCATATCCATGTTCACTTGGACCATACTAAAATGACTAGCACTTTTTTGGCATCGCGTGGTTTTCATCGTGATTTGTTCTTTTCAGATGTGGGCCTACCAGTGAGTGAGATCGCTGTTGGATATTCCAAACAAAGACAACCTCTCAGACAATATCAAACTTCCCATTGTATTTTCTTTTATCTTTTCACCAAATCAAACGTTTACATAAGCACATGCACCGTGTCATGGTTGGTTTATAAACAATTACCAAACCTTCATGGTGATTTATTAACCCTACGAAACATTTGTGGGGTCTAATTATCCCAAAGCCTGAGACATCGATTTCAGTTTCAATATAATAGAACAACACACTTTGAAGCCGTTTGATGAAGACTGGTTCTGATTTAAGTGAGGCTTAAATGGCCTCTCTTTGTTCAAGTGGGACAAGTTGAACTATTACTGAAATGGATATATTGAGTGACAATACAACCAGCCCTATGCGGAATTCGACCCTTCCCGAAACACCTGGACAGGGCATATCTTCGGAATACAGCACAATTACCGTCGTGCGGAAAGTTGTACCGCCCATTTTACTTGTCCTGGGAACCGCTGGGAATAGTTTATCCATTCTGGTTCTAACAAGAAAAGCGATAAGAACATCAACAACAGCTTTGTTTCTCACAGTGTTGGCATTTTCGGACCTTGCTGTTTTGTATACGGGGTTGCTTCGTCAATGGATGATGTATAGCTTTGGAATAGATGTGCGACAGATTAGTGAAATAGGATGTAAGATGCATCTTTGGTTGACATACAGTTTCCTAGATTTTTCTGCTTGGATCCTGATCTTGTAACCATGGATTTTAAAAAATCATTTTTTAACAAAACCCTCCATTTTTCATTTTGATGTTTTGACATGATACACTGTTGACCATTTGTGTACATGTTTCATTAAAATCACACTTTTGCATAAATATTATTCGTTCCAGGAACCCACTTGTGATGTGTGATTATGGAATAATAAACGTTTAGATGAGTATCTGTTTTGTTATATATATCCCGATTGTACGTGAAAAACGCCCATTACATTACAACTTACGTTTCTTTTTGTACTGAGTTTATAAATAAATATACTTGTCTACGTAAATTGGATATTTGGGGGTAATAAAAGGGATTGGGACATTTTTGTGAAAGAGTGACGAGGAGAGAGAATAAAAAATGTTGTCATATAGAGATGTTTTTATTTTCTTTTTGTCGTTATTATTTGTATGTCACAAAGGTCGTCAGAGTTGTTCATAAATTGTTCCAATGTTTTATTAAAATGTCAAGGTTTCCTTTATCTATGGCTAGCTACCGTCGCAGTTCTAATTTACTCTCTGAAGGGAATTCATTAGCTCATCTGATTTTTGAAAAACAGAAGAGTTATTGTCATCACTTGATCGTCGTCGGCGTTGGCGTTGCATGGTTAAGTTTTGTGTTTAGGTAAACTTTTTTCATGAACTGTCAAAGCTATTGCTTTAAAACTTGCAACACTTGTTCACTATCAATTCCTGAGCCTGTAAACTATAACTCTGATCAGCAATTTGTAAAAATTATTGCCCCTTTTTGGACTTAGAAAATAAAATGCCTTGTTTAAGTTTTGCGTTTAGATCCACTTTTCTCCTAAACTATCAGAGTTATTGCTTTGAAACTTTCAACACTTGTTCACCATCAATACTTGACCATGTCAAGCAAGACTCAGAACTCTGATCTGCATTTTGCGTGAGTAATTGCCCCTTTTGGACTCAGAAAATTCCTTGGTTAAGTTTTGTGTTTAGGTCCACATTTCTCATACACTATGTGGGCTATTGCTTTGAAACTTTTAACACTTGTTCACCATCAATACCTGACCATGTCAAGCAAGACTCATAACTCTGATCTGCATTTTGCATGAGTTATTGCCCCTTATTGGACTTTAAAAAAATCCTTGGTTAAGTTTTGCTAAACGTCTACTGTTCTCATACACTATGTAGGCTATTGCTTTGAAACTTTCAACACTTGTTCATGATCAATACCTGACCATGTCAAGCAAGACCCATAACTCTGATTAGCATTTTGCAAGATTTATTGCCCCTTTTTCACCATCAATACCCACTGTTTTAAGCAAGACCAATAACACTGTCCTACTTTATGCAAGGGTAATGGGCCTTTTTACAGTGACAATAATCAGATGAGCGTCTGCACCCGCAAGGCGGTGCTCTTGTTATATTTAATTGTAAAGATATATTGTTTTCCATCGGAAAGATAATTATGTCATAAGATAGGGTTCCTTGAGATACACATGAAAACGATGGTTTTATTTATCTCTCCATTTACATGCTTTGTCTCGCGGTATTGTTTTATTTTGTTCCAGAACATTTGTATATAATGGATTTGGTCGTTATTATTTGTAGGTCACAAAAGTCGTCAGTTGTTCATATATTGTTCCAATGTTTTATTAGAGTTGTCCACGTTTCCTTGATCTAGGGCTAGCTTCCGTTGTAGTTCTAATCTACTCTCAAATTTAATTTTGAATGAGGTAAATGAAGGTAATTAATTTTTATATTTACTTGTAAAGATATATTGTTTTCCATACAGAAAGATATGTGATAAAATAGGGTTCCTTCAAATACACATGAAAGCGATGGTTTTATTTATCCCTCCATTTACATACTTTGTATCGCAGTATTGTGTTATTTTGTTCTGGAACATTTGTGTATAATGGCATTCCCAAACAGATGATCCATTGTTTCTATTGATGCATTGCAGAAGTTGCACAGGCTACATTCAATCATCTTACATTTGAATAAATATGCATTTGTACATTGTAGCTATGTTTCTATGAATAAATCTATAAATATTGAAAATGTTGAATTTTGCTATTCTTCGTCAATTTAATAGGAATTATATTAATCTGTTTCCAATCAAAGATATTTTGGGAATTAAAATGTTCTGCCCATTTTATTTGATATTTCTCGTTATGGCAAGGTATATGATTTATTTGAGTTTTGGACAGAATTTTGGTTATGTTACTTCCTTTTACATTGTTTATTTTGTTATATACTGTTTACTTATCAGCACTTATTATTCTGTACTGTCTATTAAGTACGTTTACTTTTTGGTGATAAATAAATTCGTTTGCAGTCAGATTATGTAGTATTTTGAGTGTTGTAAACGTTATAATATTTTTAGATTCTATATCATATAACCTTTCCGCTACCACGATTTTTGGGAGGCTATGAGAAATTCATATGGTCCCTATACCCCGTCCCTAAGACACTATTGACTTGCAGCACTGATAAAAACTCGATACACCCGGATGCTACACACCTACCCCAAAGTGAAATTAGAAAAAAAATGTGAACATTTCGACTAAAGGTCACCGGACATTGATCCAGACCCCTTTGCCTAGCCTTATATCCTTCTATAGAAAAATAAAAAAAATGGCGCTTAACGCAATTCCACAGGGAATCGTACCGCAATGGCGGGTAGGACCAGTAATTTCATTTTTGGAAATATTACGTTTAAAACCCTCTTTAAAGGGGTCCGGCGGGCCCAAAAACCTGTGTACGACCATGGGTCCGCAATATCCTTTAGTCTGGGATGCCTGTGTACCCATGACAGCAAAATTCCCGAATTTGGGCATTTAGGTCGAAAACTCAGGAAGCCCAAAATGGCCATCTCGGCGAGTCTGCATTAACTAATACGCTATGGTAGCGGAAAGGATATGTCAGAGAGTGTCATAATATCGTTATTCATCAATGTATTATTATTTAGAATTTCATTTTTGCATTTTAAGTCACTGTTAACTTATTCCAGATAATAGTGTTTGAATATGGTGTGTTTTCTTTTTTGTAACTTAATTTACACCACGATTCTAATATATTTTTAAGAATTTTATTTTTATGCGTATATTTTGTAGATCATTTTTGCTTAGATTCGATTTAAATATTGTTGGTTTTATGGGTTTGTTCTGGGAAATTGCATCAAGACTTTGATTATAAATTTGCCCCAAGGGCATTACAATAATCATTAATTCCCGGGATTAAACGCGAATAATACTAAAAAACTAATAATACATATTTCAATATTTTAGTGAAATCAATTTTGAAATCAAACACGGGATACATTTAGAATTATCTAATTACTAGACCAACCCTAAGCGAGTATTTGTTTACAGAATGCAACGTACCCCAAGAAATTGCTCCTACTCAAAACCTTTTACGAAAAGCATTAATTTTTAAACACCTTATTGAGACAGTGATATTGATTGTCGACCGTAACTTGCAAGACTCCCCCCCCCCCAAACCTCTACTGACCTTCGATCCGCAATGTTGTGTAGGCTACTGCAAACAAACATTTTTTAAGATTGGCCTGACGCTTCATCATTAACGCTTCAAAGAACTATTAGAATCTAGGTATCCACTGTGGATATGTTTTAATCAATTAATAATTCAATATTTTCCGTCATAACTAGAATCAGACTGAATTATCGTAGGTGATTTAAAACGCATTCGTACTAATAATATTTTACGTGGAAAATTATCAAATTATTGATCAATGTTAGGTAACTCAAGTAGCAGTACTTTTAATTTAAGTTCAGTAAATGATAATTAATAAATGCATAAAATAATTTAGTTCATACAATTAAATGAAAATACCCATAAAAAGGATAGTGTATTTGACTACACAAACCACAAAACAGACGTTGTTGTCGTTTTAGAAATAAAAGAATAAACTCAAGCTAGTTAACACAGTGGATATTATATGCGTGATTTTCTTCTTAACCAGTTGTGAAGTAAGTTTTATTATGCTTTTCAATATTTAACTTTTCTTCTAAACTTCTTATCATTAATTGTCTAAACTTTCAATTATTTCTATGAAAATTGTTTAAACTTGCGATCATTAAATTTTCTAAACTTTCATCGTTAACTTTTCTAAACTTCTAAGTCTCCCGTACTTCACTTCAGTGTATATATTATTTATAATTACCTCCCTTTATGGCTAATTATGCACAAAATTCGAAGTCCACTGTGTGTCATTCATTGCGAAGTGAGTATATAGGCTTGCTTGAAATATCCATTTTTGGGGATGTGGATGGTTCGTTCTATGTCTGACTCTAGCGTGGATGGATAGGCGCTGCCGTAGTTTATGTGCGGCTTTGGATTGACTGTGCACTACAGTAATTTCTAATCATTAATTTTCTAAACTTTCAATCATTTACATTAATAAACTTTCAATCATTAACTTACTAAAATTCTAATCATGAACATTTCTAAAATTCAATATTTAACTTAACTTCTTATCTTTTATTGTCTAAACGTTCAACTATTTACTTTTCTAAACTTCTTATCACCAATTTTCTAAACTTGCGACCATCAACTTGTCTAAAATTCCAATTATTCACATTTCTAAAATTTCAATATCTAATTTTTTCTAACTTCTAATCATTAATTTTCTTAAATTTCAATCATTTTAAAAACTTTTAGAAACTTTCAATCGTAAACTTTTCTAAACTTCTAATTATTTATTTTCTAAATTGTCGATCATTTACTTTTCTAAACTTTCAATCATTAACTTTGTAAACTTTCAGTCATTAACTGTTTTCATTTTCAATCATTAAGTACAATCAATCACTTTTGTAAGCTTTGTTATTTGCTTTTCTAAACATTAGCTTTTAATCGATACTTTAAACTTTCCGTTATGAATACCTATTCAAAGTTTTAATAGTAGCCCGTATTCACAGATAAAGCCAGAATTGTGACCGCTGGTGTCTACACAAGGTCTTTCTCTGATTTGATCTACTGACCTTGTTTTAAACTTTGAATCATTCACTTTTATAAACTTTGTTATTTGCTTTTCTTAACATAAGCTTTTAATCATTATAGTCCGTTAGCGACTAGGCTGGACCCCCATAAACCTTAAATATCTTAAAAAGTACAATGCCAATTAGACTAAAAATTGGTGTATCTTCATAAATCAACCTTACCAACTCTCATAAATTAAAACAGAATTTTTGGTCCACAGAAAAGTGTACTTTGCATTTACTTCCAATGTAAAGTTTTAAGTCTAAAACAGGGTAAATACGTATGGGTGATTGAAGTGACTGGAACAGCAAAGGTAAGCAAATTGGTCCAATATAACTGTACATTAATTAACACGTCAGTGACGATTGCAAATATATAATGAGGCCCATACATCAAAGTGCATGTGTTTTATGTTTAAGCTCACCTCTGGACTCAACATATTGTTTATACAAATGATCGTTACAATCAGTAGGCGGGCCTCAACTATATACACATTGATGACCAGTCAAATGTAGGTCAAAGTTATCCATATATGGCCCGTTACAGTAATTAAAGATACAATAGCATTAGTCTAACTACCTGATCGTAATGGATTATTTTACTCCCTGACCATTTGTTGATTAAAATACAAAATTTAATACACTAGACACAATGGGGAAAAAATTAATGAGTTCGTAAAAAAAACTGAAATTTAAACACAGAGTTGGTAAAGGTAATTCAGTGTACCAAACCAAATTTCAATCGAATTACATAATTACTTTAAAAGATATTTAAGGTTTGTGGGGGTCCAGCCTAGTCGCTAACGGACTATACCTTTTTAAACTTTCAATTATGAATACCTCTCCAAAGTTTTTAAAGAGCCCATATTGACAGATTAGGCCAAAATTGTGACCTCTGGTGTCTACACAATGTCTTTCTCTGATCTGACATAATGACCTAGTTTTACCCCTGGATGACCCAATATTGAACTTAATCTCGATTGTGTTAAGATTATCATTGTGACCAAGTTTTATAAATATGAGGCAAAAAGTGTTACCTAGTGACTACACAGGTTTTTCTATGATTTGACCTAATGACCGAGTTTTTAATCCCGGATGACCCAATATCAAACTTGATCTTGATGTTGTTGACATGATCATTGTGAACATTTTAATGAAGATTAGGCCAAAGGTATGACCTCTTGTGACTACACAAAGTTTTTCTTTTATTAGACCAAATGACCTAGTTTTTGACCCCGTGTGAAACTTGATCTAGATTTTGTTGAAGATCATTCTGACCAAGTTTCATAAGGATTAAACAAAACCTATAGTGACTATAGTGCGCCCATGATAACAAGAAAGGCGGGACAATTTGGTATAATCCACTTAGGTGGATTTATCAGGTGTGAATGATTTATCCGTTATGTTTTTAGAACAAAACTGACCTTATCTGTTTTCTTTTGTAATGTGCAAAACCAACGTTCCAATAGTTGACAAAACCGATTCATGTTTGTAAACATCACGTTATCCTGGGCGCACTATATCTATTTTATTATACCATATTTACATAGCCCTTTTGTCATGTATATACACGTTCAAAAGTGCTGTACAATCACGATTAATACATGGTTAAAACAATATATATAAATGATACAACTATAAGGACACATTTATAAATCAACACAATACAATATATAAAGAAAGCATATATACATGTAAATATAAACAAAATAAAACCCTCCTTCAATTCCCCCTAAACATGGGTATTTCTCGGCAGCGTCATATACCACAGCTCCAAAGGACTAGTGATACTACCTTTAAGGAGACCCCCGACTTCAAAGAAATAATATTTCCATACTTTTTTTAAGAAGTAAAAAAACCTAACGCATAATCAGCCTAAATAAGCTTTTGTAAAATAGTGCGTATTCAGTTCTTTCTTGAATGACAGTAGTGTATCTATGATTTGACCTAGGGACCTAGTGTTTGACTCCGGATGGCCCAATATCACACTTCGCCTAGATTTTGATAAGATAATCAAAGTGACCAAGTTTAATAAAATAGGTCAAAATTATAATCCCTATATTGATTACAAAAGCAACTGTGGACGGACAGACGCCCCCACGTACGCTAGCTTAGGCGGCCTTTCCATAGTTTAAGATCAAAGAAATGAGCACTTAAAGAACAAAAGAAATAAATGGTCACGGAATGCATTATATTGATTTCTATTGTGTTAGGCCACACCTCCGTCCACCTAAGGTAGCTTGCGAGTGTACGGACAGACAGACGGACGAAGAGTGGTCACAATAGCTCATCTGTCACTTTAAGAATTACAAACCCATGTCCATGTTCACTTGGACCATACTAAAATGTCTAGCACTTTTTTGGCATCGCGTGGTTTTCATCGTGTTTTGTTCTTTTCAGATGTTGGCCTACCAGTGAGTGAGATCGCTGTTGGATATTCCAAACAAAGACAACCTCTCAGACAATATCAAACTTCCCATTGTATTTTCTTTTATCGTTTCACCAAATCAAACGTTTACATAAGCGCATGCACTGTGGTACGGTTGATTTATAAACAATTACCAAACCTTCATGATGATTTTAACTCTACGAAACAGTTGTGGGTCTAATTATCTCAAAGACTTAGAAACATCGATTTCAGTTACAATACAACGCATTTGGAAGCCATCTGATGAAGACTGGTTTTGATTGAGTGTCAAAGGTTTCACTTTCTTCAAATAGGCGAAGTTGAACTATTATTGATATGAATACATGATATATAATATGAGTGACAATACAGCAACCAGCCCAATGCGGAATTCGACCATTTCCGAAACATCTGAACTAGATACATACACAGAATACAGCACAATTACCGTTGTGTGGAAAGTTGTACCGCCCATTTTACTTGTTCTAGGAACCCCTGGGAATATTTTATCTATTCTGGTTCTAACAAGAAAAGCGATGAGAACATCAACAACAGCTTTCTATCTCACAGTGTTGGCATTTTCGGACCTTATCGTATTGTATACTGGTTTGCTTCGTCAATGGGTGGTGTATAGCTTTGGAATAGATGTGCGAACGATTGGTGAAATAGGATGTAAGATACATATCTGGTTGACGTACAGTTTCCTTGATTTTTCTTCTTGGATCCTGATCCTTGTGACCCTGGAGCGATTTGTCGCAGTGTGGCTGCCACTCCGGGTCAAACATATATGTACTCAATGTAGCGCGTTGGTGTGCGTTGTGTCTGTTGGTGTGTTTTTATTGTTACTTAACTCCCATCTGCTCTATGGGTACGGCTTTGTATACAGTGGGAAAAACATGCGACGCTATACTGAAAGCACTGTCTACCTAATTTTCTTCGAAACTACTTGGGCGTGGATAGATTTATGTGCATTTTGTTCGGTACCTTGCATCATGATTATTACAGGTAACACTCTAATCCTGACAAAAATTATTAGGAGTCGAACAAACGTCAGGTCACATGTGAATGATGTTTCCACAAGCCGGTCAGGCCGACATTCTTATATGACGACTGTATTGTTCACCTTAAATGCTTTCTTTCTGTTCAGCACAAGCCCAATCAGTATTTATAACATCGGGTATCCCTACTGGTCGGCGTCTAACAGTATAGAGACTAACGCCAGATTGGATCTTTGGTGGTCGATCGTAACTATGCTAATGTACAGTAACAACACGTTTAACTTCGTGCTTTACTGTCTCATAGGCACAAAATTCAGACAGGAAGTTATTCGAATGTTCTGTCAAAGGAAACACGTGACTAACACAGCATCAATACAACTATCAAGCTTACGTAGTTCAACAGACGACAATTGTACTATGACGTCACATCAAACACCACGTTACAGGTTTCTCCCTGTATAAGTGGACAGTGCACTATTACCAGCGACACTCGTAGCGTCACATCTGTATAAACACCACGTTCACGTTGCGCTGGGTTTAAACGATGGCCTTTGGCCCGACTTTTGGGCAAAAGTCCGAATCCGCTAGTAAAAGTTGTTAAAAGTTTACGGTAGTTGTTTATTGACGAAGTCTGACGAATAAATTTTTAACGCGCAAAAACTTTGATGTAAGTTGTGATGTTGTAATTCGTTTGTAAACGTTCCTGAACGCTGAAATAAGTTGTATTGAGTCTATTAAGACGCTGGTCGCGTTGGCTATCAGTTACAATGGCAAATGATTAATAATCATTCAGTTGAAATGTTGGATAGTGTTACATGGCATTGTAAGGTGTTTCTGGCAGTAAACTAGATGCCAATTTAATTGAAAGCAATGCCTTCAGAAACTTGTAAGTTTTGGATAACATTTCAATGGGACCGACGAACGGACAGGACAATTACTACATTCCTCCCGCATCAGAAGATGCCGGGCATAGAAATAAATAATATCTAATGCATGAGTTGTATGTACATTCATCAGTCAGTTGCAAATGCTTGATAGTAACACCGCCTTCAGATATAATTGAACATTGAAGACATGTTAGGTTCAAAATAAAACATGTTAAATCCATGATATACCATTAATTCAAATCTGTGATATACTATTTATATATTATTAATTATATTTTATGACAGTTTGTGGTCTGATACATTCCTATTCCTATACATCTGAATTACTAATACATGTATTTCATTTCTTAAATATACTATAAAACCATTAATATTAATGGGGGATTTATTTTTGTGTTTGAGGCCATCCCCAATGAATAGCTTTACCAAAACCCCGAAATTGTGTACCATTGAAATTAAATGATTTTACAGTAGAGCACTGACAAAGGTAAATATCTATGAACAAGAGGGCCCAAAGGGCCCTAGGTCGCTCACCTTGCAGTACTTGCAAGACCTGTGATTTGACCTTGTGACCTAGTTCTTGGCCCCATCTGATGCAATATTGCACTTGACCTAGATTTTGTTGAGATGATCACTCTGACCAAGTTTCATAAGGATTAGGCTAAAAATGTGACCTGTAGTGACTACACGAGGGTTTTTCTATGATTTGACCTTGTGACCTGGATTTTGACCCCGGATGACCCAATATCGTACTTGGCCTAGATTTTGTTGAAATGAACATTGTGACCAAGTTTCATAAAGATTAGGCCAAAATTGTGACCTCTAGTGTCTACACAAGCAAATTGTTGACGGACGGACGACGGACGAAGGGTGATTACAAAAGCTCACTCTGTGACTTTGTGACAGGTGAGCTAAAAACATAACAAAACAATTATGTACAAATGACCCTAATAACATCTTTATTTTTGTGGAAAACATAAAATTTGGCATACCAACTATACACATATTTAAATATATGCACACGTTTATACAATAACAATATTTATAGAAATATACGTACACGTTGATACAATGACAATATTTATAGTACAGAGATATGGACCTGACCCTAACCTTCATGCATGAATATATTACAAGGCTCTTGTGCTGAATAAATCAATTTCTCGCGCATGAATATATAACAAGGCTCTTGTGCTGAATGAATCAATTTCTCATCCTTTAAGTTTTTTTCTTATCCACCCTGGTAAAGAGCGTGTCTTTTTGACCCCACCCCTTATAACAAGAGCGTAGCCCTAGGTAGCTCACTTGTCCTAGTAGAGCATGCAAGCCCCATATGTTTTACAGACGAATGCATCTCCACATTACAATTAAATGTTTTTTCAGGAGGATAGATTTATTATTATATAAATTTATTTTTAAAGACAACTTCTGCATATGAATGCAGATCCACAAACATCACATTTAAATGTTTTTAGGAGGATCGATATATAATCATATAAATGCATTTTTAAAGACAACTTCTGCATGTAAATGAATGCAGATCAACAAACATCACATTTAAATGTTTTCAAGATGATAGATTTATCATTATATAATTTATTGTTAAAGACAACTTCTGCATATGAATGCAGATCCACAAACATCACATTTAAATGTTTTCAGAAGGATAGATTTATTATTATATAAAAGTATTTTCAAAGACAACTTCTGCTTGTGAATGCAGATCCACAAACATCACATTTAAATGTTTTCAGGAGGATCGCTATATTACTATATAAAAGTAGTTTTAAAGACAATTTCTGCTTGTGAATGCAGATCCACAAACATCACATTTAAATGGATTTACAGGAGGATATATCTGAAAAAAAAGGTCAAGAAAATGAGGATGTTTTCGCTTTCAGTTCACCAACACTTCATAAAATGAGACATATAAATCTGATTAAATGGATGTTTGCATCAAGTATTGTTTATCATATCAATTTGGATAAACATAATGGTTGGTCTGTATTAGGACTCCCCATGAATACAATCATCATCTCGATCATCACCATCATCATCATTTTATTCTTTTTTATCTAATTGTTTGGATTTACATTTAAATTGGTTACAAACTTGACATTTTTACAATAAAGTAATTGAGAATTGCAAGCAATACAGAAGTCCCCTACCGGTTTGAAGCCATTTTCAATATTTCTGTTGTCATAGCAACCACAATTTTTGTCAGAATCAAAATATTTGACATGCATAATCCCCTTATTGCCCTCTATCCACATACCAAGTTTCATAAACCTAGCTTGGAAACTGTTTGAGTTATGTCAGGATCCAGATTTTTTGACGGACGGAGGGACTGACTGACGAACGGATGGACTGAGGGCAAACCTATAGTCCCCTCCAGTCAAAAACCGTTAGGGGACTAACTACTGGTAGATAAACCACCACCAGTAAGAATGTATCAAGTGAGGAACCAATATAGACCTGATTTCTTTTATCCTTTTATCAAACATTTTGGTTTTCCTTGAACAAATTTTAAATTGGTTGCAAACTGAACACTTAATAATGAACTAATAAACAACCATCAGTAAAAAGGTTTTGCCTAAAACCAAGAAAGGCAATGTCTACTGCCTGGTAATGGTGGATCAATTCACCAAACAGCAGAGGACAACGCCAAACATCACATTTAAATGGTTTTTCACCCGTATGTATTCACATATGAATTTTCAAATTACTTATATAATGATATATGGAGCACTCAGAGCTACAGATAAGGTTTTAGTTAATTGGGTATTTTACCCCCGAGTTTCAATTTTGATTGGGTTTTGACAAATTTTAATTGGGTATTTAATAAAACCCAAAGGGTAAATAAGCTTTTATGTACTATTTTTCACTATAACACCCTTTTCTATTTGGGTATTTCAGATTGTCTTTGCTTTTTCTTACTCCCTCCTCTCAAAATCAATTGGGTTTTTAAGAAAATTAATTGGGTATTTACCCCAATACGCAGCTTATCTGTAGCTCTGCGGAGCATGCTAAATGATGAATAAAAGCAATACATAAAATTATACATGTTTAGCAAAATGACATGCAAGAGTATCCATGGCAGCGCTCAATATACACAGAATGTTTTCAAATTACTCCTACATGTGAACACAGATCCACGAACGTCACATCTCAATGGTTTTTCACCAGTATGTATTCACACATGAATTTTCAAATTACTTTATATAATGATATACGGAGCACACTAAATGATGAACAAGAGGGCCCAAAGGCCATAGGTCGCTCACCTGTCCTAGTAGTTCATGCACCCCTAATGGTAGCCTCTATTGCATGTACAAGGTTTTCATATTGCCTTATGATTTATAATTTGCATCACAATTAGACCCAATGACATATAGAAGTGATTTGACCTTGTGACCTGGTTTTTGACCCGAGATTACCCAATATCGAACTTTACCTAGAGTTTGTTGAGATGATCATTCTGACCAAGTTTCATAAAGATTAGGCCAAAATTGTGACCTCAAGTGTCTACACAAGTAATTGTGGGCGGACGACAGACGAAGAGTGATCACAAAAGCTCACTCGGTCACTTTGTGACAGGTTAGCTTATAAAAGCAATACATAACAAAATTTAGCAAAATGACATGCAAGAGTATCCAGAGGACGTATCCAGGGCACATATTCAGGGCCTCATGGAAACAACAACAGATCGGAATTTGTGTTGATAAAATCAGTGAGGGTTCTAATGCTATGGTCATGGACTTCAGTGCGAACTATGGGTGTGTTTTTCAAAGTGAAGTAAAATCAGAATTCCTCGACAGGAACCTAGTGTCAGTGATTATTTTTGTTAAAAATTGTGTACAATTGTTTCTTGTGTTTCTTCATGTCAAAATCTTATAAATGATATTTTTTATCATGCTTCTATCTATTTTGACAGTTTGTCCTTTACTCTGGTCATCTAAACATTGTTAACTCTTGAGACTTATTTATATGGGCTGCAAACAATCTTATTACTTTGATTAATCCTGAATTCATAATACTTGCATGTCCGAACTTCGGTCAGTGTGTTTGTTTAATATGTTTCCATGACAAGTTGTCATGCATACAGGAAACCCTATATATAGTGAAATGAGATGCATATAGGATGAGCTGAGAACTTAGAAACTTAACTTACGTCTTAGAACTCGATTACAAGTTAGTCCACTTGAACATTAATTTGGAACACTAAATTAACTGTTTTACTTACTTTAAAATATTGTGTTAATTGTTATTGATTTTATGTATTGATTTCAATACAAGACAGTTATTTAAAACTTTAATTGGTTTTGTTTATTTTATTAACGCTGTTGGACACTTTGAGTTAATTCCCCTGACAAGGCTAAACAACACATCAGCACTAGAAAAGCCTAGTCAAACTAGTTACGATACATCCAATCATGCGTTACTGCACATAACAAGAGGGCCAAAAGGGCCCTAGGTCGCTCACATGTAAGAGTGCATGCATACCCCTATTGTGACCTAAATAATCATTTACATTTTCTGAATAAGATTCAAGAAAATTCAGCCTTTATTGCAAGATTTTTAATGATTTGACATTATGACCTAGTTAGTGGAGATAATCATTGTGTTTCATAAATATTAGGCCAAAGTTGTGACCTCTTAAGTGTCTTCATAACATTTTCAATTATTTGACCTTGTGACCTAGTTTTTTTTACCCCAAATGACCCAATATCAAATTTGGCTAAGATCTTGTAGAGATGATCATTACGATCAAGTTTCATAATGATTTAGTCAAAATTGAAACCTAGTGACTGCACATGGTTTTTGTATGATTTGACGTAATGACCAAGTTTTTTACCAATTAAAACCAAATATCAACCTTGACCTAGATTTTGTTGAAATGATTATTGTTTAAAACAAGACTGCGTTCACTAAACGCTTATGCCCCCTGTGGAAGCCTTGTCCATAAATAAGTCTTAGTCCAAAATTAGGTCAAGGTGAAGGTCAAAATGGGGTTAGGTGGTACAGGCGTGTGGAGAGTGTTCATACACAACATCCATGCAAGTATGAAAGCTTTGTAGCAAGCCGTATTAATGCTAGAAGAAACGGTCAATTTGGATTAACCAGGACGGACGAACGGAGGGACAGGTGAATCACTATATGCCTCCCCATCTATCGATAGGGGGGCATAAAAAAATTAAGCCATAATCGTAACCTCTAGTGACTACACAAGGTTTTCCTATGATTTGACCTAGATACCTAGCTTTTAAAGAAATGATGACACACTTCAAATTTGACATAGATTTCGTTGAGATGACCATTGTGACCAGTTTCATACAGATTAGAAACATTGTGAACTCTAGTATTTACACCAGCAAATTGTGGACCGAAGGACGACGGATGAAGAGTGATCACAAAACTTATACATGGTTTTCACTGGTATGTTTTTTACAGACTACTTCTGCATGTGAATACAGATCCACAAACATCACATTCAAATGTTTTTCAGGAGGATCGATATATTATTATATAAATATATTTTTAAGACAACTTCTGCATGTGATTATTTTAAGTTTGAAGAAAGTGAGAAGTCCCTTTACTGGGTCAAGTCCCTTATGCAAGCCACAATTAAGTTTATTTGCTACTTACAGTGCAAATCTCACATTCTGGAAGAATGTCATAATCAGCACATTGAACGTTGTAAAGGCCTTAGCCAGTTCCTTCGCAAACCCTTAACCAACATCACGTAAAATATAAAACAGTAAAATGTGCTTAATTGCTAAATTTCGACATCCAACCATTTTCTCAGCATCCAACTATGACAATGGCTGTAGAAAGACTTCCCTACAGATTTAACCAAGCAAACGCAATTTACTGAAATATTTAATAAGTACTATGCTTATTAACTCCGGTGCTTGGACCCGAGTGTTATCGTTGAATGCAGATCCACAAACATCACATTTAAATGTTTTTTCACCAGTATGTATTCACAAATGAATTTTCATATTACTTCTGCAAGCATGAAGGCAGATCCAGAAGCATCACATTTAAATGGTTTTTCACCAGTATGTATTCACATATGAATTTTCAAATTACTTTCGCATAATTAAGAATACAGATCCACAAACATCACATTTAAATGTTTTTTTAACAGTATGTATTCACATATGAATTTTCAAATTACTTCCGCATAATTAAGAATGTAGATCCACAAACATCACATTTAAACGGTTTTTCACCAGTATGTATTCACATATGAATTTCCAAATTACTTGTTGACCATTTGACCATTTAAATGGTCAATCTTCATCATTCAATTCTTTTTATCATTTTAACAAATCTTAAATTGGATACGAACTGTATATTTTGATAATGAAGAACTATTGATAGGATATTCCAACACCAGTAAGAAGGTACCCAGTGAGGAATCGACAAAGACCATTTTGAAAATTGGTTCCAGTGTTCCTACGCTAGTGTTTTTTTGTTGACAAGTGTCAGAAATGTTGATTAGGAAATGTTTTCCCCAAAGTCAGTTAAACCTAGTCAAATGCTGTATAAATTGTAATTTGTATTGTTTTTAATGCATTTTGTTTTCTTTTGTATACGTTTTCATTGAGGAAGATTAAGCCAAATGCAGTGTAAACTGTGATTCATATTGTTCCAGGCTGAATTGAAAATCTTATTCAAAGAAATAGAGGAGAAGATGAAGTACCAGGTGGTTCAGACGAAAGGGGACTTTGGGTCCATGAAATAACTCAAGATACCATTCAGATCCCATCTTGGAGAGGGATTTCATCTGTCCATCACTTCACAGAACCCAAGGGGAGAAGGAATATGGGGTATGTCATAGCCTCCCCAGCCGACAACGAAAAGGGGTATCTCAGCCCTTCGGAGCTAGCCTCCCCAGTAGACAATGTAGAGGGGTGTATCAGTCCATTGGATCTAATGTCTCTGACAGACAACGACAAAGGTGGAACTCAGGAGGGAGACATAGAGAATCCCTTAAGTGCCCCAGGATGGGAGTTAAAGACTTCCTTCACTTGAGTGGAGCAGGAAGGCTAGAGACAGTGGAGTGAATAGTATCGGAAGTCAGATAACAAAATTCTTGATTTTGACTTTTCGGTGTCGGACGATCATCACATTTAAATGGTTTTTCACCAGTATGTATTCACATATGAATTTTCAAGTTACTTCCGCATAATTATGGATGCAAGTCCACAAACATCACATTCAAATGGTTTTTCACCAGTATGTATTCACATATGAATTTTCAAATTACTTATGTAATGATACAACTATGTGTGACAAAAACAATGATGTTCTTTATGATGTCAAATTCCCAGTTGCAGTGGACTGTTGCACTGTTGCTTTCTATACAAAACACACATACGAAAAGATACAAAGCCAGCTAGTCAAGGTCTACTCATTCAAGAAAAATAGAAACAGCACAGGACTGATTTCTTGTGGTGCATCTAAGAATGGACAGACAATAAAAATAACACTGTTTGCCAAGACTCTCAAACTGATGATACAGGGCAAGGGCTTCAAAGAATGGTACAACCTGGTCTTCATAAAATTAACTGAAGAGTTGAATCAACCCTCCCATGTTTCACCAAAACAGATAAGTCAGACAAAAGTTAAAGGACAGTACTTTATAACACCTGGACCAGAACTAAAATCGAAAAGCCTATTTGGATCCCTGAAAAGAAAGTTTACTGTCAACTCAATGCCTACTCCAATAAATGGACGATATGATTTACGGTCAACTAGACTTCACATAGATCAAACACAATGGAGCAATAACAGTACTGATGCAATTGTTAATTCTCCGGAAACAACCTTGAAAACAATATCCAGTGAAGTTAGCGTGAAATCTGGGAATGATTTCAAGGATACCTCAGCCACAGACTCTATAGCTATGCCAATACTACAAGATGACTTCGAAAATGAACTGAACTAGGATCATAGTTACGACAGTGTGTCATTTGATGAATCATGTTCTAGGACACTCTTTATTGACACACCTGATACATTGCAGGCACCAGGGTACTGTTTTATCAAAGCACTTACGAAAATCTTAAAGTAACGCTCAAATTTAAATTCTTTATAATTGTTTAACAACTGCAAATATGGTACAGATATTGTTTTGTAATAGATCATTAACTGAATCATTTTTGAAATTGCATATTCCTTCACTACATTTTGTAACAGCTAAAGAATTATAAAGATTTCAAATTTTGACGTTAGTTAAAGTTTTCCGTAAGTGCTTTGATAAAACAGTACCCTGAACATCATGTGCCTTATACTGTGAGTGCTGATGACAGTCAAACCTTGCTGAAACCAGTACTCACAGGATATTCTGATAATCCCATTCAATACTTAACCACAGAAACAACAACAAGAGGATCATAGATCCTGGGGCGCTCACCTGCTAAACATGGCCAAACTTTGAACTTGACCTTAAGGTCATCAAGATAATCATTTTGACTAAACTTGATGAAGGTTAAAGCAAAACTGAGGCCTCCAGTGTTAGAAAGATTTGGAAAATGACTGAGAAGACAAGATAGAGGGCAATGACTGATAAGACAAGATAGAGGAAAATGACTGAAAAGACAAGATAGAGGAAATTGACAGAAAAGACAAGATAGAGGAAAATGACTGAAAAGACAAGGATAGATGAAAATGACTGAAAAGACAAAAGATAGATGAAAATGACTGAAAAGACAAAGATAGAGGAAAATGACTGAAAAGACAAAGATAGAGGAAAATGACTGAAAAGACAAAGATAGATGAAAATGACTGAAAAGACAAAGATAGAGGAAAATGACTGAAAAGACAAGATAGTGGAAAATGACTGAAAAGACAAAGATAGAGGAAAATGACTGAAAAGACAAGATAGATGAAAATGACTGAAAAGACAAAGATAGATGAATATGACTGAAAAGACAAAGATAGATGAAAATGACTGAAAAGACAAACATAGTGGAAAATGACTAACAGTCTTCGACGTAAGTGGGTTGCCCGATGTCCGGGACAAGTCAAAATCCCAGCGGACAACCTGATCTAAAAAGCAGATTGTCCGTCCGGGCAAGTCAAAATTCTAAGAATGAAAGACCAAATTATCCTCAAAACATAGCTACGATAAAAGAAATCAAGAATGTAGCGATCAAAAAATTAATTCGGCGAATTTCATGGCGAAGCTAATTTCTGAACAAAACTTTACCTAATGTCGTAAAAGATCCATTTTACTGCATGTTTATGTCGTAAAATTGTCGTTAAATGGTAACATCCGGGGGAATTTGTAGATTGTAAACAATTAGCGGTTTCACGAGTTAACACATTTATTGCAGTCTGCAGTCGGTCTAGGGTAGCTAAGTTACCAAGGCGATTATGATTGAAGCGTGCCATTGTTTGATCAACTGGTCTCATTGGCAATTAATGATGTTAAATTGCTTTACTGTTGAACTTTTAACACTTGCTAATTGTTTCAACGAGAAACAGAAACTTGTACAGTGCGATTCACATTTTGAACATTGAACAACAACATGTTGCTTGGATTATTACAAAAACGATTATTAATATTATTCTTGTTTGTTTGTCATGAAATGTAAAATAATTAAATACTACCAGGGCCATATCCCTAGATAATAAAGCACCAAAACAATTATTTTCTATGTTAAATTTGAGACATTTTTGTCTAAAGACGTAGTCTAAATGTTCTTTTTGATAAAAAATAATTTTTACATGAGGTAAATACTGTAGTGTACCTCTTCATGAGTAAGTGGCTGATTATAAAACTTACTGGTTATTTTCTTATAAGCAAAAACATGAATTTTGTATAACTATAGAAGATTCTACATTGGTAAATATACTATCAAATCAGGATTTCACTCAGATTAGAGAAACAAAAGAAATGCAATATTTTAAGTTTTGGTGCCTAACCATATACACATAGTTCGACAATCACAGAAAATAGCAATTTTTTACTGAAATACATAATTATACAAGTAGTCAAATTTACAATAGAAGTCAACAAGACTGCGTTCAATAAACGCTTATGCCCCCTGTGGAAGCCTTGTCCATAAATAAGTCTAAGTCCAAAATTAGGTCAAGGTGAAGGTCAAAATGGGGTCAGGTGATACAGGTGTGTGGAGAGTGTTCATATACAACATCCATGCAAGTTTGGAAGCTTTGTAGCAAGCCATAATGATGCTAGAAGAAACGGTCAATTTGGGTTAACCAGGACGGACGGACGGACGAACGGACGGACGGACAGGTGAATCACTATATGCCTCCCGATCTATCGATACGGGGGCATAATGAAAAGATTGCCCAACTTTTTCATGTGGCGAAGGTAGTGGTGACAGTTAAATACTCTCCAGAGAAAGCCCTGGATTAAAATTAACGCAATACTCAAATAAAATAGTATAAACATTGATTTTAGATCTTATTATTGCTGCATAGACGTCAAAAACAATTCGAAAAAATTGAAACATAAAGATCATTATTGTGTTGATTTTTGTTTTAAATAATTGAATCAAATCGATGAAAGGGTTTTCGTACCACTATACTATCCTTTATCTGTTCTAAAACGTTTTGTCAATAAAATTCACTGTAATTGTGCCGGACAATGTGAAACTGTGGGGGACAAGGTGGAATTTTAGTTGGATTGTCCCCCCGGACAAGGTGCCAGAAAAAATTACGTCGAAGACTGACTAAAAGACATGATAGAGGAAAATGACTGAAAAGACATGATAGAGGAAAATGACTGAAAAGACATGATAGAGGAAAATGACTGAAAAGACAAAGATAGATGAAAATGACTGAAAAGACATGATAGAGGAAAATGACATATATAATTGTTTCTGATTTACAATAACAGTGGGAAGTGCTGTTGTACGGTAAATCAGTTATTTACAGTTAAATTTATAATCTTAGAAATTCAAGTGTAACGACAGTTAACAAATCTTCATTTAATTGACTAATTACAATTGACCTGAGGTGAGTATACCCTGACCTGATTGTCAACAGATAAGGTAATACAGTTGTATTGTACTTGCTATCATTGTGGCGTATTTTAAACCTTTATTATTGATAAGAAACTTGTTGATCCTGGTGGAAAGAAAAAAGCGATTCCTGTTCAACAGTTGTGATATGTGAAAAAAAATATGCATGATTTGAAGGAAGGCACCCATCAACAAAGAAGATCGGATAAAAAATGACCTCGGTCATCTGAAATCTGGACAGAATCTCATAAGCAACACTGCGCTCAACAAAGATGCAATCATTAAAACAGGAATAGGGAAACAAGCAGTCAGTACATTTCTGGCAGAGAATATCATCAAACTCCAAATAGACATGTATCAAACCCCAATTTTGTGTAATTTAACACATACTGACTAACCATAGTTTACTCATATTCATGAAAGGAAAGGGGAAGCGAAAATGGCAGTAACAGACTGGCTACAAAACTACTGCAACAAGTCATTAGGAATTGCAAGCAATACAGAAGTCCCCTACCGTTTTGAAGCCATATTTAATGTTTCTGTTGCCATAGCAACCACAATTTTTTGTCAGAATTAAAATATTGTTAGAAGTGCATAATCCCCTTATTGCTCCCTATCCACATACCAAGTTTCATAAACCTAGCTTGGAAACTGTTTCCGTTATGTCAGGATCCAGATTTTTTGATGGACGGACTGACAGACGGAGGGGGAGGGCAAACCTATAGTCACCTCCGGTCAAAAGCCGGTAGGTGACTAACAACATTAAAGACTGTCCTACTGTCCTATTGTATGGCACTTCTGTAGTAAGGGTAACACTGAAAAACTTGAAAACTACAATACAGAGCCCTAAGTATTGTCTTCCAAGACTTCAATTCTCCATTATGATGACTTATTAAAAAGTGTCTACATGACCACTGTACACAAAATTAAAGAACGCAACTCAGCTGTATGTCTGGTTACATCTGGTGATAAGGATGCAGTGTATGTACACATGCATCAGGGCTTTTTTTCGCTGAATTGTGAAGAGGCCCAAGCCCTTTTGTTTTGTGAAAATTTAGCGCGAAAATTCTCAAAATTGTGAAAAAGTAAGCGCAGAAACTTTTCAAATTGTGAAAAACTTAACACGTTAAATCACCAAATTATGATACAAAATTTTTAGCAACTTTTCCCAAACATGCATGTATCTATGATATAATACTTTATATCAAGTCCTGTACAGGAATATATGACTGTTATCTGTAATTTGTTTGTTAGGTGCTTTGTGAAGTTGATTTTACAAAAACCATGACGCAAATTCTAATTGTGAATTAAGGGGCCTTTTAGGTTTGTGAAAGGGGCCTATAGCAAATTGTGAAGGGGCCCAATATAGGCCACTCGTATATAGTGAAAAAAAAGCCCTGTGCATACTGGTTGAGTAAACTCAGGCTCCTCGAAAACTGTCAGTCCTTCGGTCCTGACTGACAAATTTTTATTCGGATTGACAGAAAATCCTGTATTTTTCTATTCTAAAGACAAAGAGGAACATTCAGGCCAAACTTAAAATATTGTTTGTTTCCCCATCCCGACCCAAGCAAATTTAAAACGGGTAGGTAGGTAGGTTCAATTTTTTTTTAATTGTTTCAGAATAATAGTTATTGGTCAAGACATACAAATAATGAAATATAGTAATACATGTAACTATAAGGTGAAAACCAACAATCTTAAATTTAAAATCTGTAAGAAATGTACTTAAGTTAGAAACAAGCCTGTAAACAAAAATTAACATTTTCATCCCCAATATTTCATAAAAAAATATTATTTCAATTGGGGCAATAAAATATTTTGGGTAGGGCCGTTTTTTTCGGGTAGGTAGGGGATGGGGAAACAAACAATATTTTATTTTAGGCCTCACTCAATTCACCAATTTGGACAAGTTAAAAATATTTTCGCGGAGCCTGTCATATTAAACACATAAAGAAAGCACTGCATTGACTTTCATACATATACCTGAAAATCCAATGTGCATTATTTTGTCAATGCAGTATTTTTATACAAGATATATACAAGTTTAAGGTCAGATAAAACTATTTCTAAAATCATATTAAAAGCTGAATAACTTCACACATCAGTCCTGTCAACCTTCAACCATCTTGTAAGTACTGTAGTACTCTTTCTAGCATTGCCCACACTTTTATCTTTTCCAGAATTTGGGTGCGTCCTTAACACAAACCATAACATTTTTCAAATCTCCGATAGGCAAAAAGTATGGCCATATTCTATTGTTTTATATTCATGTCAGAATCTTAACCGGAATTTGAGTGCATCCTTACCATAAATTGAGACATTTTTCAAATCTCCGATAGGCAAATCACGGCAATATTCTATTGTCATATTTTCATGGGGTTTTTTTGCGTATAACTTTTGCTGTGAATCTTATCTCATTGTTTACCTGGGTCCATCTTGGGCATTAGGTCTTGTTGTGGTATGTGATGTTTTCATGATTTCTTTGCTCGGCTGGTTTAGTTGCCAGCTGCCTTCCTTGTCTGATTTTCTATCTTTTTTGGGGGCGAATTCCTTATACATCATTCTTCTCCAGCGGAAGTAAGTTCTACCTTCAAGACATCATCATGTGGCGCCATCTATAGTCCTCTCCCAGGTCATCTTCATTAAAATTGTTACCATTTAATTGATGTGTAGTAAATCAATTAACTGCTCCAATTATTTCAAGCCTATAGATGGTAATTCTTCCAAAGAAGTCTGTACTGTTGCTGAACACAACCTTCAAGGCTGATACTGGCTCACTGTTATTTTCCACTTTGAACATCTGGATTTTCGGTTAAAGATAACAAGAAATATCACTAAATGTGATAAATACCCCCAGAAACTGCTTGACACAGTCACTTAAATGTGCTCTGACAAACAACTAAACTTAGTATTAAATGATCATTCATGCAAACGTTCATTGAAATCAAACCAATGGTAACAAAGGAAAAATTCAGAAGTGTAAAAAAACAAATGGCCATAACTCCCTTAAAATTAATCCTATTAATGATAGTCGAGGATATGCACAACTAGACTCAGTACTGACCATTCATGCAAAGTTTAGTTGAAATCCGACCATTAATAACAGAGAAATAGCGCAGACAAAATTTATAAGTGTAAAAAAAATAAAGGGCCATAACTCCCTTAAAATGTATCCGACCAATGTGTGCCGAGGATATGCACAACTAGACTAGGTACTGATCATTCATGCAAAGTTTCATAGAAATCCAACCAATGGTAACAGAGAAATAGCGCGGACAAAATTTATAAGTGTAAAAAAACAAAGGGCCATAACTCCCTTAAAATTTATCCGAGAAATGTGTGCCGAGGATATGCACAACTCGACTTGGTACTGATCATTTATGCAAAGTTTCATTGAAATTCGACCATTAATAACAGAGAAATAGCGCAGACAAATATAAGTGTAAACAAGACTGCGTTCAATAAACGCTTATGCCCCCTGTGGAAGCCTTGTCCATAAAGTCTAAGTCCAAAATTAGGTCAAGGTGAAGGTCAAAATGGGGTTAGGTGATACTGGCGTGTGGAGAGTGTTCATACACAACATCCATGCAAGTATGAAGCTTTGTAGCAAGCCATATTAATGCTAGAAGAAACGGTCAATTAGGGTTAACCAGGACGGACGGACGAACGGACGAACAGACGAACGGACGGACAGGTGAATCACTATATGCCTCCCCATCTATCGATACGGGGGCATAAAAAATAAAGGGCCATAACTCCCTTAAAATTTATCCGACCAATGTGTGCCAAGGATATGCACAACTAGACTTGGTACTGATCATTCATGCAAAGTTTCATTGAAGTCCAACTATTGGTAACAGAGAAATAGCGCAGACAAAATTTATAAGTGTAAAAAAACAAAGGGCCATAACTCCCTTAAAATTTATCCGACCAATGTGTGCCGAGGATATGCACAACTAGACTTGGTACTGATCATTTATGCAAAGTGTCATTGAAATCCAACCATTGGTAACAGAGAAATAGCGCAGACAAAATTAATAAGTGTAAAAAAACAAAGGGCCATAACTCCCTTAAAATTTATCCGACCGGCTTATGCTGACGATATGCACAACTAGACTTGGTACTGATCAATCATGCAAAGTTTTGATGAAATCCGACCAATGGTTACAGAGAAATAGCGCGGACAAAATTATACGGACCAACCAACAGACCAACCAACCAACCATCCTCAAGCATGACTCCAATATAGCCCCCATATACTATGTATCTGGGGGTATAATGAATGCTATAAATATAATAAACCAACTACTGTATAGATGTAGAAGTAATCTGATAACAGGGGTTCCATAGGACTCAGGAGTAGGGGTGTTACCTTTGGAAATTTCAAAAAAGCCACATTTTGTCACCCTCAAGATTTTGGTTTGAAGGGTCATTTTCTCTTAAAATCATGAAATGGTAAAATTAGGCCTAAAGTATCAAAATGACCCTTCAAATTCAGAAGCTTATGGAACCCCTGTTATAAATCCTGAAAACAAAACAAAGTGGACCATGATGCTCGATATTTGAAGGGGGTGGGGGAGGTGTTCCAAACACCATATTTTCAGAGAGGGAAGATTCGGAAATTCCAGGATTATCCTAACAAATCGTCTAACATGATCCACAGGCAATCGTTGTATGATATTTACAATTACCTCCCTTCAGTAGACTAAACAGTGTTTATATACAAAGGTCAGTTACTCTGCAAAGACTAAACAACACATGGGTCAAAAACTAGTACACTACCTAGTTTGCCTGTGACATGATCTAGCAATAATATGGTTCAATTCTATACATCTTAGAATAACTAAACTGTGTGTGTAAGGGTATTTGACCTAGAGACAATCTGAATGCATGTTTCATATCACATAGGATACATCTAAGATCCACCAGGCCGTCCTCAAAATTTTGTTTGTTTGTGGTAACCCTACCTACCCATCGAAATGGCCCCCTACTCATATTGTTTTCAGCCCATTTCCTTCCGTAACTATATCGACCCAATTGTTCTTACAGGTTTCCCAAAAAGTACTTCTATACAAAAAACAAAAAAAATCGACCTACCTACCCGCCTTAAAAATCTTGGGTCGCGTTACCGCAAACAACCAATTTTTTAAGGACTGCCCCATTTAATATTTCTTGAGATTATAATCTGAGATAGTAACTTACTGACTTCACTTTTTCTGTTTTACAACTTCCTACCATAATACTTCAACAATATAAAGTAATGTAACACAAGGATACTTGTAATGAGTTATTGTCCTTCGGATAGAAATCCGACATTTTTTCCCACTCGGAGACGTTGGATGTTTTCTTCTCTAGCCAACACTCCCGTCCAACAAATCCACCTTGGAACAGTATGCGCAACTCTTCCATGGTTACATTGTCCCCAAAATCTACTGATATCCACTGCGGGGAACCCTGTAAATTTATACAGAATCATGTTATATTTAAGAAATAAACTACGATTTAAACCGTTGTATACCGGCTGTTATACAATGGTTTGGAGTTCTGACGCGTAGGAATTAACCACGAAGGCCGTAGGCCTGAGTGATTAATAACAAGCGTCAGAACGACAAACCATTGTATAACAGCAGGTATACAACGGCTTTTGAATATTTTATTTCGATTCTAACATGATTTAAACTCGGAATATATTTTAAGCCAGTGTTATTTTGCGAGATCTATGTTGTTTACAGTTTTCATTGTATATCGGCCGATATACGACGTTATGATTTGTTCCTTGTATATATAGGCAAAATCACGGGTCATGTTAGAATAAACATTAAACAAACACTGGCATAGGCTTCGGGTGGCAAGATAAATCGACCCAGACATGGAAAGTTGCTAGTTAGATTACATGCTGTGATAACCTATCAAGTTAACAGGGATCCTACTGAGGCATAATGCCCAATCCTGAAAATAAGACACAAGTCTGTTTCAGGTGACATTAGCAAACATCCCTACACCAAACCTATGTTTAAAGTATATAGTTTGATTGTTAAACTTCTGCTATGAAATTGCAAGTGAGCATAACATTAGTAAATACTATGAAATTGTTTGATCACTTATTTTGTGCAAAGAGTTTATTCCGGAACCATAGGACCCCTGCAGTAAAGCACAGACTACAAGGGCAGGGCTGTACACCCGAAAATATCTGCAGGTCGTAGGTTATTGGTTTTATCGAATGACTTCAGAGAAATAGTGCAGATTTACGTTATAGACTGTCATGATATGACTTATTGATTTAAGACAATCCAAATGGCCGTAACTCCACGAAAATTATACATGACAATCTGCACATCTCTACTAGATATATATTGAAGCTCCCTATCAAGTCTCATTTAATTACGACTGGCGGATGTTGAGAACTGAACGAGTAAAGAAAATGCCTGATAGGACAATAATTTTTCTCAACAATTGGTCAGTTATTATGTACACAGTGGCAGATTCACCTAACTTGTTTTCCTGGAATTGTATACTAAATTACCTTTAGGACCAGCAACTTCTCCACTTAAGAAGGAAAATCGATATCAAATTTTCATGGAAGTATATGACCTACTGTGCTCAGGACTTGCACCCGGATCACATGTTTAATACTAACCACTGGCACTAAGTGCAGGGGGTTTTCTCCTTATATAATAGGGACCTTTAAAAGCCCGTTCCCAATTGAACATTTCTTTAAAATCATGCCGTTTTCCCAAAAATCCAAAGTTATACCTACACTTTTTTGTTTCCCAAAACAGGAAATACACCCGAAATTTTCTCTAAAATTTAGAGGCTAAGGCCCCTTCCCAAAATGAACAGAAAAATCAACTTATACTTATTACCTGATCTGAATTCCAGCATGTGTCATCATCATCGTCCACCAGGTGTTTCTTACCAAACTGTTTGGTATCTCTGTTCAACACCGAACTCACACTGAAAAACACAAACCATATAATCAATTTTGATGGAAAATATAAAACACACTTATATCACTGTCCAATTTATCATGCTTGAAATATTGCTACATTACTGACAGAAGCTTGGTTCACACTATGGCCTATGTATGGGTATAACGCTCAGCTTCGCTAGTAAAAGTTACTGAAAGTTTTGAAAAGTTGATGTACGCTGAAGAACGCTGAAGAATATTGTGTTTGTTGCAATTTTTTAACATGCAAAAACTTTGTCAACGTTTGGAAATAAACGTTGGTGCAAGTTGTGCTTTGTTTGTAAACGTTCCTGAACGCTGGATTAAGTTTATCAAAGTTTGCCAAAGTTAAACTCAGGCTAACTTTGATTAACTTAATCCAGCGTTCAGGAACGTTAACATCCGTTGGCAAACGTCTGCTAAAACACTGGTGATGCCGAGTGAATTTAGTCAAAAGTTTAATCTAACACAGACAAACGGGTATCCGACGCAAAGAACGCAATAGTAACGCAAGGGCTAGGTCACGTAAGAAAACCTTCCCCGGGGAAAATGAACTATTGTCCAATGCAAGGCCAATGGGTATAAGACACAACTAACGTAAGAGGTTAGCACAGATGAACTTTGCAAAATGTGTCTAAAACTAAAGTTAACTTTGTGTAACGAATCCTGATGTTAGTCAACTTGTTCGTCTAAGTCGGACTAAGTTAGGGACCGCTGCACATACACTTAAACATGTGTTGGCGAAAGTTCACATACGCTGATTAAAAATACCTACAATGCAGGCAAATGCAGTCAAGCGCTTGGAAACGTTCTCCAAAGTTATGTGCATTAGATAGACACGTTCGTAGAGTGAACCATAATAGTTCTTCTCGCAAACGTAATTTCAGCAACGTTTGGGCTCATTTTGTCGACTTTTGAAACACTGGTACAAATGTACATAGTGTAAACCCACCTTTCGTTAATTCCCATAATTAAGAGGAAAGTTTCTCATATTGAGTTAACATAAGTCTGCATTTCTTACAGCATTTAATTACTATAATATATTTGATGTGCAACGGTCTGCAGGATACCTGTCTGTGTAGTAAACACAGATCGGGTGATGCAATACAATGTAGACGGTAGACCTTACAATAGTTGTTTTATGAAACTGCTTATTTAGTACTCCTAGATTAGCATTCATTAGGCAATCTAACCAGCCTGATATTTAATTATTATTGTTAATTCTAACATGATCTGCGGATTAATCCATATACGCATAGAGCAAACCAGGGCATGTATTATTACCCCAATAAAACATGATTGTTAAATTGGCTGTTACTATTTACGCCCCGTATCACATGACATATTTAGGAATGAATGAACGTAAACTTTATAGTAAAAACTTCCATGAGTCACCAACAAGGCAAATTGCACGAGTATCCAGTGTTACAGCTATGACGCATCTATTTTTAGAAACTCCAATATACTCTCGAAACTAAGTTTCATACAAACTTCTGATACTGTATTCCTAGAAATGGTTTCGCGCATTTTAAGTTAGCGACTTTCGCGGGAGGTATCATTTCGCGAAGTTTAATAGCCGCGAAAATGTTCCCTCCAACAAATCCGCGAACGTTTCTAGCTTCTTCATACTAAACATGCTAAAATCGCAAAACATTAGACGAAGGATAATTGTACTTGCGCATACATGACGTGGGAACTTCTCTCAATAAATCCATATTTATAAAATCTAAGAACAATTACGCTACTTTTCTCAATATAAACATCAATTTCGATCCTCTAAGAATCGTGCATATTGTAGCTTGTGTAGACATAAACACTGTTATGACGTAGCGTGTAATGTGCTCAATGTAAACAAGCACAGGGGTACATGGGTGGGGTGTTAATGAATCAGTTTACTTCTGCGTAGAATGTTTGTTTTTGTCATGATTAAAGTCAATGTATTCCTGTACAGGTATTCACAATAATCATTTCACATTTATTTGTTAAACATGTGGCAGACTTCTTTACTTCTGTATTCACTATTGACAATGACATAGAGCAACCAAGTGTTGAAAAACAGGATGGTATACCTATATTGAATGATCTACACATAACTCCAGAAGTACTGGAAAAAAACCTGAATAATTTGAAAATTAATAAGTCGCCTGGACCGGATAAGTTACATCCGAGAATACTACATGATATGTGTAAGGAATTGTCAGTGCCTTTAGCGATAATCTGTAATAAATCTTGGCTCAATGGTATTCTTCCTGAGGAGTGGAAATGTGCAAATATTACTGCATTGTTTAAGAAGGGTGACAAGAAATATGCAGGATATTACAGACCTGTTAGTTTAACATGCATTATTTGTAAAGTCATGGAGAGTATAGTTCGGGAGGGTATAGTGAATCACATGAAGATGAATAAGTTATTTAGTGACAGACAATATGGATTTATTTCTGGGAGATCAACAACACTTCAATTATTGACTGTAATTGATAAGTGGACTGAAATACTGGATAAAGGTGGAGTTGTTGACGTAGCGTATTGTGACTTTATGAAGGCATTTGATAAAGTGAGCCATGTGAAACTTCTACATAAACTTGAGATGTACAATTTCGGTCAACCATATATAGCATGGATTAAAAACTTTCTAAGTAATAGGAAGCAAAGAGTGATTGTAAACGGAGAGGCATCAGAATGGAGATCAGTTACTAGTGGTATCCCACAAGGATCGGTCCTAGGACCAATATGTTTTGTACTATACATAAATGATTTACCTTCTAGTATATCTAGAGATAGTGAAATATTTTTATTTGCGGATGATACTAAGATATTCAGAGAAATCATGAATGTAAATGACTGTGTGAATCTTCAGTCTGATATCTTCGATATGAAAAAATGGTCAGATAAATGGCTTCTAAAATTTCATCCTGACAAGTGTAAAGTTATGAGGATTGGTAAAAGGAATATTGATCAATTTGATTATAAACTTGATGAGAAATTTCAACCAATGTCAACGTGTACTAACTGAGGAAAAAGATATAGGCGTTATCATTGATGATGAACTGTCATTTGAAAAGCATATCACAGAGAAAGTGAATAAAGCAAACTCCATTGTGGGAATAATAAGACAAACATTTGAGTATATAGATAAGAAAATATTTAAGACTCTCTTCACAGCTTTAGTAAGGCCTCATATTGAGTATGCCAATCAAGTTTGGAAACCTTACTTAAGGAAGCACATTGACATGATTGAAAATGTTCAGCGAAGGGCTACCAAACAAGTACCAGGTTTGAAAGATTTGTCATATGAAAATCGATTGAGAACATTGAACTTACCGACTTTAACATACAGAAGAATAAGAGGTGACTTGATTGAAACTTATAAAATTTTACGTAATAAATATGATCCAGAAGTGTCAGCGTTATTCGACATGAGTGAATTCCAGTCTACTAGGGGACATAAATATAAGTTGTAAAAAAAAAGACCAAGATTGAACGTAAGAAAGAATTCGTTCTGCTTTAGAGTTGTTGATTTGTGGAACCAACTACCAAAAGATGTTGTAAATGCTGAATCGGTGCACTCATTCGAAAGACGATTAGATAAATTCCTTCAGGATCAGCCTGTGAAATATGACTATCTCCAATCCATAAATATCGGTGGAAGTTATGATATTCCCATTAACGACGAAAACATAGAGCTGGTGTTACAGGCTGACGACAGCCTTCTACCAGAAGGACATCTGTAAGTATCTGTAAGTATGTATGTTTGGTGGTTAATTCATAATTGTAACTATTTACCAGTTTATGTTGATAACACCTAGAGAAAACACTTCATGAAATCCTTTGTTATAAAGAGATTAATTGATCATCATAATTGTTATCAGGTCAGCTAAGGTCACAATCAATTGACTTTGATTTGTGTATACACAGATGGTGATGACAAACAGTCCTATTGAAATTGCAAGATGTGTCAAACATACCTTTATGCCGTAGCGACTTTAGTTTCGCGGAATTCGCGGGCGTTATGATTCCGTGAAAATTTGTAGCCGCGAATATGCCGACGGTATGAAAAACGCGAAATATTGTATCCGCGAAAGTATCTAGGAATACAGTAATCAATTCATTTATATTTTTTATTTCATACAATAGATACCTTATACTCTGTATTACTCATGTCATTAAAATTGTTTCAATATTTAAGATGTGTTCTTTCCTTCAGAAAATTACGAAGGTCGTTTTCATTAATGAGAGAGGTAATTGTACCAGTTAATAAGCCACTCAATTTCAGCTTGGAATTGTGTTCTATGTCAAATGGGCAAAAATGGAATAGTATGTGATATTATCGTATTTAGAATCGAAATAAAAGCTCTGTTCTTGCTACGCATTAGTCCCAACAGAGACCAAACGTATCATTTCATTACATGACGTTAGGTCTCACCGGGTCCGAGTACTAGTATGTAGCACTTTGCGACACGATTCTTTGTCGCTGTTTGGTGACCGATTATGAGCCCTAAAAAGCAATACAAAGTAAAGGCACACCACACATGGCTTCATTAATGCCTTTTCTATCATTGAAAACGAATGATTGCAAGAACACTAACCTCATTGATACATAAATTACTCCTGTTTCATTTCACTACTGAAATGTCCTTATTTACGCCATTGAAGCCGTGAAACAGAGCTGATGTATTCCAAAAGTTGTTGTTCTGACATTAAATTTTGTAAGAATTTTAATTGGACGAAAAGTGGCTATAACTAAAACCCAGTATCCGGACTAAAAATAGGCCTACATTAAAGTCGGTCTAGAACGACTACTCCGTACCGATTAATTATTTCGTCTAAGACAAATTTGTCAAATGTAGGTAACTTTCATTTTTAAAACGGAAGGGAATCGCGACAGATGTCAGACAAACATTTTATCTTATATTGGTTGTGTAAAGATGTGTTTAACGCTGTTTTTTGTACTTTATGATCGAAATATGCTTTACTGCGGTCGATTCAACTGTTTAATCCCGAATAAGTCGTTCAATTTGGAAATAAAATTTTGCTAAAGACAGCTAAGTTCAAAACTATAAGACTCTATAGTACTGTGAAACGTACGTCGAGTCTTATTTATGTTTATGGGACTAGCTACGCATGCGTGATTCTATTCTTCGGCATCCGAACTGCTGCACGTGTTTTATTCACCGACAACATACGTGAACAGATTTTTATGTCTTAATTAAAGTAAACACACGACTTTTAAGTTGGATCTCGAATGGTACGAAACATCTAGTACGAATAAGCTCGGGTGCGAATAAACACAAGTTATTTCCGGATTTTTTTCATCTTGTTAGACAATTAGTATTTGTTAATGTAAATAAATATTACAATACACTCACCGTATTTGGTCCGCGCTAAGGTTTACACGCGCTGTCATGCTTTGTCTTAAATTTTATGACTGAAATGCTCGTGCCGCTGCCTCCTCGTGCCAAAGCGAAAGTGCGCTAATAATTAGGAAGGGGAGACAATCGAGTTGCACGAGGAACTCTTCAGCAAAGAAGTCTTTGCGACAAAATGGCGTCTTGAAATCGAAAACGTTGTCCAAAATATTGTTTTCGTTTTGTTTACTTACATTTCAGTTGCATATTAATACCCAATACAGCAGTAAGGTTGAAATGTTCATCGATTGTACAAAGAAAGTGTTGTTTTGAGCTGACGTTGGCAGACAATCCGAGTATCAATCCAAATCTACAGGTGCACTCTGTTCTAAATTTCCACGATGTCTAGAAGAGGGCTAGGAGTGAATAAATACACGGGGCAACGTGCTGCTGGACTTGGTTATCAGGCCAGACAGGATGAGCTAAATGTCAAAAGTAATCGCTCAACACAAGGTACTTAATACTAGTTATACAAAGCACACAGGCTTGGACAATTACTAGGAGCTAGGTAGCCCGTTGCCTAAGCAAACGCTACCTAATAGCGCTATGCAACGACACTCTACCAGTGAGCACTGCTCGCAGATAGCACTTTGCTAGGCAAGTGCTTTATTGTGCAACAGACCACTTCGGTATAGCGCTTAGTCCAGTAGTCAAACCAATTCGGCGTAATCTATACAGAGATCATGAGAAATGTAGTGGCTGGACCATCAGAATTTAAAAGCAGCCCCTTGCAGACAGCTTATCCGTCTATTAATCCAGAAATCTAGACGTGATGAATACTGAGTTCACAGGAATGCGATCAATCTCCTTTCGCAAATTAAATTACAAAGATACATGTTCTTTCGTCAAATATCAATTTATATACTATATGACATAAACTTACATATCAAACACTTACACTTATAATGCAATAGTTAAACTCAATGTATACAAGTTTAATCTGATTTAAAGCTGAATTAAACGATGGTAACACGATTGTCAGCTGGTTCCGCTCGCCACTGTGTTACACGGTTGCGTAAGCGCTTTGGTCGTGTCAATATTACAGATTGGGCCAAACAAATTAAACGATTTTTTAACATTACACTTAATACTGGTAATACTACAATTTTCGTTTACAAAAAATTGTAATCCAGTATCGACCGATATTTTACTTCATCCATCGCTGTATGCATTTATGCGGTCAACGTGTTTGGCATATCGAAAGTCAACGAGTGTTAAATATTTAACCGGTATTTGGATGATTAAGATTATTGGATGTAAAACGCATTTCGCAAGGTAGCAATTTGAGTTTATGAGTACAAGAATGGTTTAGGTTAACAATATTGCATTTTAACCGCATGACAAGTAAAATTCAGTTTGATTTTAATGTTAAACCTTCCGCTGTAAATTTGAGCGGAATCGTGCGATTGGAAATTGAGCATTTTCGGTATGACTTTGGTTTGAAAACGAAAGTCGTAATGTTAAAAAACAAACTGTAATTCATATTTGTAGTTATAGGTAGTGCTAAGCTATCTGCGAGTGGTTGCTGGTAGCATATAAATTTTTCGCTTCCGTCGTCCACAACGTAGCGCTTTTTTGAAGCAAGTTGTTTCTTAGCATATCGTTATCGAGTGCTAGGTAGAGCTTTAATTAGGCAACAGTCTGTAGATTTAGTAACAAAATTTTCATAATTGCTTTGTATGGTGTTGCAATGAATGAATGAATTAAATGTTTTGCAGTTTATTTGATTGTATAAATCAACCATAAAACAACAGTGTTCTTTCCCTCTGAACTTAAAAAATCAAAACGCTCCAAAATGAAACACTGACATAATAGTAAAGTTTGACTTATTATTGTTCACTTTATTTTTTTCAGGTTCATCTAAGAATGTCTCACAGACGTATTCGAGTGGTTTGGGATACTCTGTTACCACATATAGGGACAAGATGTTACAAATGAATGATCAAGAACGTATTATCGAGGAAAAGAAGCGACAGATTGAGGCAAAATTAGCTGCTGAACAAATCCAGAAAAGTAAAGAGGCTGCTGCTGCTGCCAAGGCTACTGCGGCTGCACCAAAACCGTAAGGCTCAATAAATTGTCTTAATATCTTCATTTTCTTTGCAGAATTACCTTACCTGAGTTATTTTTCCTTATTTTTAAAGGAAGTTGACAATTTTGTTAAAATTGTCAATTTACCAAAACCCTTTGACTTTAAACCAGCTGACAAGGGAGATACTTTATATATACAAACCTGTGACAATGCATACTTTCTCTCATTTTAGTCCTGTGCATCGTGCTGTTGAGAAGAAAGCACCATCCACTGCACCGAAGCCGAATCTACTGGTAAATGATGGAAATTTCCTGGAACGATTTAAAATGATGCAACAAGGGGCACAGAATAAAGGCTCAACATCAAGTATGATATCAAAATAATTTAGTTGTAAACCATATTCACCCAAGTCAATCACACACCAGTTTCTGTTCATCGTTCATCATTGATTTGCATGTTTGGCGATAAAACAATCATATACAGTCAGGCCTAGACACTAACTATTTTGGCCACTGGTCCGACAGGGCAAAAGCACCAAATTTGTAAATAGGACAGTTGCTGGTCCTCCAAAAGTTTCACTGGTCCTTCTAGATTTTCACTGGTCTCGGACACAGTGTTAGTGTCGAGCCCTGACAGTGCCCATCAAAAATAAGTATACAGTAAATAATTGTTGCAAAATTAAACTTGGTTAAATTATTCAATATCTGGTCATAATTATACTAGTTTGTGAAACTACAGTTACTAAATGAGTCAAAATAGAAATAGAGATAGAAATCAAAATGAAGATGTTTGGAACTAAAATAACCATGTGATCAAAAAGGCTGAATTTTCCATCTTTTTGTGACAAAGTTACCGTTCAAGAGGGACAAAGAAACTTTAGATTTTGCACCTAGGGTACCAATTAGTGTAAGGCATTTCCATTTAATAAACAAACATATTCAGTTTCTTCAAATATATTGTTGCTTTACTGTTCTGCAAATGGTATCATTACAGGCAAGTAAGTGGGCAAATAACATCTGTGTACTTAATTTTGGTGGGCAGTGTATAAATGCTGGTTTGTGCTAAATTATCTAGCTTATGATGTCTTTACTGTAACATCTTGAAAAATACATGAATTATTGTATGAATTCTTACATTTCAAGACAAATCTAGAAAAGAAGAGACAACATCAAGCACTAAGACATCTCAAGATTCCTCAAAGTCAGTGAAGGAAGAATCGAGCAGTAAACATTGGTTCCAGGGAGCAAGTAACACAAAAACATGGGGAGGTGGTGACGGTCTATCTAGGAATAAACCTCATTCATCACAGGTAAGCTTTACTACTGATTGGATTTAAGGTTTCAGAACTTTTAGTGTCCAAAAACAGTCTGTTTACTTTATTTTTTCTGTGTAAGGTGATATTTTATTCAGGATTTCATATATTATTTAAGAAATAAAAATCTGTTCGCGTTTATTGTCGGTGAATAAAACACGGGCAGGAGTTCGGATGCGGAAAAATTAAATCACGAGTGCGTAGCATTTAAACATTGAAACAATTTTAATAACGTGAGTATAGTGTATCTTTGTCATGAAATGAAAAATATAAATGAATTGATTATCAGAAATTTTTATGAATCTTAATTTGGAGAGTATATTGGAGTTTCTAAAAATAGATGCGTCATAGCTGTAACACTGGATTCTCGTGAAACTCGCGGTCCGTTAATTTTTTTTACTATAATGTTTACGTTCATTCATTCATAAATAGGTCATGTGATACGGGGCGTAAATTGTAATAGCCAATTTGTTACCATGTTTTATGGGGGTAATAATAAATAGTTAGGTCCGCTCTTTGTTTAATGGATTAATCCGCGGATCGTGTTAGAATAAACTTTTACCCATGCTGCTTGTAGAGTGCAGACAAAGATCTATCCCGCCAGGCCATTTTCATTGATATTCAAACAATTAAGAAACTACATTTCCTGTCATTTATATCAATTCTTGCTCTTTAATAGTTAGAAATGATAAAATACTCATTATGTTGCCCAAAAAGATCTAAAAGTATTTGAGCTTCAGTCATCATCCTTCAGTGGAATATGTTAGTCCACAGGTGTAGCTGTGCACTTTAGTCTTACATACATTGATTCGGATTCATCCAGAAAACTGAGAGTACCGCCCTTGACATTGCTTGAAAATTGGGGATATCCCTGTCATACAGTAACATTGCTGATGGAATGTTTTGAATTTGTAACTTTATAATTATCCCTGTCATACAGTAACATTGCTGATGGAATGTTTTGAATTTGTAACTTTATAATTAATGTATGTTGTTAAATTATCATTATTATTTGCTTTCAATGGATTATGGAGATTTTTCAGTGAAATAAACAGTGAAAATAACAGTGAAATTACCACTTTGTTATTTTCACTGTTTTAGAAGCTGGTTCCAGTATCATGCAGAAAAAGAAACGTAACGTCAACGGCGCCGGGCTTTAAAATATGCGTTACGTCATCATGACGTCATAATTATCACGTCGTGGCGTTCTAATTTCGACGTGATTTTTCCAATTAAGCCAATTACGGCACATATTTAAGAGGAATTGAGGCATATAATAAACAGAAAATTTGTTGATTTTTGGTGTAAGATCAATTTTATTTCACTCGTGATCACAGAAAATTACATTTTAACTCGTGGCTACGCCACTCGTGAAAATATTGATTTTCTGTGATCACTCGGTGAAATAAAATTCGATCTTACACCAAAATCAACAAATATCCTCTATTTAATTTAAAAACTACTTTTTGTATTTTGCTGCCATTGTTTTAAGTTCACGAGCGTACATTTTCTGGAATATTTGTAAATTAATCACAAAATTTTCTGATTTTTATGACGTGATTAATTTTTGGTTTGTAGGATAGAAATAAAAAGGATGACAGAAATTCTTCCAAGGATTTTGATCGAGACAAGTATTATCACGAGGGTCGTTCAATCAGTAAGGAGATACCCAGAGAACCAATGAATCCCGTACAGAAACAGTTTCAGGATAGATGGGAAAGTCAGACTGGTAGAATGGAGAGAAAAGATTTATTCAGGTACAAATTTATAACAAATAATTATGCCCCCATCTTTGATGAGGGGGTATATTGCATTGCACATGTCAGTCAGTCTGTTGGTCAGTGGTAGGTAGACCAAATGGTTTCCGTTCAATAACTCAAGAGTGCTTTGCCTTAGGACCCTTAAACTTTACAAAGAGGTTATTAATCAACAATGGATGACCCCTATTTATTTTAAGGTCAGTAGATCAAGGTCTTTGTGACCTTTACCTATTCTGACTATTGAGCTCGCCCGCGGCTGCCATGGGGGCATACATGTTTTACAAACATCTCTTGTTAGTCCCCTACCGGTTTTTGACCGGAGATGACTATAGGTTTGTCGTACGTCAGTCAGTCTGTCCGTCCGTCCGTCAGTCATTCCGTAAAAAAATCTGGATCCTGACATTACTCAAACTAAACAGATTCCAAAATTGTGGCTGCTATGGCAACAGAAATATTGAAAATGGCTTAAAACCGGTAGGGGACTTCTGTATTGCTTGCAATTCTTACTTATTTGTTATATATTGTTTAAGTCCCACTGGTCAACAGTATTTTAGACATATGGAGTCACATTATCTTGACCCTGGTGAACTGCAGTTACCTGGAACTAACTATGCTGAACCTCAAGCAAGGCGGATACACCAGTACCTTTTTATGCCCCCGTATCGATAGATCGGGAGGCATATAGTGATTCACCTGTCCGTCCGTCCGTCCGTCCGTCCGTCCTGGTTAACCCAAATTGACCGTTTCTTCTAGCATCATTATGGCTTGCTACAAAGCTTCCAAACTTGCATGGATGTTGTATATGAACACTCTCCACACACCTGTATCACCTGACCCCATTTTGACCTTCACCTTGACCTAATTTTGGACTTAGACTTATTTATGGACAAGGCTTCCACAGGGGGCATAAGCATTTATTGAACGCAGTCTTGTTTGATGACTTTGATAAATCTCGGCCTGGGATCTAACCTTGACCTCTATCACTGGAAGTGGACATTCCATTATCTGATCAAGTGGATAGAAACAAGAGACACACTTTAACCTGAGTTTGTGAAGTCATCATTACGTTGATATTAATAGAACATATAGGATCCCTCATGAGTTGTCTTTGGAGATCAACAATTCTAAAACGAGTCTAGAAAACACAGGTTATTTAGAGAGCCTTTGGCAAGCTTACCATTAATTATTTGTTTTCGTGACGAGTTGAACAAATGGTCAATACAATGTAAGAAAGAACAAATTTAAGGCATCAACGGAAGGAAAAGCTGGTGACGTTACACATTTCTTATTACACACGTTGGAGAACATTGTTCCGTGATTTGTTCTCACATGGAAAATCCCGTTATTTTATTTATGTGATACAATGTTTGTAGGAATGAGGAGAGATGGCGAGAACGTGAGTTAGAAAGAGAAGAGGAGAAGAGATCCATGATGAGAAGTCGATCCCCTTCACCTGTAACAGTCATGAAGGTAAAACACTCCCGCACCCACCCCCTATGTCTTGCCGCTATAAATAATTTGGAGCCAGTGAAAACCCTATATCTAAGTTGTTAAGTTACGGACATTAAAAATATTGGAAAAATTTGTGAATTTACAACATTTTGGCGTACAAACAAAACTATGAAGACATATAAAAATACTAAATGAGTATTCCCTCACTTTTTGACCAGCTATGTATCCTGTTATATATACTGAGCATCACTGAAAAGTTACCACTTATATATACCTCTGTATTTTGTATACAATATGACCTATCGGTGCAAAATTTTATAGTGTGTGCATTTGAATATTGTTAAATAGGATAGCTGTGACTACACAGTAAGGTCAAAACATAGTTGTGTTCAGCTTTTAACACAGTGTAACACGAATTTTAAAATAGAGTCAATAGGGTGGTAACTTTTCAATGACGCTGAGTATATATATAAATAAAGTACTGTAAATATGTACTTACTGCCCTACCTCAGAGCTTGGATTTCAGTTGATATTTGATGCCCCATAATTCAAAAAAAGTTAACAGAAATATTTCTTGCAGTTGTAGATTTGTATTATGTTGCGTTAAATACTTTGTGCGGTGACTTTGTAGGAAACGATGAAATCATTGGGTATTCCGATGCAGGAGAGTATACCGTTGGATGAAGGTCGTGTAGAAGGTCATCTAGCCCAGCAGCCTCAACTACAAGCAGTACAGCATACAGTACCTCAGCAGATTGCTCTGTCTCAGCCACAGATGATCGGTATGATGGGACGAGCTCAACCTGTACAACAGGTGCTAGTCCAGCATCCACCAGGGGAGTTAATCCCATTACAGCAGATGCCACCTAATACCGCCCCTCCTCCACATAATGCCCCGCCTCCTCACAACGCCCCGCCTCCACAGTCACAGCTCCAACAAGTACAAGTCATACAGCAGCCAGTACAGCAACTCCCAATGCAGCACCCACAAGCAGCTCCTCTTGCCCAGCAAGTCATGGCTCCTCCTTTACAGGTTCATTCACAGCCCCCGTTACAGCCCCCTGGTACATTCACTAGTCCTCCACCCACTGCTGTACAACAGCAAGTTATCGTAGCCCAACCTCATCAAAGTATGCCATCATTACCACCCAGTATGCCAAACCCAGTACAACTTCAGCCTCCCCTTGTACCCTCGCCACAGCCTCACGGACTACCAGCAGCAATGACTCCACCTCCTGTCTCTCATGTGCAACTTATCAATCAAAACACGCCCCAGATGTCATTAGCTCCGCCTTGTAGTATGTCTATGGCTCCTCCCATGTCAATGGCTCCACCCATGTCTATTGCAGTTCAGACACTGGTTTCACAGCCACCTCCTTCATCTGTCGGGGCTCCGTCTCAAATTGTAAATTCCTCATCAACTGGTTTATTTATCCAACAACCTGGCCAGCAATTACCACCAAGTAGTGTTGTTCATATTAGGCCGCCACCTCCTGCCCCGACATTTTCAGTGGCTCCTCCTCCACATGTTGTACAGCAACCACAGTTCACAGTCCCGCCCCCTGAAACTCGTCAAGTAATGGCCACACCCCCAGGAGTTGTGGATGTGTCTGTTCCGCCTCCTGGACAAAGTCAACAAATCATGATACCGGTGAATCAAAGTCAGCCCCAACCATTCCTCAGTCAGCCACCTCCTTTGCTCAGTCAAGGTCCGCCTCCTGTTGGTACACAAACAACAATGTTTGTGTCTCAAACACCTCCGTTTGCAAGTCAACCTACTGTAGTGTATAGTCATCCTCCTCCTTCCATAGTTAATCAAGCCTCGCCCATTAATGCTGGAGCTCCACCTCCAGGTCAAGCTCCGCCCATGAATGCTGGAGCTCCGCCTCCAGGGGCGTTGCCTCATGGACCTCCTCCCCCACGACCACCACATGACATGCAGTTCACATCACCTCCCCCTGGTATGATAAAACAAGAACCAATGGGAAGTCAAGATGAATACACTACGATCATGGGAGACTATGGTCCGATACTGGTGAAGAAAGCAGGTATAAAACAAGAGCCGCCTACTGACTACGGTATGATGGTAAAACAAGAGCCCACTACTGACTACGGTATGATGGTAAAACAAGAGCCCACTACTGACTACGGTATGATGGTAAAACAAGAGTCAGGACAGTATGATCCATTCAGTAAATCAGAGAGTGACTACGATCCAGCCATTCCTACTGAAGGTGACTCACCAGGTGAGTTAAACAAACATTGTAAATACTGTTTAAAAAATTCTACTGGTCAACAGGATAGTTATATCATGACGACTACCAATTGAACACACCAATTGTCACAAAATATGGCCAGTCCTATCCTAAGTTTACATCATAAATACAAACCATTTAAACAAACAAAAACCTTTCTTTGAACATATCTTGGCTTAAAACCATAATTTGGATAAACCGATTACTCAAGTCACTGTTGAGTTATATACCTTTGATTGCAAAGGTTAAGCTCCGTTATTGGATCGGGTGTGTTAATGATTTAGATGTTAACATTAAGCTCCGACATTGGATCAGGTGTGTTAATGATTTAGATGCCTGTGAAATAATTCTTACCCCTTTCTTATTGCAGCAAAGGACAACAAAGCATTGAAGGGGTTAGTATTTATGTTTTCTTGTTGATTCTCTTTCACTTGCATTACTTAAAGATTACTTACTGTATATTTAGTGGATATTTAGGTTGGTTAACAAGTTTATGAATTACAAACATTTTGCGTGCAGAAATATTATCGATTTTCAAAATTTTCTTGGTAGAGTTTCTATGTTAGCAAAAGTTTACGTTAGATAAGATATATTATTTAATGCTTACTGGTGAGATATGGAGTTCTATCAGTGAAATAAAACCTATATCAGTCACTGGTTATCACCTACAATGTGACTGATATAAGCTCCGCCCCCTCACAGGGACTACTTTAATTTACCAAAATCTCAACACTAAAATGTCTGTAACTTTTTTATTACTGAACGGAAACATGTCATGTGGGGGTTTTTATTCTTAGTTAGACCATTTCCTACAAGTTGGTGTATGATTTAATGCAAAATTCTCAAAAAAGTCGTTTTCACCTATTCACCATAATCCAAGATGGCGGATTTTGTAGTGAAAAATATGAATGGAATAACATATCCATACGTAGCCTAACAACAGTGGTAATTTGGCATAAATAGTACCAGTTTTGACACCATATAAGCATTAAATAAATAGAATATTTGTTTGTTTTGATTGAATATGGTTAATATCTCATCTTGTAGTGATAAAATTTTAATATTTTCACTCGCGCTACGCGCTCTTGAAAATATTGAATTTTATCACTACACGATGAGATATAAACCATATTCAATCAAAACAAACAAATATCCTCTATATAGTAAATTTAGTAAATTAAGTGAATTTGTGAAATTTGCCCAAATTTCCGACACTCTAAATTAACCACTTATTCAATATGTTATAAGAACATGGCAAAGCCCAACCTACTTACATCTCTACACTATAGTTTGGTTGACCTGGCTTCGATCTCCCGAAGCATCTTAATCTGAGTCGAGATTATTCTCAAATACTATAATGTGTGTTTGAGATGATTTCCATGGGAGGACAGACTCAAAGTTAGCACCACAAAACAGATACGTTGTTCTGAGTTTATTACAGTGAAATAGTTTTAGCACTAACTGATAAAAAAATGATCTTAAATTATACTCTTGACTTTAGCGAAATCTTAATTTGAGTTGGGATTTCTACTTGAGATGCTTCTGGAGATCGGGGCCTGGGTTTGATGTAGAGATTGGACAAGGTTTGTTCATTCAAAAGTGAATACTTTGCTACAGTCACACCCTGCTTGTGTCAGGGGTGTCAATATTCCTGATTAATCCGGAATTCTGGATTTATCCTTCCTGAAAGAGCTATGATTTCTGACCAAATAAAAGTTATTTGATGAAAATATCTCAAGAAATAGCAAAGTTATGGTCAATTCAATCTGCTCTGAAATATTTTATTCAATAAAAACTGAGTTAAATGTTGTTGAAGGCCTCTTGTTTGGCAAAAATGGTCGGCAGCAAATGATTTTCAGGATTTTTAACTTGGCTCTGTTGACACCCCTGTTGTGTGGAGATGAGCTCCCGTAAATAGTTCTGCACAGTAGATAGAGCACAGTTTATAGACAGGGGCGTCAATTTTCCTGATTTATCCTGAATTTCGGATTTATCATTCCTGATAGAGCAATGGCCACTGAACAAAGTTATTTGATGAAAATATCTCTAGAAATGGCAAAGTTATGGTTAATTTAATCTGCGCTGAAGGATTTTCTTTAATACAAACTTAGTTATTATGGAAACAATGTCATTGAGGGCCTCTTTTTGCAAAAAATGGTCGACCGCGTACGATTTTCCTGTGATTTTTTATTTGGCCTTGTTGACACCCCTGATAGACCACCCGTGGCATTGTTTGCAACCTTTTGTGGACTACCCCCGCCAAAGAGTCAATGAAAGGTGTATCAATATATATTGTTTTCCATACATCCAGACAGGTTTGACTGTACGCAGGTACATACATGTATATTTCAGGATGGAAATGAAGATAGAAGGGAAGAGAGAAAGTCTAGCAGCTTCCAATGTGTTTGAAAGTGATATGCAAAGTAAATATCATTCAATATTTATTACCTTTGAAGTACCTGGTCATTAAGTTACAAGCAAGAGTTGTTCCACCAAAAACAACACTATTTGAGTCATTTTGAGTTTGTGTTGATCTATAACCTTTGAAGTATCTGGGTACTGTTTTATCAAAGCACTTACGAAAATCGTAGACTAACAATCAAATTTAAATTCTCTGTAATACTTTGACAACCCTAAAGTGTGGTAAATGGAGCTTCAATACTAATAAAGATTCAGTGAATGACTTCATACAAACCACATTTTTACCTAGTTTGCAGTTGTTAAAGAATTATAAACAATTTAAATTTGAACGTAAGTTAAAGATATCCGTAAGTGCTTTGATAAAATAGTACCCTGGTCTTTAAGTTACAAGCAAGAGTTGTTCCACCAAAAACAACAATATTTGTGTCATTCTGAGTTTGTGTCTGTATGTAGGTGATTCTGTACGGTGATAGCACTCTGTAGGCATTTGACATGAATTGTTTGCGCCTCTGGTAGGATTCGAACCCATTCTGTATAGTGCCATCCCCTAGCAATGCAAAGTAGGAAAGTATCAGACCACTCAGATATCACAACAACCAAAAAAAAAGGTTGAGAACTCAGTGATTTTTTTTGCTTCTTTGGGAAAGGGTCCATGTCCGCTCAGATTGGGCATTTTTGCGTCGTGTCAACTTGAAATTGGGAGTTTTCATGATGCAGAAAGGCCAAATAAAACAGAAAAAGAGATTACATGTGACTGTTTACTTGTTTTTGTAAACTTTTATGCTTGACCTCTTGTCAAAAATGTTCATAACTTTGTCATTTTATGTCCGATTTTGGAATTTATTTTTTTAAATATTCATTGGGAATTTCTCCCTTCAAATTTGGAAGGTACCGTTTACTGGTGGCAAACAAAGAAGGAAAAAAATCACTGCAAAACATATTAAACCAGTATCCCTGTAACTACATCTCACTACACCAGTATTTGGTTGATTTGTGGATGACATTGCTGACCGTTTGTAATCACTGTAACCTCAGACAAGACCGATTCACATAGCATACCAGCTCTACTCTACCAGCTCTACTCATACAATACCAACCTTAGACACAACAACTTCAATTTTGCTGTCAAATGCATTTCTAAAAAATTGAATTCTGTAACTTTCTATACTAAGAAATACTTCGGAGATGTTGGGCCAATTGACTTCGTGCTGGATGTTTGTCTGAATGGATGTCACAAAGATTATTGGTGCTTGTTCTCCTTAACCAGTTCAGTTTCGTAGTCGGATTTCAATGAAACTTCACATGAATAGTTTGTACTAATTCTCGTTGTGCATATTGTCAGGAAGTTATGGTCTGATGATTTATGCCAGAGTTATGTCCCTTTTTGGGAGACATATTTTGTGTCGAAAAACGTTGTGTTCAATTTAAAACCACATCCAGACAGTTCACATCTATACTTAGTCTATCGAGTAGTCTGTCTGGACTAGTGGTTTTATGCTGACCGAATTCCATATATGGGAGTTGACACACTTTTAGGGAATTTGAAAAAAAGGGGTTGATGAAAAGGGCATGTTAATGACAGTCTGGTTCTAGTTTTTCCCCCAGAGAATGCCGACACCCGAGAGCTCATCGATAATTTGGCAATGTATGTGGGACAAGCTGGGGACCATGCATTGAACCAACTACGGGAAGATCACAGGAAAGATCCAGGTTATAGGTACTGTATACTTTCAGCTCATTCTGATTAAAAATACTAATAATTGCATTGAGCTCATCAAACTTTATTTTCTGTTGCTGGTCCCTTATTTTTTGGCAAGCTTAAACTTACAAATGGGCCAAGCTCAAGGAAAGCCTACAATTCTGACATGAGTGTAATAAGGTTTACATAGGCGCTAAAACAAAAATATGACAACATGCAGCAACAAAACTTGCAAAGTCTCAATACGTGCAGCCTTTGTAGATATATTTATTTAACAGGAGTAAAAATATTACAATAAAACCATGCTAAATTTAACATGTTTGGTCTTTGTTTCCTCTTTATTGGTATATAACTAAAGGAATAATTGTGTTGATCCATTGGACTAGTACTTCTTGTGTCTTTTATTATGCAGCATCTCATTTGACCTATTAGTCTCAAGGTACTGTGAACTGTGGTTCGATGGATCTGTCAATCAACAAGCTGCAGTAATATCCATATTCTGTAAAGTGGATATGTTAAAAAAGTCGGCAAATTCTGAATTTTATGTATTTTGTGTGTAGAATTATCTTTTAATTTTTATGCCCCCCTATCGATAGATTGGGAGGCATATAGTGATTCACCTGTCCGTCCGTTCGTCCGTCCGTTCGTCCGTCCGTCCTGGTTAACCCAAATTGACCGTTTCTTCTAGCATTAATATGGCTTGCTACAAAGCTTTCATACTTGCATGGATGTTGTGTATGAACACTCTCCACATGCCTGTACCACCTAACCCCATTTTGACCTTCACCTTGACCTAATTTTGGACTTAGACTTATTTATGGACAAGGCTTCCACAGGGGGCATAAGCGTTTAGTAAACGCAGTCTTGTTTAAGTACAGTCAGCAATAGTTGTTGCCAGATGAAGTATAAGCGAATTTAGTAAATCTGCAAAATTATCCAATTTTTTCACGTCAATTTATAACTTTAGCACTTGTAAATTGTATGTATATGACAATGTTTGTATTTTACTTGCAGTTTTCTGTTTGATGAAGAGAGTGGAGAATATCAATACTTTATGTTTAAGATAGATGTTGCTAGAGGCTTGAAGAAAGATATTGAAGGTAAGGTCTTAGATTAAATAAGATTTGTTTCCCCTCCTACAACCTACAAGCCAAAATTGCCCTTACCTGAAAATATTGTTTGGGAAATCATAAAAAAATTGGCCATTTTGGGACAAAATTAGTGATAGTTGTTCTATATTACTTCTTTTATCACATAACCTGCGGTCCAGGAGTGCCGTAAAGCCGTGACGTAAATATCGTTCGGCACTCCCAGACTGTGCAATAAATATGTAAATGAGCGTGACGTTAGCCAATCCATGCATTGATCCGTCAATGACGTCAGGATAATATCAACGTCACCATGACGTCGCGCTAATTGTACCGCTGAAATTTGGCTGAAACTTATGCAGCGTACATCATTCTTTTGAACAATAATGAGTGTTGTCTAAGGTTATGTGATAAATAGAATCTTACATTCGTGCTCATTACATACGAGTTTTATTAAACTCGTCGACAAAAACAATATGACACTCGGCAAGCCTCGTGTCATATCATTTTGTCCACTCGTTTAATAAAACTCGTATGTAATGAGCACTCATGCAAGATCCTCTATATAATGTATTTTTCTATTCACCTACCAAACCCCTAAATGGTATGGGTAGCAGGATGGGAAACAAACATTTATTATGCCCCCCATCTTTGATGAGGGGGTATATTGCTTTGCATGTACAGGTTGGTCTGTCGAACGGAAGACCAAATGGTTTCCGTTAAATTATTCGAAAATGCTTTGCCCTTGGATTTTCAAACTCGACATGTTGGTCATCAACAGTAGATGACCCCTACTGATTTTGAGGTCAGTAGATCAAAGGTCAAGGTCACTGTGACCTTTACCATTTCTGACTATTGGGCTGCCAATTATTGCGGGCATATGTGTTTTACAAACATCTCTTGTTTATTTAAAGCCTATATTTAAATTTAAATCAGAAGTCTTACCAGTATTGAACTACATTTGTATTCACAAACATTTTATTAATGAAATTGATGTTCAGGCTTAATATTGTGACGGCTGAGGACCAGTAAGTGCTCCGGATTTATAACCTGGTGATCATGGTTCCATTCTCGTCCATAGCAGATCATATCCTTCCATGAAAAGTTGATAACAATGTAGATATTCCTCCACATGTGGAGAAGATGCTGGTTCATTGTAGTAGGGTAAGTTAGTATTGGTAAGTATTCAGGCCAGGAAAACTGGTTACTGAAAATTGGTGAATCAGCTGAATGTAACAGAAAAATATTGAGAAAAGGAGTTAAACCAGAATAATCTGGAACCACATATTGTCTGACTCCAATGAAAGACTGATGTGCTTTTGATAAACTGCAACAATTTGGTGTATTGTGAATTAGTGTTAATCGAGGGGAGATAATTGAATGAATGTTGCCTTGTACTTGTAGATGACGGTAGTAGAGGAGTCAAGCGGAAACGTAGAAGTCGCTGGGGTCCGCAAGATGACAAAGGTGAGATTATTGGATTCATACAGGGGACAATACTAGGGATTCTAATAGGGGCTTACAGAATAAGTGGGGGGCTATTGCAGCCAACAGAGCATTGTCATAATGCTTATGTTAAAAATTATGTACAACCTTCAATATTTTCAAAGTTTATTAATGTATTGCTTTGATACTTTACATACTTGTTTACCACCATGACCCCAACCTATACATAGGAGTAGGTAACTCGATCAAGCCTTTTGATTTTGTGCTGGATGTCTGTCTAGATGAATGTCATCAACTTTGTCAAGGCTTGCACTCCATAACCACTTGTCTAATTTCATTGAAACTTCACATTAAGTACAAATCCTAGTTGTGAATATTGTCAGGAATTAGAGGGCCCTTTGTGAAAGGCTTACTGTTTTATACATCATTGTATTTCAAAGGTGATTTTTTTGTACATTTCAGATGATCAATCATGTAAGGCTGCTTTTGTCAAGTTGTTTTATAACCTCCTTTTTGTGCTGACAGTTTCTATTGATCTATGATTAACTGCAACTGACTTTAAGTTTGTAACCTTGTGAATTCAATTCGTGAATAATTTTCTAGTTTACTGAAAATGTGTAAATGGTTGAAAATACATCTCAACTAGATGTGTGCCATCTGATGTGTGCCATAGCTTTGGTCAGCATATATTTCTGCTTTCATTATCAAGGGTTTCAGACCCTCCTCCCCTGTAAAAACAGCTTGGCCTGTGTACATTTCAGTTTTCTGCTTTCATTGTCAGGGCTTTCACTGGACTCCAAAAATGAAGTGTCAAAAATCATTTTACAAGTCTCATAATTTTCACGAGTCAGCATAATATTGCAAGAAGTATTGTACTACATGAATAGCTTATTTGTTTCTTGAGCTGAAACTGGCACTTTTTGTCCTACTTGAGTCTAAAAATGTTGTTTCAAGAGTCAAATGAAATGTTGTTTCAAAAGTCTATTGAAAGCCCCTAGTATTGCCATTATGGCCCCTGATGGATACAGGGTATATTAGGGTACTGGCCCCTGATGGATACAGGGTATATTAGGGTACATGATCTATATTTACAGCTGCTGTGAGTGCTCCACCTGTACATAGTGTAACGTTGAAGGAGTTCTCTCAACGTATGGTAGGATCCGATACAATGAATTCAGAGCAGATTCAACAGATTCGAGAACAGAGAGAGGTAAACTCTACTTAGTTTATACTCATTTAATTTAGGTAGATTGTGAAACAGGTTTTTCCAACTTATATTAATCCCTCTAACACCTCATTCTTGATGTTATCCATCCCCACGAGGGTATGAGAGAAGTCACTTTCCAGTTCTTAATTCTTAATTGAATGATTAGTAGTATTGCAAATCCATTTACCAAACTTTGTAGTCATGAAATATTTATAAAGAATTAAAATTTGTATGTAAGTTTAGAGTTTCTGTAAGTGCTTTGATTCTTCCTGTATTACAGTTAAATGTAATGTATGAGTTGATCCTTGCCCAGAAGAAGGCTCAGGAAGCAGCGCTCATGGCGGAGATTCCTGGAGTTAAAGTTAAACCCAAGTATGAATATGACTCTGATGAAGAGACAGACGACGTAGGAACCTGGGAACATAAGAACAGAACGTCTGAAATGGATGCCACCAAAGGTATAGGAATAGTTAATGGGCTTTTTTCCCCAACTTTGTGAATGGTGTCTTTAGCACTGTAATCAAATAGGGGGCGATAATATGCGGAACCGATAATATCAAAATAGTAATCAAGCATTTTACAGTCACATTTTCTGTATACCTTGACTGAATCTTTAAGACCGTTTTGTTGTTGTGAGACTGATCTCAATAGTTTGGTACACTGGATGTCTTATTCTTTCAAGGATTCAGTTCAACACTTTTTGATCAGGTTTAGCCTTCTGACTGGTATATTTCCATGAAAGAATAATTTCAAATTATGATTATATAAATATACAGTTTGTGATCCGTTAAGAAAGGTTGATGCTATTTTACAATAATTGTGTTTTACAGAATGGGCCGAGGCCCTGACAGAAGCTGGTCGAGGGAAACATCATATCGGTGACTTCTTACCTCCTGATGAGCTGGAGCGGTTCATGGAAACATTTAAAGTGAGTAATGTATAAGAAGTTCAGTTAGCAACATTTAAATGTTGGTGAATTTTGTACATTCCTTTGATTGACTGTTAGGGTAAATTTTGCCTATAAAGAACTCTACTAAGAAATAAAAAATAGAAGTTTTTCTGCACACTAAATGTCTTAAATTCTGAAATCTTTTTGACCTACTGAAATATCCAATTACATCATAAAATATGATCATTCTCATGGAGCTTGCCAGGTCAGCAAAGTGGATAGAGATCTTGCATGTTACCCGAGCGATCTGTGTTTGATATTTGTTTAACAAACATCTCAAATGATATTTCAGGCATTACAAGAAGGCCGGACACCAGATTACAGTGATTATAAGGACTTTAAGATAACATGTGAGAACATTGGGTACCAGATGTTACAGAAGTTAGGCTGGGAGGAAGGTGAAGGTTTAGGGACTGAGGGGCAGGGTAGAACCGAGCCAGTTAACAAGTGAGTACACTTCTGATATTTAATGGTCTAGTGGTTAGGTTGGAAGGAAGGTTTAGGGTCCGAGGGACAGGGTAGAACCGAGCCAGTTAACAAGTGAGTACACTTCTGAAATTTAATGGTCTAGTGGTTAGGTTGGAAGGAAGGTTTAGGGACCGAGGGGCAGGGTAGAACCGAGCCAGTTAACAAAAAGTGAGTACACTTCTGATATTTAATGGTCTAGTGGTTAGGTTGGAAGGAAGGTTTAGGGTCTGAGGGGCAGGGTAGAACCGAGCCAGTTAACAAGTGAGTTCACTACTGATATTTAAAGCTCTAGTGGTTAGGTTGGAAGGAAGGTTTAGGGTCCGAGGGGCAGGGTAGAACCGAGCCGGTTAACAAGTGAGTACACTTCTGATATTTAATGGTCTAGTGGTTAGGTTGGAAGGAAGGTTTAGGGTCTGAGGGGCAGGGTAGAACAGAGCCAGTTAACAAGTGAGTACACTTCTGATATTTAATGGTTTAGTGGTTAGGGTGGAAGGAAGGTTTAGGGACCGAGGGGCAGGGTAGAACCGAGCCAGTTAACAAGTGAGTACACTTCTGATATTTAAAGCTCTAGTGGTTAGGATGGAAGGAAGGTTTAGGGTCTGAGGGGCAGGGTAGAACAAAGCCAGTTAACAAGTGAGTACACTTCTGATATTTAATGGACTAGTGGTTAGGTTGGAAGGAAGGTTTAGGGTCCGAGGGACAGGGTAGAACCGAGCCAGTTAACAAGTGAGTACACTTCTGATATCTAAAGCTCTAGTTGTTAGGTTGGAAGGAAGGTTTAGGGTCTGAGGGGCAGGGTAGAACCATAGGATGGTCAGATTGTAATTATGACCCATGTATAGCATGGATAATATGGTTTGATCCAAAGGGATTCGACCCGATAAAAATATCTTTCACATCTATACTATGAATACATAAGACAGGGGTCTTTCTTTATGACTGGCCCTCATATACCCAACTCAACATTATGTCCAATATTTTAAACAAGCCGAATACAATCATTTAATTTGTACTGCACACTTCAAGACAATATAATATTATACATAAAAAATACAACTTTTATCAATACACGTACACAATGTCGCCTGTGTCGAGCATATAATGTTAACAAAATGCGTAAAACCCGGTTTGACGACATAACCCTGCACAGACAGAAACTAGAAAATGGCCTTCGATAAAGAAGAGAAATCATTATTTACACACGATCTCAGGAAATTAGTATGACGATTTGGTAGAGGAACATATTTGGATTAACTCACCGACACTCGTCCCTTTCTGTACAGCTTAGCTAGAAGAAAGCAGCAATTCAACAACATTGACTGAAAACAATTCGCCGACTTTTGCCATTTTGACAGTGACAGCACGGCTTTTGTTACGAGTAATTTGATTGGCTGAAGAGTTGCATGGTATTACCCGAACACCAATCATTTTCTATATTGTCACATGATTCGTCACGTGATACTACAATGGTCGAAATGAATGTAAATATTAGAAATTGAATATCAGTTCTCCCTGAACTCGGATTATCGTCTATTTAAGCGGAACAGAAACATATAGGTGGTGGTAAGTTGCAAAACATATGTCCCACTATCAAATCGTCGTACTAATATCCTGAGATCGTGTGTAAATAATGATTTCTCTTCTTTATCGAAGGCCGTTTTCTAGTTTCTGTCTGTGCAGGGTTATGTCGTCAAACCGGGTTTTACGCATTTTGTGAACATTATATGCTCGACACAGGTGACATTGTGTACGTGTATTGATAAAAGTTGTATTTTTTATGTATAATATTATAGTGTCTTGAAGTGTGCAGTACAAATTAAATGATTGTATGCGGCTTGTTTAAAATATTGGACATAATGTTGAGTTGGGTATATGAGGGCCAGTCATAAAGAAAGACCCCTGTCTTATGTATTCATAGTATAGATGTGAAAGATATTTTATCGGGTCGAATCCCTTTGGGTAGAACGGAGCCAGTTAACAAGTGAGTACACTTCTGATATCTAAAGCTCTAGTTGTTAGGTTGGAAGGAAGGTTTAGGGTCCGAGGGGCAGGGTAGAACCGAGCCAGTTAACAAGTGAGTACACTTCTGATATCTAAAGCTCTAGTTGTTAGGTTGGAAGGAAGGTTCAGGGTCCGAGGGGCAGGGTAGAACCGAGCCAGTTAACAAGTGAGTACACTACTGATATTTAATGGTCTAGTGGTTAGGTTGGAAGGAAGGTTTAGGGTCCGAGGGGCAGGGTAGAACCGAGCCAGTTAATAAGTGAGTACAATACAATCTCTTTACAGCTTCACAACTCCCTACATGTAGATTCAAACTTTGGGTTTTTATTGAGGCATTATTTAGGAAATAATTTCTCTCACATATAGTGGCAGAGACATACTATTTGGTGTCCTGTATGGATATCACAAACCTTGTCTGAACTTGGTCTCGTTAACCATGTATCGAAATTTCAATGAAATTTCACACAAATGCTTGGTACCCAACCTAGTTGTGCATATTGTCAGGAATTTAAGGTTGGATGATATTTACCAGAGTTATGGCCCTTTGTGGGAGATGTAAATTTTTATGTCAAAAACCTTCTTGTTAGGTCCTGGTAACTTCTGGTTGGCTTGGTGTCAGAATTATGTTTCTTCTTATGACTAAAATACTATTGACTTCAAATACTGTAAAATAATTATTTTTCGAGGGAGTTGAATTTTCGTTTATTTCGTTATTAAAACCGACCACAAAATCTAATGGAAACGATTTATCCAAATTCATAACATGGTTTCAGCCTTCCATGTTCTGTAATCCACGAATTTATGACCTTGCGAATCGTATTATCAAAATCCACGAAATGTGTGATTTTACAACAATATTTATAAAAATATTTTCTTACAGGGGCAATGTATCCGTTGATGGTCGAGGTGTGGGCATTGAGAGACCTGATGGTTTATCTAAGGAAGATGACGAGTATGACGCCTACAGAAAGAGGATGATGTTAGCTTATAGATTTAGACCTAACCCTCTTGTAAGTGGTGTTTATAGCCTACAAATCAGGCCAGGTATTTTTCAGGTCTGTGCCTAATTTCCGGTTTTTGAATCCTGAATTTTTCTTTTTTGTGTACATGGAAAAATTGAATTTTAGGCTTTGAAACTGGGATTTTCAGACAGAATGATTGCTAAATGTGGACATAATCCTCTAGTAAAATCTTGTAGTACAGTTAAGTAATACCTCTCTCGAGCGACATTTGTGGGAGACAGGCAGAGTGTTTGTTGTAGAGAGGGAGCCGTTGTGAAGAGGGTTTGTATTTCTATCTGACTGGTGCATAAAAGGCATCGTTTAACCTCCAAAGTGTGTACATGATGTACACAAGCAGCATGCCATAATTAGTAAAGATGAATAAAGTGTATTGAGGTTGCTAACTTCTGACCAGATTATGATCTTATTAATTCTATAAAAGTAAATTATTTCACCGATTTCGCCATGAAAATAAGCCTTTATTAAGTACTGACAATTTACAGAATGATCGCGTACATGGCAGTCCGGATCGGACGGGCTTTAGATGGTACCGTACGCTCGACGCCATTTGTTTTAAAATAAACCAATGCTTTCATTTTCTTGTCAGAAAAGACGCATTAATTGTCCCTTTATTTTAATCAGAAGTAACAAGTTTTCCCACCTTACCCTGACCAAAGGTATCATACATACCACCAATGCATGAAAAAATTTAATTGTGGTAATTATCCAATTTGACTAAACCACAATTTATTAATCGTGTCACAACGCAGGTGTCAAAATTAGCAATTTACAAGCTTCTCAATGATGATTAGAATACCTTATTCACACATTTTGGCCGACAGTGACAATACGTATGAAAACAATCAACAACTGACTTAACCTATGCTGGTCCGGAGAGGTAATTCTTAGTGTCGGTACGACTTTGTGAGTGACGTTTGTCGTTGAATGGAGGTGTCGTTTCTCAGAGGGAATTTAACATTGAAATTGCATGGGAGGAATTTTAAATGTCGTTTTAAGGAGGGAGTCGTTTGAGAGAGGTGACGTTACAAGAGGGTACATTGTACAGCCTCTCCAGAGCTTGTTCAGTCTAAGCGACCCTCTGTAGAACAACAACCTCTCTAAAACAACACCTTCGAAATTTCTATAAGCTAGTTATTACTATAGATTTAACCTCCTTAGAGGAACAGCCTCTGTACACAGGCCAATATATGCAGCTTCCAAAGGGTGTTGCTCTACAGACGTTGAGCTGTATTGGTAAGTGAAAAGTATGGTTTAGTCAATTCCGTTTCATCAACTAAGTTTCGAAATTTCCCGTTAAAGAAAGGCCTAATTTATGGTTTGCGCAAGTCAATCATGTTTTTCTTTATTTTTCCAGAATAATCCAAGACGACCGTACTACTAAGCTGTGGAATATGTTTCATAGTCTATATCTACCATAGTAATTAAATCTCCTGACAGACTGAGTGTGTGGTTTGCATCATTAAACAGTTAACAGAGATCCTACAGTTCCGGAATAATCCGGAAATCCGGATTTGCTGCAATCAGGGGTCCTATAATTCCGGAAAAATCCAGATTTACTGCACTAGAAAGAATGAACTTTTCTGCAGAAAATCGAAGTAATTTGATGAAAAAATTCTAAGTATTAACAAAGTTATGGTCATTTGGTGTTTTAAAAGCTTAATTTAACAATAGAACATTGTTTGAAACAGTGTTTTGGTGTAGGGTTTTGTGCAAACTGCACTCGAAACAGACTTGCGTCTAATTTTCAGGATTAGGTATTACGCCTGAGTAGGACCCCTGTGCAATAGAAAAGAGAACTTTTCTGCAGAAAGTAAAAGTTTTTTGATGAAAAAATACCAAGTATTCACTGCGTTTACCCTGAATTTTGACAATAAAACAATGTTTTGGTGTAGGGGTGTGTGCTAATGGCACTCGAAATGGCACTGGGAAATTTTCAGGATTACGCATTATGCCTCAGTAGAACCCCTGAGTTAAGGGTCGATATCAATGAAGAAGATGATATCAAAGATGAAATACAACCATCAGGAGTGGGATGTCGAGAACGATTTAAGAATAAATTAGTATGAAATAACTATAAATAAAAAATTAAGCAGATGACATGTCAATGTGAATTGCAACAAGCAGTGAAACGAATTTTTCACCAATAGCCAGATTTCTTATTTTTTGTCCACTTTGTTATTTAAGATTGATGTTTATAAACATTTGTACATGAGTGTCTCTGAATATGTAAAACAAGTTAAGCAGCTGACTGCATCTTTGAAAAAAATGGCATTGTTTTGTCGAAATTTGTAAAATGAAAATTGAAAGTGTTCATTCATTCTTTATGTATTGTATTTACCCGGAGGTAATCAGAAATAGCCAATGTTTCACAGTCGATTGTAAATTATTCGTTTATTTATAATTTTTCTACAATCATAAAATGGCCGAGTTTGTGTGTTATTATCTCCCTTGTAAACAGTCTGACACAAATATAGTATATTATTTGATAATATACCATGATAATAGACCAACCAACAGATAAGATTGTATCGAACAGACTTTTTAGATATTTCAGTTATTTGTCATTTCTGTATGACACAAATGAAGTAAATTATTCCGTAGTCTGTTGTTGAATATTGTCACAGATTTTATGCGTGAATAGTTATATCAGTTAGATGAACGGGGTTGGGTGGTGGGAATAAAGCGACGTGCATTTCTACTGCTGAATAGAGGTTTCAGTTGAGTTATGGCCCTTGTTTTAAAGCCAGTATTTTCATCGAATTAGATTTCTTGTTTCTAATCTTGTATATTTTGATTTGTTAAAAGAACCTAATGATGTTATGTTCAGCTTCCCTGAAAATGTGTAAAACTATTTTATTACATTGCCATTGGAAAGTAATATCATGTTGTCATAGTACATAATGAAAATGTTGAGAAGTAATGGTAACTCAGTAACATGTGTTTGAATGATTCTAATTTAATTCTTTGAAGATTTAATGTTTAATTATGCAACCTTTGGAGAGAGAATTAGAATAAATCAATATTGTAATCATGATTTAGATTACACAGAACTTTGAATGAGTAATTGTTTTAATAAAATTTGATTGTATTTGGTCCTTGTAAGTATTATAATTCTGTTGCGATGAATTTTAACCTTACTGTATGTCTGTGTTATTTTAAGTTCTTGTAAATAGAGTGTGTTACTGCATAATTATGTGGATGTTTCTGCAGGTTAAATAATTAGCAAGTAATGAATTTCAGACATTTGAAGTGTGGAAATGTCACCATTTTTTTTCTAAGTAGAGTTCTTTGTATGGCAATCTTTATGCTAGAGGAGTTGTTAGCGAATTTTGTAAATGCACCGAATTTGGCAATATTTCCCCATCGGCAACTTATTACTTATACAGTATTGCAGTTATGTACGTATGCTGTTATATGTATATATGCTCTCTTTGTAAATTTACCGGCAAAAATAAATTTTTGCATTTGTATGTTTACAATTTTCATGTATACTATTCCTTTTACAATTTGCTGAAATTATTCAGGAAGTAAGTCAGGTATGTCACATACTATGGGGAATGTTGTCATACCAATGTACTATTGATGGTTTAACAATATTAAATGGTTGTAACACCAGTTTATAAATACTGTAAATAAAAAATTTAAAACCTCATCTTGTGTAGTTCCTGAATAGCCTAGTGGTAGAGCGTCCGCTTCGAGTGCAGGAGGTCTTAGGTTCTATTCCAGGCAGCATCATACCAAAGACGAAATAAAAATTGTTCTGATAATTTCTTTGCTAAATACGCAGCATAAACTGGAAACTGGCTTCTCGCATACCCTCGTGGCGATGGATACCATCAGGAATGAGGTGTCGAGAGTTATAAATATAAGTTGGAAAAACTTTTTTCACAATCGACCTGAAATAAATTAGTATTTGATTTATTTTGGGGCAGCTATTGTAATCGCCCTACATCTATCAACAGTTTGACTGTTAACACTGTAAGTCAGTTAACATAACCTGGTCACAATGCTATTTCTCTTAAATCTAGACCAAGTTCACATCTGGGGTCAAAAACTAGGTCACTTGGCAAAATTAAATGCTCTGGAGGTCATAGTTTTGACATACAATGTACTATTAGTATAAAGTAGTCTTTATGACACCAGTCCTGGCCACTATTGTCTGAGTCAAATAACAAGATGGGCATATATAGCCCTCATCTGAGTGTCATTGCCCAATTTTGAAACACAGTCCTTGGCATTCGTACATTCAGGTACATTGCCCAAGTTTTGAAACACACTCCTTGGCATTCATAAATTCGGGTACATTGCCCAAGTTTTGAAACACAGTCCTTGGCATTCGTACATTAGGGTACATTGCACACATGTTTTTCTTAGATTGTCCTTACAGGTAGGTGTTTAGCCCATGTGACCCAGATTCGATCATGTCTGATATTCCACCATAGCTAGATGCAATCATTCTGACCAAGTTTGGGGAACATTGGGGCAAGCAGATGACCTTTTCAGTTTACACAGGTTTTTGCTTTTATCTGTCTTAAAATAATCTGTAAACGTACTCGGCTAAATTTCATCTAACTAGAAGTATGACCCAAGCTTCACATGCATCCAGTGAACAGTGCAGTAAGTATAGCTTGTACTAGGGTTTTCTATGGTCAGTGTAGTATTGTACAAAGTATGCATAGTTTCACAAACACAAACATTTTGGCCAAAATTGACATGTTTTGTAGATGATCCAATGTCAAAATTCACCTACATGTTAATACGGATTAGGCCAAAATAGTGATTTCTAGTGGCTATTGAAGCAATTTTATGTGGACGAATATGACCTGATTTTAATGAAACCTCGCCAAATATTTATCTCTGTGAAATCTAGGCTACAGTGTGTATGTTCGATACTATGTTGAATTGACAGAGTCTTACAATTAAGAATTATCCGGATTGGCAGAACGAAAACTAATGAACTTTTCTGCAGAAAATAACACGGGTAACTATCATTGATATTAAAGAGTAAAAAAATGTTCTTTTATAAGTTTAATGTGGAGGTCATGCGAGTCGATAAGGAGGTGAGGTAGGTTACATACGTCAATAAAGCGAATTTATCTTGTTTCACAATGAAGCTGCAACATGGAGCCGTGGAGCGTATGACGTAGGAAGATAATGAGGTCACATGAGTCAATAAGGCAATGAAGTAGGAAGATAATGAGGTCATGTGAGTGGAAGATATTGAGGTCACGTGAGTTGAAGATAATGAATAACGTGAGTCGATAAGGCAATGATGTAGGAAGATAATAAGGTCATGTGAGTGGAAGATAATGAGGTCACGTGAGTTGAAGATAATGAGGTCATGTGAGTTGAAGATAATGAGGTCACATGAGTCAATAAGGCAATGACGTAGGAAGATAATAAGGTCACGTGAGTGGAAGATAATGAGGTCACGTGAGTCGATAAGGCAATGACGTAGGAAGATAATGAGGTCACGTGAGTGGAAGATAATGAGGTCATGTGAGTCAATAAGGCAATGACGTAGGAAGATAATGAGGTCACGTCAGTTGATAAGACAATGGCGTAGGAAGATAATGAGGTCACGTGAGTCGATAGGGCAATGACGTAGGAAGATTATGAGGTCACGTGAGTTGATAAGACAATGGCGTAGGAATTAAGATAATAAATTCACGTGAGTCAATAAGGCAATGATGTAGGAAGAAAATGAGGTCACGTGAGTGGAAGATAATGAGGTCACGTGAGTCGATAAGGCAATGATGTAGGAAGATAATGAGGTCACGTGAGTCAATAAGGTGATGACATGGTCACCCACTTATTCCCTTATCTCCACGACTCCTTGTTGCGCGTTGCGGGAATTCTCTCCAAAATCTCCTACACTACTACTCTGGTCATTTCTTTTGTATGCATAGTAGGATAAGATGAAACTTGGCACATTTAAATTTTTTCAACGTGCGCCGAGGCTCGGCATAATTAGCCTGAGGGCATGAATTTCTATTCTTCTACATTGTACTTGTATTACATATACATATAGCATTTCATGACAAGCCACATACATATTTAATTGTGCAACTCGGCATCGAAACTATATATATGTATGTACAACAAAGGCGGTACTCTTTGGAATTGCAAAATGTAGATACAAATCTAATTAATCAATTAATAATAGGACGGTCAACTGTGCTATATAAATTATAGAGAACTGAGATACGAGGTTATCTTATAATATGTATACTAAACATGTATAGCGGTTTAAGAGCACACCAAACACAACTTGTAGGCCTATTCAAAGATTATATCTTTGTCCAATTGCACTCTTTTGAACATCCTCATAAATAAAAAAAATCCTCATACACCAGTGGTTGGTGAAGCTTAAAGACTACCATAAGGTACCACATGTACATAAATCACAAAAATAGGTCTTATCAAATGGTTACGAAATTATCAGTTCACTAATGTATTGTTACGAAATGGACTAGGTACGATATGACTTAAAAATCGTTACTAGACGCTTGACAAAGCGATCCGAGTCTTGGTAGACGCTTATAAACAAACGTAATGTAATTTTAGTTTCGTTTTGTTTGTGCAATTATGGCATCACCAAGTAAGACGGTTGTTGCCGCTGGTTTAATTATATTCAGACGTATGTCGAGAGAGATTCACTATCTAATGCTTCAAGCTTCATATGGTGATTTCCACTGGTCACCTCCTAAAGGTAGTAAACTATTAAATATCTCATTATTTTACAAGGCAGTGGCTAGTCGTCCGGCACCGGACGACTAGACAGCGATATTAGTCGTCCGGCGCCGGACGACTAGACAGCGAAATTAGTCGTCCGTCATATGACGGACGACTAGACGGTCGACCTTCTTTCGTAACCATAAGAGTTACCTTACGGCACAACCACTTGAGTTTAATGAGGTAGGCGGAGTCTGGGCGGCGTCGGGAATAGGCATGGGACTACTAAATCTTTACTAGACACATTTAATACTATTATTTTGCAATAAAGACTACAAGTTTATATGTCTAGCATTAGTAAGATTGAACATAAACTGTTCAGGTTCATATTTATGACAATATATAATGTTAAAATGCTGCGTGATATGCATATAACCCCGTTTGTATATGAAGGTATAATTTTTGCAGAGATGTGTAAACTCCACCCAACGATAATTTAACCTGTAGTGGTTGGAATCGGGTTCGAAGTTCTTTCAATAATTTAATATTTTATTTTTCATTGAAAATCGATTGAATTGGCTACTTGTGTTGGTTTACAAACCTTGATGGCGCAATAAAGAAGCTTTTTTAGTTCAAAAACATCAATAATACGTGTCTATGTGTGTTTACAAACAATAAGACTGCGCTATTTGAAAATGTACCAAACAAAAAGAATACAGTAGCTTTGGTACTTGGATGGTAACTGTCATATTAAAGCCAGGGTACTTGAATGGTTCCTGTCATATAAAAGACTTATTACTTGAATGGCTGTTCTCATACTGTAGCCAGGGTACTTGAATGGTTACTCTCATACTGTAGCCAGGGTACTTGAATGGTTGCTCTCATACTGTAGCCAGGGTACTTGATTGGTTACTCTCAAACTGTAGCCAGGGTACTTGAATGGTTGCCCTCATATTGTAGTCAAGGTACTTAAATGGTTACTCTCAAACTGTAGCCAGGGTACTTGAATGGTTGCTCTCATACTGTAGCCAGGGTACTTGAATGGTTACTCTCATACTGCAGCCAAGGTACTTGAATGGTTACTCTTATACTGTAGCCAAGGTACTTGAATGGTTGCTCTCATACTATAGCCAGGGTACTTGAATGGTTGTCCTCATACTGTAGCCAGGGTACTTGAATGGCTGTTCTCATACTGTTACCAGGGTACTTGAATAGTTACTCTCATAATGTAGCCAAGGTACTTGAATGGTTACTCTCAAACTGTAGCCAGGGTACTTGAATGGTTGCCCTCATACTGTAGCCAAGGTACTTCAATGGTTACTCTCATACTGTAGCCAAGGTACTTGAATGGTTGCTCTCATACAATGGCCAGGGTACTTGAATGGTTGCCCTCATACTGCAGCCAGGGTACTTGAATGGTTGCTCTCATACTATAGCCAGGGTACTTGAATGGTTATTCTCATACTGTAGCCAGGGTACTTGAATGGCTGTTCTCATACTGTTACCAGGGTACTTGAATAGTTACTCTCATAATGTAGCCAAGGTACTTGAATGGTTACTCTCAAACTGTAGCCAGGATACTTGAATGGTTACTCTCATACTGTAGCCAAGGTACTTGAATGGTTGCTCTCATACTATAGCCAGGGTACTTGAATGGTTGCCCTCATACTGCAGCCAGGGTACTTGAATGGCTGTTCTCATACTGTTGGCAGGGTACTTGAATAGTTACTCGCATAATGTAGCCAATGTACTTGAATGGTTATTCTCATACTGTAGTCAAGGTACTTGAATGGTTGCTCTCATACTGTAGCCAGGGTACTTGAATGGTTGACCTCATACTGTAGCCAGGATACTTGAATGTTTGCCCTCATACTGTACCCAAGGTACTTGAATGGTTGCTCTCATACTATAGCCAGGGTACTTGAATGGTTGCCCTCATACTGTAGCCAGGGTACTTCAATGGCTGTTCTCATACTGTTGCCAGGGTACTTGAATAGTTAATCTCATAATGTAGCCAATGTACTTGAATGGTTAATCTCATACTGTTGTCAAGGTACTTGAATGGTTGTTCTCATATTGTAGCCAGGGTACTTGAATGGTTGCCCTCATACTGTAGCCAGGGTACTTGAATGGTTGTTCTCATACTGTAGCCAAGGTATGTAAATGGTTGCCCTCATACTGTAGCCAAGGTACTTAAATGGTTACTCTCAGACTGTAGCCAGGGTACTTGAATGGTTGCTCTCATACTGTAGCCAGGGTACTTGAATGGTTACTCTCATACTGTAGCCAAGGTACTTGAATGGTTGTCCTCATACTGTAGCCAGGGTACTTGAATGGCTGTTCTCATACTGTTACCAGGGTACTTGAATAGTTACTCTCATACAGTAGCCAAGGTACTTGAATGGTTACTCTCAAACTGTAGCCAGTGTACTTGAATGGTTGCCCTAATACTGTAGCCAGGGTACTTGAATGGTTGCCCTCATACTGTAGCCAAGGTACTTGCATGGTTACTCTCATACTGTAGCCAGTGTACTTGAATGGTTGCTCTCATACTGTAGCCATGGTACTTGAATGGTTGCTGGCATACTGTAGCCAGGGTACTTGAATGGTTGCTCTCATACTGTAGCCAAGGTACTTGAATGGTTGCTTTCATACTGTAGCCAGGGTACTTGAATGATTACTGCGATATTGTAGCGAGGGTACTTGAATGGTTACTCTGATACTGTGGTCAGGGTACTTGAATGGTTACTCTTATATTGTAGCCAGGGTACTTGAAAGGTTTCTCGCATACTGTAGAACGGGACCCGAACGTTCCGGTTGGCATCTCTGATTTCTATATCTAGAGTATGACAGTAGCCACCCAGGTACACTGACTATGTAAAGTATGACAGTAACCATACAAGTACCCTGACAATATAAAGTATGACAACAACCATTCAAGTAGCCTGACTATTGTATGTCAGTAACCATTCAAGTAGTCTGACTACAGCATGACAGCAACCATTCAAGTAGCCTGACGACAGCATGACATCAACCATTCAAGTACCCTGACTACAGCACGACAACAACCATTCAAGTACCCTGACTACAGTGTGACAACAACCATTCCACTACCCTGGATAAAGTACGGCAGAAACCATTCCAGTACCCTGGATACAGTACGGCAGAAACCATTTCAGTACCCTTAATACAGTATGAAAACAAACATTCAAGTACCCTGGATACAGTATGACAACAACCATTCAAGTACCCTGGCAACAGTATGACAGTACCCATTCAAATATCCTGGCTACTGTATGACAGTAACCATTCAAGTACACTCGCAACAGTATGACAGTTCCCATTCAAGTAGCCTGGCTACAGTATGAGAGTACCCATTCAAGTACCCTGGCTACAGTATGAGAGCAACAATTCAAGTACCTTGGCTACATTATGAGAGCAACTATTCAAGTACACTGGCTACAGTTTGAGGGCAAACATTCAAGTACCAGTATGAGAACAACCATTCAAGTACCCTGACTGCAGTATTAGGGCAACCATTCAAGTACCTTGGCTGCAGTATGAGAGCAACCATTCAAGTACCCTAGCTACAGTATGAGAGCAACCATTCAAGTACATTGGCTACAGTATGAGAGCAACCATTCAAGTACCTTGGCTACAGTATGAGAGCAACCATTCAAGTACCCTGGATATAATATGAGAATAACCATTCAAGTACCCTGGCGGCTACAGTATGAGAATAACCATTCAAGTACCTTGGCTACAGTATGAGAGCAACCATTCAAATACCCTGGATATATTATGAGAGTAACCATTCAAGTACCCTGGCTACAGTATGAGAATAACCATTCAAGTACCCTGGCTACAGTATGAGAATAACCATTCAAGTACCTTGGCTACAATATGAGGGCAACCATTCAAGTACCCTGGCTACAGTTTGAGAGTAACCATTCAAGTACCCTGGCTACAGTATGAGAGCAACCATTCAAGTACCTTGGCTACATTATGAAAGTAACTATTGAAGTACCCTGGTAACAGTATGAGAACAGCCATTCAAGTACCCTGGCTACAGTATAGGACAACCATTCAAGTACCCTTGCTATAGTATGAGAGCAACCATTCAAGTACCCTGGCTACAGTATAGGACAACCATTCAAGTACCCTGGCTACAGTTTGAGAGTAACCATTCAAGTACCCTGGCTACAGTATAAGAGCAACCATTCAAGTACCTTGGCTACATTATGAAAGTAACTATTGAAGTACCCTGGTAACAGTATGAGAACAGCCATTCAAGTACCCTGGCTACAGTATAGGACAACCATTCAAGTACCCTTGCTATAGTATGAGAGCAACCATTCAAGTACCATGGCTACAGTATGAGAGCAACCATTCAAGTATCCTGGCTATAATATGAGAGCAACCGTTCAAGTACCATGGCTACAGTATGAGACTAACCATTCAAGTACCCTGGCTACAGTATGAGAATAAACATTGAAGTACCCTGGCTACAATAGGGCAGCTGTCATTCTAGTACCTTGGCTTCAGTATGAGAGCAACCATTCAATTACACTGGGTACAGTATGAGAGCAACCATTCAAGTACCGAAATGCCGAAATGCCGAAATGCCGAGCATATCCTTTATTTGCCAGTCAGCTTTCAGCTGAAATATGGCAGGCATATACATGTATGTGTGTACCTCTACCCGGATTTGAACCCGGGTCGCCAGATTAGACGACAAGCACTCTAACCATTGAGCTACGGAAATAGTCCAAATTAGATTGATCTATTGGCTAGTTGAATTTCAATTGTATCTCCTCAGTGGTATGATTTATATTTAGGCAGCCTCACAACTTTCCTGACATCCTTCGTATCTGCAGTCTGATAGTAGCCGAATATTAGCAAGATCTGTGATGTCATAGTTTCCGAAAGTTTGCATCTGTAATATGATTGTAGCCATCAAATTACGATATCTCTATTATAAATGCATGTACAATGTACCTTCCATTTTCGAATTGTTGTCCTTAATGCACAAATATGGCCATGTAATATTTGCTTTTAATGAATTACATTGTTCTGATGTGTTATAAACGTTAATGCATGATAAGTGCTCTCTATGTCATCTGTACGCATTGGTCGGGATTAAACCTGAATCCCCATATAGATTTCTCCAATATGTTGTTCTCACAATGAACTACCCAGGCTTTGTACACACTTTCAAGTGCATGCATTTTATTAGAGTAAAAGTAAGTACTTTCAGGAATAGTATGTGCTATTTTGCATTCGTGATTTCATGTGTTTAGAGTTAAGGACTTTACAATCATTCTGACTTACAGACAAATAGACAATTTCGCCATAGACCTACGGAGTCATTTTTGGATGCATATTATCAGCGGTTATGCACTTTATCTGCATCTGTATTTACATTCCTGGAGTGAGTAATAACACAACCCCTATAGTTGAACTATGTACTAAGAACGTAAGATTTGGAGACCATCCATGGGAGCGGAAAGTGAAAAGCACAAACACTGTTGACGATAACACTATTTATGCACGATGAATCCATTTTAGGCTACAAAATGTTGAAGTTGATATGACAAATGGATTGAGATATCCATTCTTATAGCTTTGTTACTGTCCGTTCCATCACAAAACAACATCACAAAAACATTCATATGTACATCGCTTAGAAACCATGTTTTAGAGTTAACAATGATAAAGTAAGAATAGATCTAAAATATAATACAAATGTATGTAATGTATTTTATTTTCCAATCATATCGACCAATGCTGGCATACATTTACATTTAAATATACATGTATACAAATGTAAGTGTATACATTTAAGGTACATGCATACCAATTTAAAGGCTTGATTTTTTATGAGCAACAACCTACGTGATGATATAATTCCATAGAATAAGTTATTATGCTATAAAAGTGAGCACTAATATTGAACATTTATACTTTTCACCAAGGACAAAGGGCTATAATATATAACGAGACTATTTAGGCTGAAGCATTCGAATGTATTTGGTGGGGCCTTATCTATTTCCCCTGTTCTGACATTGGGGGTATGTCTCCCAGCCCCCGGCTCCCTGGTCCATGAGCAGTGGTAAGCATAATGAAATAATACATAAAAGTACTAGATGATGTACAAAAATTGAAAAGATTGAAAGTCAAATATGCATCTTGGTGAATAACATTTGTTTCTGTGACTTCATACAGTAGGCCTACGCAACCTGGCAACTACACACAGCTGGCAATCAATCGTCGGTCGTGGTCTCAAATAGCTGCTTTTAGTCAACTGGAAGAGACAAATGGAGTCCGTGGGGAATTGGGTTATTAAATAAATTGATAAAGGCACGAACGTTTTAACGAGACGGTATTTAAGGCTGCAGCATGAAAGGACGGTAGCACACACATTTTTAATATTTCTACTCAGTGACGGTAGTTATTGGTATAATTTTAGCAACATAAAAATGATCGTATCAATGCAAATGCGTGCTGTAATTAAGTTACGGCGACACACTTTTATACAAATTTATACGAATTCACTGTGTACATGTAGGCCCTATTCGTAAATAAAGGTGAAATCTACGTTTGTTTTAACGGCTTCAATTGGTTTGTTCGAATAAAGTAGCAATTAAACGTATACAATTATTCGCACGCGCATCCAGACAATCAAATGGACATATATATTGATTGACGCCATAATATAATATTATTAAACCAGCGACGTGACAATTCATTATTGTAAAAATATAAATCATACTAACCCTGAATATTTAGCGGTTCTATACCTACATCGTATGAATAATGTATAGCTAGCTCCGCCCATTTATTAGACACGCCCGGGTACTCAAATGGTTGGTAACTTAAATGGTTACGAAAGAAGGTTCATCCGACTAGACAGCGAAATTAGTCGTCCGTCATATGACGGACGATTAGCAAACGCTATGTACATTGGATAGAGAACCGTCATTCTGTTTCTATGCATTAGGCATCTACCTTGTAATAAAGGCTATAAGAAAATTCGAATATAGGCAAGACATGTCAATGCATTATCTGCACCCATTTTGTGACCGCCCGTGTAATCTCCGTACATTGGCCGCCATTTTGGAATGGTATAAACTGGCACGAATGAATGCGGAAATCGCTGTCGGGTTTTATGTAGCGCGACAAATAGCTATGGTGCAGCTGTGTATTAGATATGGTGTAAGAAATAGAGTAGGGAAAAAAAGAGTGTTTCAATTACCATTTTATGAGGATGGTGAAAGTATACTACTTCATGCTGAAAAAATAAAATTGCTGTGTTAGAAGGTAATTGACAGTTTGGATTGTTACTGATTATATAATAGTGTGAAAACAATGTTGCCGTTAATTTTATCATGGTAGGCCCTATTGTATATTGTATTTAAATGAAAACAAATAAAAATTGTAAATTGTATATATGTGTCATTAAAACTGCGAATAAAAAATAATTAATTACCATATTAGCTTTGTTTGTGATACCTCGGCAAATTAACGGGTATACCAAACTGTCATCATTGGGTAAGTTTGCAGTTGATTAACAAATTAAAAATACATACTAATTACTTAATGTGTTCAAACTGTCTCTTTAATCGTATTGTATCTATTATATGGTAGATGCCTAATGCATAGAAACAGAATGACGGTTCTCTATCCAATGTACATAGCGTTTGCTAATCGTCCGTCATATGACGGACGACTAATTTCGCTGTCTAGTCGTCCGTCATATGACGGACGACTAATTTCGCTGTCTAGTCGTCCGGCGCCGGACGACTAATATCGCTGTCTAGTCGTCCGGTGCCGGACGACTAGCCACTGCCATTTTACAAACTAGTGTCATGAGTGCAAGTAGACCCCTTGACTACATACATGTAGACCCACGGACCTTTATGATTATCTACATTGTGCCCACACTGTCGCTTGTCATAGTCTTAAAATTATTGATTGACTGTCAAAAAGGCAGAGTTTTCTATTGAAGATTTTTACATTTATGAAAATTTCACAAGTTTCATCCTCATACATCATTGGTCAAGTTCCTGTATATAATTATATTTCGAATATGAAATCACAGGTGAATAATACTCTGGTGAACAAGAATGACAAGTTTCTGCTTTGGATCTTATCATCTTTGTAAAGTGAAAGTAAACACCTATTGGCCTGTGGCGTATACAGTAGTCAATATCTTGCTGTATGTGACTTACTTATGATATCTATGCCTATACTTGTCTACAATCACTTTCAGGACACGTTTAGTGGACATCGCTGGAGTTGTGTACTATGAATGCTGAGCAAAGTATTAACACCGCAATACATGAACACAATGTCACAAACTGCATGATCTTATGACTTTTCTGCGATTTCTAGAGAAGACAATTTTCTGCTACACTCATGTGATGCTTGTGACTGCTATACGAGCATCATGCAGCAGCTTGCAATGTCTGTGAATTGTCTGGATTTCTACAATTTTGTCTGCAGCCTTGTTGTATATCTAATTCCAGGAAGAAAAAATATTATAATTAAATAATATAACCTAGCTAGATCACATCAGATTTTTTAGTTCATTTATCCTACTTTTGGTTTTTGTACTTCTGTATATCATGATTATCTTATTGTTGATTACAGGGCATGTTGATCCCGGTGAGACTGAGAGACAAGCAGCATTGCGTGAGACCGAGGAGGAAGCCGGGATCTCGTCAGATCAGATGATCTTATACGAACAATTCCAATCAGAACTTCATTATCAAGTGAGAAAAAAACCGAAGAAGGTCATCTACTGGTTGGCCGAGCTGAAGAATGCAAACTTTGAAGTGAAACTTTCAGACGAGCATAAAGACATGAAATGGTTGTCATTTGAAGATGCGTGTGAAATTGCTAAATATGAAGACATGCGTAATGCTTTGCGTGAAGCCAATAAGTTTATTTCAACACTGTGATTATCTCAGGAACAATGTATTCCATGTGACGTCTAAAATATGCCATTGTAAAAACAATGCACACACTTTCTATGTTTCTGCATGTGAAAACACTTTTATTTTGTACTAAGGTATAATTATTAGGAATTTTACAGCAGTACTGTTGTGTTTTGGGCCTTATTCATGGTTACTGCCTCTCATTGTTTGTGTTAGACTGCATCTTGCCGAGATACGACATTATACAAGCAACTCAAAGTCATGTGGCTCAACAGATAATAACTTTCTGCAGTGATATACCATATGTATAGTACAAAAAATTTGACCTGAACCTCGACCTTCAATTAGCATAATTCAACAGCTGATATATTATAGTCCGGAGAATTTGAAACGACTCTTGACCTTCTACTAGCATTATTTAACAGCTGACGTATTGTCTATATTTATGATCCCATGTGTTTTTATAAGCCGGAAGTATCACGAAGACGCTTGAGGTGTAATACCAACACAAATCTGAAGGACTGATATTGCATGCTTTACTTGCGGAAATTTATATATTCAATGCAAGAACCTTGTAACATATTCATGTATAAAGGTCAGGATCAGGTCAAATTCTCTGTGCAGTATCTATAACCCCTGTTGTATGTTTTTATAAGCGAGGAGTATCACGTAAATGCTCGAGGTGTAATTCAAACGTAAAACAGGACCAATAATGCACAATTTGCTCTCGGAAATTGATATATCCAATGCCAGAACCTTGAAATATATTCATGCATAAAGGTCAGGATCATCAAGATCTCTACACCAAGTTGTATAGCACAGAGACTTAAGGATAAGGACAACCAATCAGATCACACCATATTAAACTCTTGATCAGTAAAGCACAGACAATTTGACATGATCCTGACCTTAATGCATGAATATATTACAAGGTGCTTGCGTTGAATATAAATTTCCGCGGGCAAATCATGCCATATCGGTTCTTTAGATTTGTGTTGGTATTACACCTCGAGCGTCTTCGTGATACACGCCACTTATGAAAACATATAGCCGGGTTGACAATATATCAGCTGCAAATAAGTGAAATTTGTTTATAAACTTCATTCGTTTAAATCCAAAGTTTGATCAAGGAAAAATTCAAAATCTCCTGCATTTTCTTCACTTACCTAGGTGGGCCTGCATTACTCCCTCCTCGCAAACTGTTGATTGATGTATTTTTAAATGATTGAACAACACTGGAAGTTATTTTCATCTGTATTTTCTCTTGTATGTGTACATACCGCAAAAAACAAGCATACATGTGTTATAATGAAACATTTGAAGTAATACTAGATTGTTTTACATTTATACATTATAACATGCATGTATAGTCCAGTCAGGATAAAAATCCAGTGACACAGCGGTCAAGTCCACTATAACAGGGTACAACCAATTATGAGGGCTTATACTGTACAAACTATTATAATTTCAATGCTAAACTAACATACTATATTCGCTCTACCTGTTGAGACAATGGTTGTTATTTTTTGTGTACACAAAAAGTGCAACGTCACTGTCACAATATCCTAACTGGACTGTATAGTACGTTTATTCAGGTATTTCACTTGTATACAAACATTGCGTTTTCATAACATTCTATTTTTATTGTTCAAACTTGGAAAAACAGGCATTGAAAAACAATACTTTATTCACTAAGCTACAAACTAATACACATACTATCTATTATTAATAAGAGAAATAGCAATGTTTATGTACACAATGTTATGTAAACAAGTGACTGACCTGAATAATAAATTTATACCATCATAATAATGCAAATAAATAATTAAATTCCTGCTATTTTCTCTTGACTATTCCTGTATACTTGTTCTTAGGTTAAAGCACTTAAGTAACATATTACATTAAATGAATGTATGTAAATGAGAAAAATTATTTAACACAGGTTCTGACAACAATAAAAGCTTGCCTTTTAAGTGATTTTTTTGCAGTTTCTAAAATACTGTATATTACTGTAACGCCATACACATTTAGTCATTCTGTACAGTAAAGCCTCAATAATTAGACCACGATTGGGACTCCAGGCCCCGATCTCCCGAAGCATCTCAATCTGAGTTGAGATAAATCTCAAATACTGTCAAGTGTCTTTGAGATAATTTCCATGGGAGACAAGACTCTGAAAGTTGGCGCCTTAAAAAAGATACACTGTTTTGAGTTTATTACAGTAAATATTTTGAGCATAAAACTTAAGAATGATCTCATATTTATACTCTTGACTTGAACAAAATCTCAATTTGAGTTGAGATTTCTACTTGAGATGCTTCGGGAGATTGGGGCCTGAACTGGCCTCGATCTCCGGAAGCATCTCAAGTAGAAATCTCAAATTGAGATTTTGCTCAAATTAGAGTCTGAGTTACAGACAAATCTGAAATTGAAGTTCTTGACATTTTATTGCAATATACCCAAAATAATATATTTGAGCTGAGATTTTTCTCATATTGAGATGCTTCGGGAGATCGGGGCCTGGTCTCATTAGTGAGTTGGTCTTCATATTGAGGTTGAATAATAAACAAATCAGTGAAAATGTACCCAACTATTGTGGTTGTAATTTTGAGGTGGTCTTATTATTGAGGTGATGGTTTACTGTATTATTTCAGGTAACAAAGTCGTCGCCTCAATTCCAGAATGTTCTAACTCATTTTTGGTATTGTTGGAAAGCGCTTTTCAAGATGTTTATATTGAAAAGCCTTAGAACATTGTGACACTAAAGATTACTGCACACTTTTTTTGTCTCAAGTTACTGAGATCAAGAGGTCCAAATCTTTAAAGTCGATTTTCTCAAAATGAACTTTTGTAGACTTAGAACATTCTGGAATTGAGGTAACAAAATGTACAGTCAACAGAATTGGAGTGCTTGTAGCTGTAGGTATACATCTAACAAAGTATGGAAATAATTGGAGAAACATAGACATTCCATATAAATCAACTTCGCAAACAACGGTCGGTCCAAAACAATGCTGAAACGTTTTTGGTAACTTAAATCCACAAAACAACAACAACTATATGACCTGTCGAGACCAGATATCAAACCCAGTGCACTAAACCACTTGACCACAGGCCCATTAGCTAGACAAGACTTTCACACACTTCTAATCTAGTTCTAACTTCGTATTACTAAAAATTTGATCTAAAGAAATTTAGCCAACAATAAAGCATTGACCAATACTTATAGTTTCATTTCACATTGGTTAATCACAAACATATATACAATTTAAACAGTTTTACAACATTCAAATGCAAAGGAAAACACAAAGATACATTTATACATATAAATTTTAAACAAAGCACTTTGTGACAAAATTAAGGTCTACCGGAAACATGTTACGTAACAATCTAATTTCAAACTACTAGTTTTTATATACAGGGTGTCAAAAAAGTTTGGTATCAATATTTTGTTATTCGTAGACGAACACAAGAAAAATTAATGTTTATTGAGTTTAACGCCATTTGTGTAAAAACAGACCTGTAAACTGGGTATTCAACAATAAATAAATAATTATTTGCAAATTTTTAATTTTCAATATTTTACCTAAAATGCATTCTTCGCCACCTCACAAACTCATAAATCTGCTTTACTCAGGGGTGTCAACATGGCCAAATTAACAAGTAATTGAGAATTGCAAGCAATACAGAAGTCCCCTACCGGTTTGAGGCCATTTTCAATGTTTCTATTGCCATAGCAACCACAATTTTTGTCAGAATCAAAATATTTTTAGACGTTCATAATCCCCTTATTGCCCCCTATTCACATATCAAGTTTCATAAACCTAGCTTGGAAACTGCTTGAGTTATGGCAGGATCCAGATTTGGGCATATTTTCACTCTTTCTGTTGCCATAGCAACCACAATTTTTGTCAGAATCAAAATATTTTTAGACGTGCATAATCCCCTTATTGCCACCTATCCACATACCAAGTTTCATAAACCTAGCTTGGAAACTGTTTGAGTAATGTCAGGATCCAGATTGTTTGACTGACGGACGGACGGAGGGCAAACCTATAGTCCCCTCCGGTCAAAAACCGGTAGGGGACTAAAAATCAAGAAAATCGTATGTGGCCAATAATTTTTGCCAAGCAAGAAGCCTCAATGATATTGTTTCTATCTTTAACTAGTTTGTATTAAAGAAAATCCTTCAGAGCAAACTAAATTTGCCATAACTTTGCCATTTCTTGAGACATTTTCATCAAATAACTTTTACTTTGGTCAGAAGCCTTGCTCTATCGGGAATGATAAATCGAGAATTCAGGATAAAGCAGGAACATTGACACCCCTGTTAACAGGAAAAACTTATCATTGAACCTCTGACCAGGAATTAATAAATCGGCCACAAAGTTTGTAACTAGAATTTGTGAAATAAGGATCAAACGAATATCAAGTGATTAACAGTATACAGTATGTATATCGAGGGTTGCCTGTAAAATTAGTATTTAAACTGCTTATTATTTAAGAAGGGAGTACTTCAGTCTTGTAGGCAACCTACAACTTTTATAAGTATTACATTTTAAGAACAAATTTTTTTAACAGCCTGTATAAAACCCTACTTGAGCATCAACATATAATAACATGCATAAGTTAGTACAGAAAATCATTGATTTTTGTGGGCATCAATTTTCATAGACTAGTAAAATCACTATATCAGTATTTCTTAGTCATAAATTACGAGTAACTTTGTTTACAATTTAAGTAACATTTTGTAGTGTAGCCAGGAACACCATGCAGCAGGTTATTATTAAAACGAAAATATCATATTTAAAACTAATAGTCACCTCAAACCATTTTCGTGTGAACTGCTGAAAAAATTACTGTTTGATAGGGAAAAATCATTAATTTCATGAGAAAATGAGCTACGCAGTCACCAGTGCAAAGCAGTCTGTGAAATTAGCATTTTAAACTACTTGCCTAAACTGGCAAAGCTGAACAGTTCCTATATACTCTATGCATAATTTTAAATTACTGCACAATAGGGCTGATCGAATACCGGTATCCGTATCGATGAAATAATCGATCAACAACAAATACACATGAAAACCAATAATATCCCCATTCAAGTCGAGTTTTTTCGATGTCCACTCAGTGTTTCGTCACAAAATTCAAACAAAAACTGCTGTGAAATTAACCTCTCATGGCTAAGCAACTGATACAAAATACAATAAAACATGTGTAAACAAGAGTAAACCACGAAGTTCAACATTTGAGTTAAATGTCTTATTTTAATTGTGTTCTGCAAGTTGAAATACATATTGCAAGCTAATACCTTCCCATTTAGACGTTTTATTGCTTAAAGAAAACATCATAATTTATGATATATCGAATATTGATCATTTTGTATCGATACAAATATCGTATCGATCATGCTAACCGATACGCAGCCCTACTGGACAAGTGCTAATTTTGCTGACTGGCAAAGGGTTGTATGCTATGTCGGAGGTCAATTAATCCTTCCAATTTAATTTTATGGATAATTGGTCAAAAATCGTCCCACAAATATTAATCATTCTACAGTAAACAATCTACATTAACACCATCAATAGATTATGTTTCATTATCTAATAAGTATTGATTATAGTGCGCCCACAATAATAAGAAAGGCGGGAAAATCTGATATATTCCAAAAAAATGGATTAATTAGATGTACACGATTTATCAGTGATGTTTTTTAGTCAACACTGACCATATCTGTTTACTTAAGTAATTTGTAAAACCAATTTTGCAACAGATGACTAAACCGATTCATGTTAGTAAATATCACATTATCCAGTGTGCACTATACTTAAAATCAAGAATGTCTAAGTACTTACATAATATATATATACTGGCAACTGAGATTCAAAAATAAATAATTACTCCCAATGATTGGAAGCTACATTTTAAAGGTATATTATCCTTTAGTTTTGACAAAATATGCACAAGATACACCAAAAGGAAACTTTTAGGAAAAAGCGTCTCGAAAAATAAATAAATAACATAGATAAGAAAACAGCTCTCAATCTTCAGATCTAGACACACGTAATAGTACTAGAGCATTCAGAAAACAAACCAATAATTAAGATCAGATACATAAAGATAAGTGGATTAAACAGTGCTTTTTAAAAAGTGAAATAATCATATTAATAATAACAAAGATCATACACAAAGCTTTAAATATCCAAGATGGCGGCGACGAGAGGCAAAACAATCGGACCAGTACGTTCGGCATTTATCGCTACTAATGTACACCGATCGCCTTATTTTTTTTCAAAATGGCGGCTCCTATAGGGAATTCAGTTCCATTCTCCCGTTTTCTTTGATAATTATCAATAAACAAATTGTTTGCAATGCTCTCCATTGACTATTGAGCTGGTTGCGGAATAGCACGAGTTTAAGGGATAACAGGTACACTCTCCCCAGGGTTAGTTGAGGGAATACCAGGAGTTACAGAGATAATGACAAGTAAAATTGGTGGTTCCCCTATTAGCAGTAATTCAGACCCCTAAGTGATTTTCCTGGATGTCTCTTAAAACAAGCCAGCCTTATATGCATACATAACTACAAGGCACTGTAATCTATCAGGAGTGCCATATAATACACAGTATACAATATGTCATGAGCAAACATTTCAATAATCATCAGTAAGCAGAAGTTTGGTATAACAACAGTTTTCTATTTAACAAGCAATAATGCTCATTATACAATAGTCCTTTAATTCCATGATAATAAGGAAGTACGGATAGCATCACTAGAAAGAATGAAGTTTTCTGCAGAAAATAAAAGTTGTTTGAGGAAAAAATACCAAGTATTGAACAAGTAACGGTCATTTGAAATTCCAAATGTTTAAAAAAAATTCAATAGAACATAGTTTGAAACGAGTTTTGGTGTAGGGATGTGCACTTATGGCATGCAAACCAGACTTGAGCAAAATCTCAATTTGAGTTGAGATTTCTACTTGAGATGCTTCGGGAGATTGGGACCAGACATGCGCCTTACATTCAGGATCGGGTATTGTGCCTCGGTAGGAACCCAGATTATTATACTGGAATTACAGTCAAACCTGTCTATAGATAAACAGTCGGTATTTGTTGATGGGTGATTTCTCTTTACTGGTTAAATACAATCAGAACTTTTTTGCCAGCTGAAACTAGGTCTTTCAGCAGTTAAGTTCATTTTCTCGTTCTGTTGTGTGTTAGGCATTGTGCCGTGTAATAGTGGTATGTGATGTTTTTATGTTTTCTGTGTTTGCTGGTTAAGTTGAGTGCTGCCTTTCCTGTCTGACTTTCTTATGTCTGTTTAATTGGAGATAAATCGTTGGTCCCCATTAACAGGTTTTGTGATACCAATAGTGGTCTTGGTTTGTAGGTGGTCTTTATCACATACATAGAGGATCATGCATGAGTGCTCATTCCATACGAGTTTTATTAAACGAGTGGACAAAATGATATGACACGAGGCTTTGCCGAGTGTCATATTGTTTTTGTCGACGAGTTTAATAAAACTCGTTTGGAATGAGCACGAATGTAAGATTCTATTTATCACATAACCTTAGAAAACGCTCAATATTGTTCAGAATGATGATGTACGCTGCATATGTTTCAGTCAAAATTTAGCGGTACAATGAGCGCGAGGTCATGGCGACGTTGATATTATCCTGACGTCAGTGACGGATCAATGCATGGATTGGCTAACGTCACGTCAAGCTAATTAAAATATTTATTGCACGGTCTGGGAGTGCCGAACGATATTTACGTCACGGCTTTACGGCACTCCTGGACCGCAGGTTATGTGATAAAACACTGTACAGTCAGAACTCGATACAACGACGCTGTTCGTTTCCAAGAAAAATGTCGTTGTAACGAATATGTCAGTATACTGAATTGATACAAAGAGCGTTTAAATACTTTTGTCCCCAAATATGATGTCAGTATACTGAATTTGTCAGTATATCGGATGTCGTTATATCGAGTTCTGACTGTATATCTATTTCATTCTTTCTGGTGCTGCAAATCCATAATAGTAGTGCCCCTGGATACATTTTTTCTAGTAATTTGTGTATCCTTATTTATCATAATCAGGCATTTTTATGTTCCAAACAATCATTGCATACACTGTAACATCCTGTTTAATACTTGTCAATATGACATAGAAATGTTGTTGAATTTCGCAAATTTACTAAATTTGTTAATTTCATCTATTGTAAATTTTTGCAAACATAGGACTTAAGAAATTTGAATATGAGATTCCAACGTCAAATATTCACACATATTTTATCAGTCAGTAAAGTTTAAATGCAACAAATGCAGCCAACATGCCAGATCTTTGATTAAAAGAATCAGTGATTGTGCCCTTGAGTGTTCACACTTTGTGTCCTTGAGTTGTTCACACTTTGTATCCTTGAGTGTTCACACTTTGTGTCCTAAGTGTCCTTGAGTGTTCACACTTTTGTCCTTGAGTTGTTCACAATTTGTGTCAATTAAATAAACGTCTTAAGTTTAATCTGTTTTGTCAACCATATGGTCGACACGCCTCTCCATGACTCTGAGGTATCGATGTATAAAAAGACGAAAACGGTAGAGAAAGAAGATCCAGCAATGTATGAGCGGCGCTACTAAGAAGATTGACACTAAAGCGGTCGACACGGCAACTCGTGCATTGCTGTAATCTAAAGGTTTGTAAATGTAAGGCTCGCCCTTGTGGTTGGTACCGCCACACAGGTGATAGATATAGCTAAATGTCATATACACCATCCCGAAACATGAACATTGGTAAAGGTGTAACATCCGGATAGGTGTACGGGATATCAGCATGTCCATTAGGACAAATACGGCATTGATTCCATGGGTCGTACAGTTGACCAGAGTAACTCCACTCCCTGCAATATAGATATACAGCTAGTATTAACTTGAAAGTGCAATATATATTGATGCATTTCTCTTGTGTTTTTGAACCTCGACAACTAACCATACATGGAGGTGAACCGGAAAGCACAACATTTCTTTATAACTTCTATGTTAATACAGCTAGCCTAGTGTATGTGTTAATAATATAGCTTAGCAGTTCTTTCATGTTTAAGATATAACCTGCAAAAAGTCTGTGACTAAGTTCATATTAGCAGGGCTTTCAATTGACTCTTGAAAGTGCATTTTGACTCTCGAAATGGAAGAAAGTGCTAGTTTTGACTCTTGAAAATTTAAACCAAAGAGGCGAATTTGCTTTACTTAATTTACAAATCTTCTTGTAATATTTTGCTGACTCTTGAAAGTTAAGAGTCATTTTAACTGTCCATTTTGGGAGTCTAGTGAAAGAAAACCCTGATTAGTATCTTCATAGAACAATGAGGGCCCTGGGACGTTCAACTGTCAGACCAGTCTTAGACGTTAACAGGTTGTCCTTAGTCCAGGAAAAGTAAATTTCATTTCAGTGTCACATTTAGAGAGATGAGAATTTAACGGGGTTGGAGCAAAAATCAGGCAAACAGACCAAAATAGCCTTCATTCCAAGTTTGATAATCTGAGGTAAAATATTCAGCGGTTCTACGATTCAGGAATAATCCAGAAATCCTGATTTGCTGCACTAGGAAGAATAAACATTTCTGCAGAAAATATGAGTAATTTGATGAAAAATTCTAAGTATTAACAAAGTTATGGTCTTTTGAAGTTTATAAAGCTGAATTTAACAATAGAACAATGTTTGAAACAGTATTTTGGTGTAGGGATGTGTGCAAAAGACTTGCATCAAATTTTCAGGATTGGGTATTATGCTTTAGTAGGACCCCTGAATATTTCTTTAGTTATTGATCAGAAACTGTTTGATCTAAAGACTGACAGACATGCGCAAAAAACAAGTCATTAAGAATTGCAAGCAATACAGAAGACCCCTACCGATTTGAAGCCATTTTTAATGTTTCTGTCACCATAACAACCACAATTTTGGTCGGAATCAAATTTTTTTGGAAGTGCATTATCCCCTTATTGTCCCCTATCCACATCCCAAGTTTCATAAACCTAGCTTGGAAACTGTTTGAGTTATGTCAGGATCCAGATTTTTTGACAGACGGACTGACAGACGGATGAACATAAGGGGAGGGGTATAATAAGTTTAACCAAGTTACCATCATAAGCTATAGTCCAGAAGAGAAGGGACACAAGAACAGCTCCACCACTGGTCAGGTTATGTAGTAACCATTGACTTTTTATACGACGTTTGTTCCGTAGATGCTCATGTATATCTGAAAGATTGTATATGGAAATTCCATGAAAACCAGATTTGTAAAGCTGCAATAATAAATATTCTCCAAAGATCATCATTTTTAGTGATCGCCTCACTCTAACCAGAGTAGACTCGCGATTTGACATATAACCAAACATACACAAGATTTAATAACTTAAATAAATAAATATACCAGATTTATATAGCACCCTTTTCATGCGAACACACTTCAAAGGCGTTTTACATATTGTGTTGTGTTGTAAAGTCCATGCCATGCCAGGAACCCACGACCTCACGATTGACAACCCCAGTGCGTAGAACCACTGAGCTTCCGCAACTTAGCACTTGTCCGATTGTCTGGGACAAGAACTTTTTGAATTGGACAAGTTATTTCTGCAGGGATCATGTATAAAGGAACGCCTTTCTCTTTTACTTATTCGGACAAGTAGTGTTTCAAATCCTAAATTCACTTACTGAATTATGTATACAGGGTGTTTAAAAAGTTAGTTCTCAAAATTGAAATTCATAATAAATTTTATTTGAGCAATGTATGCAGTGTGCAATTTGAATTTCTTACCCAAATAGCTTCATTTAATGCTCGAAAGATAAAAGCAATGGAAGTACCCTCTGGAATTCAACCTGAAAATTGTACATTCTTTTGAGATCAGGAAAATAACATATTTGAAACTTAAACATTGAGAACAAACTTTTTGAACACCCTGTATATAAATAATTATTGAATTGTTTACCTTTTCCTTGTTTCTTCAGAGAGATATAATGCCAACAGTTGACGGCACGTAATATCTGACAGGCTACGAGGATATAGAAGGACCAGTATGTGAGCATTATCCATATTTTCGTACCAATCACACCAAAGATGGCCGTATAGAACACCATCAGGAAGAAATAAGCAGCAACTAGGGTACGATATATCGCATAAGGCACAGGGTTGTCACTCCACTGTAAACAGACAAGAACATTTCAATTATTCATTTATCTCAAATTGTATCAGATTCTACCTCCTGGCACCTTTAACCAGATACTGTACAGTCCAGATATAGTGGTAACTACTACAAATAGAAATTCATAAATTTCCAGTTCCCATGTCATGGATTGAACCTACGACGATTGACAGCCCATTGTGTTATCACTGACCTATAGCCGTTATATGATACAGGTATGTCACTATTCCTGGAATTCCAGATTTATCTAACCTGAAATATCCATGATTTCTGACCAAAATAGAAGTTATTTGATGAAAATATCTCTAGCCATTTGGGTGGCATGGTGGTCGAGTGGATGAACTGGTCAGAAACACAGAGGTAGTAAGTACAAATGTAAGTAAAGACTTTATTTAAATGAGGCTACACATTTGGTTTCCCAATCTTCCATATCAACATATATACATTTACATACATACATAAATAATATTAATAATAGGTAGTCTCGCGTGCATCGGTGCTATACACCGGGCACGTTAAAAAACCAGGGAGTCTATGCGGAACGAGCTAGGGTACCGCACCCGGATTCCTTGTATCATAACTCTTTCTCTTCTATTTGCTGTCCCTTTAGCAAAAACACAGGACCCCATTGGAAATAAGTGCTTGCACTTTCATGGGTTATCCTTGGCTGAAAGGCCTAAATAATTACTACTACTAGAAATGGCATGGTAATGGTCAATTAAATCAGTCATCAGGCATGAGGTATTTTCTTTTAATACAAACTGAGTTAAATATGGAAACAAATTAGTTGAATGCCTCTTAATTTACAAATTGGTTGACCGCATATGATTACAGGCTCAATTAACACCGCTGTTATTATATACAGGGGTGTCAACAGAGCCAAATTAAAAATCCTGAAAAACATGTGCGGCCGACCATTTTTGCCAAACAAGAGACCTTCAACCACACTGTTTCCATATATATTTAACTCAAATGTTAATAAATAAAATCCTTAAGAGCAGATTAAATTGACCATTATGATAGCTTTGCCATTTTTTGAGATATTTTTATCAAATAACTTTCATTTTGGTTAGTAATCATCGCTCTTTCAGGACAGATAATCCAGAATTCCAGATTAATCAGGAATATTGACACCCCTGATAATATAAACACTCAATACAAATCATTATCAGGCACTTCAATATATAAATGCTACTGAAAAGTGTTCATATCAGTCTGTAATAATACTGGGCCCAGCTGGCCCAAGCCAAATCAGTACTCACCTGAGATAAAACAAAATCCTCCACATTGTTATACATTAAACTATGTCGGGGTCCATCTACCGAAGTTGTCTTTGAATCATCCCCCTGTCGTCCCTTCCTGTCACGGAACGAGTAGAAAGCGTATCTAGTGTATGTCCGTACAGCTTGCTGGGCGATGGCCACGCCCTCCTGAGTAGCTCGTACTAACCGCAGCGAAATCTTTATCATCATTGCTAATGTGTATCAGATCAATAAACTGAAAAAGTAAGAAAATTTGTAGAACAAACTTATAAATATGTCATCATTTCAAAATAATTAGGAAATTCTACCGAGGCCAATACAATTTAACATTGCAGTTCCAGTAACATGCTGAAAATATGGTAGGTTACTAGGTAGGAAAAACAATAACTCTTTCAAGTTATTCATTTCAAGTACTCTTAACTCAAAAATTGACGATCTGCAGTAATTTGGAATCAAATGCCATACAATAGTTTTTCGGGTAAGGACAAAAATAAAGGGAAGGAAGACTTAATGTTACCAGAACCCAATTTTATTTTGCTTTGGCCAATCTACAAGGATACAGCATTTATTTATAAATGTATAAAGTCCACTTCCTGTTTACAGAGATGATTAAGTTAAAGCACATACCGGTACAATACATGTCCGGTATTATATCAATTATGTATGACTCACAAACAGTTGAATAGTACTAGATCTATAGATATATTTTTAACTTTGGTAATCCAAACACGGACTCCTCTTCTGAAATGGGAGTCATGCTGGGTATCTATCACAACTCTAACAAGAGGGCCCAAAGGGCCATAGGTCGCTCACCTGTCCTAGTAGTTCATGCACCCCAAATGGTAGCCTCTATTGCATGTACAAGGTTTTTATATTGCCTTATGCTTTATATTTTACATTACATTTAGAACACATGACATATTGAAGTGATTTGACCTTGTGACCTAGTTTTTGACCCTTGATGACCCAATATAAAACTTGACCTAGATTTCTTTTAGATGATCATTGTGACCAAGTTTCATAAAGATTAGACCAAAATTGTGACCTCTAGTGACTACATAATGTTTTTCTATGATTTGACCTTGTGACCTAGTTTTTGACCCCGTATGACCCAATATCGAAGTTGACCTAGATTTTGTTCAGATAATCATTGTGACCAAGTTTCATAAAAATTAGGCCAAAATTGTGACATCTATTGACTACACAAGGTTTTTCTATGATTTGACCTTGGGATCTAGTTTTTGACCCCGGATGACCCAATATTGAACTAGACCTGGATTTTGTTGAGATGATCATTCTGACCAAGTTTCATAGATATTAGGCCAAAATTGTGACCTCTAGCGACTACACAAGGTTTTTCTATGATCTGACCTTGTGACCTAGTTTTTGACCCCGGATGACCCGATATCGAACTTGACCTAGATTTTGTTGATATGATCATTGTGACCAAGTTTCATAAAGATTAAGTTAAAATTGTGATCTCTACTGACTACACAATGTTTTTCTATGATTTGACCTTGTGACCTAGTTTTTGACCCTGGATGACCCGATATCGAACTTGACCTAGATTTTATTAATATTATGATCATTGTGACCAAGTTTCATAAAGATAAAGTTAAAATTGTGACCTCTAGCGACTACACAAGGTTTTTCTATGATTTGACCTTGTGACCTATTTTTTGACCCCGGATGACTCAATATCGAACTTGACCTAGATTTTGTTGAGCTGATTATTGTGACCAAGTTTCATAACGATTAGGCCAAAATTGTGACCTCTACTGACTACACAAGGTTTTTCTATGATTTGACCCTGTGACCTAGATTTTGACCCCGGATGACCCGATATCGAACTTGACCTAGATTTTGTTGATATGATCATTGTGACCAAGTTTCATAAAGATTAAGTTAAAATTGTGACCTCTAGTGACTACACAAGGTTTTTCTATGATTTGACCTTGTGACCTAGTTTTTGACCCCGGATGACCCAATATCGAACTTGACCTAGATTTTGTTGAGATGATCATTGTGACCAAGTTTCATAATGATTAAGCTGAAACTGTGACCTCTAGTGTCTACACAAGTAATTGTGGACGGACGACGGACGGACAGATGGACGGACAGACGGACGGACGACGAGTGATCACAAAAGCTCACTCTGTCACATTGTGACAGGTGAGCTAAAAATCCACGTGTATATTTAGCATACCTCTAGGGTATGTTCGAAACGTCTGTTCCGCACATGTGCGGGATCTTCTACTCCGAACAACTTACGAACAAAACGGAACAGAAAGTAAAATGTTTAAGATGACTAAAATTGTAGTTGCAGCCGTAATATTGGAGGAAGAAATATGCATGTGGATAAATTTAAATGTGACTGTTTGCCCGCAATGGCCCATAATTGGAAAATAAATTTATCATATTCTTTTTTATGACACAAGCGACCATTGTTCTTGCTGTAATCATGTGACTGTTCTGGCTGCACTACCTCTGTGGCGGGCACAGAAAGAACATGTTCTGAACAGTGTTCCGGTTTGTTCGTGTGTTCCACCGTCCGGGATGTGCGGAACAGCGTTACGAACGTGCCCCTAATCAGATTTGTCCACAGCTTAAACATAACCTAGAAATTGACTTATAGTTAGTATAGTCCAGTCAGGGTAAAATTCCAGTGACGCAGCGGTCGAGTCCACTATAACATTGTTAAACCAATTATGAAGGATTATACTGTATAATTATACAACTGTAATTTCAATGCTAAACTAACATACTATATTCGCTCTACCTGTTCAGACAATGGTTGTTATCTTTTGTGTACACATAAAATGCAATGTCACTGTCACAATATCCTAACTGGACTGTTTGTATTGTTTGTTTCCTAAACGTTATGTAAGACCAACTATGGGGTTCAGAGTACTGTATTATGACTAAACATTATCAAAGCGCTTACGATAATCTAAAAGTTAAGACTAAATTTATATTCTATGTAATTCTATAAATTATAGTCCGTCCAGGATAATGTGATATTTACAAACATGAATCGGTTTGGTCAACTGTGGCAAAATTGGTTTTACAAATCACTTAAATAAACAGATAAGGTCAGTATTGTTCTAAAAAAATCACTGATAATTGGTGCACATAATTGTAATCCACCTTTGAGGACTATACCAAATTTGCCCGCCTTTCACATTATCCTGGGCTCACTATAACAGCTATAAATTGTGATAAAGGGATATGCAATATTAATAATGTTGAACCATAATATGTCCCTAATTTGTAATTGTTAAAGAATTATCAAGAAATTAAATTTGAGTGTAAGTTTAAGATTTCCGCAAGTGCTTTGATAAAACAGTAGTACCAAGGAGATTGTTTGATTATGAAATTTTTTCCTTTAAAGTTTTGATTAATACACAATGTACCTGGTCACAAATCGTTTGATCGATAGCCGTGTATCTCCATGTACAAACTGGGCGTGACATAAAATCCTTGAAAAAGGCAGATGATTGGTCAATGTCCATCAGTGATCACAGGCCTAGACACTAACTTTTTTGGCCACTGGTCCGACAGGGCAAAAGCACCAAATTTGTAAATAGAACAGTTACTGGTCCTCCAGAATTTTCACTGGTCCTTCTGGATTTTTACTGGTCTCGGACCAGCGGACCAGAGTTAGTGTCGAGCCCTAGATCAGATAGACAATATATTTGTAACAAGACCACTCCTTGATTTTGTCTTACAATGCAATAATTACATTTTTGTATGTCTAATAATCGTCATGACTCGTATCATTGTCGAGAACCCTTTGTTCTCTGACCACTTATGTAGCCAAAAAAGTATGTGGGGTGATAATAGGATGTCCAAGGTATAAGTGATGTTGCCGCATTTTTATAAAAAAAGCATTCAGGAAATCGGGGGTTCTAAAGTTTAGGTCGAACAAATATAATATTCTTCATTGTGGTGCACCTTGTCGTTACACCGATACTGGTTATTTATCATTATTATTTACGAAAACATTTTTTGGGCGTTGTTGGGATAGCAGAGTCATCAAATACTTTAAATAGTACTTCGCATTCCTTCAACTTCAATGTGGTTACTCGTCAAAATCCGCAAGCAGACATTTACTTCCTTGTCTGAGTAGTCAACAGGTCCGTTAAATCGCCCGATTTGTGCATCCTTCCAATTTATCATATACAGACCTGTGTATGCATTGATACACAAATCCGGATATGTCATAAGAAAAATTGGGATTATTTTTTTAATGAGGAAAATGCTCATTCTGTTGCATGAACTATATAACTATTATATGTGTATGTAACACATGTTTCAGCACAATTATCATTTGTTATGCCTATTAGTGTGTTTCTTGCGTATTGACCTTTTTCCTAACAGGTACATTTAGCAAGATAATTAAAGAAAAAATAAAGTTGTTTATTAAGATATGTATACATATTCAAAGATATACACAAAAAAAATGATACATCAGTCACTTTTTAGTTTTAAACAATTTATTGAAATTGTATATTTATGCAATATCCCGGTTTGTGAATCAATTGATACGCAAATCTGTATAATATACAAATCTCATTTATAAACAGATCGGGTGATATAATAGACCTGGTCAGTGTTGCTGTACAATATTGGTTCAAATCCCGCTATAGGTAAGGTACAAAATATTTGTGGTCATTCCTGACCAGATTATAGAAGACTAAGCCACAGTATAGGCTAGAAAAGCTTGCTGTGGCAGCTCAATGAGTGAAAATGAATGCGGGACATAGCCGACCATAGCAGGTAGCCATAGGACAGAGCGAACCATGTTTGAGACAGGGCAGACCATGATTTGGATTAACCACGAAGTTTAATTAACGTGCGAGGATTAACATTTGAAGCGGATACATAAGGAAAACAGAAAATGTAAATTTATGAGGGTAATTTCGCAATAAACATATTTTAGTGAAAAATACTTGAACTATGCTCAACAAAGTTACAGAAAATTAACTTGGGCAATGAATTCTACAACTGTCTATTGTTTGGGTCGAAATGTTTTGGGACGATTGTGATCTAAACGACCGATTTATTTCTTTTACAACGACTGCTCGGGATATTCTACCGTCTTACAATATTGCAGAACAAATCACATTTAAACACTCTAACAAAATAATTTCAACTTACATAAATGAATAAAGTCTACACTAATCAACAAAATAATCATTACAAAATGTCAGTTTGACACCCCCATCTCGACTTTAATACTCGTTATTTCCGCTTCCGGTTGTTTTTGTTTTTGCGGATTTTTGCGTTTCATCATAAAATTGAATAATATTCCAAACTGGATTTCAGTGCCGTGTGATATTTGGCTGAAAATGCGTCAAAATTATGAATACAAGAGAATGGCACTACCTTTTTGATTATTCTGTTTGGTTTTACGAAATATGTTGTGTTGACAAAAGTTTCTACTTTCGGTTTTAAATTTTCTACTTTCGGTTTTAAACTTGGCAGCTTAAGAATTTTATCGTGAATATGGCTTCAGAACGAGAGTCTTCCAGCAAGGTATATCACTGTGTGTCGGATTGTCTGTCTTTTTTCAACTTGGCAAATCAGCAAATTATTATTGGATACGAACTATAATGAGTAAATTACATATTTTAATGTGTACCCAAATGATGAAAATACAGCCTCGATCGTCTCCTAATAGAAACAATAAACATAGTTACGTACAATAACGTAGTACTTAATGACACGTACAGTCGATGTGTCAATATTGCACCTTAATTGGAAATCGCTGGTCGGTCCCAATATTTCCTGTTTTTGCTGCTCCAATTTGTACCAAACAGTTCAGTTAGAAGATAAAAATTAAAATTGTTTTAATAAAATCTTTCTGTTGCTCGCCACAATAATGGGGCATCAATAAACTGCTACCCCTGAACTGCTGCTGGGCCTCTGAATCATGATCAATGACTCAGAGGAACAGCAATTAAATTATATATAATATAAGTTCCAAACTGATAAAAATTATCGAAGAGCGAGGGCAGCATGCATCCGAAACAACTGAGCACCAAATACTGAACAAAAACACAACATCCCACACCGACAGTCTGCCACCTCTGTCAGTCTAACACATCCAGAGTCAGAAAAGAAGGACAGACAAAAGGGATGACCACACACCACAAGGAAAATCCTGTGACAAACAACACTTAACTTATTGAAGTCACTGACCAAATGCCATTCTCATACATCATTGGTTAGTCAAGTTCCTAGACTGTGATATCAAGCTATAGCAATGCAGTCAAGTAATAAGCATACATTTAAGAATTAAAGCATACATGCAAGCAAAAACAAACATAAAAATGCATACAACCAGTGTCAATCGGATACTCATACATTATTGGTTAGTCAAGTTCCCAGACTGTGATATCACTTGTGAAGAATACTCTAGTAAAAGAGAATGACCAAAAGCAGGAATATCTTATAATTAAGTAAAAAAGGTGGAAAGGTGTGAAAAGACTGATTCTGTTTGACAGAATGTGATTATTTTATATTTGTTGGTCGTTACATACAGGTTTTACTGAATGAATATTTAAGTAATTTTTAATATACAGTACAACCTCTCCAGAGCCACCCTCTGTAAAGCAACAACCTCTCTACAACAACACCTTCAAAATTGTCGTTAGGTGATATTTACCCTTAATTGAACCTGTGTAGAGCAACAACATCTACACAACGGCCAATATTTGCAGATACCAAAGGGTGTTGCTCTACAGAGGTTGTACTGTACTCACATTGAATATTCTATCAGTATTCGTCTTGAAATGTTTGTATATGTTTCGTATTGATATTGTTTGCTTATAATTACAGTTGAGCGAGACATTGAGTTTGATAGAAGATGTAAAGCAACAAGGATCAGAGATCAACAGATTGTTAGATTTGATAGAACAGAGGAGAAACAAGTTAGATCATTCCACCTCATCCAGCCAAGGAACTGGTATCAGGGGCGTAGCTAGAGGTATTTTAATGTGTACGCAAGAAGGCTAGGGGGTCTGGGGGCATGCTCCCCCTGAAAAATTTTGTTCGCTAGACGTCTCTGGTGCGTTCTGGGGTGTTTTTTGCGTCATCTTTAACATTATTTTAACTGATAAAACCAGGTTTTTTGTGTATGGAGCTTTTTAAAAGGGTTTCTAAGAAATGCTGAAAATACTAAAGGATTACCCCCCTTAGGACTTAGGCATCAGTTTTTATTTCATTTTTCGATCATTTAATTTTTCACTTTTTGAGAAGCATGTGTACGCAGCTGCGTATTCTGCGTACAGGTAGCTACGCGCCTGGGTATGTACAATTTATATAATAGCAGGGGTGTAACTAGCTTCTGAATCTGAAGGTTCATTTTGATACTTTTGAAAATGACCCTTCAAACCAAAATCTTGAGTTGAAAATGTGGCTTTTATGGAAATTTCAAGGGTCAAAACCTGTAGTCACAAGTCAAATGGAACCCCTGACGGACATGTACGGATCTAGAGGAGGGATCACTGGGTCCAGATACCCCCTGGAATTTTGGCAAATATTTTGTTATCTTATTTACTCACGCGTTGAACAGGGCCACGCATGTTAATTTAATTAACGTGCGTGACAGGGCTTAGAGTTTGATCTGGACAAACTCCTGAGAAAAATATAGCTTGTTACACCCCCTGAGTAATAAGGTCAAAAATAAAATATTGCTTGTTTCCCCATCCCCTACCTCAACTTACCTAGACAAAAATGGCCTATACCCAAAATATTTTATTGCCAAAATTGAAATAAATTGTTTTTATAAAAGATTAGGGATGAAAATGTTATTTTTTGTATATGGGATTGTTTCTTGCTAGTAAATTTAAGACTGTTGATTTTCACCTTAGAGTTACATGTTTTATTACTAAATTCCAATTGCAATTCCGAAAAAAAATTCCAAGAAAAATGAAAATACATCATATTAATGTGAAAACTACAAATGTGCATTACAAAGTATGTCATTATCTATACTTAAAAAACCCCAGAAATTATACATCCTAAATGTGTTTATATTAAAAAGCTCATGTACGAAAACACCAAGTATAAACATTGTAACTTAAACTGCCCCTGCCCTTACACAATTCCAAGGCAACAGCACATCATTACTGGATACATTTATATGGATTTCAGGTGGTGAGGATAAATAAAAACAAATAAACAAAGCATTATTACTGAACGCAAAGGGGAATAACTGATTTTGTTCAAACAGCATTATGTTTATAGAAGGCCATGGTGAAACTTTTTTTGTTCAAACATTGTTGCAAAGAAAATTGATTTCTATTTCAAAAATTTCTAATGCTGATTAATACAGCTTGAGTCAAAGTTTGGTACATTCAAAATTTTTGTTGAGTATGCATAATAATTATTATTATAGTGTGTGTTCTTACTTATTTTTTGTTGCAGATGACGAAAAAACACAAGTTGCGATTGAAACTTCTAGCAGGAAGTCAGTGCATGAAAATCATGCCACAGGAGACAAGAGTTTACCCTCTTGTGAAGATACTGTACAGGACAAACCAAGAGGAATATTGAAGAGTCCAAAGTTAGGGTCTAAAGATTCGTATGGATTCATTGAACAATTTGATTTAAACGAGAACAATGTTATGTATGGGTCACAGCTTCGAAGAAAGTATGTTCAAATGAATCAAGACAATCGACTTTGTCTTCGCTTTGGGTTCGAGCCGAATCTTGGATGTCGATATTCGGGACCTACAATGACTGGGAGTCCGGATCAAGCAGGAAATAAAACAATGAATAAAACTAAAAGTAACATACACATACTTTCAGCATCTGGTAGCGTTCGTCCGTCTTTTTCTTCCGCTTCAAGTACAGGGCTCTCTCTGGAGCATCAACGCTCTCATCCTCCTCAACAAAGACTGGGTAATCCTTCTGTTGGTGAAGGAGGACAGAGAAATATGCCAAACAAAATGGCACAGGTTGATAGTCATACTACCAAACAACAGGTTGTACCATCTACAAGTGATGTTTCAAGTAATGATACAAGTAAGTGCAAGCATGTCTTGGTAGGTCAATCAGTAGAGCACTTGAACCATCCGGGTATGATTCAAAGGTGACTTTTAGTCATTTAGTATTTGTCTCCCTTGGTAAAATTTGTGTAATCCAAGTTTTCGCGGGGTTTAGATTTTGCACTATCAGTGTTGACCATGAATATAGTGACAATTTAACCTCCGCGAAAAGTACCTGCTACACAGTATGTTCACTTTCATTGGCTATGATCATGTTCTCCACATGTGGATAAGTTGTCAGTTCAACATGTGGAGAAGTTGTGAGTTCCACATGTGGAGAAGTTATCAGTTCCACATGTGGAGAAGTTGTGAGTTCCACATGTGGAGAAGTTATCAGTTCCACATGTGGAGAAGTGGTCAGTTCCACATGTGGAGAAGTTATCAGTTCCACATGTGGAGAAGTGGTCAGTTACACATGTGGAGAAGTGGTCAGTTCCACATGTGGGGAAGTGGTCAGTTACACATGTGGGGAAGTGGTCAGTTACACATGTGGGGAAGTGGTCAGTTACACATGTGGGGAAGTGGTCAGTTACACATGTGGAGAAGTGGTCAGTTACACATGTGGGGAAGTGGTCAGTTCCACATGTAGAGAAGTTGTCAGTTGACTGCTGCTGAGCAGTTTTGTAATACTGGTTTAAAAACTGGTTATTGTAACAGTTACTGGTCCGCAATGGATGGAAAAGCTCAAAACTTTTGTTATGGTGAAAATTTGCAAATATCTGCATAATTAAAATAAAAACTAAAATGGTTTTATTAATCAGCAGAACCTTACTGTATTTCACTTTACAGGAATAAATGGTCAGGCGGCTTCAGACAAGAGGAAAGAAACAGAGATGGAAGTGAAACAGAAACAGGAAGAAGTTACTTCTAATCTTACACAGGAACATCTTAAACAATTGGTACTTACCGTAAAATTCCTAATAAAAGCCCCTCCCTAATAAAGGCCCCCTAACTTTATTTTAAGCTCACCTGTCACAAAGTGACAGAGTGAGCTTTTGTGATCACCCCTCGTCCGTCGTCCGTCTGGCGTCCGTCTGAAAATGATCATTGAAAAACCACTGGTCTGAATATTGATCAAAACAGTTCATAACAAATAAATCTATGATAAAAATAATAAAGACTTTATTTACTGAAGGTTAAAACTCATTAAGTTCCATACATATACACTTACTTTCAATGCTGCCTTCGTTGAAATAACATTTTAACAAGAATAAAACAAAAGCAAAATACAAAACAAAATCATACATGTATACAAGATGTAGAATTCTATATGAAAACTGATTGGAAAATGAAGTTCTTAATTTTGAAATAAGATAAAAAAAGACAATTAGGACTGTTATCCACAATTAACCTATTACTGGTGTGGTATGATTTAGTAACACATTGATACTGGTTGTTCATGCAACCTTTTTTTCTTTGGGGGGGGGGGGGGTGTTGTTCCAATGACCAAGTGCTCCTCTTATACCCGGTACTTGAGTATTTCAAGTTGATATTAAGGCAGTGGCACCATACAGTGTCTTAGTTGAAAGTTCAATCTTGTTGATATTCACTCGTAGTGATATACTCTTAAATCGTCACTGATAATAAGTTGTCAGACGACCTTGCAGTGTTTACATTATATTATGCATGTTTGTTTATTAATGGGTCTAGAGTAATATCCGACGAACTATACATGCATGTATGTTTTCATTGTTGTTATTTATTAAGTTGTTTATTTATTATGTTGTTGTTAATCTGTTTTTCTTTTCCAGTGGACCATATTGAAAATTGATATTACTGTCAAATATGTAATCCACAATAAATAAAGTCATTATTATTATACAGTATTGCTTCGAATTCTGCTGTATGTGAAAACTCTACTATACTAAGTTTTTGCTTTTGTACTTTGCGCTGTTCCGTATACGTAAAGTAACGTTTAGAGTCCCACTATTGATGCAAACTATCTACTCTGCTTGATTCTATATTTAGTTGTGTTTTTATTTCAGACTGGCCTTATTTGTGGAATGAGTAATAAACTGTTGAAGCCCTTAGGTGTACAATTAGAAGAGGAACAGGTTCATGAAATGAGCACGCTTATAGCCCAAGGATTGAGTGATGGAGACTTTACAATAGAAGACCATATTCCTGTAAGAACATTCAACACTTCGCTGTTGTATACCTTTCATTTGGTGTTATTCTTGGCGCTTTTTTGCTATTATTTGTAAATCGAGTCCCTGGTAAATTCATAAGTCTGTGTAGAGATACAAGTAGACATCCATTCTTGGTAATTTTGTCCCTGAAATTTATAAATCTTCGAAATAAATCAGTTACTGAAATTTGCGAATTAGAGATCATGTGATTATAAAGTGATTAACAGTATATTCTACACATAATTACAGATTCATTGGTTTTGGTTTTATGCGATTTCTCAACATTCAAATGTATTTTAGTTACAAATGTACATAAGGTATTTGGTTGACTTGTTACTACTAAGGACCCTGTGTTCCTTGGTGCCTAACCAATACTACAGTCTTAGCTAGTTCTCTACACGTAATCAACATCAGTAGGTGTTTAGAATCTTTGCCTCATGTCAGGTTTGAACCATGGAACTCTTGATAATATGCCATTTCACTGAACTTGGTAAACAATGTTCACAACTTTTTCAGATGCAGGAACAAATGAATGAACTGGCAGTGGCACCATACAGTGTCCTAGTTGAATGTTCAATCTTGTTGATATTCACTCGTAGTGATATACTCTTAAATCGTCACTGATAATAAGTTGTCAGACGACCTTGCAGTGTTTACATTATATTATGCATGTTTGTTTATTAATGGGTCTAGAGTAATATCCGACGAACTATACATGCATGTATGTTTTCATTGTTGTTATTTATTAAGTTGTTTATTTATTATGTTGTTGTTAATCTGTTTTTCTTTTCCAGTGGACCATATTGAAAATTGATATTACTGTCAAATATGTAATCCACAATAAATAAAGTCATTATTATTATTATTATACAGTATTGCTTCGAATTCTGCTGTATGTGAAAACTCTACTATACTAAGTTTTTGCTTTTGTACTTCGCGCTGTTCCGTATACGTAAAGTAACGTTTAGAGTCCCACTATTGATGCAAACTATCTACTCTGCTTGATTCTATATTTAGTTGTGTTTTTATTTCAGACTGGCCTTATTTGTGGAATAATTAATAAACTGTTGAAGCCCTTAGGTGTACAGTTAGAAGAGGAACAGGTTCATGAAATGAGCACGCTTATAGCCCAAGGATTGAGTGATGGAGACTTTACAATAGAAGACCATATTCCTGTAAGAACATTCAACACTTCGCTGTTGTATACCTTTCATTTGGTGTTATTCTTGGCGCTTTTTTGCTATTATTTGTAAATCGAGTCCCTGGTAAATTCATAAGTCTGTGTAGAGATACAAGTAGACATCCATTCTTGGTAATTTTGTCCCTGAAATTTATAAATCTTCGAAATAAATCAGTTACTGAAATTTGCGAATTAGAGATCATGTGATTATAAAGTGATTAACAGTATATTCTACACATAATTACAGATTCATTGGTTTTGGTTTTATGCGATTTCTCAACATTCAAATGTATTTTAGTTACAAATGTACATAAGGTATTTGGTTGACTTGTTACTACTAAGGACCCTGTGTTCCTTGGTGCCTAACCAATACTACAGTCTTAGCTAGTTCTCTACACGTAATCAACATCAGTAGGTGTTTAGAATCTTTGCCTCATGTCAGGTTTGAACCATGGAACTCTTGATAATATGCCATTTCACTGAAATTGGTAAACAATGTTCACAACTTTTTCAGATGCAGGAACAAATGAATGAACTCAGGACCAAAGCGTTGAAGACTGTGTTTGCAAAAAAAAACCCAGACCAAGAAGCTGACAGGAGACCAGACGTTCAGAGTGATGTAGAACCTGCTGCGTCTAAACCTCCATCTGCGTCCAAAACTCCACCCTTGCCCAAACCTCCATCCAGGCCCAAACCTCCATCTCCTGTGCAAAGTCAAACCTCTGATAGTGAATATGGTAGGTATATACATGGGTCTCTGACATTCAAAAAAGAAAATTATGTACATTTCAACTCTCTATAATAGAGTAGTTTAAATGGCAGTAGTTTAAAGGGCAGATAACTCCTACACAAGTTCACTTTACTTTTTAGCTCACCTGTCACAAAGTGACAGAGTGAGCTTTTGTGATCACTCTTCGTCCGTCTTCCGTCCGTCCTTCGTCCGTCCGTCAACAATTTGCTTGTGTAGACACTAGAGGTCACATTTTTAGCCTAATCTTTATGAAACTTGGCCACAATTATCAAAATCAAAATCTAGGCCAAGTTCGATATTGGGTCATCTGAGGTCAAAAACTAGGTCACTAGGTTAAATCATAGAAAAACCTTGTGTAGTCACTAGAGGTCACAATTTTGACTTAATTTTTATGAAACTTGGTCACAATGATCATCCTAACAAAATCTAGGTTAAGTTTGATATTGGGTCATCCTGGGTCAAAAACTAGGTCACAAGGTCAAATCATAGAAAAACCTTGTGTAGTCACTAGAGGTAAAAAATTTGACTTAATCTTTAAGAAACTTGGTCAAAATGATCATCTCAACTAAATCTAGGTGAAGTTCGATATTGGTTTATCTGGGGTCAAAAACTAGGTCATTAGGTCAAATCATATAAAAATCTTGTGAAGTCACTAGAGGTCACAATATTGGTCTAATCTTTATGAAACTCAGTCACAATGTTCATGTCAATAAAATCTAGGTCAATTTCGATAATGGGTCATCCGGGGTCAAAAACTAGGTCACAAGGTCAAATCATAGAAAAATCTTGTGTAGTCACTAGAGGTCACAGTTTTATTATAATCTTTACGAAACTTGGTCACAATGATCAACACAACAAAATCAAGGTCAAGTTCGATATTGGGTCATCCGTGGTCAAAAACTAGGTCACAAGGTCAAATCATAGAAAAACCTTGTGTAGTCACTAGAGGTCACAGTTTTCGCCTGATCTTTACGAAACTTAGTCACAATGATCATCTCAACAAAATCTAGGGGAAGTTCGATATTGGTTTATCTGGGGTCAAAAACTAGGTCATTAGGTCAAATCATATAAAAATCTTGTGAAGTCACTAGAGGTCACAATATTGGCCTTATCTGTATAAAACTTGGTCACAATGATCATCTCAACAAAATCTATGTCAAGTTCGACAGGTGAGCGACCTAGGGCCCTTTGGGCCCTCTTGTTTCTTTACTTTTCGGGATTATCCACTTCGCCGTTCATAGGTGTGGATCTCATAATTCAAGGTCGGCGCTGAGACAACTCTTTGTGGTAAACTATTCCATGGGTCCACAATACGGTTAGAAAAAAATGTTTCCTTACATCACTAGAAGGGCGTTTCTTTTCCAGCTTAAAATTATGGCCTCTAGTATGAACATTATGACTAAGTGTTAGAAATTTGTCACTATCAGTTTTATATAGCTTGTGAGTTAATTTGTAAGTTTCACACACATCTTGTTTTCTTCTTCTCTGCTCCAAGCTTGGAAGCTTAACCGTATCATTTGCAAGTCTGAGGCACGGACATTGAGTTGACTCTAGATGAACTTTATCTTTTGTTAGATGAGGTGACCATATAGGTGAACCGTATTCTAATAACGGTCGTATCATGGTAGTATAAAGAGTTCTTAATTTCTCTGGAGTATGACAAGTAAAACATCTTTTAATTAGTCCAATTCTTCTATTAGCCTTTTTAACACTTTCATGTATATGAGATTCTGGTTTTAAAGTATTTGAGATGATAACACTGTTCCATTTAATGAATATTGGAACTGAACTATGATTTTTTCTGCACTTGTCTGTTTCAAACATATTCTGTGTTGATATACAAAGTTTGAACACTGGAACACTTTGATTACTGGCAAAATTCTGACCCATCTCATACAATAAACTGGAGAAAATGCCTGAACATTTTTATGATGCATTTCATCCTTTATAACTCACTTTTATGATGCATTTCATCCTTTATAACTCATTTCCATGATGCATTTCATCATCCTTTATAACTCACTTTTATGATGCATTTCATCCTTTGTAACTCACTTTTATGATGCATTTCATCCTTTATAACTCATTTTTATGATGCATTTATCCTTCATACCTCATGTACTATGATGTGTGTTTTAATACACAGAAGGAGAACCTGTGTATATGGACATTGTCCAGTGGTCGCATTACGCAGAGAGTGAAAAGGAACATGGTAAATATGCCCGGGATATACGAGAGAAAGGCATGGACACGATATTCTGCCTGGATGTATCCAGCTCTATGAAAGGTGTTGCCTGGGAACAAGCTAAGGAGTTCATTAGAAACTTCATTGAAGGTATTCATACAATATTGATGTAAAATGTAACATTATATATGTCTCTGTATTACAGTCTAGTACACATGTTGTTTTAACTGACAGAAATGAATTGACCATGTCAGACCACCATGTAGAGAACGTTCCACCTACTTGTTTGCCAAAGGTTTTTGTCAAAGATTATCAAGCAAATCCTCTTGATCATACATTTGGTGTGAATAAAAATTAGCATTAATTTCTTAGTAAATAGTTCAGTACATGTATAGTTCTTTGTAGGTCAAATTTGCTCTTGAGAAAATACTAGAGCTTATAAAGTACATGTATTCAATGCACACTTGTAGTGTATATGGTATAATTTATAGTGTTTTAATTATTACCTAGGTATTCAAAATACCAACTTACATGATTCTGTATATGAACATGTTGCCTTGGTAACATTTGGAGGGGAAACAAGAGTACAGCAACATTTAACATGTGACTATCTGGAGATTACTCGAAAACTCGGTATGTATATATCTTCTTTATCTCTCCTAATGATTTGTTAATTTTCTAAAGAAATCAGATGATCTAGTTTTATACATTCCTAATGAAATCAGCTAATCTATTCTTAGACATTTCTAATGGAATCAGATAATCTATTTTTAAACATTCTAATGAAATCAGATAATCTATTTTTAAACATTCTAATGAAATCAGATGATCTATTTTTAGACATTTTAATGAAATCAGATAATCTATTTTTAGACATTTCTAATGAAATCAGATAATCCAGTTTTAGACATTCTAATGAAATCAGATAATCTATTATTAAACCTTCTAATGAAATCAGATGATCTATTTTTAGGCATTCTAATGAAATCAGATAATCTATTTTTAAACATTCTAATGAAATCAGATGATCTATTTTTAGACACTCTAATGAAATCAGATGATCTGTTTTTAGACATTCTAATGAAATCAGATGATCTAACTGTATCAGTTCCTAAAAGAGTATATTAAGTCAGACAGGGAAGGCAGCACTCAACTTAACCAGCCGAGCACAGAAAACATTAAAAACACACAAAGCACAATGCCCAACTAAACAAGCGCAGATCCGCCCAAGTCCAAGCTGTCGAAAAGTATAATAAATTATAACTAGCTGAATGACCCAGTAGAAAAGATACAGCAACCAAAAGGCGGAATGCCTACGCTGAATGACCTAGTAACAACAGTAAAACTGCTGAACTACATAGTTATAGCAGCCTTTAGTCTCAAAGTTAAATAACAGTATTAAAACGTTAAGTGCATTTCTGAACTTCGAATTATGTGGAAAAGTTGTCAATTGCTAGTGGAGCAATGAAGCATTTTGTTTGTAACTCAGGACCATTTGTTTGGTCAACTGACAATCTAATTTAACCCTTTTATCCATTTACACCTAATCCAGGTACTATCTACATATTTTATTATCAAGTTTATCTTTTCAGATGGACTCAAGCCAGAAGGACCGTCACCCCTATATGCCGGACTACAAATGTGTCAAGCCGCCGTACTAGGAGCAGGTGAGTTGTACAAGGGGAATTAACTGGACTGTGTCGATTTCTATAATACTATATTTTGTTGCAAGGCATAAAAACAACATTTCCTGGAAAGTGATTTGCTCAAATAACAATGACACTACATATACGTGGGCTGATCCAGAAGTATCGTCACTGATGCTATTAAATCGTCCACAATGTAAGAAAAACCACACAATTTTACACAAAGTTACATGAATCTATTTTGAATATGATAGCAAAATTCATGAAAATGCTCTTAACAGTTATTGAGATATTAGCACACACGATGCGTACTAACGGACATCGCCGCACGCCAGATGTCAACGACGTCATACTGACGTTACTTCCGTGGCACTAACTTCTCCTAAAAAGTTCATCCCAGGTATTCTTCATAGACTCCTGAATTCATGCAGCCATTTATTTGTCCATTTAAACTGTTCAACCCAGCCGACACTCGCTATCGGCATGATATCTTGATAGTCCCACAAGTAAAATCTAACTCTATACAAAATGGTCGCATTATTGAAACGTCGAACTGCATTTACGGCGTCAGAAACAAACGTGGTGTTCTTATCGGAGCTACCTCATACCAGTCTTCCGGCCATCTGTTGTCATTGATTCGATCAAGGCCATCTCTTAAAAGCTTATTAGTCCCCTACCGGTTTTTTGACCGGAGGGGACTATAGGTTTGCCGTCCGTCCGTCCGTCCGTCAAAAAATCTGGATCCTGACATAACTCAAACAGTTTCCAAGCTAGGTTTATGAAACTTGGTATGTGGATAGGGGGCAATAAGGGGATCATGTTCGTCTAAAATATTTTGATTCTGTCAACATTTGTAGTTGCTATGGTGACAGAAAGAGTGAAAATATGCCCAAATCTGGATTCTGCCTTAACTCAAGCAGTTTCGAAGCTAGGTTTATGAAACTTCATATGTGGAGAGGGGGCAATAAGGGGATTATGCTATATTTTGATTCTGACAAAAATTGTGGTTGCTATGGCAACAGAAACATTGAAAAAGGCTTCAAACCGGTAGGGGACTTCTGTATTGCTTGTAATTTTTAATTACTTGTATTACATGTATACGAGCCTATGTCGTCGCCGTGTGTATCATAAAGTTTCTTAGCTTACTTTAATAACTTGTAGAAAAAATGCATTACTGCGCGCAGCGTCTTTTTGGCACAAATCTGCAGGGTTTTCGCTTTGTAATCAGTTTGTTGATCGTTTATTGCGAGTTTCATAATTGATTGATGCCACTGAAATTTCAGCAGCATACAGTTGGAAGGTTACGTCAGATAATTGTCGTCTGATTTGGCGGTCTAAGCTTTAACATAATGTATAAAAGAAAATTGATATGATTATGAAAAACGTACGTTATTTTTATGTGCGGCGACATGATGTCATTGATATATTTTGAATGTTTATATAATTCAACTATGATATGCAAATACCGAAGCACGTTTCATGTCAATCAGAAATGAATTACTGCACATTTTGATATCGTTTTCATGAACCTACGCCCATAAACAAGCACGCAATGGGAGCAATGACATTACTTTTGGATCTTCCCACGTATATACATAATGTGATATATGTGATTTAACTGTATTGTGTTATTTTATTTTTTCAGGTGCTGTGTTTAATTCTTGTGGATATAAGATGCATCCACGTATATATCTAATAACTGACGGGAAGGCCACAGCTGCTGGACTTGCTTATGGTCCAGATAAATATACGTCATTGCCTGATTTTGAGGTAATTCTATGAGGATTTTATTGTTAGAAAATGCTCAATTTTTTTACATATCTAATGAAATCAGATCGTTTGAAATGAAATTAGCCAAATCTATTTTAAACGCTTCTAATGATATCAGTAGAATCATTTTAGCTCGACTTTTAGAAAAGTCGAGGTATATTGTTGTGACGGGATCGTCTGCGTGGGCGTGGACGTGGGCGTGGGCGTGGGCGTGTATATTGGTTAAGTTTATTGTCAGAGTCATTTTCTCAAAGACTATCCGAGGTATACAGTTGAAATTCAACATTGTTATTCACAATCACAAAGGGAGTCCATACCGACTAGGCTGGTAAACCTGTGATCTATACTTATTTTCTTATCTGCTAAGTACATAGAAATAGTCCCAAAATTTACATGTAAACTGAATTTTCTCAAACACTGTCAAAGATTTTAACTTGAAAGTCAACACACTTGTGGAATGTGATGACCTACATCTACCGACAAGAGGAAACAAATCTTTCGAGTTATTCCCTTTTCTGACGATGATTTGTTACACAAAAATGTTAATTTCTCAAAGATTATTAAATGTATCCCCTTGAAACTCAACATATTTATTCACCATCACAAGGGAAGTCCATACTGACAAGGCTGGTAACCCTGTGACCTACATTTATGAGTTATCTGCCCTTATTACTCTTAGATTTTTCACTCACAGATGAGCAAGAGTACTATCAAGTACGAAAAATCGAGCGTTCAGCATTCGTAAGGCGGTACTCTTGTTCAACATTCTAATGAAATCAACTGATCTATTTTAGACGTTTGAAACGTTTTATCATGTCATTAAGGTAAAACCTCTAGATCATGAATAATGTGAATATTTTTATCAATAAGGCATGTCATTAAGGTATAACATCTAGAATTTTTTTATGATCACTTTCAGGAAGATATCATTCTTAGTGAAGTAAAAAGTATCAGTGACAAGTTACACACCAAGGTTTATCCAATCCCTGTCGGCAGCTTTGAACTGGTATGGTTCTTATTATTGTTTTCCTAACCCTTTTACTTCATAGAACATGGCTAGAGAATCAAGAATTCTATATTTCTAGTTCTTAGCTCACCTTTCAAGAAATGACAAAGTGAGAGCTTTTGTGATCACTTTTGGTTAGTGGTCTGTCCATCCATCTTCCGTCCAACAATTACTAGAGGTAACCATTGTGATATATTTTTTTTTGGCCAAAATATTTTTTTTTTATATGGACAATTGTTTTTTTTTTGGCCAAAAGATCATCTTTTATGAATCTAGGTCAGAATGGATAATTGGTTATCTGGGTGTAAAACATGCAAGGTCAGTAGGGTAGGTGATGGATATATAGGTGACATCTGTTTAACTATTAGGAGTTCTGCTGTAGTTATATGTTGGTAGTTTAGTTATTATATTTATAAATTTGAAATATTTGAGTACACCGGAAATAAACCCTTTACAAATTTGTCAAACCATTATTTACCGTATTTACTCTCGTGGTGTATTTATTGTACTTATTAAAACACTAATATTATGTAAACCATTCGTCGAAGTAAGTTGAAATTTCGTATGTAATGTAAATACAGGAATGGTGTGAATGTATTCCTGTATGTTTTCATCAATTTCAGTTTTTCAGCCATATCGATCGTCCGGGTATTAAATGAACAGCCCTCGTATTAACTATTAACGGTCCCTACATGGTTGGCAACGAAACACGTCTTACAGAAATTTCGTCTGATTTTCACCTTCTGGTGACTCTAGATTTTACTTTATAAGGTATGTATAAAGATATGAGGCTCATCCTCAGTTGATTTTGTTAAATCCAAGTTCATACTTGAATTGTCCTAAGTGATTCATCTTAAGTGATTGCAATCTGTATCCGGTTTCGTGTATCAATCAATTGATTGTTTCGATTGTGATAGTTTGATGGTTTCGATTGTGATTTTTCCTTTTAAAATGCATTGAAATAATACCGACTCGATAGTTTGTTGGCGGTAGTCAATGGGAAAATCGAAATTCAAGTGTTTCTTTTATCAAAGTGTGTTTTGAGTTCTCTCGTCAGCTGGAGTAATTACTCTTGTTAAACAAAATAAAGGTACTGTATAAACAAAGTTTGAAGTATATTTTGTCTGAGTTTTTTAACACAAATGCTGTCATTCGCTAAGATTGTGTACAAGTTCCATATATACCATGATAGTGTATGCATGATCGTTAAGTACTAAAATGACAGTCTAAAAGTCTTCTGATATTTGTTGACACTAAAATACTTTCTTGTCTATGTAAATGTGTATGATTGTATAGTTTTGATAACATAGTAAGTACAAATGTATGGTAATATAAAAATGCCAATTAAAGTACGCTAACATATTTTATTACAGAAATGGCAGCTGCAAATGAAAATGATTGGAAGAAATTTGAGACATTGTTGGGAGGATCCGAGGAAGTTCACAGTTTGATTTGTCTCCCCTGTCACAGAGATGATATAAATATGCCAGCAAACGGTTATTGCAACGATTGCCAGGAACACTTGTGCCTCAACTGTTACAAACATCATAAAAAGGCGAGACCTTGCAGACACCATGAACTACTAGACAAAGATGCTATGCCTGTCATTCAGCATCTTACTGATGTACCTTTGGATTCGACTGACAACTTGACCTCGCCATGTCCAAAGCATAAGAAAGAAATAATCAAGTTCTACTGTAATGATCATGATTCGTTGCTATGCAGTATTTGTGTAGCACAGGAGCACACAAACAATTGTGATGTTGAATATATACCAGACGGCATGATTTTACACAGAGAATACTACATTCGAACTATGAACAGAGTTGACCATTTGCTGGAGAAATGTACTAGACTAAAGGTGGAAACATCTAGAGACGTCATCCAATCTAATGATTCCTTGAAAAATGCTTTACTAGATGTCAAGAAGTATCGACAAGATATTGATGATAGAATAGATCAACTAGAGCAAGCAATAGTAACGAAGATAGAAGTCCTGAAAGATCGCAATGGTGAGAGATTAAAGTCCATAGACACGACGTGTGAAGGAGTTATGAAGATACTGCAAGGGATGAACGACCAAGTGAAAAAAATAGATACCTCTGAACAGGCGGACAAATTGTTTGTGACAGTTTCACAAATCGGCGATCAATTGAATGATTATGAAGAAGTTATCTTCTCACTATCAGCTGAAGACCGAATTGGAGAGTACAAGTTTAACCCAGGCCTGGCAATAAATGATGTACTTGGATGTGAGGAAATGATTGGTGACGTATCAATGGAGCTTCACGGAGGGATTGTTAGCACCATATCACAGCCTGCTTCTGTAGCACCTACAGTCGATGGTAACCTAACTCCTACATTACTGGGTGAAATATGTGTCAAGACACCAAAAGATAAAGGTAGCTGTAGTATAACTGGTTTGACCGCTTTACCACCGAATAAACTTGTCTTGGCTGACTTCCAGAATAACTCGATCAAACTTGTTGATGTTAACAAAAGGTCTATAATATCCCAGCTGTCTCTTGGTAAAGACAAGGCGGACGGACCCTTTGATATTACATCAACTTCAAATAAACAAGTCGCTGTCACTATACCAGGTAGACAACGGGTACAGTTCCTATTAGTGTCGCACAAACTAAAAATGAAGCACACAATACAGACAGCTGACGACTGTTATGGCATATGTTGTTACCAGAAGAATCTTATTGTGACGTACCCATACAGCAACAAGCTTGACATTATGGATATGAAAGGCAGAGTCATCACAAGAGTGCAGCTACCATCAGCTGGTGAAGATATAAGTCACATGCCAGATAATGTTCAAGCCAATAGTACATGCATCTATATATCTGATCACCATTATATTATCATGTTAAATTGGAAAGGTGAGATCACGGGTACGCTGGAAGATTTTGTCGATCCTATCTCCATCAGTCTGATAGACGATGGAAGTGTACTTGTGTGTGATGGTATTTCGGGAAGTATGTATCAGGTATCCGCTGACGGGATGAACCGAGGATCTGTCCTACAAGACGTGAGGTCTCTAAATGCCCTGTGTGTGAACACTGGAAGACACGAACTCTTCATCAGTAGAGGTACAGAAATTGGCGACAACATTCTTGTATATAAAACATAAACTGTTGCAGAAAAAAAAATAATATAGTGAATGTAGATGTTACTTAATGTGTGAAAATACTATGTTACGTATGAAAACAACGCTTGATGCATGTTACGCAATGATTGAACAAGTTACTCAATATATAAAATCATTAATATGGTGAATGGAACTATTACATAATGTATTAAAATATTACACAGTGAATGGAAGTGTTATTCAATGTATTAAAATATTACACAGTGAATGGAAGTGATACTCAATGTATTAAAGTAGTACACAATGAATGAGCTCTATGTAAAAAACATTAAATGATGAAAGGAATTGTTATTCAATGTATACAAATATTATATAATGAAAGGAATTGTTACACAATGCAGTTTTGTATATCAAAATATTACATGATGAATGGAATTGTTACTCCAGGTATGAATATATTACATAATGCAGAGAATTGTGACTCTATGTTTAAACTATTACACAATGAATGTACATTCTGTAATTGTTCCTCAATGAAAACAAATAGCATATTGTGAATGGAAATGTATCAATATTGGATTATCAAGAACTTCCATGTAGCAATACTATGTAAGATACACGAGTGCATGAGGGAGAGAGGCATCATCTGCAGATTGATATTCAGGAAACTTTGAACATTCAATTTTAATATAACACACCATTTCAAACACAAACATGTCGTTACTGTATAGTCTTTGTGTTATGTTGATATTTTGATATTTTACTTCGTAGTATACATGTAATAAACGTAACGTCTAAAATTGTTTTGTTCTTGTTTAGTGGAGGTACCAGAATGTGCTTAGGTGAGCATACACCACAGTGGTCCTCTTGTTGTGAAACATAGCCACAATGATTATTATACCCAAATAAAACGAAGTTCGGGGTGTATATAGGAGTGAGCTTGTCGGTCCGTCTGTTCCTTTCCGTTTCTGAACGATAACTCTTAACGGATATCAATATTTTGTGTACACAGTTGAAACAGCATAACGTCCAGTTCAAAGACGTTCACTAGAAATCACCGTATTTGGACATGGTTATAACTCCTTTCGAACGTAGAATATGCCAGACTTATTGGCATATTCAATTTTTGTTTTTCAGCCTTTGCTTGAGAAGATTGCCAGGGTTTCTGAAGGAAAAATTGTTTCTCCAAATGATTGGACTCTTCAATCCAAAACCTTCAAAAATTATGTATGTATTGTACAAGATTGCACCGTCTGGATAGTTTTGATGGCCAATGAGAAAAATGAGCAATTTGAGTACTCATCGATGTTAGAATTGAAATATTTGCTGCTCCCTTAATGGTGATGCTTTTCAAAGGTTGCACTGTACATGTAACGTAAACATGTATCATGAAACACACAGTATATTCCCTACGATAACATATCAAAGTGTACATGATACAGAACTCCTTTAAAACCGGACCTCCCACAAAACTGGACTTTCGAACCGGTCCGCACAGGGTCCGGTTTTGAGGGAGTTTACTGTACTGTACATTGTATGCTGTCGTTAGATTGCTAATTGTTATCTATATTGGTTGCATGGTGAAATAAGTTCTTACAAATTATCAATGCTCTAAATACCTCCTTTCATGAAGTATCCTTTGTCATCAGCTTACTTCCTATGTGAGCATTCAAGGTTATTGGTATTACTGAATGTGTTGAACAAGTGAAGTACAGCAGGAACTTAGTTATCCACACGTTCCAAATGCATATTCTCAATTTGATGATATAATAAAGTTAAACTATAGTTCGCCGGAGATAACTCTAGCCTTATCAATAAACAAATATTGATGATATAACATAACCACTGCACGCTCGACTGACCGCTTGTTACCAGTGTAGATTGAAAGTGCATATGCATTAACAGTGATTATGCACGAGATCGAACCGAAATTGGCATCGGAAATGCATTTAATGATCAATTATTTGTAAACAAAGGCTAGTGTTATCATCGGTGGACAGTATGTGTTAGTAGTTATCTCAATAGACATCAGTATAAACAGTGTAATTGTGAATTATAGTAAAATGAATGAGTTATACATTTCATATACATGTTCGTTATTTCAGCTATCAGCTGCCAGAATTAAACGGGAATCCTTTGGAGGTTCACTTGATTTTTTTCAATTTTTGTACAATGAAGCTTTTCCTGGAACCTCTACGGAAGACATGGTAAGTCATAAACTTTATTTAATACAAGAACTAGTTCACAACAATGAATAAATTAAAAAGGAATCAAATGGTTTCACATTTTATATCTAGACTGATGGCAACCAATTAATGGATAATATTGTAGTTGTCGTTAATTAGTTGAAGACGAACCTATTAGCATAATGAACGTTTTAGGAGTTATAAAACATGTACATGGTCCAACATGTACTCTCCAAAAAACGTGGTTGACATGTATTCAATTTCATTAAGTCAATGGCCTATGATATGATGATTGCATACACTAAGCAATTTCAAATTCATACGAAACCTTTCACAACATAAAAAAATATATTAAACATGCATATTTCAATGTTAAATATAATTCAGTATCTTGATCTGCCAAAATGTACAAAATTACTCGGCATGTAAATACTATAGATAATGCATCTCTAGAAAGGTGAAAAATACTAGTCCATAGTGTACAACTACCATGTAATTGCGTTTATTTTGCCAGCTACAAAACTGCAATGTAACAGTATTTCAATTTTAAAATTTTTTATACCTAAAATCTTTCTTCTACTCGAGGCTCAAATGCTGGAATTCCTGGCCAGTCAGAAACAGGAAGTAGAATCATCTGATGATGATGAAATCTCTGGATTACCTCCCTTGGGCTCGCGGGTTCGACGATCTGTTGCCGGGAAACAACTGGGCACAGTAACAAAACATTTTACAGATGGTAATATGTTTTTATCGAAAATGTCTTTATTTTTTTTTGTTGAAGAAGTGGACAAATGCTACTTTGTAATTTAATCGTCACTGGATTGGTAAATCAAATTGTTTGGTTGCCTAGTTTGGACAAGTAGTGTCAATAGTTTGTTTGCAGGGTTGACATGATCTCTATCGATTTTATGGTTGGTGTGTCAAACGGCAATGTCATTGTGACCTGGAACATGATGTCTAGCTCACCTGAGTTCAAAGATGATTTGATGTCCAGCTTCCTTAAATGCTTCATCGTCCTAAACAACTGAATGAATTTCGACCAGGCTGTACATGAATGATGCTGAGGTGGGCCACTTTAAACGATAGTATCAACCGTTCCTGTCTTGCATATGTGGCCTCTTGTAAAATATGCTTCTTTTACGTAGCATTCAATTTAAATTGTAGATCATGTTGGTGTTACTTGGGATGAGGCTTTACCTGATGGCAGTATACGAGAAAAACTGAAATATAAAGCTGACCAGCCTTCACTTTCTGTTTTAAATGAACCTCGGTTACTGCGTAATGAGTTGATTGCTCTTGGATGTAGGGTACGAAGAGGTAAGGCCACACTTGTTTGGGGTTTTTTTTACAGAAAATATTTTAACATTTTGCTGTATTGAAGAAGGAATAAAAACTAGCAAGAGGGCAAAAAAGGACCATTATAATATGTCACTCACCTGCCCTTGTATAAGTGGCATAGGGCTCTCAAAGGGGGCTCTTGGTATTTTTCAATGGCTTCAACAAAGTTAATAATATTTTTGAATGAATTATACAAACTATCATGTGTTCATTACGTCATATCTCGATTTGTTCAATTATGTCATTTTACTAATTGAAAGTAGGTCATCCGACTGTACGGGCCTTTCAACGTTTTAATACTGTTATTTACATTTTGAGACTAAAGGCTGCTAAAACTATGTAGTTCAGCAGTTTTACTGTTGTAACTAGGTCATTCAGCGTAGGCATTCCGCCTTTTGTTTGCTGAATCTTTTCTACTGGGTCATTCAGCTAGTTATAATTTATTATACTTTTCGACAGCTTGGACTTGAATGGGCGGATCTGCGCTTGTTTAGTTGGCCATTGTGTCTTTATATGTTTTATGTTTCCTGTGCTCGGTTGGTTCAGTTGGGCATTGTGCTTTGTGTGTTTTAATGTTTTATGTGCTCGGCTGGTTAAGTTGAGTGCTGCCTTCCCTGTCTGACTTAATATAATCTTTGTGTATGTGTAATTGTGGTATTTGGTGTTTTTATGTTTTGTGTGCTCGGCTGTTTATGCCGAGTTTTGCCTTCCCTGTCCAAATATATATTATCTAATTCCATCGGCGCCAGCTTCTGACATTATTCCTTCTTTCCTATGGTTTCATACTTTCCTAGTTTCAGCCACCCCCTTATTTTGAAAAATATAGCACCAAGAGCGGAAATTTTTATTCCATTGTGTGGATTTCATGAAAAAACTAGGATACAGTTTCCAATATTGTTCATGAATCTAATTTCTAAGAAATTAAGTCATTTTAAGTGATTTTGTAACAAAAAGAAGAAAAATCGTGACTATTTCATTTGGCCTTTTGAAAAAATAGGATGCTTCACTCTCTGAAGGCATTTGACGTAAATAAATTTATGTTTAACATTAGTTGACTGGTTGATGTACATAACCTAAAAATAGTTTACATTGAATCCTTCCAAAAATATAATTTCTTGGACGTTCAACTTGAAAGGGTTGAAACCATAGAAAACCGTATAAATTAAGACTAGCATTACCCTGATCAGTTAAATAGCTATATTTTTACAAATATACTACACAGATAAAATACCAACTATAATGTTCTAAACATTTTTCTAGCATGCACAAATATATTTTGTCAAAAATAGGATGTTGATTCTTAAGTGTTTGAAACCATAGGAAAAGAGGAATATATTGTATTTTCTACGTCTACAGGACCTGATTGGAGATATAGTCAACAAGACGGCGGTCCTGGTAAACATGGTAACGTCTTTGATGTCGAACAGAACGGAATTGTCAAGGCAAGCTTTTGTGCATGTATTTGATTTTATGTTTTCATGCCGATACGTACATGTATGATGCATATATCGTGATGGTTTGCATGTACAAATGTACCTTTATTTCTTTTGACTGTTATTTCTGAACATTAGTCCTTTAAAACACAGTAAAGTTCACTCTTTCAATAACGTTTCGGCATATAAGCCTTTTTCAAATGAAGAAAATTATCGAAAAACTGTTGAAAAAAATCTACATATTTTACGTCAACATGATGCAAGGTAAAAAAACCAATATCAATAATTTTAGTTTTTCAATAATTTTCATGATTTGAAAAAGGCTTATAGGCCGCAACGTTTTTAAAAGAGTGAACTTAACCGTGTTTTAATCATAAATATCCCTTATGGATCTATATCAGTGACTATTAGTCCTTTACTCTACATAATTATGTATTCATGCCGGTAAGTTGCGCATATAGTGTGATTTGAAATAGCATTTAAAGCACCAATTAAAGGTATACTATGTTCATCTGAACTTTTAAAGAACCTACTGTAAAGTCACATATTTTCGTGGGTATTAAATTTCGTTGATTTTGATAAAAATGCATTTTCGTGGGGTCATAAATTCGTGGACTACAAAACATGAAAGGATAAACACATGTTCGATATTTGAGAGGTCGATTAATCGTGGGGATTAGATTTTATGGTCGAGTCAACGAAAATTAAACTCCCTCGAAAAGTAATGATTTTACAGTATTTAATCATTTTTATGATCACATTGGCTAATCAATGCGTAATTACAACCATTGTGATGAAATTGCAGCTTTCTATGTCACATTATAACGTGACAAAACAAGCAAAGTATTTTATTGTTTTATTTTCTCAATTTTTTTATGTTTTGTCATGTAATTATGCGACAATAATTGCTACAAATGGGATCACAAGCAGGATTAAGTAATTATAAACAGTTCAGATGGGCATAATGATATATCTTTGATTAACATTATGGCAAAAACATAAGATAATATATACTATATTAACTCCTAATAGTAATAAATTTTCATGCTGCAAATAAATGGACAAGATAATATATAACTATTAATAGTAACAAATTTGCATGTTCGCAAATAAATGGACAATAATGATAAAAATAATCTAAACTGTACTCAATACATTGACACTATTAACTTGAAAGTAAAGTTAAATATGCATTAACTATCAAAATTATACACAGCTGAGCAACACCGGGCCGTGATAATATACCATTGGTACTGATAGTGATTATCAAATTCTGTCTAGGGTGACTATTGAGTCAAATTTTGATTATTGCAATACTATTGCTATTACTGGAAACTATTGAGATACTATTGCAATAGTTATTGCCAAGGTTTGAAAACCAGAGATTAACTTGTAAATGGAAATTTGCACTGTGTAAGATATCACTTTGTTGTACAACATACAAATCTACTATTTGTGGAAATGATTTAAAATGAATTTGACAGAAATAGATTGATACAATTAAGGCGATATTGGTCCATTGTGCCAATTTGTGGCTGTTTTGATGCGTGTGGGTATTTACAATTAGTTTTTTAACAAAACCGGAAGTTGTTTTAAATTAATAATAAACTTTATTTATAAAAAGGAAACTATCGTAAGTATCGATTGTTGAGCTAACTATCGGCGATAGTTATTGGATCGAGACTTTACTATCGATCCATACTATCGGGACACTCGGAATCGCAGTGCATTGATATTTCGATGCATCGGCCCACCCCTAATTCTGTCTAGGGGTGGGCCGATGCATCGAAATATTGATGCATTGCGATTCCGAGTGTCCCGATAGTTTGGGTCGATAGTAAAAGTCTCGATCCAATAACTATCGCCGATAGTTAGCTCAACTATCGATAGTTACGATAGTTTGCTTTTTATAACTAAAGTTTATTATTAATTTAAAACAACTTCCGTTTTCGCATCAAAACAGCCACAATGGACCAATATCGCCTTAATTTTATTAATCTATTTCTGTCAAATTTCATTTTAAATCATTTCCACAAAAATAAGATTTGTATGTTGTACAACAAAATGATATCTTACACAGTGCAAAATTGCATTTACAAGTTAATCTCTGGTTTTCAAAGCTTGGCAATAACTATTGCAATAGTATCGCAATAGTTTCCAGCAATACAATAGTATCGCAATAGTACTTTCAGCAATAGCAATAGTATTGTAATAGTCAAAAAAATTGGACTCAATAGTCACCCCTAATTCTGTCCCTAATCAACCATGTGGTTTCCTCTAAATATATGCTTTATGGTATCATGTATACATTTTTGTACTATGATTTTCACAATATCATTGTTCATTTAATGTTTTAAGCCTCATTAAGATACTTTTAAGAAATTGTTAACAACAATGCCTCCCCTATGACATTATATGGACTGGCTAGTCAGCCAAAGTGGCGTATATGAACCGAAGCGAAGCTAGCTAGTCCATATACATGTACATGTAATACCTTTGGGCCTGAAGTGAAGTGAACTATTTCTTATAGTATGTGTTTTTTGTTTCCCTTTAAATAAGTGCCAATACTTATTATACATGTGTATTTTGATATATTCTAGGTGAGGTGGGATAATGGAAACACTAACTCGTACAGGTTTGGTGCGGAAGGCAAGTTTGATGTGGAGATAGTGTAAGTAATGAACACGTGTTAAATAAATGCTAACATAATTTTAACATTCTTTAAATTTATACCAGTATATATATATCAATTCAGTTGATACGGGAGTACCTTATTTGACATTTTATTTGACCAATATAAATTTTGTATTGTCTCTCAATAGGAAAGAATATATGATAAATAAATAACTCCGACTATTTTATCAAATTTTCGAGCACATTATAAACAAGATGGATGTGACTTAAATTTAAGTGGAAGTAATTAAAAACTCCTGACGAAGAGCATCATACTGTGCTCGAAAATTTGATAAAAGAGTCGGGAGTTATTTATTTATTTTATTTGACCCTTTGACCCAAAGTATATTGTCTGATGCATCTATGTTTTATATAGTACTATTATACAATAAACTTGTCAAATTGATTATATACCTTTCCAGACCTGATGAGGGGCAACCAAAGAGGAACACAGAGAACATTGTGATTCAACCATTGTCACAGGAAGAGGCAGAAAAGAAACGTATCCAGGAGCTGAATGACAGAAACAAAGCACCAGCTGATATCATCGGAGAAGCGCTAGCAGATAATGTAGGAGAGTCTGACATTGCTGGGGCTACGGGATATACACCGTCTGTATCAGTGAGGTCTAAACATGTACCAATTGAAGGATATACAACGGTTCAAAAATCTGATGAAATCATTTATTCTCGTTCCAGAATATCTAGACACAAGGAGAGTTGTGAGACTTTAGGGGACAGGACGAAGTTAGCATCAAGGGCTATGTCATCTAGTACAGGAAATGTTCAATGGATGTGGCAGGACGGAGAACAGTGGGTAAATTATCCCCCAGATGTCAATGAGAAAATAGAATCCAATTATCTAAAACATCCAACTGGTACCTGTGTTATACAGATGCAGGATCAACAGTAAGCCTTAATGTTTGATATGTAGTAATGGAAATACTCTCAGATATTTAAGCTAAAACCAAAGATACTTTTATTTTACATATTTATTTAACTTACATGGAAATACAACCCCTACTTATTTTGTTGTATTATAAGAAGTTTTGGTGTCCCTGATAAGTATTAAATAAAGTATGTGTAATACACACACAACTCAAAGCAATACAGAAATCCTTGATAAGTATGTTGGGTACGTACTTCTTATAGGTCACAAACCACTAAATAAAATCGTTCTTTAGCTCAATGTAAACTGACAATTGTCATCCCCAGATTATATCATGTTAAAGTCTATGGCCAGTTGACAGACCTATATCATTGAAAAGCAGTATGTTTCAGCTACAAAATATGACCAAAAAACAGGGGGTCATGTTTAATATAAGAAAGATTTTGTTCGTCAAAGGCGGTCGACAAATTTTTACTGACGCGCGGACTGATCCAATGTGGGTTTTACCCTAGTCTACTTTGGCTTTGTCAAATATGCCAAAATCTCAAAATATTCAAGATGAAACACATTCACTCATTCAACTACATGTATACAATACCTTTAAACTCAATAAGATGAGTCTAGTTCCATTTTGTCAAGGCATATCACCATTTCCAGGCAAACAGAAGTTTCTGTAAGGACTATTTGAGTGTATCCGATTTTGGTCCGTGTAGGTATTTAGTGGTTTATGACCTATAGCAATTCTTGGTTATAATTTTGTTTCCCATCTGCAATTGTGATCATAAAACTTATTAGGTACATGCCTAGATGAAAGTACGACCACCAAACACAGAAATGATGTTTGTTAAAAGAATTTGCTTATCTATATTAATCAAAATTAAATCGAAAGTGTGCATGCTGTGTGTAACTTTAATTCTTTAGATAAAGTTTCATTAGATCAGATACAAAATGTAACAGAATTGCTAGTAAGTCAATAGTAACATTAATTTGAGCCATTCTTTTAAGTCTACGTCTGAGATTCATCTTAAACTATTTGTTAAATCGGCCCTAGAAATGGGCTAGTAAGTCAGTAGTAACATTAATTTGAGCCATTCTTTTAAGTCTACGTCTGAGATTCATCTTAAACTTTTTGTTAAATAGGCTCTAGAAATGTGTCCAAAGCCTACCTATATTTTTGTATATTTTCAGATTCAGGATTGCATTTTCTCAAATGAAACAGATAAATATGGTAACAAGGGTTAAAATTGGCGTGAAGCGAAGTGTCGGTCTAGAAAGTTGAATATTCAAACTTAAGTTTTGACTGTACAGAACAGCAGTGTGAAAAACATAGAACTGTTAAACAGATTTAATCATAACGTGTACGGAAAAACTCAGTCGTTAAGACCACCCATGGGAACATCAGAAATATTGTCTTTGTTAACAGATGCCTCTTAACTGTCATGGAAAATGGTCTGGTGGTCGTAGGTGGTCTTTAACACAAGTTTAACTGTACTTTAATATACAGGATGTCCAAAAAGAAAGTATACATTTTCAATGTACATGTATATCTATCAAACCTCTTCATTCTACTATCGCAACGAAAATTTGCACATGTATAGACAAAAGTTGAAAGTTTTCTCTGTGACAAATTTGAAGATTATAACCCGGATATTATTTAGAAAAATGTCAATTTTCTAAAATTACCTTATTTTGTCTGTGACGTCATTTTGTTGTAATTACCGACGTTTTCACGATGCATGTCGCCTTCTGACATTTCCCTTCTTGCACTCGTTATTTGAAACTATCAATTACGTGTCTTACCTGATCTCCTAAGCTTATCTTTTGATGTTCCTCAGCAGCATAGATTTGTCCGTTGGCTTTAAATTGTACACTAGCGATTAGATAGGACAATAGAAAAGAAATAAACTCAACCCGTTACTTGTCTTTGTTAAACCAGCTCATTCCTAAACACCACAGGTGATTTAATGTTTTGAATGATGCATAGCTCATGCAAGATGTGCCAGGGCCACACATTTTACATATGGGGTTGGATGAATCCCTTTAAACAGATGGATCCAAAGTAATTGCCAGGAAATACCACTGTGGTGTGACATGGCCCACCCACAGCCCGGATCAAAATCATTATGAATTCTTCTTGTGGGGCTATGTGAAATCGCTAGTGTACAGCACAAAGCCAACAGACACGTCTATGCTCACGAGAAACATCAAATGAGAAGGTAAGAAGAGCAGTTTAGACAAATGTGCAAATGTTGTCAATATTTTAAAAAAGTACAAGAAGGAAAAGGTAAGAAGGGAGGACATCTTGAGAACGTCATAAATTACTGAATAGACATCACGGGCAATAAAAGGTAATTTCAGTAAAATTGCATTTTTCTAAACAGTATCCAAGTTATAATCTTAAAACTGGTCCCAGAAAAAACTTACATATTTTGTCTACACATATGTATATTTTCTACACGATAGCAGAATGAAGAGATTTTATAAATATACACTGAAACTGTATACTTTCTTTTTGGACACCCTGTACATAGTGTATTTCGGATGTATACAGGAACATATTAAGTTGTTATCAGCATACATTGGTAAGAGACAAATTAGGTTATGTGCACTCTCATTTCTCATTTTATTGAACAATCGTTAGTGACCGCACCTGTGTGTATGACTGTACGTGCCATAAAAAGCCGTGGGGTTTATTAAAGGTTAAACCAGACATATTGCTCCCATAAATCGTTATACAGAAACTCTTTATTGTTTCTTTATTAAAGTTTCATTGGAAAGATTGCACTACTTGTCACAGATCTGTTTTAGTCCCCTACCGGTTTTTGACCGGAGGGGACTATAGGTTTGCCGTCCGTCAGTCAGTCCGTCAGTTCGTCAGTCAGTCAGTCCGTCCGTCCGTCCGTCAAAAAATCTGGATCCTGACATAACTCAAACATTTTCAAGCTAGGTTTATGAAACTTGGTATGTGGATAGGGGACAATAAGGGCATTATGCACGTCTAAAAATATTTTGATTCTGACAAACATTGTGGTTGCTATGGCGAAAGAAAGAGTGAAAATATGCATAAATCTGGATCCTGCCATAACTCAAACAGTTTTCAAGCTAGGTTTTTGAAACTTGATATGTGGATATAATATAATATTCATGGTCACGTTTTGTATCTTTCACCAACATAAATATAGTCTGTTTATTTTCTAATAAAATGCTAAATAAAACACAAAACAAATATTTGTTAGCATCTTTTATTTTAAAAATGTATAATAAAATATAAAACAAGCTTACAAAAACTTGTCATAGGCCTACGTGACCTGTATAAGATAGTTGTATAAAAATCATCCTAAACACAAAGTAATACAAGAAAATCTTACAGAAATGGCAGTTATAGTTAGGATAGAATATCGTAGACCAAAAATGTAAATAAAAATACACTATTTTATACATACTAGTACCGAAAGATTATATAATATAATTAGACGTTGTACATGGAGTATAAGCGCGATAATATGAACTTCAATGAAGAGCTCGTGTTACGGGATTTTTGATAATTCTGATTTATCTCCTAGTTTGTTCCATTTGCGAATACCCTTGCGGCATCGGCGTTTGACCTCATTGGGCGAAGACTACAATGGTAACATTTAATTTGAAACTTAACTGAAACAATGAGCACTTGAATATTTAATGTTTAACACATTTCTTTCAAACATTTATACAGTCAATTAATTGAGCGACCTTTTCTTAAACCACCAGTTTCTATTCCTCCTAGTCGTTTTTATTGCGTTCTTATTCTGTGTTGCCGTCCCTGTCAGATTATCTATTATCTTCTTACATGTGCGACCACCTTTTAAAGAGGTCAAAAGAGCCCGACCTGTTTCCTTTGAAATAAAAACCATATGATAACATCCGTTGGGTTAAAACAGGTTTGAATAATGAGTGTTGGAACTGATAAGTTATATTGGGACCCAACGTTAGTTTACAGTTAAATTCGGTAAGTTCTTTGACAAAACAATACCTTGTTGACGTACAGCTAGTAAAATGTTGTAAATGGACGTTATGTAACGTTGTATACATTACGCTTTTGTGAAATATAATGATTAACCTATGACCTAGCTGAGAGATATACATGTACATGTATATGACATTCACATTAAGTTGATAAGCAGGAATAATGTTCAGTTAATACCTAGCAAAAATACCTAGCAAAATTTACACATCGTAGTTACTAATGCCGAATATCAAATTACCAATGCACACTTATTATTCTTAAATAATCTGATCATGTGATTCTAATAATGTTGGAAGTTAGTATAAGCTGGTATATTAAAATCATGTACAATAACAGGTCCCATCTTTGTCACACGAGAATTGTATGCCTTGGAGGTTCTAGGGGCCACTTGAAGAATTGGATATCTGGCCCCGATCTCCCGAAGCATCTCAAGTAGAAATCTCAACTCAAATTGAGATTTTTCTCAAGTCAAGTGTATAAATTTGAGATCATTCTTAAGTTTTGTGCTCAAAATATTTTACTGTATTAAACTCAGAACAATGTATCTGTTTTGTGATGCCTTTACTCCCATGGAAATTATCCCAAAGACACATGACAGTATTTGAGATTTATCTCAGCTCAGATTGAGATGCTTTGGGAGATTGGGGCCTGATAAGTCACAACTACGACTCAACCGGCATTAAATTCTTCGTGCGAATCCCGTAAACACTCGAAAGTCATCTTATTCCCTACGGACAGAGATGTGACCCTTTGTCATTGTATTTCACCCTATAGCTGTCTTATAATACGTTCATTAGTCAGTCAGTCATTTATCAAATATTTCATGCATAATTGACTATTATTGGGCCATTGATTCACACTTTGTTTTGTCCATGAACGATGTATGTAGAAAACTGCATCTATAGTACAATTTATGTATGTCCAGCTTAGAAGTAAGACCAAATAAAGACTAAAGGCATACTATCGGTATCATTTGTACGGAAATACCAAAGTGGAGAAAGGTTCTATATTGTACACTACAGTAGTAAATGACTATAACTCTAACGCGATAAATTGCAGTACAAAATAAACACAATATTACCTATATTTTTGTTATGGATAAAAATCAAGGCCGTAACATTTGCCTATGAAAGCATTCATACATTTGGCAAAACATATAAAGTTTGCATGCTCCTAAATATCCAGAAACGATAAATATATCGGATTTTGTGTTTGTTTTTGTATTGCAATTTATCACGCTAGAGTTAAACATACATAAATCTTTTTCTGATTTATCTAATCATTTCATGACTTCCATTGTTTGTTTAGACAATCCGACACTACCGGACAATGGTAGTATGCTTGCACCTAGAATTGTCCACTTCGGTGTTTGGCGCTATACACTCAGTATCACCATCATGGCGAGTATGGTCATATGGACAACCTGACCGTTGTGAAGTTGCTCGCTGCATTCCTATCACACATATCACCGGTATGATCATTCTGTTACAGAATCCTCTGTGAAAGGGTTCCCATGGCAACCAATGTCTGGTTGTTGTTGTAGTTTTTCAGATGATTCCACAGAGTATTTGTATACAAGGTTTCTCCGGTTCACAGTTTGGCTGCCGTCGTATTTGTTCTGTGATAGTATAATAAAACAACATATGATGCAAGTAACGTATAAATATTAGAGGTTGTCTTAATCAGTGGACAATTTGTTTGAATTCCCTTACAACTTGCCCGATCAAGAAATTTTGCTCGGGCAGTAGAAACGCCTAATTTTGATACACTTACTGGTGTAAAAGGATATGTGTAAAGACATAGAGATGATATGATTGCACATTTCATATTACAAAATGTTATCTAAAATCCTACAGTTCAGAATTATTTTAAATTGTCTAGATTTTGAAATATTTGGTTATTTTGTTCAACTTCCCGTTTTGGCAACTTAAATTTGCTAATCAGGCAAGTAAATATACTTGGAATAGCAAACTGTTGCCAAAACGGGCAAGTGAACACAATTGAATTATACTGGCCATATTGGTACTTTTTAAGGCAAGATATCTCAAAATCTAGGTCATCTTAAGAAAATTTTGAACGGTAGGATATTAGATAAACCGTTTCTGGTATGAAATATGTTTTGAGATTACATGCACATGTCAGTTCTTGTAAAGTGTGTAAAATGAAAGTTCTTGTAAATAATATTAAGGAAATGGCATTTTCACTAGTTATGAAATAAACAAAATCAATGAAAAGACAAGTCCTTCAATGGTATCTGACAAGACTATGAACAATTTGCGTAGTACGTGTATGGTTTTCAGAATTGTTCGAACTTTTAAAGTACTGTAGAGCACAGACAATCAAAAGCCACACAGAAACGATGGCAGTGCCTAGCCATCGTTGCAAGAGTCAGGCACAAACTCGCCATACATATCCCCCAAAAATTGATATCTCAAACAAGCCTATATAATCACCCCGCAAATGAATGACATACTGTGGAGTTCGAATTATGTGCAATATTGACCATAACGGGATGATAACCTCACCTGCTAATGGACGGCGATCTATGGCAACAAGTCCTTCAAATAACAATTTGGTAACATTTTCATCTTTTCTTACACCATGTAACCATATCATTAACAGCCGGAATCCGTGCTCTTTAAAACTGGCAGTACCTGAATTAATTATTCAACGATTATTTTTTATACTATTAATAGAAATGTAAGTAGTTCAGTCAAACATTTATGGATGATGTAATGATGAATTGTAAAGCTTAAAGGTGCTGCCTCACAGATTGAGCTAAAAATTTTGTATATCATGATTTTCCAACCAAACCATGTATTGATGTAATAGAAAGCCACCTATATTTTACGCTCATTTGCTCATGTAACCAACAATGGCGTCTATTTACCGGTCGAAAAAATAAATGATACGTTACAAGTTCTAACTTTGCGGCATTATTGGATGTAATGCATCATTGTTGTTTCTCATTAAATTGTAGTTATGTTAATTATAAATATTTACATGTAAAATTATCATCGATTCATATGTTCACCTCTTTGATAATAAACAGCATCCGGTATACAAACAAGAAAAATATCATCTACATTTTTTTTGTCTAGAGAACTAATTTTAAAAATTGTTAAACAAATGAATAATACACTTAACAAATCAAGTGTGCATGTGTTTTTACCGTGTAACTTTTTTATTAATGAATATTTCTGCATGAAACACGCAATTAAATAACACAAGATTAGATTAATATCGTTTTTTCTTCAAAATTAAATAAAACGGATCACTGAACCATGAAACATCAAAACACGTAAAATGCACGAGACGCGTAGGTACAAATTATTTTTATTTATGGTCAATTAGAATTTTAGATATATTGCTACATTCAAAAAACCCAAAATTATGTGATTTTTCACTCAGCAAAATGGTTATTTTTAACTTTTAAAAATACAATTTAAATTTTATGGTCAAAGGGAGGTAACTCTTCCAAAATTGAATTTTCATACAAAAAGTGAGTAGTTATAAACTTAAATTGTGCTTTATTCTTATCATTGTGTTCTTTATTTTTGTCTCTGTGATAAGTAAATATACTTGAACTCAAACTTGATCAGCAAAGGGGTTGCATAGCTGCATTAACCACCAGACAAACACCCGATGAACACACGACAAAAACGTGTGACATTAGCTTTCGATGATGTAATCATTTGTTTATTCTGTTTGTGACAATTGTTATCAGATTTTAATGAAATCAATTGAATTGTAAATCCACATGTCCAAGCTGCATATGTTGAAAATTTCAACAAGATCAAACAAGTATTAACCGAGTTATGGGTAAATATATACATGCACACTTGTAAGATTTGTCAAGTGTAGTATATTTAAGATGGATTTTGTCAAGAAAAGTAAGTTTCGAATTTGTTTTTCAATTAATATTAGCTTTTATCTAAGATGGATTTTGTCTAGGAAAGTCAGTTTCGAAATTTTTTATCAATAAATATAGCTTTACCTAAGATGGATTTTGTCTATGTATTTAACGACAGAATGACATGGTACTAGGATAGAGTCACTACACGACATACGATTAGACATGGGCGTAGGAGCATCTTCAACATTGGGGGGGGGGGGCAAACATATGGGAGGAGGGGGGGGCGGTTGTTTTTAGTTATGGGGGTTCACATTAAGTGTTAATAGCTTATGGTGAATGTTTGTTTATATAATTACTAAGGTAAGGTATATCTACTAAGTTTTTTTGCTTGTCAAAATAGCGGGTAAAAAAGTTACCTTATCATAAACTCGTATTGCTAGTAGGGGGTCCGGGGGCATGCTCCCCCGGGAATTTTTTTTAAAACAGTGAAACAATCTGATGCATTCTGTGTGTTCTGAGATAAATATTTGGTATTTTACAAGACATGTTTTGTTGCAAGATCCAGCAAAATTAAGTCCTTATTTTGTAAATCTTTTACTAATTATTGCACAATTTTCATTTATACTTTTTAATCAAGAATAAAAGGTACATTACCTATTACAAGACTATTGCAGACGGAAAATTATGAAAATTGTCTGAATTATTGGGGGGGGGGGCAAACGATATGTTGGCCCCCCTTGTCCTAATATTGGGGGGGGCTGGCCCCCCTGCCCCCCTTCTCCTACGCCCATGTTAGATAAAAATTACAAGACACAATGGCAGAGAACGCCCCGCACACTTATTTGTCGGAGGTTATCAAGTGAATCTATTGGACAGGCGAACCTGTGCACTGTTTAAATGAATTTACTACCAAAACTATTTATTTTCAAAAAACAACTTAAATTGGTCAACTTAATTTTCGACTTATATATCTCACTTCTGGCCAATTAATAGGTTGAGGATTTTGCATGGGTGCTCACTTTATACATACGAGCTTTATTAAACGAGTCGACAGAATAATACGACGCAAGGTTATGAGCACGAATGGAATACATGTATTTTATTTATCACATAACCTTAGAGAAAGATCATTATTGTTCCAAATGATGATCAGTGTATGCTGCATATGTTTCAAACAACATTTCGCGCTACTCAAATGAGCACGTCGTCTTGACGATGTTGGTATTTAATTATCCTGACGTCATGAGAATTGGCTAACGTCACGCCAGACTTATTTAAATATTTATTGCATACTTTTAGAGCGCTGCACGGCTTTATGGTATAGTTAGAACATATTAAGTAAATTTTAATGATTAAAAATGGCGGAGTAAGCGAAGCGAAGCGAGTCCTTTTTAGTCATTACGATGTACTTAATTTGTTCTAACTGGCTTAGAATAAAACATTCTGCATTCTGATTGGCCGATAGAAATTAGCGCCAACGCATGACGTCAGCTCTGTTAAAAGCAAATTTTAATGACTACATTTTCAATTAACCACCAAAATTCGGCGTTTTCATTGGCTCATAATGTAGGTTATATTCTAAGGCACGGGTAGACCATATGTCATGTGATATATGGGCTGTGCGTGTTACCTACCTGTATATTGATGTTCTACACATCGGATATGATCTGGCGTAAATTTCCAGTATGAAGCTAATCTCTTCCAATCACCGGGTTTGAAACTTTTAGTTGCTAAATTCCATAAAACTTGTTTCATTTGAGGCCAGGACGGATGTGTAGGTTGACGTAAATACCTGTGTGGATCGATAAAATCTAGGTCGTTCTCGTGATACTCCTGTGCAAAGAAAACAAGTTTAAATTTACCGTATGTACTCACTTATAAGACGGACTGGGTTACAAACCGCATCCTTACAATGGACCGACAAATAGACAAGATCCGTTCGATATTGACAGTAGATAGTAAGATTGTAATGGTATAAGAACGTATTGTTGAAACGCAATAATAATCAAATGAGAACGGTAGTCTAGGTATATAGAATGACCCTCGTATAAAACCGTAAGTGACTACTTTGCTACAGCAAATAGATGACTTATATTTAATGGATCCTAAAATGAAACATTTCCACTTCCGCTACATACACGTCAAAATCGCCAATACCTGAAGAAAAATTGAGACGAAGTTAGCAAAGTCGTTCAATTAAATAACTAAAAAACATATTTCAACCCGAAATGACATGAGTCGGGAACTATTTTAGGCTCAATATGTTCTGTGATCTAACTTACCCTATTCAAAGAAAAATAACGTTCAGCTTTAATAATCATATCGACAATAGTAACAAAACTCCCTCTAGCGGCAAGATGTAACGCCGTCTTCCCGGACTGAAATATAAAGACACATACATCAGATCAACTTGACTGGCATCAGCCCACGTGGCAAATCTTTCTAAGGAGAAACTCAGTCGTTGAAAAGACCAAACTTAATAATTATCTAACCTAAGCTGAATCGAGAAAACGTTGTTGTTAATGCATACAAGAATCTAAACATACAACATGGTGCCATGCTATAGGGTCAACCTTAGGAATCTTACCTATATTCACAGCAATTTTAAAACTAAACATCAGACTTGGACTTCTAAATTAAATGTTAATCATTCGACTCTCCTTCCTCAAACATTCCCTCCCTTTCATTCTCTCTCAAAGTTCACTGTATCACCTTATCTCTACACCCTTCATTTTCTCTAGCACTAAGACTTACATTGCCCATTCTCTCTACCGCAGCACTCCCTTCTACTCACAATATTCTCTATGTACTGTATCACCTTCTCTCTATAACATTTACCCTACCTTTTCTCTGGCACTAAGACTGGCATTGCCCTTAAGAAGCACCTTATTCCCGACCTTTTCACTGGCACTAAGACTGGCATTGCCTACAAGCAGCACCTTATTCCTTACCTTTTCACTGGCACTAAGACTGGCATTGCCTACAAGAAGTACCTTATTCCCTACCTTTTCTCTGGCACTAAGACTGGCATTGCCTACAAGCAGCACCTTATTCCCTACCTTTTCACTGGCACTAAGACTGGCATTGCCTACAAGAAGTACCTTATTCCCTACCTTTTCACTGGCACTAAGACTGGCATTGCCTACAAGCAGCACCTTATTCCCTACCTTTTCACTGGCACTAAGACTGGCATTGCCTACAAGAAGCACCTTATTCCCTACCTTTTCACTGGCACTAAGACTGGCATTGCCTACAAGAAGTACCTTATTCCCTACCTTTTCTCTGGCACTAAGAATAGCATTGCCAACTAGCAGCACCTTATTCCCTACCTTTTCTCTGGCACTAAGACTGGCATTGCCTACAAGAAGTACCTTATTCCCTACCTTTTCTCTGGCACTAAGACTAGCATTGCCTACAAGCAGCACCTTATTCCCTACCTTTTCTCTGGCACTAAGACTGGCATTGCCTACAAGAAGTACCTTATTCCCTACCTTTTCTCTGGCACTAAGACTAGCATTGCCTACAAGCAGCACCTTATTCCCTACCTTTTCTCTGGCACTAAGACTGGCATTGCCTACAAGAAGTACCTTATTCCCTACCTTTTCACTGGCACTAAGACTGGCATTGCATACAAGAAGTACCTTATTCCCTACCTTTTCTCTGGCACTAAGACTGGCATTGCCTACAAGCAGAACCTCCACAACATCTTGGTATCCACTTTCTACAGCTACATGTAATGGTGTTTGCAACCTCTGTAAAACACAATCGATAACATCATTATTATATTTTGCTATACTCCCATACCGGTACCATGAAATACTATTTTGCACAATTTGTTAAACGCATACACACGTTTTAATAATTGCGTTCTAGCTTGATGTGCTATTTGTTTGTCCTGTCCTTGGGCGTAATTTATGTTTGCATCTTTTAACTGTTTGGAAGTTGCCTTTGTGGCCTCTCAATTTCGATTCACGTGTCATTGCTCAAGTATGACTGGTCCTTTTTTCCTGGACCTTTCTGAAACTTGTAATGATCACAAGTCGTATTCCCTGTTCGGCTCGGTTTACTTATTTATACATCGAATTTGTTTGAGATTACCAGTGCGGAAGAACTAGTATGCTCCTTCATATGACCAAGATGCTAGTATATAGCTATTATATTATATCAATGACAATGTATAATTAAATGTACATTTACAATTCAACACATTGTGCTCTGTTGTTCCTCATTCCACACAAGTTTGACCTAGCTTGGGACTGCACATCGCAGATCTTGAACAATACATACACATGGTCTATAACCACAAGTTACCTGATAACACCGACGATCTTACAATAGAAACTAAAGGGCATAAAAGATTTCCACGAGCAAGAAGAAGACAATAGAACATGTACTTACATGATTGGGCAAATCTATTTCTGCTTTGGCGTTTACAAGGACCTGACTGAGATCACGGAAGTTGCCCATCACAGACAGATGTAATGCTGTGTTACCTTGCTGAAAATATTACAATTATGATAATAGTATACGTTGCTCTTCTGAGTCACCGGCTGTTGATGCGGAGGGGACGGCCATTTTATATCCACAGAATCCAGCAAATGTTTACAGGTACAAAATCTGTTAAACTTTTAACGCGTTGTTCACAGTCTTTGGACAACGGTACACCTGTCTACAAACGTTCTATTTAGGCACCTTTTGGATAGAGTCAATGATACTGACATTTTAAATTGTCACTAAGCACAGATTGCGTACACGTTCTGTCCCTATATCCCCTAGATTTGTAGTTGGGGGTTTTACTACTGGCACTAGACCAGAAAAACGTTTTTTAAATAGCCTTGGCATAAAATCTATATCTTAGGCCACGGCTATTATATAATCAGATATCGTACTTACATGATTTTGTGAGTTTATATTAGCACCGTATAGTATGAGACGTTGACATACTTCAGTATGACCTTTAGCTGCAGCAACATGGAAAGGAGTAATCTCTTTCTGGAAATACAATACACACTTAATGAAACGCCATGCATTGGTAAACTACATAAGTATGCTACCTACGAAACATAATTTCATTCTGTGAAGTCATACATCATACTAATACACACTGCGTCTGTATACAGTATTGCATCCGCAAAGTTCTTGGACAAGTAACATAGTTCACACTTTCGTGAAAGCATAATCATAAATACAAAATTTCCTAACACTTATCTAGTGAGATTTACAAACGAAATATTGTGCAAAAATAGTAACAAAAACAATTCTACATTAATTTACTTCGAAAACATACATTATCACTATTACGGAGCGCTCAAAATACTATTAACCCGTCATGACGTCAACGTCAAACTAGCAGATCGTTGTTTTCAAAATACTTTCCACCATCCATTTCCTATGTCACTCTATCTCGAGGCTATATGTACTTATTGTACTGTAAGCAATCCATTACAACTCCACAAAATACAATGACTATCCGTTCCTTAACCATTAGTGAAATTGTAATTTTCAGAATAACTGAGCCGTGGAAATGTTTTTTTTAAAAAGGATAGTATACTCAGCGTCAATGAAAAGTTACCACCCTATTGACTCTTATATTTTAAAATTCACGTAACACTGTGTTAAAAGCCGAACACGACTATGTTTTGACCTTACTGTGTAGTCATAGCTATCCTCTTTAACAATATTCAAATGCACACACTATAAAACTTTTGTACCGATAGGTCGTATTGTATACAAAATACAGAGGTATATATAAGTGGTAACTTATCAGTGACCTTGAGTATATATCAAAATCGAATGTTTGGATGACTTACAATAGTTTCAGCATTTGCTCCAGCGTTGAAATCTATTAATACTTCCACAGTGTCTAGATGACCCGCGTCTGCTGCTAAATGTAAAGCCGTTCTACCATCCTGCAATATAGTAGACCATTTATTGTAAACTCACATATTTTCGTAGGTATTAAAGTTCGTGAATTTTGATTAAGACATATTTTCGCGGGATCATTAATTTGTGCATAGAAAACTTGGGAGGGTAGTCTACTAGACCTATTTTCTTTATTCGGGAGGTCAATTAATCGTTGGGATAAGCTTTCGTGGTCGAGTTCAATAACAAAATCAACTAAAATTTTATTTCCTCGAAAACAATGATTTTAGAGTATAAATATATTCAGTTCTGAGCAGAGAATGTCACCATATGTAACGCTTTGACTCAACTAGACGTTGGGTATTAGAATGTTTAGTTAAAATTCGTAGCCGTAATCGTTAGTGATTATTGAGGTAGACCTACCGGACTAAGTGACAGACGCTTGAGGAGCATACATGAATAAATAACTTCGTGGTCTTGGCCAAAATATTTATAAATATGTGACGCTGAAGGTTCCAATTCCGGTTAGTATCCATTCTGATTTGTTTATTTGCCTCAGATTTTGGATAACAAAAATATTGACAATGGATACAAGACATAGCTGACTTGCTTCATACGATTTTGCATTACATTGGCAAGAGTATGAATTTGTTGTAGATTAATTATTTGATGTAGTGTTATCAAAATATTGTCACCGGCTACGAAGTTAAACTTTCTCCAAAACGATCGTCTATTTCGTCTTTTATAAAATGTTGAAATTTCTTTTTTGAAAATACAAATTGAATTCATTTATTTATTTATTCAGTCTCATTCCATTGTATCTCAAACCAGACAGGAGAGTTCGTGTGTAACTGTTTGGGATGACAAAGCCTAAAACAATTGTATATGACAATGCATGTTCTACGGAATAACCATAGGCACATGGTTTCAAATTATCTCATGGTTCCCTATATAGAAAGAATGTAGTGATGCGGCCATGTTTAGTCGCAACGGATATGACGTCATATACATGTAAACTGGTATCGTGTTTGCTGTGACAACTATAGAAAAACTGGGTACCAGCTTTCGTGACGTCATATCCGTTGCGACTAAACATGGCCGCTGTGCTACATTGTCTATAGATAGGGTACACTCAGATAGTTTGAAACCATGTGCATATGGGAATAAAAGTCATACTGACCGCGTCTCTATCATCTACATTGACACCAACCATGAGTAACCGTTTGACAACTTCATGATGTCCTTGTTTGGCCGCAAGATGGAGGGGTGAGGAACAATCCTTTACAAATAAAAACATTATTATATACACAATGAAACATAAAGAAAAATATAATATTAAGTCGGACAGGGAAGGCAGCACTCTACCAGCCGAGCACAGAAACCATAAAAACATCAAACACCACAATTACAAGACACAAAGCCCAACACATAAGCGAACGAGAAAATGAACTGTCCATGTCCCGGCTGTCAAATTTCAGCAATCAAAAAGCTGAATGACATAGTTTCAACAATAAAACGGTTAAAATACCTAGTTTCAGCTGTCTGATATCCTAACAATTTAAAGAATCATAGTAATTTTACGCTGAATGCCATAGTTTTAGCGGAATGACCTAGTTTCAAGTTCAATGTCAAAGCTGGTGAACAATGGCTTAATGGCAAGTTCCACTTTGGTTTTTAAATAGCAAATAACTGTATAATATCGAAGGTATTAAATTGGTCTTCGGAGTTTTACTGAGGTAAATTTGCTGTTTAAAATGTTAAGTTCGTCACGCTGTTTATTTAAAGATGAGACAGACTTAGTGATTACTTTCAAAAATATATATTTTTACACAACATTGTAATATCATTTATACATACAAATTGAGAAATGTTTTATATAAAACAGGCATATTACTTCATGGGTACTACAAGCAATCTTATTTAGATGGTTTCCCTTTAGTTATCGGATGTTATGATTTTCTTGTGATTGTTTAAAAGCCTGTATGGAGTGCATCGCCGCTATAGTATAAACACCCAATAGGATAGCAACATTTAGATATACTTAGAATATAAGATCTTGCATTTTGAGAGCCAAATGTTAATGATTAAATTTTCATTTAACCGCTAAAAATTGGCGTTTCATTGGCTCAAAACATAACATAACTTACCATATCACGTTTATTGACGTCACATCGTAGATCTATAAGACGCATCACAGCATGCAGGTGTCCCTCCTCAGCTGCTATATGTAACGCTGTCTTATCGTTCTGCCATAGAAAACAGTGTTACAACCATCAGTTTGACCTTGTTGAAATTTATTCCAAACAGGCGATCACACAAATGTTCATATACGTTCCACTCCATTACTCGATATTTCCACCAACTGGTCTATGACCAAAAAGGTCTTTATCAAGAGTTTTTGGCAGGGATACGCAGTAATACTCGAGACACCTCATTCCGAGCATAGTCTTTTATTGCCAAGCATAGCCTATATTTGCCAGTCAGGTCCTTGCCGAAACATGGCAGGCATCCTCCCGGAATTGAACCCGGTCGTCTGATTAGACGGTAAGCGCGCTTACCACTGAGCTGCGGAGGCACAAACTGATGGAAATCGCTACGAGGATATGAGATTATTGTAAGTGACTTGGTCGTTGAAAGCCTTACGTATTTCAAAACATAGTTATATACATGTACAAATAAAAAAGGGACAGCCTTCCCTAATATTACATAAAACCAAGATTTATTCATATAGTATTATCTTATAATAACGACACGATGGCATTCTAAATTGATTTTACATCGTATCTGTAGGGCAAAGCGTTGATTATTAGATAAAACAACGAAAACATGAGCAAATCAAATAACATCTGATTTCATCGTATTCGATGTTAATGAAGTCGCTCGGCTCTTTTTGAAGATTTATTCAATAACACAATGTTACCATCAAATAACACAGTGGTGAAAAGGAAACGTTGAGTAATATTGGAAAACTGTTTAACCTAGAAAATTAAAAGTTCCGCACGAAACATTTTTTCTTCTTCTCAGATTGTTTAAATGATTGTTTTTAACTCAAGTAAATAGTATTAATTTGCATTCAAAATGAAATCGTTCACTTGCTTCCAACTAATTCCATCGATCTATTTTTAGATTGGATATTCACACTGACGTATATCTTGGAATAAGAACAGTCTGCTGTGACACCACCTATTACTCTGAGTAATAAATATTCCTTACGGACAAATAGTTTGATAACTTGTTAATGAATTCTCTCAAAAACAAAACAGATTTTCACGAAATAGAAACTGCTTTAACCGGTGATAGTGTCATTTCATTCCGATGTAATTGTATATTTTTGTCTGGCTGTTCCAAGTATAGAACCTCCGCCCCTCTAATGTTTAGTAACATATGTATAAATCGATTATCCAGATCAGTCACTTGTTTACAAAACATTGTTTACATAAACATATTCTCTTATTTATGTTTTATTTTAATTGATATTATGTGTATTAGCATGTAGCTCACTGAATAAGGTGTTGGTTTTCACTACCTTCTTCAATTAGTACGTTTAAAACAATAAACATACAATGTTATGTTATGTTATTTTTTGCAATTTTTGTATACAAGTGACAGACCTGAATAAACGGACTATACATTCATGACATGACACTTTAACTTACCAGTGCAATGAAAATGGGGCCAAGCAAAGAAGTAGATGTGTAGAAAACATGAACAAACCTTTTCTGAGCAATTGATATCTACATTTTCTAAGGACTCGAACACAAAGTTCATCACATGTATATGATTGTTCTGTGTGGCGCAATGGAGTAAGCCCATCCCTTGCTGTAATAAAGAATATACATGTATAACAACAATATAAATTTTAAAGACGTAATACACCGAGTAAATAAAGAAAAGCGCATGCTACATGTTTTTCCATTTGATTTCATGTTAGCATTTAACTATCCACGAAGACCACGCAGAACAATGAGTATGGTGTGTTTTGATTGTTAACACATTAAAGTTGTTTTGGTAGTCTGTTTCAAAACATTACCGTCTCAGCCAAGCATTCTAAGAGGAAAGTGCTGAATGTATTATTTCCCGGAAAATGCTATTTTAACAACTTGCATTTAAACACCTTCAAATCCGAGTTACATGTGAATTATAAAGTCATTATAAACTAATGCAGAGATACCTGTGAACAAGTAGACACAAAAATTACTGATATACACATCACAGCAAAAAATGACAGAGTGACAAAATGATCGGTTTAACATAAAACCATACGGAGAAAATGTAACATGTGCGTTTCTTTATGTCATCGGTGTAGGTGTAAGTTTCCAAGCTTATTTTGGAGTAATCTTCCCATAAAACTGTTTTGCTTTAAAAGCACATGCCTTGCAGTAATACACAATGTTACAGCATTATACATTTAAGGACACAACAGGTGTAGGTGATCAAGCTTATTTTGGAGTTATCTGCCCTTAAAACAATGTTTATTTAAATTTGCCTATCCAAGGGCAAGTAACTCCTGAACAAACATGATCGTATAAGGTACTACATTATATGTTCCAGAAAACCGGTACCTAGACAAATTAGCCATAATATTATGTGTTTTTCTGCTTATGAATCATATCCGAAAACTTATTAATCACCACTACTTATTAAAAACAACAAAGTGTCCCTGTTTTGTATCAAGGGTGACAGAAAGTGGACCTGTAGAGTGTTATAACTCTGTCTGTATATCTTCGTGTTGGCATTATACGTAAATATTTGATGTGTACTATTGGCGTTATATTTATTTCATGTGTGTAATAACGTATCTCACTAGGGATTTTTTCCCCCTTGAAACTATGTCTACGAAAACCTCATAATAAATAATAACATTGGACACGATCGTCTACGGTTAATATACTATTGTTATAAAATAAATGACAGTGTGCTCTCAGTACGGTAGCCTACTTAATGGCCAGGAAAGTATTCGTATTTCAGACAGTAATTTGTGTGTAGTTAATATACGAACAACCAGCGGAGACCTATTTCAATGAGAAAAATTAACGACTTCAAATTTCAAAATCGTGAAGTTGAAATATTGTACCAAAATGGTGAAAAACAAAAAATGTACAACATAACAAATTCACGATTTGACTTAAATTCTTTCACGTATCCACGATATCGTGATTTCACAATTTTACGAAAGTACCATTTTGCAGAAACTGGAATATTTATAATGATCCCCCATCGCATGACAATAGTTTGGCACTCTTATGGATATATGGTTAGGCCAGAGTTCTTTTATATTTCGTTACTCGGACCCTCCTGCCCTATTTTTTGTCATTTTCAAAAAAAAAAAAAAAAATTGGAAATCTTAAATTTTATATAATTTATTATGTCAAATGTTTTTATGGTACATGTATTATGATACTATACACCTTGTTTTATTGTGTATTTCATAATTTCACTAATATGATATCTTGGTATAGTACTTGTTTAGTTGTGTTCTCATTCACCACAGTGACTTGGCCACAGGTGTCATTGAAAATACAACCGATAGAAAATTATTTTGGATAAAAATGTGAATAAATTTCTGTAGATTTTTTAAAATTCTTTATCAATGCTACTGATACTTGGCACTGTATTTGTCTGCTGTTAAAACTTACATTGTTGCTTTCAATATTGGACTGTCATTGACTACAGTCCACCATCAACAACATGGTAGCTACATTTTGGGAGTTTTTATTTTTATTTTTTTCCCTCCTCCTGTTGCCTTTTTGCTAAAAAATGACAGAGTAACTAAAAATTAAAAAACTCTGGCCTTAACAATAATTATATTTTAAGTAAAGTTAACAAACCCAGACGTGTGTTAATAGATATGAACAGTTTCTGCTGACAGTGCTAATGGCTAAGAAAGTCAATAGTTCATTATTTACATAGAAGAACTTTTGGCATCATTATGATCATGGAAACAATTTTATTGTAGGGTATGTACGAGGGATGGCCAACAAATATGCAGGAAAATGATAAAAAAAATTCATTCGTCATTAGAAGACTAGACAACTTTCAGAATATGTAGGCACGTTAATTTCAATTCGATTCTCCTCAACGTTGTTATTGACCGATGTTTGAACGAACTAAGTTGGTTGTTGCAACGTTATCTGACTAATATCCAGCAATATATTGATCACGTAATAAAACCATAATATCATTTATCACATGTTTTTTATCACCCCTCTTACATTGTAAGATGTTTTGATATCCAGATATTGTCTCGATAACTACCACCTACTTAAAGTAACTTGTCATTAGTATAACTCAAGTACTGATGTGGAAGTTGGTTCAGAAAAACCTCACCTTACTGATTATAAATTCCAACTTAGTAATAATCAAGACCACACTTTATTCAAGAAGACAGAAGTAAAAGTAAGATCTTAAGACGACGTATTCATGTCACCATGCCTTTTCTTAGTGATTATATGGTATATCTTTGCATAATGATTGAAACTTGGCCTTTCCGAGGTTATAAGTTCATTAAATATCGTTCGGTTGTGTGTTGGGAATTGTGCCGTGTGGTTTTGTTTTATGTTTTCTGTGCTCGGCTGGTTAAGTTGAGTACTGCCTTCCCTGTCCGTTTTTCTATGATATTTTTGAAAACAAATTAACTAATTAATTAAGAAATTAACAATCGTGATTGCTTTGTTTAGCAGAAACACTTAAATGGAAATTTTAAGATTTAAAAAGAATATTATTTCCTACTTAGATGCTTTAATTGTGAATTACCACTCCAAGGTACCTGTTATCAAAGCACTTACCAAATTCGTAAACTACTTTACGCTTCTTTCAAATTAAAATTCTTTATAATTATTTTAAAAACTACAGATGTGGCAACATGATCTACAGAATTAACATTGATTCAGTTCATGATGCCCTACAAAGCCGAACTCGTCTCAAATTTGTAGATGCTAAAACAATATTAGGAATTTAAATTTGAACGTAACTTTAAGATTTCCGTAAGTGCTTTGATAAAACAGTATCCAGAAACTTACCCTATTTGTACAGGTAGCTGTGGCTCCAGTGTTCACTAGATATCTCAGTACATCGAGATGACCATATAATGCTGCCCATAACACCGGTCTCATACCGTACTGAAAATATAACAATATCTTTCGACATTACAAAACAGGCCCTTGATTGAAACCTTCAAGGTAGAACGAAAAGGGGACCTGACGAAGAAATGTCGAGGCAGAAATAAAAGAGGAACTCATTTGGACTAACTGCAGGAAAAGTAGTTAGATGGAGGGAATTCGTAAACGACCTAGATGCTACCCGGTGGAGCAAAGGGCCTAAGTAAGTTAATAGGTAATCTTATAAGTTTCAAAATGTAAAACAAATCTTTCTGCAGAACATAAATTGTGGTCTTTATCGACAGGTGGTCTCTCTTACACAAGTTAAATATAATTGAAACTGTTATAATGGTAATTTAAATTGGTAGTCTTTGTGGGCATAGTGTCAATGATGGTCTTCGTAAGCACATGGTCTTTAAACCGTCGGACTGCATAACGAAACTCTCATATGTACCATGGCTGTTAACAATTCAATTTCTATAAGGTAACCTAATCTGGAAGTTGCAAAGACCATTAGAGCACAGCAGGTTTCAAAAAATGTTGCTGTTACATATAATAAAGCATTTGCTTATCAAAATGAACAAAAATGTCATTTTATAAATATCTACCTTGAATGCTAAATAGATTTGCTTTCAAAGATGGCTTACATTTGGAAACAAGGGAGGTAAATGCTGTAAAGTTCAAGTAGATGTGGGTTTGAATAAGAACTAAGATACTGCCTATGTTGGGGATTTATCGATATCAAAAGATATGCTAAGGCCTGAAATGTTCCGGGAAACATGTCCAAAAGAAAATGGTAGGTAAGCATTCATTTTATATACCATGATCATCACGTGTGGCTGAAACATTCAAGAGCTGATATTCAATATTGATCTTATTTAATTGGAGAATAAGGACAGCAAATCATAACGCCTGTTACTAATCAAGAGTTAAATATGATGTCATCTGATTGGTTGTCCTTATCCTTAAGTCGGGTAAGATCAATGTTGAATACCGCCCCAGATCTCTTTATTAGTATTGTTCCAGTAACATACTTTGTCGCCTCACAACTACCGGGAAATACCGGTACTGTACTTCTAAAACTAATATTCACAGTTTAACTTCACTTTACTGTACTTTATCACACACGGAACAGTAATCTGTTCGCCTCAAATTATCTTAAATAATGCCTCGTTTTGGCAGTCCCGGACAGTTAGACTGCTCTATGACTGTGCAGCAGCAAATGATATTTGATTATACATTGTTTATAATGACTTATTTCCCCAGAAAACCAGACTACTTGTGTCTGAAATAACCATAGGGAAGGGAAGCGTCGTGATTTATCATCTAATCTATTTAGACACTCATTGGTATTAATTTCAATTTCGATCAAATGATAACAAAATTGCCGACATGACGTTAAAGCGAGATACCGTGATTTATATGGCACGGGTCGCACTGTTATACTTACCGAGAATCTATTAATAATCAACGGACAGCCTGATTGTAGAACTAAACAGTTTAGTACGGATAATTTGATACGACTGTCGACCTCCTATTAGCATAATTTAACAGTTGATATATATATTTATCATCCCCATTGTATGTATTCATAGGCTGAGAGTATCACGAAGACACTTAAGGGGGGATACCAACACTAATCTAAAAGACCGATATTGCACGATTTTCTCGCGGAAATTTATATATTCAACGCAAGAACCTTGTAATATATGCATGCATAAAGGTCAGGATCGGGTCAAATTCTCCGTGCTATAACTATGAAGATAATTCTAGGATTTTCATTATGAAGGAAGGAAGGAAAATATAAGAGGGTCAAATGTGTGCTAAGTCGACGCTTTACCCGACTTTACCCGACAAGGGAGACAATGTCTATAATTGGATGTAGCTCAGTACTACCTTATCTTTAGCCTCAAGATCAGCACACATGTCAACCAACAATTCAACAATCTGCAGATGTCCCTTTGCGCATGCCCAGTGCAGTGGTGTTCTGTCAAGCTGAAATATAGCAAACATGACAAGGTAAAGCTGGTTAAGCAGTTTGTGCTGATAGAGGACAAGTTAAATGTGAACATAACAAAAATAATGTTTTTATAACGACAAGAAGTCAACTTCACTTTGTGAAAAAACATTTCAATAAATTGACTAAACCCTATATCCTCAACACATAAGAACGATTGATACCGTGTTCGCCGATAAACCCCTATACCAAAATAACGATTATTTCGATGGACGCCCTGGTTGAAAAACTATTTAAATTGACAATGTTAGGTGGCAACATTGTTGTGTTAAATGACATACAAGCAACACAATTTGAAAACAAGACTGCTTATGCCCCCCATGTAGGCAAGAAGTGGTAGATGCTTGATAAGTCAAAGTCCAAAATTAGGTCAATGTGAAGGTCAAAATGACGTCAGGTGATGTAGGTGTGTGGAGAATGTTCAAATACAACAACCATGCAAGTATGAGAGCTTGGTAGCAAGCCATATTAATGCTAGAAGAAACGGCAAATTTGGGTTAACCAAGAATTTAGCCCTTCCAAATCTATCGATAACAGTGTAGCAAAATCACGTGGTTTTGGCTACAGTTCCAAGTATAAATTTGTAAACATTGGAACACAAATGTAGCCATAAGTATTTTATTTCTTCATCGATTTCTATGAAATATACGCCACGCTAAGGGGAACGTTATTTGCGTCGCGTGAAATATAAAATCTTTTTCAGCGGCTGTGCCGTTTTGTCCATTGCCCTGTGAAACCGTGGAACGTGTAGGTTTCACAGGGTAATGGAAAAATGGATAAAGCTGCTGAAAAAGATCTTATATTTCATGGAAAGCAAATAATTCCCCCCTTAGCGTGGCGTATATTTCATAGAAATCGATGAAGAAATAAAATACTTATGGCTATTTTATTTTCCAATGTTTACAAATTTCTTCTTGTAACTGTAGCCAAAAGTCACGTGATATTGCTACACTGGATAAGAGGGGGGGGGGGCATAAAAATGGCTGCCTTTTATATCATACCAATACGCGTAAATAAGTCGATCACATCACCTTTGTGATTATACTGTAAAATCACATATTTTCGTGGGTTCTAAATTTCGTGGATTTTGATAAAATGCATTTCCGAGGGGTTGTAAATGCGTGAATTACAAAACATGAAAGGGTAAACCAATGTTCTGTATTGGGGATGTCCATTATTCGTGGGATTTAGATTTTGTGGTCGAGTTTATCAGCGAAATCAAAGAAAATTCAACTCACTCGAAAAACAATGATTTTACAGTTCATGCTTTGTATTGTTTATAATTATGCGTAAGGAGTGAATTACATAAAACTACTATTGACTTAAGAAACACAATAGGCCCTACTGGGTTGATTATTTATTTATCTCATTGTATAAAGCTTCTAAGAAATGCTAAACAAGAAACAAAATACACCAGCATGCGATGTTTCCAACTCAAAATGACTTCAGATAACCAAACATGATATTCATATTCGAGAAAAGATCTACGGTCGGTCTGATTTACCAAATACCAATATCAAGCAGTATAAAACATGCCAAGTAGACATTATCTCGCCATCCCCAAAGGAAATTAATAGTTCAGTTCGATTCTCTCGCAATGGAACAGTCAAGGTTGTACATGTATTTGATCTCGGTGAAATATTAGCATGTTTCCAATGGAAGTGGATTGTCGCCATTTATCCTCTGTGTTAGAATTATCCTGGTATTCATATCCTTTCCGCTACCACGATTTTTTGGGGGGTTATGAGAAATTCATATGGTCCCTATACCCCGTCCCTGAGACACTATTGACTTGCAGCACTGATAAAAACTCGATACACCCGGATGCTACACACCTACCCTAAACCGAAAGTAGAAAAAAATGTTAATATTTCGACTAAAGGTCACCGGAAATGACGATGTGACGGTGACCCTTGCGCGAATAACTTTTTTTTTTTTTTTTTTTTTTTAGCTTGACAGGCCTACTTTCTACGTTCAAAGCCCTCTTTAAAGGGGTCTAGCGGGCCCAAAAACCTGTGCACGACCCTGGGCCCGTAATATCCTGTAGTCTGGGATGCCTGTGTACCCATGACAGCAAAATTCCCGAATTTGGGCATTTAGGTCGAAAACTACGGAAGGCCGAAATGGCCATCTCGGCGAGTCTGCATAAGTACGCTATGGTAGCGGAAAGGATATCGAGAACAAGATATCTCTCAAACCAATGTATGCTCCCACAAGTATGTGAATATCAACGAAAAACGTAAAAATTCCGCGAAACCCAGCCTTACAAACAGGGGGCCGTTTCAAAGACACATCTTAGCTAATATCAGCTGGGCTGGTATTCACAAAGCATCTTAGCTGAAAACTTGAATATTTGGACTTAAGTTAAAAGTTAGTATTGCGTGTATCGTGCAATATTGATTGTCATGTTAGGCTGACATACGTTAGAAATTTTCGTGGTTTTAAAAAAAATCTAAATTTTCTACTAAGATGCTTTGTGAATACCAGCCCAGATCCGTAGATAACTGAAACATAATTGTAAGTGAACCGATACATTTTCGGTAAGGCAAAATAGTCATTTATGATCATTTCAGTTCACATAACTTATTTTGAATGTACTGGGTGTTTTAGTTTGTTCAAAAAAAGCATATGAGCCAGTCTCCAGGAAAACCTGCTATTTTGACAAAAATATTGACTTTAAGATTTTTTCATAGTATAAAAGGGTAATGTTAAATAAGCAAATTACAAAAGAAATTATGTTAATATCTTGAGTTTTAAGGAAGTTACAGTTGTTTTTGAAGAGTCCCTATTCGGAGCTTTTTGTGTGACGTCGCAAACGTCATTCAAACGTTATTCGACGTAACTGAAATAAGTATTTCATAATTACACCATTTGATCAATTCATGACATAAACTGTTCAAAATAGTACCAAATTCTAGAATTATCTTTCACTTTTCAAAATATATATCAAACTCGAAATTGTTTGCATTTAGAGAACAGCTACTTCTGTTTTAAACAATTAAATCCTCGTTTTTCTCAAGCGGAGTAATTTTCTGAAATTGGTCACCATAGCAACGAAGTATGTGTTTTCGACATAATTCATAGGAAAATTTAAAGCTAAGGTATAGTACTATATTGGTCAATTACTTAAAATAGAATCAATAGACATGTATTATTCCTTATTTTATAGCTTTATCAAAATCGTGTTACATATAGTAATTACATAATGTCATTATAGCAGGTTTTCCTGGAGACTGGCTCATATATGAAAAAGTTGAAACTCGGCTAAGGTATGTCTATGAAACGGACCCCGGGTCCATAACGCAACCACACTTCACAATAGGATGCACAACTTCATGTCCTGATACACAAACATGTTATGTACAGGGTGTTAAAAAAGTTTGTTCTCAAAATTTAAATGCATATAAAGTTTTATTTGAGCTTTGTACGTAGTCTAGTAGACACTGTTAATTTCTTACTCTAATGGCTTCATTTAATGCCAGAGACATTAGAACAATGGTAGAACACTCTGGATTTCAACCTGGAAATAATACACTCTTCTGAGGTCAGACAAATAAAAAATAGAAATTCTAACATTGAGAACAAACTTTTTTTACACCCTGTACATTGTATAAACAGTCTTGTATAGTTTCATGAGCGATTTAAGACAAACAAGTTATATAGTCATTGTTACAACTTTTTTAGCATCATTGCAGTTCAAATAATGTTGACGCTACTTTCAACAGAAAAACCGTTGACGCCGTCACCAAAACCTCTAGCGCACCAGCCAACCTAACATCTATTTTCCAGTTGGTCCTAAATTAAATTAATACAAAGGACTTGAAATAAATTATCATATGAACTTGCACCTAATTGTAAAATGGCGAAAATATTACCACACCACAATATCACAAAGTACGAGCATAGCCTTTATTCGCCAGTCAGTTTTCTGCTGAAACATGGCAGGCATGTGAGTGCCTCCATCCGTATTTGAACCCAGGTCGCCAGATTAGACGCGCTAATCCTTGAACTACGGAGGCTTACGACGGTACAAAGAAAATGAAATAAATTCTCATATGAAATGAATGCACCTAGTTCTTATTGTCTTACATTGTTCTTACAGTTTATGTCCACTTTCTCCTTCAGCGTCGTCTTCACAGTTTCAATGTCGTTATGTTTGCAAGCCTCGTGTAGCGAAACCTCCCGCCGCAACACTGAAATAAATCAATATACAGTATTAAAGACGTTATGTTTGCAAGCTTTAAGTAGCGAAACCTCCCGCCGCAAAACTGAAATGAATTAATATACAGTATAAAGACGTTATGTTTGCAAGCCTCGTGTAGCGAAACCTCCCGCCGCAACACTGAAGTAAATCAATATATGTACATTATAAAGACATTATGTTTGCAAGCCTCGAGTCGCGAAACCTCCCGTCGCAACACTGAAATTAATCAAGCTACAGTATTAAAGACGTTATGTTTGCAGGCCTCGTGTAGCGAAATCTACCGTCGCAACCCTGAAATGAATCAATATACAGTATTAAAGACGTTATGTTTACATGTCTCGAGTCGCGAAACCTCCCGTCGCAACACTGAAATGAATCAATATACAGTATTAAATACGTTATGTTTACATGTCTCGAGTCGCGAAACCTCCCGTCGCAACACTGAAATGAATCAATATACAGTATTAAATACGTTATGTTTGCAAGCCTCAAGTTGCGAAACCTCCCGCCGCAACACTGGAATGAATAAATACGCATAAAATAATTCACCACTCAGAAGAAATGAATTGGTCGTTAAATACTCAGCAATTTTATAAATGGAACCTCGGAATCAGCGAAATAAGCCGAGATTGGGTCGTAACAATCCAAGCTTCGCTAAGAGACTATTGTATGATCGACTTAACAGCAAGCTTGTTGAATGATGTCTTCCCTGTCCGATTTTTGTATTGTCATTATCGCACTTTGTAATGATTTCGTATAACAAAACACTTCAATGTAAATAACTCTATTGGTATTTGCTTTATATAAGTCCGCAATAACATTGACGGCACAAAGCTCATTAAAAAAACAACTATGTACATACATATTTTATTGCCAAAAAATTGAATTACCTGTTCTTTGAGTTAAGACAGATTGTCTATATGCATTAAAATAAAGCAACTAAGGCGTCTTTACTGGTATCTTTGATACTTAATACTGAGCAGGCAGAGGGACGCATGCAAATCTGATACTTTGACAACAGTTTTATGGACTACAACAGACGACAATGGGAGCCATTATATCTATAACTATCTGACTGGACATCAGTCTTGATCAGTAGTTAATACTTCCGGTAGGAAATGGTTGGAAATTAAGCAGACGACTAGAACTTTTCCAATCGGCACGGTCCGTATGGCATTTATCGCTGCTTACGTTAGGATAATGGCCGAAGTGTTCCGATTGTAACTTGTCAAGATCAAATCTCACGTCAAGAAATGTGACATACGCCAGATACATTCTAGTTACGGCTGACAATGGTTTGCGCATGTCACTTTAAAAAGGACATCAGAACGATGCAGTTTCACGTAGACCCAGCATTAAAGTAATACACTAGTAATTGTGATAGTATTTGGATAGACTTCCGACGTAACAATAATTATCTAATTTCCGCCATGAAGAGCTACTTTTTAATGTAGTTTGCAGCAAATAGCTAGAGCTGCAAAATAACATCTTACAGAATTGGATGGCGGCCATCTTGGACGAACACTTTGGTATATACAATGTTTTGGGGTCCACATTGAATTGAAAATGTGGTTTGGCTGCGCGACTATCTACTATAATGTAACACTGGCAACATAAAGTAGCTTCAATAGTTAGAATTGTATGATATGATACTAGATTTGCCATCCAGTTATGTCAATTTAGTTTCAATATTACTTTTCACATTTTTGTTTGGTTTTGTTGTACGGTATTTTGCGGCAATAACATGCCCGTTATCAATTGAAAACCTGTTTCTGCTGATTCTTATTGTAACACCTTTGTCACTACATACACTACTAGAACTCCTTCACTTCAACTTTCTTCCCTGATCAGAATATAACATTATGACTTGTTACCAACACCAGCAAATCTACAAAGATGGAATATGTCACATGATGCTTAAGTGTTTGAATGCAAGGAAACATGTACTTTCCGGTTGATTTTTATGTTTGTCTCTGTGATTTGTACTTTGGGTTCTTTCTCGTGCCTCTCGTGCTCTTATGTTTCTGTTGAATGCTGCCTTTCTTGTCTGATTTGTTATCATATCATACCCAACTTTCATTGTTGTATCGATAATCCGCGCGTCGATAAAATTACGTTAAAAGTCAGTTTGATCACACATTTGAATAAAATGCTTTCAGTATTGTAGTCGACGGTTTGGCATGATTAGCCTTTCATTTCGTTACATAAAATGTTAACATTGATCAGTATTAAAGTATTTATAAATAAAATACCATTTAGTTATGGTATCATGGCCAGTATGATCAATATGGCAGAGTTTAATAAATGTTATTGCTGAATTGGAGTAGATGGTGCATTGACACTGCATGCTTTAAAATGTGTTTGAAACGTGTTTTTGATTATAGTGCGCCCATGATAATGAGAAAGGCGGGAACATTGGGTGTATAAGCCACAATGGTGGATTAACCTAGTGTGCACGATTTATCAGTGTTACGAGTCTTTAGTATACAATTGACCACATGTGTGTACTCTAGTTACCATTTGTGCAACTGTAGGCTAATCAGTTAGATCTTTTTTACTTAAGGATAAGGACAACCAATCAGATCTCTTGGTCAGAAACAGGCGATATGATTGCCCATCTTTATTCTCGGATTAAATCTTAATCAATATTGAATACCACCCCTGGCAGGTCCATGTTTGGAAACATCATAGTATGCTTGGAGCACAATACCATATGTTTGTCCATTCTCGTGTGTATTAATCCATTTGTGAGCACACATGTGCGTGAATGAACTTTCAACAACTAGTCTAAGCAAAAAAATAAATTTCAAACATTCGGTCTGAATTTTTTACTCTTTTACAAAGATGGCATAAAACCAATAGATTCAGTGTCATAGAGAAATCTTGCTCGAGAAAAAGCGTTAGTTATTGATCTTAAAACTACTGGAACACCCTTCTAGATGCTATGTCCACAAATCAGAGCTATTTATTACTGGAAATCTGTATTTGTGGAGTGTTAGCGCGAGATGATCCTGACAATAGTCCGGACAATGATCGAGACAATGACGGCATTTAATAGATGCAACATCAATCAATCTCGCATTGGAACAAATTTACGACATTTGTCAAATTGTTGAAAGAACTGTGTTGTTGAGTGTTGACACTTGTTGTTTATTAGTGTTGTTTGCTTCTGTTGTTTGTGTGCGACTGAGATGGTCGTATGTGCGTGGTTATTCGGTGATGTCCCTTCCTCATAGGTCAATGACTTTCGGTTTCGAGGCTGAAAGACGTTGTTTTTGTTGCTGCTGCTGTTGTTGATTTGTTCCACTCTTTGTTGTTCGGTGTTTGTTGCTGTTAGTTGGTTGTTATCAGTTGCTTTACATTAGTAGTTGTTGTTTCTTGATGTTTGGTAGCTAGTAATGCCGGTTGTTGCTGTCCGTTAGCACATGTATTTGTTGTTATTTGATGTGATGGTCTTGATTTAGCTGTAGCTGTAACTGATTACTGGTATTCAGGGGCGTAGCTGGAGATATTTGAATGTGTACGGAAGACGGCTAGGGGGGTTGGGGGGCATGCTCCCCCTGAAAAAATTTGTTCGCTAGAACGTCTCTGGTGCGTTCTGGGGTGTTTTTTGCATCATCTTTAACATTATTTTTACTGATAAAACCAGTTTTTTTTTGTGTATAGAGCTTTTTAAAAGTGTTTCCAAAAAATGCTGAATATACTAAAGGATTATCCCCCTTAGGGCTTAGGCATCAGTTTTTATTTCATTTTTCGATCATTTAATTTTTCACTTTTTGAGAAGCATGTGTACGCAGCTGCGTATTCTGCGTACAGGTAGCTACGCGCCTGGTATTAGTCCCTGTCGTTGTACAAATTTGTATCACAAACATTCCATGCTTAACATGAAGTCAAACAGTTTCGGGGTAAAAGCTTGACGTTTAAGAAAGAGCCTCGTTTAAATGCAAACAATGAAAAACAGACTTACTTGTAAGTGATCAATTTATCAAATTCTACCCGTAACACCACATACGTATATATACATGCACAACATTTTAACACCATTCTGTAAACATATGTATAATATCATGAAATATTTCACGGTCCGTTGATTTAGTTTAATGTTGATACAAAATAGAGTTATACCATGCAGCGTTAATATTGGTGTTGTGTGGGTGTTATACAAAAACCCTCTTAAGGGGTGGATTGAGAACAAAAGTGGGAGGGTGTGGTAAACAGTAATTCAGATATTTTTAGAAAATAAAAGGGCTCAAGCAGACAGACTTGTATTGTATGTTTGTAACACCAACAATTCGTTAAAAAGGGCCATCCTTTTAAAGTAGTTTGTTTCAAAGATTCTGTGTGCCTTTCAGTATTCGTTTCTAAACACACACATTGGCAATTGTCACGAGCCAGAACTCGTACCATGCTTACATTATAACTCCAGGGAACAAACTCTTATTTAGTTTTTGACTGAAAAATGTATACTTTTAAAGATATTCAAGAAACTTTGCCATAGTTCAACTTTCGGTTTGCAAGGTCATTGACGTTTTGCTGATAAAGGTTCATAAATATGTTTTAACAATTATTTCTTCGTAAGAGTGTGGTCCTTATACTATTGATCATGTCGCGAACAACAAACTTTAACTCTTAATGTTACGTTGACTTTGTCTGTGAACAAGTAAGATTTGCATTGAAAGTGATGTCATGCTTCAATAAAATCAACTTTACTGATTTATTTTTTGTTTAACTTCAAGGGTAAATATAGTGCGTCATAATACCATGCTTCCTGTACCCAACACTTTTCAATTTTAAGAATAAAATGCTTTTAAAAAAACATGCTCAATCTCACTTTAAAATATACTCTGGTACCTTAAGTAGGTCATGTTTGTACGTGGTGATTAACTAAGAACGAATATTCGTCGGTCTTTTCCAAGAAGCATGTACATACGACATAAATAACTGCTTAAATTTACTCGTGCCATTGTAGCCTTTAACAAACTTGCTGATATCGACACTTTCTCTTTCATATATATATATACGTCTTTGATTATTCATACGGTAATAATTCAGCAATATGCAAATAATTTGGCAAGCTGTGAGCTGGTGTTTCGTTTCGAGTATTTCCCCCAATTCAGACAGGGAAAATAAAGGAGGCTATAATTCGTATTGCAAAGTAGAAAAACAAACTAAATTCGATATGAAATGGGCAGCCAAATTTTATGAGGCAATTTGCATCTTATTGTGTTGTCACATTGGCCAACTTCAAACAGAGATCTGCAAGTTGTACATGGAAAAGCTCTTACATTTTGGTAGTTAGTTAGGAAATTTTGCAAACCTTGTAAATTGGATGAACGCGTTGTGTATAAAGTAGATTCTATATTGATCATATCTCGTCATTGTTTTAATGAACTGTATGATGAATATACCGTCTAATTGGTATGGAAATAATAATCGAGCAGAGGATACAGTACACATGAATGGCAACACTAGATCGTGGTTAAAAGTGCACATAAATGGCAACACTGAGTCGAACGGTTATAAGTACACATAAATGGCAGCAACACTGAGTCGAGGTTATAAGTACGAGAGGTGACCCACTTATATTTGAACAACGTTGAACAACCCATATGTTCATGCTGACACGCTTTATTCGAAATGTCTCTAAATAGCCATGTATATTAATGTATCGACTAACATATGCATTCACTGTTTTTTTATTTTGCTGTTTAGTTAGACCACAAATCAACCATTTTGTAGGGGTATCGAATTGAGCTTTTTTAAGACAAAAAACACCAATTGATGGTGTAAACATTGATCGAGTGTAGTCATTGCTGCTTTATCGTTAAGATTCCAAACTTTATAGTGCAGGATTGTAAGACTTCGGCATTCACTATTCTGGTGTAATTTACTTGGAATACGTGTTCTTAAGGTATTGAATAGCGTGATTGTGGTGGGGTATGAAGCTTAGTCTTAACCAAAAACACCATGTTCAAGGTGTTGTCGTCAGGAACGAGATGTGGCAAACATTTTGTCCAAAAACTATTTTAAACGTTAGCAGCATAGTATTGTGCGCTTATTTTTCCCTTTGTAGAATAAATATGAGTTCTATTCTATTAGTTTTGACAAACAACAGCAACCGGTTGGGAACTCACGTTGCTTAATGAATGTTAACTTTTTGATAGTCTCGCAGACATTTCTCAAATAGCAATATGTTGTGTTACCGTGAATATCTCAAAAATAAAGCATTATCTCAACAGAGGGGACAAAAGTATCGAAATTACCGTTCCGTTGTAGCATGTACGGGGGTTAAAGACGATTGTCTCCCTTGGATATGTTTGGTAAAATCGCTGGTGAACACCGACCGTTTTTCCGAGCTTGGCATTTGCCATTTTTGAAATTACTTGATTAATAGTTCCGAAGGATACCCCTACCTTCATTGCAATCCCCATTTCGGTTATTGCATTTATCCTAGTTATCATATAACCAATGGGTACGATTTTTGAAGGAATCGTCACTTTTTGTCATTTTTTAATATTTTGTGTCATTTAACATAATAGAGCAACAGAACGTAAAGCACCCTCCAAGGAACGAACATTACTGAAAGTCTTCACAGAAATGGTATATCCATGATCTTTTAACACCTTCTTGGTGCTTCTTAAGGAGCATTCGGCCTTCAAAAAGCCAAACGCCATACCCTCTACAGAATTGCTGATTTTGGCTCGAATCATATTGCAAACAAACCAAACAGCGAGTGCACATGTTACCTGACACATTATTTTACACGGTTCAAAAGAATTATTTCATTTATATTGGGTTAACATGAAAATATCGGATATTCAACGGTGTTCAAATATAAGTGGGGCACACTGGATCTTGGTTAAAAGTGCACATAAATGGCAACACTGAGCCGAACGGTTATAAGTACACATAAATGGCAGCAACGCTTAGTCGAGGATATAAGTACACATGAATGGCAACACTGAGTCGAGATTGCAAGTACACATAAATGGCACCACTGAGTCAAGGTTAAAAGTACACATAAATGGCACCACTGAGTCGGGGTTATAAGTACACGTAAATGGCAGCACCGAGTCGATGTTGAAAGTACACATAAATGGCGCACTGAACCGATGGGTATAATCATATGTGGTGTCTCATATAAATGTATTTACAAGAGTTGGTCAGAGCTTAGCGTCATATCAGGACAACCATGTAAGAAACTATGTGGTCGGACTCCAACAATAGCTCAGAAACAATAGATAGAATCAAGTCAGAACCTCCCCAGGGTAACATTATTGGATCCACGCATTGTGTCGCTTCGATAAACAATAGTAGTGGACATTATGATGGTCCAGTGGAATATCACTCAATTCGCCAGCAATCGGTTAATTAATTACTGATTAGTGAGTACAAGTTCATGTACTTTCAATGCTTCTAGTTTCATAGCTCAGAAGAGGGACGTATCATTGAGACTTAAAAGAATTGTCACAACTCTGTAACTCTACATGATCGATGTACGCCCATGTACCGAATGTGTACTTAAGGTAATTAACACTTAATTGATAAATATCGCACATGACGCTAATCTTTATAGCGTGTTGCTTCCATTAAGCATGTGCGATACGAAGATTTTCAGAGCATTGCGATGATTTAAAGTGATATTCTGACTCCGTTCCGGAGCATGTGGTATAATTTTTTTACAAATATACAAGACTGATAAAAGAGGTAATAACATTACCAGTGCTAGCTCAAAATCAGGTCATGGTATATTTTAGGTAACTTATTTAGCATTCTCGTTTTATATAGCATAGTAGAAAAAGTAACACGACGGACTCAGAGTTGTCCATCATCTTAAACACCTTACATGCTATCGGACACAGATTCAGCGTAGCAAGGAAAATAAGTTATTTTCCTTGCTACGCTGAATCTGTGTCCGTTATTTTAAATAACTGAATAGGAGTTTGCAAAGAAGTGGTCTTTAAAATTTCTTGAAATTTGTGATTTTTGCAGACATGTTTTGTATCAGTAGTTTTTGTTCACAAGTCGTGTCCATAGATATGCAGAGGGTTTGATATTCTTTTAGAATTGACCAAAATCAGCACTTTTTGTGATGAAAAAACTCCCAAAATATAACCTGGAAAATATTTGCCTTTGTGCTTGTTTGTCTCCGAATAAGGCCACCACAGGTGGTCGTTAACACAGGTTTGACAATACAGAGGTTTATAAAATAGAATCTAGCCCATTATCTATAACAATATAAAACTGTCATATTTATAAGATTAAGTGATATTTAATTGATAGATGGAGCATTTGACATTGCATCAATTTAGAATCGTTCTGCCGTATCCATAAAAGGCAACAGATTGACAAAGCTATCACATTTCTACATAGTATGGTATTCCCACAGGGGTTTTCACCATATGCCAATAGTTTAGTTTTTGTACTTAATTTGTGATACAAAATGGTTTAGAAAGGTTTCGGGATGATATCGCTGCAAATTGGTTGTGGTTGTTGACTATTCTAATGACGGATGATTTTAATGTTACTATGTTTTAACAAAGATTCTAACATAGCACGTGAGATTTGCCTTCTTTGCGTATATTGAGCTTACCATATTTTATTACCGCGATAAAATATAGCTGATTGATGACGTCACGTTTGACGTCATATAGTATGACAAATGACGTAACGGTGACGGTAACGTTCCAAGGAAAGAAAGTAGTTTGACGTCAACCTGTCTTGTTGTGCTATAAATGGTAAAGCATTGGCGATGTCAGAATCGAAATAATAAATAGGAACTGTGCTTTGTTGTGTTATAAAATATAGGCACTCGTTTGAATGCGTACATTAAATAACTCGTGCTGCACACTCGTGATTTAATTACATGTACTACGCATCCAAACACGTGCCTATATTTTATTACGCAACAAAACATAGCTACGTATTCATTATTTCTTAAATGATTAAAGTATCGCGAAATCATGTTATCTTTTCGTGCGGTTTTATTGACAGGAAAGGCAACACTCAACAGAAAAAACAGGACACGACAGGCTCTAAAAGAACACATACAAATTGTATTGGATTGCAAACATAAGAGTATCGATCATTTTAGATACGTTTTGGTTTTTTGGGCAACGAAATCCGTCAATCTATTTTTAGACTTGATATTTCCGTGACGTCACAATGACGTCAGCAACGACAACGGACTTGTATTTATTAATCACTTTTGACACCTTATTCCTGATGCTATTCATCGCCACCAGGGTATGAGAGAAACTTGAACATTGATTGGTGATAATTAGGCCCTATGCAGGTATACTATACAACACTACGGCACCCCGGCACTAACGAGACAAACCTTTACTCACACATTATCCTAGCTTGAAAATACAACATTATATCGTGCAAATATAGAATAAAACATAATATTGGAAGTTTTTATGTGTACCACGTCACCAAATCAACACCGTATGGTAGACAGATTTATGCCCTGCTCTTCCAGTATATGTCAATTTATATCTACAACACATGCGATAAAAATGTGGAGTTTGAGGAATAAAACATCGGAACGATCATACCATTGGCTGATATAAGGACCTATAACAGTGGAACGATCATACCATTGGCTGATATAAGTACCTGTAACATTGGAACGATCATACCATTGGCTGATATAAAGGCGTGTACCATTGAAACGATCATACCACTGGCTGATATAAGGACCTGTAACATTGGAACGATCATACCATTGGCTGATATAAGGACCTGTAACATTGGAACGATCATACCATTGGTTGATGTAAAGGCGTGTAACATTGGAACGATCATACCATTGGCTGATTTAAAGGTATGTAACATTGGAACGATCATACCATTGGCTGATTTAAAGGTCTGTAACATTGAAACGATCATACCATTGGCTGATATAAAGGCTTGTAACATTGGAACGATCATACCATTGGTTGATATAAAGGCTTGTAACATTGGAACGATCATACCATTGGTTGATGTAAAGGCGTGTAACATTGGAACGATCATACCATTGGTTGATGTAAAGGCGTGTAACATTGGAACGATCATACCATTGGCTGATTTAAAGGTCAGTAACATTGGAACGATCATACCATTGGCTGATATAAAGGCTTGTAACATTGGAACGATCATACCATTGGTTGATATAAAGGCTTGTAACATTGGAACGATCATACCATTGGTTGATGTAAAGGCATGTAACATCGGAACGATCATACCATTGGTTGATATAAAGGCCTGTAACATTGGAACGATCATACCATTGGTTGATATAAAGGCATGTTACATCGGAACGATCATACCATTGGTTGATATAAAGCCATGCAACATTGGAACGATCATACCATTGGTTGATATAAAGGCATGTAACATCGGAACGATCATACCATTGGTTGATATAAAGGCCTGTAACATTGGAACGATCATACCATTGGTTGATATAAAGGCATGTAACATCGGAACGATCATACCATTGGTTGATATAAAGCCATGTAACATTGGAACGATCATACCATTGGTTGATATAAAGCCATGTAACATTGGAACGATCATACCATTGGTTGATTTAAAGGCTAGTTACATTGGAACAATCATACCATTTGGTTGATTTAAAGTCATGTGACATTTAAAACGATCAGTAAAACACTCGGGACTTGTACCAGTTTGCAAGCAGTGCGTTGTTATCAATACATGATAACTTTTTCACAAGACCTCAGAACTTCAATACGCAACTCATATGCAGGAACTAATTATTTGTTATTTAGGAGCTTGGTTTCTGAAGCTTTCTGTCAGTTGGTATTATATCGTAGACGTTTTTAGTTATTTGATTTATACACGCCACATTTCCTGCTTGCGTGTTTCTACTACATAAAATGCTTGCAATACATTTTAATAGCAACGTGTGTGTTAATCAAACAGACTTACACTCACAACAACATTTGGAAGTGAAGGCCACATAATCTTGAAGGCGTAAGCAAAACGCCGTAATCCAACCAATCAAAATTTATTGCCGTGTTTTGTGATATTCATTTTGTTCATATACTTGAAGACGTAAGCAGAATTTGCAGATGAAGAAGATTTTGCTCGATTGCAAACTTGTAATAGTGCATACTTGCCAATTTCTAAAGTTCCTTTTTTGTATTTTGATGTTCATATCAGGCAGATGGTCGATACATATTAATGTCCTTTGGTTGTGAATGATTAGGACAGGGATGTTTATAAAGTTTATTACTTAATTAGGCTCCAAAAAGGTTCGTTCCAAAGTGATCTAAGTGTCCTTTATATTTTATATGCCTATACATAATATTTTTTGTAGTCGTTCTATTAATTTATACTGTGCATTTTTTGTGGTTACCCTTTTTACTTGTCCGTGTAATCTGTGATGTTTAGTGTGCTCTTTACGTGCGTTTCGTGCTGAGCGCTGAATTCTTACTCCCCTTCCCGATTGTTGCCGGTAATATCTTTTTGGCTGGGCGAACGGAATTCGTCATTTTAAAGCCCGAATAATGAGATGTCGAGGGTGATTTTAATTAGTAGCAGAACTTATTTCTCATCTACTTGTATCAACTAGTTTTGCTCATTACTTTAATAAAAAGTGAAATATCGGCTAATATCATCACCGTGTTACTAACACGATTTGTACAGAAATGATAAATTTTATTGCAACCGACATTTCAAATTCTCTAGAGTAATATACATTGGACTTCGCTCCTGCAGTTCCACTGATATTAAGATATTGAAAGAAAGTTTCTTCAGAGAGGGTTAAAGTTGAACATACTAGTACACTAGTAGTCATTGACGCAACATTGATATTGATATTGAAGAGGGGCGTTAATCAATACCGATAGTAGAGCTCCATAGTGCATGATAACTTTAACCATATATTTCAGTATTTGCCAAGTCCTTACACCTTGAAGTACCAAATGCAAAGAGAAGGTAGTACAGCGGCCATGTTTAGCCGCAACGGATATGACGTTACGTAGCTGGTACTCAGTTTTTTCTACAGTTGTCACAGCCAACACGTATACAAGTTCCAGTAAAGTCAGGTCCGTTGCGGCTAAACATGATCGCTGCACTACCTTCTCTTTATAAAGGGTACCCCTCAGATAGTTTGAAAACAAAGTTTTAACTAGCCGTCGGAGTAGGGCGCCGAGTGTTTGTAGCGGTTCAGTTTATTTTTCTTCTACGGTTCTATGCTTGTCCATGTGACGTGTTGTCTGTGATTTTCTTGTGTGTTCTTTTTTGTATGTATGTCGTGCTGAGCTGTTTTTGCTGGGTGCTTCCTCCTTGGCAGATTTGTTATCATAGTTTTGTATAGAATACAGCCAATTGTAAGGTATTTGGAAAAAGTCCTTTTTACATGAGAAAAACAATTTGCATTCGAGTAAATAGTGCGGATGACCAGTGGTGGCACTCAAACTTGGTCTTGGTGTAAACATCTTGGCCTATAAGTCAAAATGTACCGCGAAGTAATGAGTAGTACAGTTCTACCTCACATTTTCGGGAGATGTACGACACATTCATTGGATAGTCGTCACTGCACAGCGGTAAATTTTGCTTAATAGGTCAAGACGTATACATCAAGACGTACCGTGTAGACGCACCTTTAGTTATACAGTGTAGCAATACCACGTGAATTTTACATCACTAAAGGCCACATGTCCAAAACCAATTTGCTTCACTTCAAAAACAAAAATAGCCACAAGTATTTTATTTCTTCTTTCTATCAAATATACGCAACGCTATTGGGAAAATAATTAGCTTTCAGATATGTTTTGCAGCAGCTGTGCCATTTTGTCTACATTAGCACCCTGTGAAGCCTTGGAAAAGAAGAGGCTTAAACTGTAGTCTGATCGCATACATGTTTCACAGGTTGCTGAACATAACGACACAGCTGCTGAAAAGATCTTATATTGCATGGAAAGCACTCGAGTGTAAGTTTGCTACCTGGCTCGTAATAATCGTGAATTCGCAAATGCGTGGAGTTATGAATTTCATGAAACTCGTGACATAATGGTTGGAACTGGTGAACTTCTGAATTAGTGAAACACGTCAAATCTTGAAAAAGTTGAACTTATGAAAGCCATGAACTTGAACTTTGTAGATTGCCATTCGAGTTTTCCTGCAAAATTTGTCTATAACCTCAGGATTCTAGGGAATCATGAACCTGTTAAGTCTAGTGGCTTGCAAATTTATAAAGTTTAATAGAAATACTGATATGTCATCACTGGACTTTGGCATATCACAAGGATTCCATTAGCTTCTGAATCTGAAGGGCCATTTGATACTTTTGATTAAGTTACCATTTTTTAGGCAAAATAGTGAAAATACCCGTGATTTTAAGAATAAAATTACCCTTCAAACCAAACTCTTGAGGGTCAAAATGTGGCCTTTTGGAAATTTCAAGGATCAAAACCCCTATTCCAGAGTCAAAAGGAACCCCTGATATAACGTTTAAAGTAATTGTCAAAATTGGTACACTTACTGGCTGTCGGCTGTAATATAGTGGACATGGCACAGTCATCTTCTCGTCCTTTCTTCGAATCATCATCAATCTGAAAACCACGTGGTAAACTTAAATCGTTATATTCATTGGCATACATGATAGCTAGTTTCAAACGCGTGTATAGGCGCCACGTGTGTATGAAAGAAACAAGTTACACGTTTAACATCCACTGTGACAATCTAGAATCGCACGACAACCACCGTCATGCACGACGATAAGCACGAACCACGAGTTCCTTAATGTGAAACACGTGCTCATATCACGTGATCAACGAGATATCACGTGATCAACACAACAAATCGTCGCACAAAATATCATGTTGATACATTCCTGTCTAAAAGCTCAATCGCTGAAGTGACTCGCATGCCGATAAACATCAGTTAGCAGATTTCTTTGAAGTAAAACATCATAAATATAAGTTCCGTATAAGCATAAAATGTATGTACAAATAAGTTCCACACTTTAGTCCCCTGCAGCACTGATGTATTTGCTCGCTCCGTGGTCCACGTGATGCACGCACTATCAAGCAATTCTTATCACAAATCATTCATAGTAAAACTGGACTCATACACTGTTATACGGCGATAATCCTCACCACACGCCATGTGTCTTATACAGACATCGGGCTACGATATTTCATCGATTTTTATGGAACCATAAACGCCGTGGTATTATCCTAGATTGTCAATGTAATAGCCTTTGGCAGTTGTTACAACCGAATCCATCATAATACATTGCACGAGTTTAGTCAATTCACTTACAGGTCGATTTCCCCTATTTCCCCATTTCCCCCATCACCTTAATGCGGTTAATTATAAAGTGCGGTGTTTGATCAAATATCGTAAAGATCGCATCATTTTGATCAGTGAACTCGGCGATTAGTCGCTAAGCGATGAATCAGGCTATGATTTATTTAAGAAGCTGTGCAGTTTGTGGGGGCCGGTGTTTGTATCTATATAGCCGCGGGATAAACACAACAATCATACTACAACATTGCCGCGTACAAACATATATAAATAATTAACCCTCCCCTCACAGTCTGTAGTTATATAAGCAATTAAACATCATCCCATTGTGATATCAATAAACATAATTCTAGTTTGTGGGTGATGAACGATTTTTCTAATATCAGTTATCATGTCTCATTATTCGTGTACAGTATAGTACGGAGAATTTGACGTGATCCTGACCTTTATGCATGGATATATTATTAAGTTTCTTGCGTTGAATATTTCAATTTCCGCAAGCAAATTGTGCAATATCGGTCCATTAGAGTTTTCTTTTCATTACACATAGAGCGTCTTCGTGATACTCCCCGCTTAGGAAAACACACAACCGGGGTTATAGAAATAGACAATATATCAGCTGTTAAATTATGCTTATAGAAGGTCAAGGCAACGTCAAATTATCTGTACTATTCAGCATATGTAGAGCAACACCATTTGGAAGCTGCAAATATTGGCTGCTGTTTAAAGTTCGTTAATCTATAGAGGTACAACTTATAGTAAACATAGGTATAGGGAAATTTTGAAGGTGTTGATATAGAGAGGTTGCAATCTGATCACCTCGGCCTTTATGCATTGCAATAGACCTCTGACATAACAAGGCGCCATATTGAAACTATTTTCAGTCACATGATTAGAAAATGGCAGCCCCCAGTCTTCAGTACACATTATGTCAATACATGTTCACACAAATGTATAGATCTATATAGATATATTATACCAGTAAATACGCACTACAAAATTCCACGGAACGATTAATCACATGTGTGCCAGGCGATAAGTTAACTCGAAATGATCCGAAAGTCAAGTAGTATATTTTGTAAACAAACCCGCTTAAATATGGGTAATGTTTGTTGATGTTTTCGACACGTGCTTGGGAAATATAAATTATGAATAATATTTAAAGATATGTCTTCGTATGATCATAAAAATAAGAAAACTGTTCGGGAAAGATAAAATAACCATCTTATTGACGGATACATAATTTGTTACTTATACGCGTAGGTAGCGACTTTTAACTCACGGCCTGTTGGCTTTGGTGTATTACTACAGTTAGACACGGGTTATTTGCCGGAGACAAACGGAAATGGCCGAGCTTTCACGATTGAGAGAGGTTGTTGATCTACAGAGGGCCGCCCCGGAGAGCTTGTTCTGTATAGTTCTCAATGCCTAGTGGTATCCTTAAATTTAGGAAGCAACTCTTGTATAATATTTTACGGTGTACATACAACAATTTCATAGTCCATTATCAAAACATATTGTATGTCGACAATTGATAGATAATTGACAAGTCGCTAATATAGAGAATGGTCCGTCCATTGGCTTGTCAAGTTAAGGTAGTGTTTATGAATTATAAATCTGATTTCTAAAATTTCATTTTTATGATACATGTATGTGTGTGTTGTTCTTGTATTTAGGAAACACAGAATGAAGTTAGGATAATAAGAGAGTGACGTTTTATTTTATGTGCACAAACAAAGATTACAACCATTGTCTTAACAGGTAAAGCGAATATAGTATTTTAGTTTAGCATTAAACTTAAAGATGTCTGATTAAGCCTTTATAATTGGTTTTACACCGTACCAGTGGACTCGACTATTGCGCCAGTCTATTATTATTCTAACTGGAAAGTGTTGTTTAGACAATGTCTCAATCAACCCCCATACTCTCTATTAATTTGATTGATGTCAAGTTTGTAATAAACAAAAATGAATTTATTGACATTTCCGTGCAGTTTGTGGGCAACATACGCGTACTGTGGTTGTAATTTAGTGTCAATGCAAGTCATGTAATATGTCAATTTATCTGATGCATAGTCTGGTCTATCTAGAACTCTCAGTGGGGGTGCCGCTTCATATTAAATGTCATTGTAAAGTCGGTCAGACTATAATCGTTGCTTTCTCATAAAGGTTTGCCCTTGTGTAGTTCAGTCAGGGTTAGAATAGAGTGACGCAGCGGTTGAATTACGGTGTAAAACTAAATATAAAGGCTTATCCAGACAGCTATAAATTCAGTGCTAAACTAACATAAAATATTCGCTCTACCTGTTTAAACAATGGTTGAAATATTGTGTGTACACATAAACGACTACGTCCCTCTTACGATATCCTAACTTGACTGTACTTCAACAGAACCTAACGCTATATAGTAGTTAGCTCCGAATAAATGAAGCAGTATAGTCCGTTTAATCAGGGATGTTACTTGTATACAAACATTGCAATATCGTAACATTGTACTAATATTGTTTTGTAGTCTGGAGTCCATAAGGAGAAAATGTGACGGACCAGGCATCGGAGATTATAATGTGACATGTATGTTATCTGAAACGAATGGACCTCCTCTATTATGACCTTCACAGAGGGTTTGCGCATGGAATCCACCCAAACCACAGACAACTTGTATTAGACAATTGAAACACTTCTACTAAAATGCTATGGACCATGAAAAATAAGCGACGTTTGTTCTGATGGACTCCAAACTATTTAGCATTTTAATTGGAGAAAAGGGCAGTGAAAACAAAAACCTTATTCACTAAGCTACACATTAATACACATCATATCTATCAAAACAAGAAATTTAAACGAGAAATTGCCATGTTTATGTACACAACTTTATGTAAACAAGTGACTGACCTAAATAATCGAGTTATATTTTAATTCAATTGGTAATTTATAAGTCTGTAAAATGATACATCTGGAATTTGGAGCAAACAACAACTATAAGTACAGGCACTTCGACGGGAAAGTTTTCTCCAATAGTTTTGTCACAGAGAAAAATTGATAATGGGAAAATTTGGTTGCTAGGGAAACGACTAGGACAAATGTTGTAGGTAGTATAAAAACACATTAACGTTTGTGTATGATATACGAGTCAATGTTTCTGTGATTTGTATCATCGCTCATGTAATTGTCTGTGATTGAGGACTGTCCTAAAAGTGGTCTAAAAACGCTAAGAACAAATCGGATAGAGAAGGAAGCATTCAACAACAACAGAAACAACAGAAAAAAAACAACAGGAAAGGCACAAAAAACAACAGGAAAAGCACAAAAAACAACAGGAAAAGCATAAAAAACAACAGGAAAGGCACAAAAAAACAACAGGAAAGGCACAAAAAAAGAACAGGAAAAGCACAAAAAAGAACAGGAAAGGCACAAAAAAGAACAGGAAAAGCACAAAAAACAACAGGAAAGGCACAAAAAACAACAGGAAAGTCACAAAAAACAACAAGAAAGGCACACAAAAAAACAGGAAAGGCACAAAAAAGAACAGGAAAGGCACTAAAAAGAACAGGAAAGGCACAAAAAAGAACAGGAAAGGCACAAAAAAGAACAGGCACAGACCACAAGTACAAGCAACAATGACAAACATAGAAATGAGCCAGAAAAAGTTGAACTAATACAAAGTTCTTATTTCATGAATAAAAGTATAAACGAGTGCTAAAGCACTGTTAGTTGTATATAAACGTTAAACTACTTGTAGAATTGTTGACAACTTCAGATCATCGTCAAAATTAAAAAAAGAAACTTTAAGATATAAATGTGTGTTTTATCTGATTTGAGGGTAGGCATTGCCATAGTAACCACGTTTTCATAAATGAGATGTCAACTGATTTTTTCAAACATCTACTAGCAATACCACTATGAATAATTTAGTGTTTTCATTGTAATGAGGCTCAGAAACATTTCTATTTTTTAAAATGACATTTAAAATGATAATATTAAGTCAGACAGGGAAGGCAGCACCTAACTTAATCAGCCGGGTACAGAACACATAAAACACATACAAGGCCCAACAAACAACCGAACGAGAAAATGATCCGCCCAGGTCCGATCTGTCAAAAAGCTGAATGAACTAGTTTCAGCAATCAAAAAGCTGAATGCCAAAGCTGACAGCAAAAAGGCTGAAATACCTAGTTTTATATGTCTGAAGTCATAAACCTTGTTAAAATCCTGGTAGGCTATGTTTCCACGATTAGTCTGAGCTCTAATAACACACAACATGATGTTATATACATGTATCAGTTTCTATAAAACATGATGTCTATTGTTTAAGCGTATAATATCGTTTCCATACAATTGTGGTCATGATATGCACTAGGGAGTTTCATGTTTGAAATAAACAGAAGAGGAATTTTACACTGAAAACAGTTTCCCAAAGTATCATGAAAACAATATTTTAGGTCAAGGCCTACTTTTTTAAACACCTCCTAGTGAAACAAGTCCGATTATCATGAGTGTGAAGTTTTTAAGCTTATTTATTTGACATCGAGCGCGTGAAATTCAATGATTTCTTGCCCCTGTGGGACATGACCGTATTTGCATCTATCTCAGGGATTATTTATGTCAACTTCAAAAGCACAACCGTCGACTAAAATATAAAAATTTCTACTGTGCCTCCCCATCAACAGTCAATATCAATATCGAATGAACTCGCACTCTATTGACACTGTATTTGGTTAAGTAAATCATTTAAGAGAAATAGAACAATAGAAGAGAACATTGAGTCACGTACGAGGGATGTTCAAACTTAAACAAGACTATAGTCATAAAACCCACAATGTTAAACATTATACTATAACAAATAATACATAATCAGAAAGCGGAATCCTTCTTCTACACACAGTGCACATATAAATGGAAACAAGAACGGTGTCCGAGAGTTACAGGTGTCTAAACAGGGTCACTAACGCTGACCCGGCGCACAAAATGACGTCAATGACGTCACATTGTTTTACACGACGTTAGAATATAACCTACATTATGAGCCAATGAAAATGCCGAATTTTGGCGGTTAAATGAAAATTTAATCATTAAAATTTCTCTTCGCTCGCTCCGCCCTTTTTAATCATTAAAATTTACTTAATATGTTCTAACTATAACTTATTGCTTCTTATACAGATAGAAAATACGCTATTTACAGTGATAATGGAGATGAATATATTCCTGTACCACGCTGAGTCACACAAGTAAATCGTTTGTGAGAATCGCATGTATTTTTCCAGAACTTACATCGAACATCTTGGCGAGAATCCGTACCGTGAAACGTTGGTATTTTGATAATGTCTCGGTAACTGTCGTCACATACGTTCTTGAGATTTCATATTACTTCCGTGTCTTTTAAGTCTTAACAATAATCATTAAAGTCTTTATGTCGTTCTTAGAGTGATAAACGACTTGCAGAACGTTTTCCCAATGTAGTTATAATAATTTCATACGATGCAGATGGCATGTTATGGTGCTGTTGACAGAACTTGGTGTTTGTCCGTTTTTCCTTACATTCTGGTGACGTCACTTTTGCGTACGAATTTGTCCCTCATGGAGTTCAACTTCTGTTTATTTCAGTACCGAATATTCAAAAGTCATCATTTTTGCAGACAACGTCCAATATGCAACATGCAATGCTTTGGCAATGTTTGAAAACTACACTATAATAGTATTAAACATACGTCTCATTACGTGGACGACATCACTGGTAATTGATGGGCTGCGTCGGATGTATGTTACCATGGTTTCAAAACGGACTTTTATGAACGGACCTGATAGTGTTACTGTATAAATCTCATAACGAGTTTTCGCAATTGCATTCCGATTTCATATTATGTAATAATATTGGTATAATCTGTAAAACTGTACCATGCAGTGAGGGCCACAGTCCTGTTTATTTTTGAACGTGTCACGAGACCATGAAGAATAGTAACCATCAAAGTAACTTCTAAGTCACCTAACTACCAGTTCCAACCGAGCAGTCCAAAATGATAGCTTTTTTTTATTTATTAAAATACATTGAATGCGACGTGACAGCTAACTGTAATCAAATTGTGGTAGATGATATATACATGTGTTCAGCTGAACCCGAACACTCAAAAACAAAATTGCGTTATCGAGAGAATCAAGTTTAAATCATTGTAATAAAGTTCAGAAACCACGTTCATTTGTTCCCTAAGGTAAATTTATTTAATTCGATAGAATCTGAACTGAGGTCACATAATACAAGTTACCCCCGGTGGTATCATGGTGAATTCAACAAATAATCAGATTATTCGTATACTTCTAATTAAGTACACTATTTGTTTCTATCGGTAACCTCAAATTAAATTTATTTGCTATAGCTCGTCGAAGATATAGTCCAGTTAGGATATTGTGATAGTGACGTTGCAGTTTATGTGTACGCTATCAGTCTTTATAATTGGTTTAACACCGTTATAGTTGACTCGACCGCTGCGTCACTGGATTTTCATCCTGACTGGACTATAACTCTAGCATTATCAATAACCTGACAAGCATTGATAATATAAACGTGGTACTGCATGGTCGACTAACCGCTTGTTATCATCATAGGTTGAAATATTATATACATGTGTACATTAAAAGGGATTATACTCAAGTTTGAACAAACATGGTCATCGAAAATGCATTTAATTTTCTATTACATTTGTAAACAAAGGCTAGTGTTATCATTTGCGGACTATATTTACTGTTTCATACGTTCAGAGCTAACTACTGAATAGCATTAGGTTCTGTTGAATTACAAGGGCAAACCTTTATGATTAAGCAACGACAATTATCTGACCGACTTAGGAAAGCAACGATAGCAGTCTGACCGACTTTTCAATGACATATAATTTGAAGAGACAACACTACAGAGACGTCTATATACACCAGACTAAGTATCAGATAACTAGATATATTTACATGACTTGCATTGAAACAAACATAAAACCACAGTACACGTATGTTGCCCACAAACATCACGGAAATGTCAATAGATATATTTCTGTTTGTAACAAACTTGACACCAATCAAATTGATAGAGAGTATGGGGTTTGTGTGTACACGACACGGTCTTTGACAGCAGTAACATGGCATGTGTGTGTCTGTCTGATCTATTCTGAATACGCATAGGAATTTCATGTTACCAATACTCTGTCGTCAACATGGCATGTAAGCAATGGCATGGAAGCAATATTTATTAACGCTTGCCGTCCCGTCTTCATTAAATGTGCCCTCTTAAGCAAGGTAACGCCTTCCAAAGCTTTACTACGCCTTCTAAGGCAATGTTTCGCCCTCTGAGGCATTGATATGCCTTCTCCCTAAGCTTTGTTATTCCTATTAAGCATTTTTATGCATTTCGAGCATGTTTGTGCCTTTCTAAGTATTTTATTACTTCATTAACATTTCATGCCTTCCAAAACATTGCTACCCATTCCCCAGCATTACTACACATTCCCATGCACTACTGCACCTTCTTCCTAAGCATTGATGCCTCTTTTAAAGCATTTTAAAGCCATTTAGGAAGCACCGGTAAGCCTTTCAATGCCTTCTTCACCATAAGTACGCACTTTTTGCAGTGCTACGCCTTCTTTAGAATTGTTACGCTTACTAAAACATTGTCTTCAATATAGCAATACCATATGACTCCGACATAACTAAAGGCATCAAACCCAAGACGAAATTTGTTCCGCTTTGAAAACAAAAATAGCCTTAAGTATTTTATTTCCTCGTCGTGTTCAATGAAACATTCGTCAAACTACGACAAAAATATACACTTTCTATGAAATATAAGATCCCTATCAGCAGCTGGACCGTTTTTTTTCAACACCCTGTGAGACCTTGGAAAAGAAAACTGTAGTCCGCTCGCATATAAGCCATTCTGACGGCATTTCGTAAGATCAATAGTAGGAATTCACTCATGCTTATAAAATTAATAATTATGTTGCTTCACCTAGCCTTTTTAATAGTACGTGTATATCTACAGGGTTAGTCGTACTGCGCATGTTACCATGTCGAACATCGCTAGTAAACTCCAATGTCATGATTCTACAGCCAGATTTGTATGAAAAACATTCCGTGTTGATATAAATTACATAGAATTGTATACATACAAATATCCACTAGCAAATATAAAAGGATACTTTCCTAGAAACATTATTGACCGCCCCTCGTTTTTGATAATTCACCATTTCCTAGAAACATTATTGACCGCCCCTCGTATATACTAATTCACCATTTTCTAGAAACATAATTGACCACCCCTCGTATACAATAATTCACCATTTCCTAGAAACATAATTGACCGCCCCTCGTATACAATAATTCACCATTTCCTAGAAACATTATTGACCGCCCCTCGTATACAATAATTCACCATTTCCTAGAAACATAATTGACCGCCCCTCGTATACAATAATTCACTATTTCCTAGAAACATAATTGACCGCCCCTCCTATACAATAATTCACCATTTCCTAGAAACATAATTGACCGCCCCTCGTATACAATAATTCACCATTTCCTAGAAACATACTTGACCGCCCCTCGTATACAATAATTCACTATTTCCTAGAAACATAATTGACCGCCCCTCGTATACAATAATTCACATTTTCCTAGAAACATAATTGACCGCCCCTCGTTTACAATAATTCACCATTTCCTAGAAACATAATTGACCGCCCCTCGTATACAATAATTCACCATTTCCTAGAAACATAATTGACCGCCCCTCGTATATAATAATTCACCACTGGGCATAGAATTTATGATATACAACCACACAGCGCCAACCAATGTCTTATCAATCTGTGTACAATGCAACCTTGGAAGTATTGGTATTTATTCGTGTTCTGTCCGTCTCCACGTTTATATATCTAACAACGTATCAGATGTAGGGATGATAGGTAGTATAGTCCAGAGAATTTGACACGACTCTCGATCTTCAATTAGCATAATTTAACTGTTGATATATCTGTCTATATTTATAATCCCGGTTGTATGTTTTCATAAGCGTTGCGTATTACGAAGTCGCTCGAGGTGTCGTACCAACACAAATATAAAGGACGATTTTCTCGCGGAAATTTATATATTCAACGCAAGAACCTTGTAATTATGCATAAAGGTCAGGATCATGTCAAATTATCTGTGCTTTAACATTTTATGGTGACTGGTTTCAGCCATCTTGTTATGTTTTGTGTCTTAGACGCGACTGACCCACAGGTAACTGTACCATTGAAAAACAAAATGAAAAAAATTGTAACATTTAAACATCTAAGTACCGATATATCACTTTCTGAAAAAACATTCGTTACCAATGATACGTTTACCTTTGCGACTGACAGGCAGGAACCAAACTTTACATAAATATGATGATCATTACTATTCGCCTCTGTAGAACGCTCGGAAAATAGTCCCAACAACTCGTGTGGTTTAAGTCACTAGACCATAAAATCAGTTTTCCCTTTCGCTTGGCTACGTAGATACACTAGGGCGTGCACTGTTTGCCTTACATAGTTGTCGTCATTGTAACGCACACAACAGATTAAAACATGTCATAAAAATTGTCCAATTGGTTATATCTGCGAACAAATCCGAATCTGAATAAACAGGCAAATTGAAAATAGTTCCCAAAAGTATTTACCCAATTTATAATACTTAGAATTAGACGGTCGTAAGTAAAAATCACTATTTTGAGACAACAAGAAAAAACTATCTGAAAACTACTCTTTACTTGTGGAAAAACAAGCTTTTTAAACTTCAGTTTGGTTAGCATCACCACTTCCGATTTTCATGAAAATATGCTCATATTATGAAGCGCCTTGTGATGCAGATTTCAAATATGCATTCATGAGTCTTATAAGGTCGTAAGTAGTACTCGTAAGAAGTACTTACGACCTTCTAATTCTAAGCCAGCGATATGTTTACAGTTCTTAAAATCAACCTCAAAGTGCGTAAAATACATTTTTCAAGTTTTGACAATATTCTTTTTAATTGACCCTTACGCAGTGGTATTTAGTGAGAACAACAATCAAAATCGACAATCTGCTTGGAGTTTGGGCGCGAACCCGCAATCCTACGAGTAGTAGTTCAGTACTTCATTTGGTGTATCAATGCGCTAATTTGTCATTGTCGTGATAGGTATCAGATCGACACAAAGTGCACATAATTGGCAAATTAGGCCTCGTTCGTTTTAAGTGTACCAAACACGCCTGAGATACATCGCAATTGTCTGCCTCCTTAGTTAAGCTATGAGTCTACATTACCCCCAAGAGAATGGCCGAGTTTATATATTATGCACTCAGTGCATTATTATATAGAACTATAAATGCATACGATATAGACATCGGACTCGATATCATCTATGTGTCATCTATTATTCATGACGTTTGTAAGATATAAGTGACCTAGACCTATAAATAGACTGGTCGACCATAAGACATCTAATATTGCTTTTTTTCTATTTCTGTGCCTTTGTAGCGATTGTTAACCGGATCACACGTACCAAGCTGTACCAGAGGAAATAGATAACTATAATCTCTGGCTGTACCTACTTGTTTGTCCTTGTGCCCATAGACACATGGCTTCAGTTCTTACCAAGTCCTTACACGTTGAAGTACCATTAGTGCAGTGGACATGTTTAGCCGCAACGGATATGACGTTACGAAAGCTGGTACCCAGTTTTTCTACATTTGTCACAGCAAACACGGATACCAGTTCCTGTGACGTCATATCCGTTGTTGCTAAAATGGCCGCTGCACTACCTTTTCTTAATTTAGGGTACGCTCAGATAATTTGAAACCAAGTGCCTTTGCTTGTGCCTTGCTCTTGTGATCTGTGACTTTTGTTTCTGTATGTTCTTGTGCATTTTCTGTTCTGCTAATTCTGCTGAATGTTGCTTTCTCTGTTTGATCTATTATTATCTTTTGACATTTCTCCATTTTTGGAGAACATGGCTGTCGTCAAAAACAACAAGAATATCTTGTCCAACCAGGGAACCCATAGTGTTCGTCTTCCAAAGCGGAAGTTCTCTAGTTAACCTTCTTGTATGGACTAGTACGTTTGGTTTATTTGCTTTTATTTATCCTCGCCACAGGAAATCCATATGGGCGAGGCTAGTCACTTTAGTTTTTGGGGGATAGTGCATGATACAGAAGATGCCCCAGTTCAAGAAGCATCCCTGGTTCTTTTACGTGTCAATGTTAAGCATCATACACGGGACCTCGCTTTACGTCTCGTCCAAAGACATTTAGTAATTTTAGTTATGTTAGGTGGGAAACACTGAAAAGCATTTCTGTTTTTGACCGTCTGGAGTAGGGAGCGAACCCACAACCTTCAGATCAGCAGTCAGTAGCCCTTACCATTAGACCACATGTCCACCTTGGACGAGTACATGTATATATTGTCCTTTTATAGTGTTTTATAATGTTTGTCACTATGCCTTTTCGTTATTGTTCATTTCAATGACTGTCCACACGTCGTTGTTCTTCGTGCTTTTTTGCTACTTTGAAGTCCAACTTAAGATTGATTCGTTTATTTCAAAAATGCATGTGTGCTGTTTCTGGATTGTTTCTGTTGTGTGTCACGTTGTGGGTTGTTCATGTGATGTGTGGTCGTCCTTGTGATTGGATGTTGTCTGATGACCCTACTCTGGTTTGTTTTAACAACCTGAGGTGGCATGCTGTCAGAGGAGTGTGTCGTGTTTTTGTAGCTGTTTATTGTTTTTCTTTGGTTCATGTTGTGTTTGTCTTTGTGACTTGTACATGCGATTTGTGATTTTTTTGTATTCTTTTGAGCGTGTCTTTTTCTCTGCTGTTTTTGCTTCCTTCCTTGTCCGATTTGTTCTGATCTTTTAGGTGATAATCTAGCGCTTTACCTGTAGCACGAGCATGGAGATCCTTCAACAAAGATATGTGACATACTTGGTGCATATAAACATCTTCTGACTAGTCATACTAACAAGTAATATATAATTCTCGAAATGACATAAGATACCATAACCTACTTTCAAAAACACAAATTCACAATTTTAATTTACGACTAAAACAAGAGAAAATAAGAGATGGAAATTGAAAACCGTGATGAAAAATGAAACTATGTAACCTATATTACTCTGACGTTTAAACCACATTCTTGTTTTTATCGTGAAATATAACCATACAAAAACATTCTGCTGTTGTTGTATTGTATTTAATACAAGAAAGAACAATGGAGGATTATTTGACATTTGCTGTAACCAAATGAGTACAATCTGTAATTTAACCTATTTGAAGAGCTATTGATTTTGAGCACTTTAGTTGAGTCCCAAAGGTGGAATACACCATAAGATGGAAGGAAATTAAATACAACCTCCAGTTGGTTTGTTTACAAAAAAATGAATTGTAAACAAAAAATACACAATTTTTAATCTAAGGGAAGCAACTCTTTGTATTTTGGCAACCATACATTTAACGAAAATGTGATTTTCGGCGTACTCTTTCGACAAATACATGCAACATTCTGTCGTCAAGTTTTGGTCATTTGTGAAAACTATCCTAATTCTTTGTAACTAGTCTATTTACTGGATGATCGAAAAAAAGGTCTTGTGGGAGATAATGTGGCTTTAATCAACAAATATGAATTGAAGAGGATAGATATGGTTCGTGCATGGTTTGAGGAAGTTCGACGACACACACCAACGTGTCGTACTCACCTTGAAAATGGGGGGGGTGAAAGAGGAAGATCCAAAGAAACGTGGAGGAGGGCCAAAGAAGATAGGAAAGATTCCTTAGATGTATAAATGAGTACCTGACAGTCAAAAGCCAATGCGCTGTTGTTGACAGTGCCGCTTAGTTTAACAACCGACTTGCGATTCGATGATCGGAGAGTAAATGTACAGTCGGATAAACGGACGCATGTCTGAACACAGACTTCAAGCTTAACTGGGTACTTACTTTTTTCTTTACACAGGTGATACGGTGTTCGAGTAAACAAAGTTTTCGACTACGGATCGATAAGTCCCTCGTTCGATTCTCGGTCGGAGTACTTGATCATCTGAAACGCTCTTCAGTGCCCCCCCCCCCCCCCCCCCCCCCTACCTAGAGATGAACTGTAAACTGGTTGGTGACGCAAAGGTTAGCTCGCGTGTATCAATGTTATACAACGGACACAGTAAAGAAGGAGTTTCTTCGGAAAGAGGTATATATGTATCGCAACCCGATTCCTGATGTCTTCATTCGAAGTAGATCAATGGTTCATTTGGCAGGGAAAACCCCGTAAATATGAAATACATGATGTTATGATACGTGTCCTCGTTAGTTGTATGCTACAAAATACATTTTACATGTAACTCAGCTGTTTGAACGCTCATCATAGCTGAATTAAACAACATATATATAGCATGAGAACTCCAACGGTTGGACTTACTCAAAAATCTTTGTTGTGAATTCTACCACGTATATACAACTCACACGGCATCGTTTTCTTACCTTTTTCCGTCTCATATTTGTATAAAAAATCCACACACATGAATATATATCCGTAAGCTGAACAGCTTTATAAAACAAAATAAGATACATAAATGTACTGTATTATGTCCTTTGCATGGCATAAATAATGCAAAACAGGATCGGTGTAACCGTATTATCCACGGCATGCCTGCCTATCCAGCCATTTTACTGTTCCTAAGCAATACGCATTGACGTGGTAACTCGAGTACGGTATGACACAAGCTGCCATTGTAAGTCTAGCACAGTCATTGGCTTAATGTTACCTCAGAACATAAAAAAAACACACGTACAAAAACACACACAAACTAGAACACGGTGTAATCTGAGTCAGTATTGATTCCGAAACACTATCATTAAATATTCAAATGGTAACACACTGATAATCGACATCAAAATAATATAGCAACAACATCCATGTCATGTTAAAAGGCATCAAGCCGTCTCATCGTAACAAAGGGAGATAACAGGTTATGTTTTTATATACCCCGGGGACCGTTTGATACGTGAGGGGGGGGGGGGGTTATTATCATTATATCAACGACGATCAATTAGAGAAGTAAAGCAATTTGTAGCACAATACTGCATCCTCACATCAGCCTTTATAACTCTTTAACAGTTTCAAAGCTCACAACGGACAAATACGATGACAACCTTCTCACAGCGTACGTCCATACGTTCGATCTGAGCAAAGGGAAGTAACCGCTTTGCATAGGGAAGTAAACACTATTGGGATTTTGATACGATGGGTGTTTACGCATGTCACTTGAGTATTCAGTTGACCAATTAAAGAATATAGTTTTGATTTCAAAAACATTAAAAATATTGTTTAGTAATGACGACATCTTTATTTATGAATAATTTATTTCTATTAACTGGTAACAGGGTTACCTTTCAAAATGGTGGTCAATTAAAAACAAGGTAGGTCAATATTGTAATAATTGAAGCTATGTAACGGTTGTGAAACTCTGTTATGTAATCACTACCCACAAATCCCCAGTTATAGAACCATTTGTATAAATGCGTGAAGATTGCAGCCTAGCAACGTGAAGTTGGCAACCTAGCAACGTGAAGTTGGCAGCCTAGCAACGTGAAGTTGACAACCTAGCAACGTGAAGTTGGCAGCCTAGCAACGTGAAGTTGGCAGCCTAGCAACGTGAAGTTGACAACCTAGCAACGTGAAGTTGACAGCCTAGCAACGTGAAGTTAGCAGCCTAGCATCGTGAAGTTGGCAGCCTAGCAACGTGAAGTTGACAACATAGCAACGTGAAGTTGGCAGCCTAGCATCGTGAAGTTGACAACCTAGCAACGTGAAGTTGGCAGCCTAGCATCGTGAAGTTGACAACCTAGCAACGTGAAGTTGACAAACTAGCAACGTGAAGTTGGCAGCCTAGCATCGTGAAGTTGACAACCTAGCAAGGTGAAGTTGGCAGCCTAGCATCGTGAAGTTGGCAGTCTAGCATCGTGAAGTTGGCAGTCTAGCATCGTGAAGTTGACAACCTAGCAACGTGAAGTTGACAACCTAGCAACGTGAAGTTGACAACCTAGCAACGTGAAGTTGGCAGCCTAGCATCGTGAAGTTGGCAACCTAGCATCGTGAAGTTGGCAGTCTAGCATCGTGAAGTTGGCAGCCTAGCATCGTGAAGTTGGCAACCTAGCATCGTGAAGTTGGCAGCCTAGCATCGTGAAGTTGACAACCTAGCAACGTGAAGTTGGCAGCCTAGCAACGTGAAGTTGACAACCTAGCAACGTGAAGTTGGCAGCCTAGCATCGTGAAGTTGGCAGTCTAGCATCGTGAAGTTGGCAGTCTAGCATCGTGAAGTTGGCAGTCTAGCATCGTGAAGTTGACAACCTAGCAACGTGAAGTTGGCAGCCTAGCATCGTGAAGTTGACAACCTAGCAACGTGAAGTTGACAACCTAGCAACGTGAAGTTGACAACCTAGCAACGTGAAGTTGACAACCTAGCAACGTGAAGTTGACAACCTAGCAACGTGAAGTTGGCAGCCTAGCATCGTGAAGTTGACAACCTAGCAACGTGAAGTTGGCAGCCTAGCATCGTGAAGTTGGCAGTCTAGCATCGTGAAGTTGGCAGTCTAGCATCGTGAAGTTGACAACCTAGCAACGTGAAGTTGACAACCTAGCAACGTGAAGTTGACAACCTAGCAACGTGAAGTTGGCAACCTAGCAACGTGAAGTTGACAACCTAGCAACGTGAAGTTGGCAGCCTAGCATCGTGAAGTTGGCAGTCTAGCATCGTGAAGTTGGCAGTCTAGCATCGTGAAGTTGACAACCTAGCAACGTGAAGTTGACAACCTAGCAACGTGAAGTTGGCAACCTAGCAACGTGAAGTTGGCAGCCTAGCATCGTGAAGTTGGCAACCTAGCATCGTGAAGTTGGCAGCCTAGCATCGTGAAGTTGACAACCTAGCAACGTGAAGTTGGCAACCTAGCAACGTGAAGTTGACAACCTAGCATCGTGAAGTTAGCCATCCTAGAAACGTAAAGTTGGCAGTCTAGCATCGTGAAGTTGGCCATCCTAGAAACGTAAAGTTGGCAGTCTAGCAGTATCAAATGTGCAGCCTAGGGTCAAGCAGCGTGGAAATTGTAGCATGGCAGCCTAGTAACATAGGTGGGCAGCATGACAGCCTAACAGCGAGGCGTTGACAGCCTAGCAGCGTGATATTGGCAGCCTAGCAGTAAAGTAACCTTACATTTTGTCCAGTCCCCCTAATATGGTTTCATTCCTCACCCGTCTATGGATTTCATATCCAAACCATTTGTATGGCTAAATCAGTGCTGAAATAATACAACAATCAATATAATTTGATATCTTTATTGTAAGAATTCAAGTACGGCCAATTGCGTGTTTGTAAATTATGCAACATGCACGCAATAGAGATAGAGGATGGATTTCATCAAGTCTTCTAATGTGACCTATATATACGATATTCCAATGCGTATTCCAATTGTAGTATACATTAGACTACACTGATTTTATATTCATTAGACTACAATGATTTTATATTCATTAGACTGCAGTGATTTTATATTCATTAGGCTACACTGATTGTATATTCATTAGCTAGACTACACTGATTTTATATTCATTAGCTAGACTACACTGATTTTATATTCATTAGACTACAATGTTTTACATTCATTAGACTGCAGTGGTTTTATATTCATTAGACTGCAATGATTTTAGCGTGTCACGTGAGGCACCTTCTAGAATGTGTGAATCTTTCTATTTTCAGGATAGGATTTCACCAAAGATAATATTTCAAAGCAATGCCATAATATAGGCTTACTTGAAATATCCTTTATTGAGGATACAGGTGTTACGTTCCGTGTCTGCCTCAGGTGGGTGTGGTTTTATTCGGAAGTACATTTGTAAATCTATTTTTAGACTTCGACTTGAGAGTTTTGAATTTCCGTTGACGTCACTACTAGTATGACGTGTATACGTGTAATGAAGCTCTAGGCGACATCATCTGGCGAATAGCAGTGCTTCAGAATGAACTGGTTCAAAATAATGAACATAAAATTTTCGCCGCCGAGGTTATAATTACATACAGAAAAAGATTGTTTATACAAACTGCGGAAGAAAATCAACTCGGGTCCCATATCTGTCACGTTGATGTATGTTAAGTGTCTATGGGAGTCACACGAAGAATTGGATGACTGTCTGTTGAGCCAATGGGATGACGCCGAATGTACCCCGTGGATAGTGAAGTCAGATTGTCAGTGTTCGGCAATCTGATTAAAATCATAACCTCAAACCCGCTACGCATACCGGTAGGGAAGATCAAGTACCTTAGTCAGATTGAGAGTTTGGCGGCTTAAAACCACGACTAAAACCTCATTTCACCAACGTTTTATCAGTACAAAAAATAGACATTTTACCTCTTCAATCCGATAAAATCTCTAAGATACAAGGTTGCAATGACGTGTGAATCAACAAACTATCTTGTCAATTGATTCGGAATGATTTGGCACTGTCCCACGGCTGCACAATGTAGTGAGAGATATCCAATAAAGCGAGTACAAAGTCGCCATTCCGTGAGAGGCGTCACAAGTGAGACAGGTTTATTGTGTTCCACGCTCCGTGTAGGCAGCCAGTAATGGATGTGACGGTGTGCAGAAAACGCAATGATCTCATCAAGATAAGGTATGCTCAGAAATCTCAACTCTGTGATAAGTAATAAAAGGTTTAATACACTCCTGAGGCGTTATCTGTGATGTCTGGTACGTAATGGCTTAATGTACGGTAACCGAATATATGTCGTGATGTATTCAGCGTCGCCGTATGACGAGCCAGAATTCAGAATGTTTTATATCAAATCTTGAGTATGCGGAATTGATGACAATTAGATCAATACGTTGAAACATTCTAGTATTATCAACCAGGGCAGAGACTCAGCTGTATTAAGATGTATCTCTCAGAAAAAAAACAATGTGGTTAAAGGGGCATGCCCTGGAACTGAAGTATCTCGAATAGCAATCGAATTGGTATTATTTTAATACCTAAGTCAAATAATGAAAACCGTGTAAAAAAGTTACGAAATATCCCGCTAGTTTTTTTAAAAAAAAATATTTCAAGAATATACAAATATCGTTGTAGTCAATAAAAGGCTTTTATTCGAACCGATATACTAAATATCGAAGCGCGCGTTATAGAGTAAATATTTAAGTCAAATTCTTATTTGACTTTTCGGTAAAAGTTGGTTTTTACAAGTGATAAACGCAATTTTGTTGTACGCAAATCAAAACACTCAAGTTTCTGGGCATGCCCCTTTAATATTTTCACAGACGTGTTTTGCACCAATGTGGATCTGACAAGGAAACTACGTGTTGTCGATTACTTATGGCGCGGCTACGTATAATTTATTACAATATTATATTAACCTTGCGAATTTCATACAGCTGCTATATTCATACTACTCAAACTTTGCTAAGCGCTAAGCAATCAATTTTTATGTCTGTCTTATGTTAACTGAACAAACTCGATTCAGCAAATGTTGTGCAATTATGAAAATATCATCTTATCTGCCAATAAATGACGAAAATATCATGTCTTGCATTTGACAAGCATTGCCAAAATGACGTCGATTGCGAGGTAACTGATAAGCCCTATTTGCAGGGCTCAAAGTGGAAAGCCTAACATGGAATTTTGTTGTCCCGTTTTTAATCGCATATCGAGTAAGACCCAAAATACCAAGAAATGAACCGCATTCTGTTAATACGGAAGCTTAAATGCAGCACAAACATAATGGGGTTCGGCTTATCAGCACTTAGACATTAAACTTTGAAGTAATCTTTATTTGTTTGCAATATTGCAGATGAAGCATTATGTTTCTGAAAATTCTACCATTCAATCTTATTCAATTTGCAAAATATTTAAATGGAAAATTTCTTGACCCTTATAAAAATTTGAGAAGTATATAAATAATAGAAAAATTGAGATTGCAGATCAACCGTCAAAAGTTCAAGGGAGAGTACTACGTATGACAAACTCATTTCATTTATCAGTCTGGATTGTTCCTCTGTGTCTATACATACATATCATAGCTGTGGTTAGAGATTACTAGATAAATAGTTTGTTTTAGAATGTTCAAGATGTTAAGAGCTCGATCGCATGTGTAGCGGATCATTTTCCCGTTTGCTTGTGTGTTGGTCATTGCGCCTGTTATGTGTTTGTGTTTTCTGTCATCGACTGGTTAAGTTGAGTACTACCTTCCCTGTCCGACTTAATAAAATATTATTATCTCATTAATAAGAGGTTTTCCACGATTTGTTTAAATTTCTTACAAAATGAGCGGCTATTCAAGTGCAAATATTTACCGCGATACTGCAAATACCGACTAGGATAGGAATGCTTGAATTGCTGACATACATTTTTTCCGAAACCCGAAATATTAAGTCCAAATTTCAGAAGAAAATGATAAGTACATTAATACATACCAAATCGGATACAGGTAATTGTAACGACTATTTATATTTGATGTACCGAGTCAGGGCTATATCCAGAGACATAACAGCACCAAGTCGAGTATTTTCAAGGGTACATTGGTGACGTTTTTTCTTCAAAAGACGAAAAACTTATTTTGGGTAATTTCTCAATTTTGTACTGAGGCAAGTGTCTCTGTGTAGCTATGGGCTTGTCAATGCTGCTAAGTATCTAATAAGTGTACGGAGTATTGAACAAAATTAAGACACCATAAGTTTACTCAATTTTACTCGCAATACCTAAGTGTAGGGTATACCGCAATAATATAGGAGCACATGTATACGTCTATATTTAACCGTATTTACGGCACATCGTAAATTTACCATCGTTTGCTAAAATAATTGGTTAGGTGTGTAATAAAACTTTTATATTAGGAACCACAAATAATTTAATTCTGCAAAATCATCACTATTACTAACGATTACCAATGATAAAAGACCGCGGAGTATTGCAGCAAATATTTGCGCATCAATCCATTCGTCTATACGTCAAAATTCCCAGACAGACGCGTCAAAATACGAACCACGTGACTGGTGACTGAATATTTCGGCAACAAAATCCTAAAGCACGTTAATTAACGATAGCAGAGAGACTCATTTGGAATCTATTTTTGTGTTCATTAGGTCGGTATATGATTAATGAAGTGTGGAGAAACGTTCTACCATGTTTTTTGACACACACTGTGCAGTGTTATGGTATGATATTGATTTCACTGTATGGTAGAGGGTTAGAACAGTATGGTGTAGGGAAAACGAAAACACAAATCCGGTCTGATATAATTATACAGCATAGAACAAAGAGGAAGTGTCTGGTTCCAGCTAAATAATGATAAAAACCTACATAGAATCAACCACGGATTCGAAACTACGCAACTGTCATAGTATATGCAACTCAATGAATCGCGGCCGTAAATGTCATCGCTACGTTACTTCTAGGTCAAGTTCGATATAAGAGCAAGGTTACAAGACCGTCTCATAGAAGCACCTTGTGGACACACTAGAGGTCATGGTTTTGATGTTATCTTTATGAATCATAGTCTCAATGATTACCTCTACAATATCGAAGCCATGTTCAAATATGGACAATCAGGTGCCACAAACTAGGTCACTAGGTCAAATCATAGATGTTTGTTCTGGCGAAATCCAAGTCAATTCAAATAAAAACAAATCTTGTGCATGCTACAAAGACAGCATTTTCACTGAACATTGTTTAATGTCATCTGATAAGATATATTTCAAGTTAAAATATGGGTCATCAGGGATCAATGTACTAATATTCGGTGTGTGGGTATAGAAGAAGGCCACACGCTTTCCCGGATTCGACCCCTGTCTGCACCAGTGCTTAATTTCTCTGAGCAAGAATAATCCACAATGCTCCACTCGTCCAAGGTGTGAATTGGTACCTGTGAGGGCGGTGTCTGTACGTGTTGGATATTTCTGGGCGCCGTATCTCGATGTTGGCTGTACACAAACCAGGAGATATATAGTCTCCCCAGGGAGACTTGAACGCAGGTTTCCTTAAGTAGCCCGGTAACGACCAGTGAAAGTTAAATGTCAAAGGGTGACTGAACGGCTGAATTGCTGAAAGTGGTCCTCGAAAACTGGTAACATAACTTATACTGAGGTGAGCTAAATTGGACCATCTTGGTTCTGTTGTTCAGTTTCTAGCATATTGTGTTCAAATATACAGGCCTTATATATACACAGTTTGAATTCACTACACACTTTTACACTAAAGTATTTTACTGGAAAACATTCGCTAAATCCCTCATTAAGAAACTGCAAAGCAAGTATCTTTAATGTCTTAGTTCAAATGAAGTAGATCTACATCGAAGTGGAGAAACAAAAATCGAAACCGCGAGTCACTTTCCCAGAAATAACAAAATTGTCGTCACGTCTATACGTAATTGGCTGTGTAACCGGGATCGGTAAATTAAACAATATCGTCAGAAATGTTTGAAACTAGCGATATAAGTAGGGAAAATGATGAAGAGAGGGCAACCAGGGGCATATAATTCACAGGAGGTTAGTATCATGAATATTGATTAGATTATTGTGTTCCGTATACTAGTACATTTGTATATTTGTATTTGGGTCACACCATAAAATTGCTGACGCTTAATGAGTTTAAGAGTGTGAAGAAGTTCTAAATAAGGCGGATGATTTTGCAGGCATGGATACACGCTTGCTTTAAGCACATTGCCAAGTATAATAAAAATATTATAGAATTAAAGACAGCATTAAACATGTTCGTTACAAGTGCGGTATCAAGAAATTAAACTTGCACATCCCTTTTCTGTTTGTATGTTTACAGAGCTCAAGTACATAGTGTGGGTACTGCAAATGATCTTGACTTTGTGTTTTTCTAGCCAGTGTCTCGTTTTATTAACGTGTTTTACGACAATGAACAATATTTTATCGTATACTTATAATATATCTAGGTGTTACACAACCAGGCAATCAGGCGTTTGTAAAAGTAACGTTTCTATGAAAACAGTCACTAACACAGACAGTCAAATAGCATTACAACTATGGCGTACCATTTGGGTCAACATAGATGGTCCAAAACAAGTTACAATTATTGCATATCATTGGTGTCAACACAGAATGTCCAAAGAACGTTACAATTATGGCTTACCATTTGGAACAACACAGAATAAAAAAAACGTTGAATTATTGCGTACCATTTTGATCAACATAGAAGGCTAAAAAACGTTACAATTATGGCGTACCATTTTGATCAACACTGAAGGCCAAAAAAACGTTACAATTATGCCGTACCATTTTGATCAACACTGAAGGCCAAAAAACGTTACAATTATTGCGTAACATTTGGGTCAACACAAAAGGCCAAACAAATGTTACAAATATGGCGCACCATTTTGGTCAACATAGAAGGCCAAAAAACGCTACGCTTATGGTGTACCATTTAGCTCAACCGGTTGGAAATTTCTACGATATCACAAGAATGCATGTTGGAAATGTTATGGAATTCCTGAGTTGTCTATACCCATGTTGTCTAACTTTATATTTCTATCCGAAACACCGAGTAAAAAAGGTCAAAGGGAGATAAATCACAGTAGATACGACAGTTTGTGGAGATTTGAAAAGCTTATTGAATTATTCTGACGCTAACTGCATTTTCCAGACTCGATTATTATTTCAACAGCAGGTATGTCATTCCTCGTTTCCAGTTCATCAAACGCAGACCCGACAAATAGAATTAAATCGTCTACTGGGGGATGAAATATGTTTCCTTTATGCATATTAAAATGTTGTATGACATAACTATATTTTCCACTCGACATGTTACATTCATCACACTGGGTTTTCATAAACATTTACAAATAATAAATTCATAAGCCTTTTGGTATAAGCATTGATTATATGACTCGCAGCAAGCCAAGCATATATATCTCCATTCTTCTACAAATAAGGCTAGAAAAACCTGAACTTCGCTGTTATAATTTATTTAATTCCCAATGGCATCCGTCGCTATACTCATAAAACTATGTTGATTGAGCGGGCTGATTTTATTGCATTAAAATTCATTTTCTAATTCCCATGGACCCATAGATTGGCAGGATAATGAATGTCTACCAGAGAATGTGGCTGCAAATTTAAAAGTTTATACCATAATAGAAGGTCATCATTCATAATCGCTTGATTTCATATCGAGGTTTATGGCATGTGCACATTTTGCTGCATTTCTCAGGAGAACGACTCGGAACGTCGTCAATTCTTGACTGGCTTGTATAGACGGTAGGTGTTGTTAGAATGATGAAGTATGCATGCCTAGACTTTTTTGCTCGTCATATAAATGTGGTCGTGTTATAGAGCGATTTTAGCCGCAGAAAGGAGAATGGGTGTGAAACGCGTTAAACTCAGCCGATGCATTCTTGTAACGAGATGCGACTCGTATATGACACTTTCCCCATAAATCATCCTTTCACGAAATGTGACACGTGCACATGCTTGGCTGACTAGATCTATCATATATAAATAGTTTCCAATAATCACAACATTTTCTATGTTTGGTTTTGGAATTTACGGTTATTTCGGTGGGTAACTTGTATAATATTTATTAATATATTTTTTATACGATAATATATTATAGAAATCAAATAGGAGTTAATAAATCAACTGAATTTATAGAAAATACAGTAAAAAAATCGGACAGGGAAGACAGCACTCAACTGAAACAGCCGAGCACAGAAAACATAAAACTAAACAGACCATAATTACACGGCACAATGCCCAACACACAATTGAACGAGAAAATGAACTTCTGAAAAATATACGTCCAAGTTTCAGCTGTCAAAAATGTAAAGGTCCAAGTCCGGGTAATCTATTTCAGAAGTTGATAATGACTATAAACTGTGATGGTGGTCAGTACATATATACTAGGAAAAACAGGAATCATAGTATATGAGTTTGTTTCAAATACATAAGACTTTACAGTCTATGAGCATTACAAATATTTACAATACAAATTTAAACATACAAATCATAGTTCATGTACACATGGGCTTCCTCGTCCGTTACCATTCCAATAATTGTTATTTGAGTCGAGTCCTACATTTTGGTCATTTTTGTTTATTTCTGTCTATTTCTACTTATCACAATCCACGAGGGATGATTCTCCAATACATTCGTTTGGGGGATGATTTAATTACGGTTCCTAGCAATAATTGCTACGTACAGGGTATAAATAGAGAACTCTACAGGAGACACAATTCTAGGAAATAATTGCATACAAAACCCATAGCGATCATATAATATACTTGGTCACATTTATAGTACAGTAGTCGATTATACCACAATACGGAATATGTATTTGCATATACAGCATATACATGTATTCAGTTATATGCTAGTCTTCTAATGTTAGTAATATGGTCATGTTATACATGTACTGAATAGAACTTTGAATGTTAGCTTTCCATTCATATATGACAGTGTCATATCAGATCAAACCTTTTCACAAAGCATTCGTATGTAATGGTATCATACATTATGGGACAATCCTGTATGTGTCAAATTAATTCGTTGCAAACTCACTACCTTACATATGCGTACTACTGAACACAAACTGTTCAACCCTCGTTTGTGTGGTTGAAGTTGTAGTTCGTCCTGTGGACAGTATTTCTGTCTTGTAGGAGGCACCCCACCCCCCCCCGCAAAGGTCATAGTTTACCTACCAAATATGTAAAAACCCTTACAGTAAACATGGAAGACGTAACGTTCCTTTCCAGACACAGACATCACCCTCATATGGTTGGGGTATACAATGTATAATACATGTAGTAGTATACAATTTTCGGGGCTGTTTTGATCAGGAAAAGTGTTTCGCAGATAGTTTTAAAACCGTACGAGTAATTATTATTCGGCTGATTAAGACGAAAATGAAGACTATCTTCGACCAAATTGTTTTCATAATTTGACCAATCCAATGTTTCCAATCCACTAGTAACACTAGAAAGCGACAAATCATACTAACATATCGGACAGGGAAGGCACACTCACCAGGCCCCGATCTCACGAAGCGTCTCAAGTAGAAATCTCAACTCAAATTGAGATTTTGCTAAAATCAGAGTCGGAATAAGAGATAAATCTGAAGCTCCAGCTCTTGAAATTTTACTGTAATAAACTCAGAATAACATTTCTGTTCAGTGTTGCTAATTTTGAGTCCAGTCACCCATGGCAATTAACATGATGGTATATGCCAGAATTTGAGATGAGATCTTGCATAGATTGAGATACTTAGGGAGATCGGGGCCTGAAACAGCAAGCACGAAAGGCACAAATAGACTCCCCCCCCCCCCCCCCCCAAAAAAAAAAGAAGAAAAAAACACAGACCAAACATTCCATAAAATTCCTTCTTCACTTTTTTTAGTTTCCTCACGATTTAACATACCACGATGAATATTATGTATTTATGCATGCTATAATAGGATAGTTTATCTGATCATGATATCAACGGGGTTGGGGAAACTAAGCCAAAGAAAAAACGTACTGTAATGATAGTCTATGAAAATGTAGTCGAAATCTGACAGTGAAGGCAGTACTCAACTTCAACAGCCGAACACAGAAAACATAAAGACATCATACAAATGAGTTTCCTCGTAACATAAAGTCTTTATTATTATTGTTATTATTGTTACTATTATTATTATTATTATTATATATGTATACCATACTTCAGGACACGTTGCCCAACAGATAACTGAACTAGAAAATGAACAAAATTGTCATTTGTCATAATTATAAGTTATGTGCTACATTCTGAATTATAAGTTATGGGCTACATTCTGAATTATAAGTTATGTGCTACATTCTGCATTATAAGTTACTAGTATGTGCTATATTCTGAATAATAAGGCTTTCATCCAGCTTTGATTGCTTGGCGAATGCCTTATTATAAATAGACACGAACTGGATCTGTTGAAATACTAGCAACGTTTAACTTAGTTTAAACAATATTTTATTAAACTAAACGCCATGTAATAACAGCATTTTTACAAGAATATAGGTATTGCAGTAAATTGTTAGGCTTTTTAGAAGCTCAATCCATAAGATAATCACTTTATACTTTTCAGTGACAGGTGATAAGTTTGGCGTATTGATTTGACATCGATTGTCACACAAAGTACATGCTATCTTTGTAATTATCGTTTTCTTGCATCGATAGAAAGCAAAAGATAGTAAAATATCAGACAGGGAAGACAGCACTCAAACGAAACAGCCGAGCACAGAAAACATAAAAACAACACGACACAATACCCAACCAACAAATGAACGAGAAAATTAACTTAACCGCTGAAAATTCAAGTTTTAGCTGTCAAAAAGTCGAAAGTCAAAGCCACAGCTGTCAAAAAGCTGAAATACCTTCAGCATCCTTATACATCAGTGGTTATTCAAGCTCCCTTGTACAGTCATAAGAGAGATGTCCTCGACCCACATCTACATACCACCGCCTCCTCGATAGCCTAGTGGTTGAGCGTTCGCTTCGAGTGCGGGAGGTCTCGGGTTCGATCCCTGGCCGCGTCATACCAAAGACGAAATAAAAATGGTACCAGAAATGCTCTTGCTAGACGCTCAGCATAAAAGGGAAACTGGCTTCTCTTCTCTTCTCTCATACCCTCGTGGCAATGGATAACATCAGGAATGAGGTGTCGAGAGTGATTAATATAAGTTGGAAAAACTTGTTTCACAATCGACCTTAAATAAATTAGTATAAACTATACCACTGGCTTATTATGAGAAGGTCGTAAGACTTATACATATTTAAACTCTGTATCAAAAGGCACTTCTAATGAGCCTATTTTCATGAAAATCGTAACATGTCATGTTGACAAACGAACTGAAGTTGAAAAAGCTTGTTTTTCTATAAGTAAGGAGTAGTTTTCAGAAAGTGTTTTCTTGTTTTCTCAAAATAGCGTTTTGTACTTACGACCTACTCATTCTAAGCCAGCGGTATAGACGAGGACAATAAAACACTGAGTATCCCCTTTAAAAATATGTGTATAATCCAAAAATAAAGTAAAACAAGACAAACTCCAGACTTGCTCAACGTTTCGACTGTACTCTCAAGTCTTCATCAGGAACAATAATAATAATAAACAAAGAAATAAGCGACGTCATGGTTTATGACGTCATAAAAGATGACGTTACGTATAATACAAAGAAATACATAAAACCATACCTTAAGAGCTCCTTTCATAGAATCAACAACTGATACATTGTCTTGAAAAGTTTGAACAGAAAATTTCCTGCGATGGGGTGACACTGGACCATTCGACACGACAGATAATTTTCTTCTATCCAGCGGCACCGACATGATTACGGATCCAGGTTAATTAAATTCCAAAGATACGTCAATTCTAGTACTAGTTGATCTAATAAATAAATCCAGCTCTATTATTCTGAGAATACTTTTTCTCCAACCATAACGTAGATTTACGAACGCCTTAAATAACTTGTTGATAATAAATCGATGATTGTTTAAGGCAGAAATTCTCACGGGTGTAGGATTTATCCTTTCATAGTTTCAGAGACACCGTGCACAGATTTCGTACTAGGCTAATACACGGTGCTAGTGAAGCTACGAACGCTATTAAGCAAATCAGATGCGCACATAATATCTGTTTTAACTAATTAAACATCAATTAATCCGTCCTCTCTGAAATTATACTTTCACCATACAGCACACAGAAGCTCGGCTAAATGAGTATCATGTTTGCCCCCATGATGATACGATGCTCAGCGTATTTTACCACCGTCAGAAGTCTGACTAAATCATAACAATGTCCAATACAACAACACGATTCCCGTAAAACGTGCAAAATTCAACATCCTATTTCACCCATTTTAATCACAATCATCTGCACTGCTATTTTCTAAAATCCAATCGATGACGAGAAGAGATCGAGCGAGAGTGAATAGACAGAGAGACTAAACGAAAGAGATGTTTGCCTATTTCTGACACCATAGAAGGAAAGCTGAACTAGCGACAATACTAGAATGATAGAAAAATCTGGAGACCTGGGTTTCATATGAATCACATATGGTGTGGCGTTGTCCTAATTATTTCACTGTTACGATACTACGACAGAACTATTGTAATCATGAATAAATAATAATTGTGTATACGAGTCAGTGGCGTACCGTATCGACAACTCAGATAAGTCATTCATTCAGGCAAACATTTCGCAGCGTGCTCTGAAAGTCACACGGATCTCGCCTATCCGGCACTTTGTCTATTGTACCATTACTGACAGCTTGCATAATTTTGTTAATACGGAAAATTGTTGATATTTGCCTGAATTCTAAATTCAATTTTATTGATTTCACCCTGTTGTTAAAAGCGTTCAATGAGCAGATAGTATTCTAAAGGAATCAATAGATGGTTGTTCTATGAACACAAAACAAAAGTCCTGTGTCAGGGCAAGCACGAACATGATCTTTGCCTGGTAGGTAAAGTACAGAGAACTTGACATGATCCTCGACCTTCTATTAGCATTATTTTAACAGCTGGTACCTTGTCTATATTTATAACCCTGGTTGTATGCGGGACGTATCACGAAGACGCTCGAGGTGTAATACAAACGCAAATCTAAAGGACCGATATTGCACGATTTGCTTACGGAAATTTATATATTTAATGCAAGAACCTTGTAATATATCCATGCATAAAGGTCAGGAACCCGTCAAATTATCCGTGCTATGCACTCGTATAGATATAAATGGCAGAATAGTTCAGCCAAATTGTTGCTTAATTTACCATTTTCTCAGAACGAACGTGGTGCTTCATTATGTCCTGGTATTGGAAATAACCAAGACTATATGTGTAATAATTCTGCTTGTTTTCATAAATATTAAATGAAGGTCGCGTCATCAAATTAAGTCGGTGCTTTCAAGTGAAAGCTGAGTCATACAAAGTTAACTCCCTAATTGGTAGAGAGGGTGGTTTGTTTACGTAGTTTACGTCGTTTATTATTCGCGAGGATTTTATTTTCGCCATTTGTCATTTTTCGCGAAAATATTTTTACTCATAAAAGTATACATCCGCATAAATATGCTTGCAAATCATTGAAACCTATCATGCCACCCTCGATCGCGAGTTCATTAAACCGTAAAATAAGTACAAATGTATGTTACTGAAATTCGCGAAATAAATATCACGCGAATATAAAGTAATTCATAGTACTGTTTGTGGGTGGGATGACACATACAAGGATTGTTCGTACATGTATAGTCCAGTAATAATAATAATAATATAATAATAATATAATAATAATAATAATAACTTTATTTCCCGATGATATACCCATTAAGCCTAGGGCTTTTCTCCCATTGGGTCATCTAACAAAACAAGCATAAACATATACAAACATTCAAAAGCATCAATAAAATGGCAGACAATTACAAAAAAGTAAATACTGACATTTAAAATAGTGTATTAGTCAACACTATTGACCTGTCGCTAATTAATCTCCGTGTGTTTTCGTTTTTGTACAGTAAGAATGTTTTGATGAGTTAAAATAACAACTCTGATTGGACAACGGATAAACATGGATATTCATGGGTGACCAGTTAATAGTGACAGGTAATATTAAAAGATCCTGATATAATAGGTAAACAGCAATAACCCGAGTGTTTTGAATTTATCTTTGTTAGATTTGCGGATAAGTATGATTTTGATATAGATTTAAACATTTTCCCTGACGTTGTGTTTTTAACTTTACTGGGCAAAGCATTCCATATAGTTACAGCTTTATACTGGAAAATAATTTAGTAAAGTATGATTTACAAACAGGATGTACTATGTTATTATTCGTTACAGATCGCAAAGAATACACATTGTTTGTTGAAAATTGTAGAATATTAGACATATACATTTATATTGTGGACAAGTTATTTAACGTTTTATGTACCAGCACAGCAACATGATATTTAAAGATCCAGTGAGGCAGCGGTCGAGTCCACTATAACGGTGTAAAACCAATTATAAAGGCTTATACTGCACAAACAACTTAATAATTTCAAAGCTATAAACTAACATACTAAATTCGTTTTTCTGTTACAGTCATGTAAAGGTCGATCAGCTAACTTAACCAGTTTCTTTGGAATCAATTTAAATGACGCCAGTTTTCAATCAATTACTTTTAAAAACATTTAACGGTAAATTAGAATGTAACCTACATTATGAGCCAATGAAAACGCTGCATTTTGGCGGTTAAATGAAAATTTAATCATTAAAATGTTACTATTAACAGACGTGACGTCATGTCTTGGCGCTATATTCCATCGGCCAGTCAAAATGCTCTGCCCTTTTTAATCATTAAAAATTTACTTAATATGTTCAAACTATAACTTATAAGCACATGGTCAAATGACTTCCCTTGAAAGCCTTCGACAAATTACTCCGACAAACAATTCCGACAAACACCTTAGACAAACAACTCCACAAACAATAAGGCGGGTTGATCTCTGCAATGGCGTAAGGTTAACTAGTACCAATGGACCTAACATTGGTATCTACTTCACTTATACTCGAAGTGTCACTTCTTTTGCGCTTGTCATGATCTGATGTTAAATTTCGATCCGCCATATCTTTTTCGATGAGTATACTTCAGCAAAAATTTTGGCGGGACACTGGTTGTTTTTCCTTTGATCAAATTCACTTTTTCAAAGTTCCAGAATATAATTAATTCGATATTTCAGTTCACTATACTTTACTCAACATGCCTATGTTGTTTTCTATCACCACTACAGCGTCAAAACCGTCCATTTCTTATATTTTTGTTCTTGCTGATTTGTTTACGTCTACCGGAAGCGGTGTTACCATATTTTTCCTAACACTGTTTCTAAACACTTGTACATATAGAGTAGGGACTGGTTGTTGTGATTGTGACAGGAGAACCTTGGCACATAATTTATCCAAAATGTCGACACGTCCATGTCGTACTGTCGTACTGTCGTGATGGCGTGCTAACTGAGCATTAGGATGAGTTATCACAGTAAGATGTGTCGAACACATGTACACCAATAGCCACCTAGGGGTATTTATATGAAATATGGTCATCTGAATGTATGTTATATTGGCTGACTGAGACGGTTGGCTGCCAGAGTAAGGTAAAGTGTGTATTGTTAGCATGTATGTTATATTGGCTGACTGAGGCGACAGGCTGCCAGAGTAAGGTAAATTGTGTATTGTTAGCATGTATGTTATATTGGCTGACTGAGACGGCAGGCTGCCAGAGTAGGGTGTTGTGTTATGTTAGCATGTATGTTATATTGGCTGACTGAGACGGCAGGCTGCCAGAGTAAGGTAAATTGTGTATTGTTAGCATGTATGTTATATTGGCTGACTGAGACGGCAGGCTGCCAGAGTAAGGTAAAGTGTGTATTGTTAGCATGTATGTTATATTGGCTGACTGAGACGGCAGGCTGCCAGAGTAAGGTAAAGTGTGTATTGTTAGCATGTATGTTATATTGGCTGACTGAGACGGCAGGCTGCCAGAGTAAGGTAAAGTGTGTATTGTTAGCATGTATGTTATATTGGCTGACTGAGACGGCAGGCTGCCAGAGTAAGGTAAAGTGTGTATTGTTAGCATGTATGTTATATTGGCTGACTGAGACGGCAGGCTGCCAGAGTAAGGTAAAGTGTGTATTGTTAGCATGTATGTTATATTGGCTGACTGAGACGGCAGGCTGCCAGAGTAAGGTAAAGTGTGTATTGTTAGCATGTATGTTATATTGGCTGACTGAGACGGCAGGCTGCCAGAGTAAGGTAAAGTGTGTATTGTTAGCATGTATGTTATATTGGCTGACTGAGACGGCAGGCTGCCAGAGTAAGGTAAAGTGTGTATTGTTAGCATGTATGTTATATTGGCTGACTGAGGCGGCAGGCTGCCAGAGTAGGGTGTTGTTAGCATGTATGTTATATTGGCTGACTGGGGCGACAGGCTGCCGGAGTAGGGTGTTGTGTTCTGTAGCTGTTCTATATAATTTTCTTCGTCCATTTTCATGTTTGTTCTACTGACTCTTGTCCGAATTTTTCATTTTCTTTTTTACCTTGTAATCTGTGATTTGTCTTTGATGTCTGTTCTTTGTTGTGCTTTTTTGTCATTTTCTGTTTCGGTTGATACGAGTGCAGCCTGTCAGATTTGTTGCAAATCATATCTATGAAGTATAACTCGTTTAATCAGGCCAGTCACCTGCTTACATAACATTGTATATACATACACGTTGTAATTTCTCTCATTAATTTATAAATTTAAACGCTACTGTACGAGGGTTGTCCATAAAAGTCGCGAACTTTGTCTCCCATTTCAACACTAAGCATAATTTTCCAGAAATTCTTTCACATAGTATTCATTAGTTATTTCTTTACATGTGAGTGGTATTGAAAATTAATTTCCTTCTTAATTTTGGTAATTATACTTGATTAACTAATGCGGGTTGGGTATAGTCGGCGCATGCCCTTTTATATTTTGTAAAAACGTATCGGCTTTTATTTAAGAGCTTATAACTTAATAAGTATTATTATTTGTGCATTACAAATATGCCCATGTCGACACCATAGTTTCGCACGTTTATGTGCGAAATTTAAAGTCGATAATGTCAATAACAATAAAACTATGAATTAATTCGAACCGCTCCGGTTTTCACGTCATTCAAAAATGGCGACGTCACGGAAATGTGCGGCGCAAAGAATTACTGCCGAACTATGGTCTGACACCCGCATAATCAAAAACAGAAGTAAAATATACAAACAATCGAGGGAATGTATGTAGGATTCTTGTTTACACCTGGTGTAAATGTTTTAAAGGGAATTTGGCGACAAAATGAGGACTGCCGAACCTAAAAGGAAAACTCGGCCCTAGTTAAAAGAGCCAAAAACGTCATCCACTAAGACTGGCGTCAGACGGTAAAATGTGAAGGCTAAACATGATATGTGTTAAACTGTTGCACATAAGATTTTTCCGGAAAATTAATATATGTGTCGGGGTATCTCTCTAAACTTTAACTGTCATGTTTGATTTACGAGAATGCGTCGAATTTATCCAAAATTGCATCAGTCAATGAGGCCAAGTTGCTGACACAAAAGAAATGACGTTGTTGACGTCGTAGAGTGTGCACCGATCGGACCTACTGCAGGTGCAATGAAACCATGCAGATTTTTGATACTTTGAGATATCAACATCAAATTGAGCAATTACAATGATAACATATCTCTAATAAAAGACAATGTATGCAAATTGTGAATACAATGGACGACAATACAATAAAGATCAATGTTCGCGACTTATGCGGACCACCCACGTATATAATGAGTTTATGGCTTGGTGCATAAGGTATTGATGTTTACTGGCGTTTTATCTGATAAAATGTTATAAACAACAAAAATGCTTTGTGTTTTGATAGCATATCACTTTGTGTGTATACAAGTGATAGACATGAATAAACGAACTATACTAATAAGTTTATTAATTAACAAACAAATTAGTCATGTATATGTACTGAATCATTGCTCTTTTATTATTCATGATTTATGACTCATTGTTTATTAATAATGATTAATAAATCGCCGACGTAATTATGAATAATGGGAAAATTTAATGAGATTTGTACACAGATAAAGATGCGGCGAATGACTCGCGGGAGTCGTGACGTTAAAATGGCGGCCACTGAGTAATGTATTTGATAGCATCGTTTTAATACCACTTACTCCAACCCCTGTGGGAAATAGCGTAGCATGTTGTCATCACACAGGAGTCTGTATCAAGTAGATGATGAGAACTTTCTGTGAACATGGAGATAAAAACTCATTGCGTGTTGAAGTTAATATACAGTACAAACTCTCTAGAGCGGCCCTCAGTAGAGCAACAACCTATCTATAACAACACCTTCAAAATTCCCTAAGCTGGTATTTACTATAAATTTAACCTCTGTAGACCAACAACCTCTCCATAACAACACCTTCAAAATTTCCCTAAGCTGATATTTACTATAAATCTAACCTCTGTAGAGCAACAACCTCTCTATAACAACACCTTCAAAATTTCCCTAAGCTGGTTTTTACTATAAATTTAACCTCTGTATAGCAACAACCTCTATACAACGGCCACTATGTGAAGCTCCAAAATGCTCTACAGAGGTTGTACAGTAGACGAATTTATGTCTTCGTGTAATTTTCGATAATCTATCTACCCGAAAGCATGTTATTTTACATTTACAGTACAGTATATTTTATTCAAACCCGAACAAAAGAAAAATAAGACATTCCTACCTCCAACGCATCCTTTAAAGAAGAGTCACCTAATGAGTCAGTATCCTCTAACGTTTGCAGCATCAGTTTTTGTTGTTCAAGTGACACTGGACCATTCTGTAATTTTCTCCTATCCAACGGAGCCGACATCCTTAACTTAGTTAATCTCCGTGAAACAAAATTAGGGAGAATATCACAATTTTATTTAATCAATCAATTAATCAATGATTGTGAAGTTTCTACGAATCAGCAGAATGTGGCAAGTTTAGAAAAAAATCAATTCACGTACTTGGCACCAACTGCTTATTTTAAAAGCACTCTGTTATTGGAACGATCTCTGTAAACGTCCGTTCACTTTTGTCCTTGGAACGGTCTTATCTACAAGTAATACGACCATTTTTATTATTTTGAAATCATGCAGATTTTTGCCAGTTTAAGGTCCCAAAGTATTGAATTTAGAACAAAAGAGGTCCGCTAATAAGACCGATTCGCTATTAAGACCACCTTTTTACTGGTCTTATTAGCGGAACTTCACTGTATAACTTCCGTGCAGTCAATGTCCTTGAAACGGTCCCCCTGTAACATACGTTCACTTTTGTCCTTGGAACGATCTCATCTAATAACCTCTGTACACCTCAATGTCCTTGGAACGATCTCATCTAATAACCTCTGTACACCTCAATGTCCTTGGAACGATCTCATCTAATAACCTCTGTACACCTCAATGTCCTTGGAACGGCCTACTCTCAAAACCCCGTACACTAAATATCATTGGTTTCCCTTGATATGCTTCTTACACGTTGTCCTTGGAACAGCTGTACACTAAATGTCCTTGGAACAGACTCCCTGTAACCTCCATATGTTTAAAACACGTCCACTCGTTCGCCAGAATTCACAGCATATTGTACAACAATGTATTGCTATGGTGATTTCTATAGAGTTATGTAAACGTATCCCCAGTGGTCAGATAAATCAAACCATGTCCAGTCATCTCAAATCCTTTCAGGGAATACTCTAACCAACCACAGATAATCAAATCATGTTCCAGACTCTATGACCCTCGTTAATTTTCAATCAAACGAATGTTACGCAATCTAATTAAGACAGAATCAATAACTTAATTATCCAATCCCTGGGAGACATCGAATTAAAACTGAATAAATACTATGCGTGCTTTTACATACTGAAAACAAAACGCATCCACTCATGTCACGTCAAATAAAACACATCTCTAATTTATGTCAACTCAGCACTTTTTGCGGTAAATTTGTCTTAGTCAATGGCGGATATATTTAAATGTATTTCAAGCGAACAACGAAATTCGTGAACTTACGTCACCTATCTCTTTATAAGACACACGGTGAATTGGGTCTGTTTTCGTGTTCCATTGGACATATTAAACTAGTGAGTTTGTACTTATTCTGTATGAAAGTTGTCTAGCACATCATCTGCTGTCCTATTCAGATATTGATTCCCGAGAAAACGGTACTGCTGTTTCAATAGATAATCTGTCCTATGCCTGATCGATACCACAGTCCGTATGTAAAGTAATGCTTTGAAAAAAACCTGGCATCATATATAACGCATACTCGTATACTCCGAAGTATGAGCATGACCCAGGTCCCCGAGGGTGCTATTACTGACACACGGGAATTTGATGATTGACTAGTGTCTATGTGAGTCACACGGAGACGTGGGTGTTTATTATGTGATACTTGTTAACGTGATTATTTAATTAATGTCAGTGTTTCTGACATTCCTTATCTCAATCATATCCGTTCTGTTTTGTTTGGTTCTGCTCAGCTCAGCTCAGCTCAGCTCAGCTCAGCTCAGCTCAGCTCAGCTCAGCTCAGCTCAGCTCAGCTCAGCTCTGCTCTGCTCTGCTCTGCTCTGCTCTGCTCTGCTCTGCTCTGCTCTGCTCTGCTCTGCTCTGCTCTGCTCTGCTCTGCTCTGCTCTGCTCTGCTCTGCTCTGCTCTGCTCTGCTCTGCTCTGCTCTGCTCTGCTCTGCTGTTGACCAAACTGATGCAGAACTCTCTTTTTTGCGCAAAGAAAATAATGATTTTATGAGTTGGTTTTTTGCACTAACGACCTTATTCTTTTGAGTATGTGTTTTATGAAGGGAGTGAACACATTATCTCAATAGGCATGCACTCTTTCACCCGACATGCGACCATTATCCTCCTACTGGAGTTCAAATTCAATTAATCAGGGTCTCTCTCAATTTACGGCCACGATTTGAAGCTAAGATTTTCACGTTTTGAGCACGATTTGAAGCTAAGATTTTCACGTTTTGAGCACGATTTGAAGTTAAGATTTTCACGTTTTGAGCACGATTTGAAGCTAAGATTTTCACGTTTTTAGCACGATTTGAAGCTAAGATTTTCACGTTTTTAGCACGATTTGAATACAAAAAATGGAAAATTTCAACAAAACGCCCACGTTAATGTAACAAGATTACATTCGGTGCCTTAAGAGGCTCATTAAGTCAAAAGCGTATTTATTGTTTTGATTATATTATGTTGCCTTTTATTTGAACTGAAGACGCTTTTGTTATGATTTTATGATTTCACTGGTCGCAAAAAGATTATATTAAGTCAGACAGGGAAGGCAGCAATCAACTTAAGCAGCCGAGCACAGAAAACATTAAAAACACACACAGCACAATGCCCAACTGAACCAACCGAGCACAGGAAACATAAAACACATAAAGACATAATGCCCAACTAAACAAGCACAGATCCGCACAAGTCCAAGCTGTCGAAAAGTATAATAAATTATTACTAGCTGAATGACCCAGTTTCCACAGCAAATTACTATAATGCCTAGTTTTAGCTGTCAGAAATCTTAAACGAAGAAGTGCCCAACAAGATGCGTTTGCATTTATAGTTTGAAAAATATTTATGCAATATTATGTATCACATACATTTGGGAAATTAGGAATGAAGTTTATTATATTGACATTGTGGGAGAAATGTACCGAATAGTGTCTTCCAAATTCATAACATCCATCCATAGCATAAACAATAAAATTGACTTTCTTCTGGAATTTTGCAATCTATTTTGAATCATTTGGTATTAATTTTCGTGTGTACTAAATTTCGTAGATTTTGGTAAAATAATAATTTGGTGATGTTTTTTTTAAATAGAAACAGTTTCAAACGTGTTCTGAAACTGGGATTTTTACTATCAACCCTGTCTATTATATAACCTTTATGTATACAATATAACCGCTGTAGAACAACACCCTACGGGAAATACGAATTTGGTTGTAACATGTTGAATAGAGATTGTTGTTCTTGAGAGATAGACTTATAGACATGTCTTGTTATTTCTGGAACAAATTGATTATGTTGCGTAAGAGATAGTGTTGGGCTATGTTGAGGGCTCTGCGAAGGTTGCACTGTTATTAATGTTGCCTAAGAGAGATTGTTGTTCTGTAGACGGTCCTGGGAAGGTTGCAGCGTAATGTTGCTTAAGAGATATTGTTGCTCTATGGAAGGCTCTGGGAAGGTTGTATTGTTATGTTGCTTAGGAGAGATTGTTGCTCCGTGGAAGGCTCTGCAAGTTGTATATTAAATCACTTAAATTCATGGCTTTGTCTTATTTTAAAGTCAGCCAGGCAAGCTATTATTGTCGTGTACTATATTCAATAAAGTCATAAATAATTCATCATAACTTATGTTTATATACTTGTATCAAGGCAAAACAGACAGGAGCCTGATATTTGGAACCATATTGATATTTGAATAATTTAGAATCAAACGATGACAGACAGAGGAGGAAAAAGACAAGCGTCTAGTGTAGACAGAGCGTTCATGATCTGTGTGTAACAAACGTATTATTTTTTATTGATTACATTTCTTTAAGTCGTAATTTAATACCTAAAGGTTGAATGGACTGGATTTGCTGTTGAAATAATACAATGCCTCGGTAGCGTAGTGTTATAGTATTTAAATACCGTACTAGTACTAGTGCCAGAGCCTTACGTAAATAGGGGCGTGAACAGGGTTTTACTGTATGGGCTGCATCCAAATTTTGATAATTTTATATTGGATTTTATATTATGATTTCAAAATACCTTCAAGGTCTCGCTTTTTAGACATCTGATTTTTTCAGGGATCAAAGGATCAATCAAAGGGACAACTGAAATTTAGGGATTTCCCTAAGATGGAGGCTAATTATTCATAGAGATTAATTAAGGGCGTTTGTCCTAACTCCAATGAAATAGAAACCTACCATGTTACAGAAACTAGATTCCAGAATCTATACTGTTTTGAACAATGGTTTATGTCAATGAGTTTGTTAAACAAATGTTAATTAGCATGAATCGATCGTTAATACAAGGTAGCTTTATCATAAATGGTCGGCTCGTTTACAAGAGTAAATACGGATGTCTGGGTAGCGTAATAATCGATTATGATTGTATTTAATAAATCCCGGTTTGGTTTAAAGTTTTTAATCGTTTGGCTTTTAAAATAGAAAGTGACGGAATAAGTGCGAACAATCTTCAATGTATTAATTTTTATTTGCAAATAGGAATACATACTTAATGTCCGACATTTCGTTTCGACAAACATTGGATTGAATAACATTATATTTTATTGACAGAAGGTACGAACGTTTGTTTACTTTGATATAATCAAACTTGGTTTTTGATAGGAATATGCATGTTCGCTATCATATAAAGATCGCTGTCTCTTGAAGGCTGGCGCTGACTTAAGTGAATGTAGAGCTAGTATAAACTAAAGTTTGTTAAACAGTGGAACTGTGCATACGTGATACAAGTAAGTTTGATTCATTTTGTGTTCATTCTGTAAATTATGCTGAGTTTGCAGTTATTATTACATGTCTCAGACAACGTAACGCAGCATGATACACGTATGTATAGTTCAAGGTCTTGGGGTGCGATCCCAAGCTGGGCCGAACTCGTATTGAATGGGTTACAACAACTGAAGGCACTGAATAGAAAACGGTTATTTATTTGTACAATCCAATAAAGTAGAGCAATGTTTTTATGTTATAAAAAATGACATAACAATGAGCGCATATATACATGTACATTTGAAATATTGTCAAGGCAATTGGTGTCTAGTCTGTTTGTAGTTCCCGTGCAGTCTACGGGATAAGAAATAGCCAAAATCACGGAATGTATGCGTTTATTTGCTCGGTATATTGGATGTTATACATGTATCGTGGCATATCGGACGATACATGTAGGCGCAGCGTGCGATATATCGAAGTTTTATGCCCCGTGCATGCACTGTTTGATGTTTGAAAGATAACTGAACACGAGCACCTTTCAAGTCGCGTTCAAACTGACCAACTGAGACCTATAAGTGATCAATGAAAAGAAGGGCTTGGTTGATAGTATGGTTTCAGTATTTGCCAAGTCCTTATTGGTACACCTTAAAGTACCAAATACAACGAGAAGGTAGTACAGCGTCTATGTTTAACCGCAACGGATATGACGTTACGAAAGCTGGTACCCAGTTGAGTTGTCACAGTAAACACGGATACCAGTTCACGTGACGTCATATCCGTTGCGGATAAACATGGTCGCTGTACTACCTTCTCTTTATATTTGGTACACTCAGATAATTTGAAACCATGTGCCTATGGTATGGTCTGTGGGAAGTCGGGATGCAATCAACAAACCGTTGATAAAATTGCTAATTATAAAAGTGAAAATGATATGATATAAGAACATATTAACGAGAAATAATTCTTAAACAAGTAGAATCTTTTTTGCATCTCGTTGTTTTACCGCCTACATTCCCAACGCATAATAACGATGATATCTATTCTAATATATCTTAATGGACATGTTTGATTTTATTGATTGGAGATGAGTAATAACTTATATTTTCCTCCATTATGGAGAGCAGATCTAATATTCAAATTTCACTTGCTTGGTATACCGTGCGAATAATAAAAATAATAATCGTCATAAAATAGTACTATATATATACTCTAGAGTACTTTAGTATGGTTTGGTGTAAGATCGAAGGTGTCTATTTATTATTTTAGCCTAACAACCTCAAAATAAGGGGCTCAATTTCCGGGTCCATGTACACAGTTTTGCTCTTAGTTCAACAATAATATTAAAACCAACTCAATAATGTGAGACCAGTTTTCAATAGTCAAGCGTGGTCTTATCATTGGGGTTTACAGTTTGTTAAATAACAAATGTACGTATCACAACTGGACACATGTCAAACACCACTGAAAGTGCAATACGAAAACATGATATAAAATATCTTCGTATATACATGTATAGCACTGACAAAATTATGTATCAATCTACTTTATTTTGTAAACGAACATTTTCATTGTTATTTTTTTAAACACGTATTGTATTGCTGGTATATAGCCTACACCATAATGAAGATAGAACCGCCTGGTCAGTCAGTACTGTAGGTCATGTATACATAATTCCATACTAAATATTAGTCTGCATTGATAACCATAAGAAGATTATGTTTATTACGACCTAGTTCCGTCACTTATTATGTCGTCTTTCTTTGTATTCAGTTTATTTAGATAAATACAGTAAAAGCTGTGTTAGTGGTCATCTGAAGGTCTAGTAACCCACCCTCTTGTTTTAGTAGGAAAATAAAGTGAAATTCCAACCACCCATGTTTGTATTGACCAGGCCTGTGGAGGCATGTGCGTATACAGATGATGTGATCGGGGGTCCGGACCACTCACTGACAGTTAGGCAAAAACGCACGACTTTGTCAAGGCTTAGACTCTGATATCAGAACATAGTCTGGTTCCCGATTTTACTATATTCGTAGATAAAACTAACGTAGTGTTTTGGGGCGGGAACCAGACTAATTAGATCACCATTCTTAGACAATGAACTGACTGGACCCATACCCACAGGTGATCGGTCCTTTCTGGTTAGATCCAGGTCCGTGGAATACTCGATACAATAAAATCGGTCGATTCTACACATGCTAAAACATTGTGAAAACTCCACGTAAAACCTATCAAACCAAGATATTTGAAATTAATTATCATTCTAATACGTACATTAGACGCCAAATCGTTATACCTGTAGTACGTTGTTTGCCAACCACTTGTGTCAGACATGAAGTCGTTTAATCATTTAATAAAGTTTGACAACTCATTGTGATATTGCAAATTTTCAGAAAGAATATGTAGCCTATGTTAAAAAATGCACACTTCATAACCCAGCGATATATTGATTCACGACAAAACGTTCCCCATCGCGTAATGGATTCTTGTCTAGCATATCCGGTTATAAAGGTATTGTGAGAGTGACGTTTTATTTTATGGGTTCACCAAAAATTGCACCCAATGTCTGAACAGCTAAAGCGAATATGCAGTCCGATTAGGATAATGTGAAAGTGACGTTTTATTTTATGTGTACACAATCAATTACACTCATTACAAGTAAAGCGAATATAGTATTTTAGTTTAGCATTGAAATAATATATATCTGCGGATAACCCTTTATAATTCGCTAGCTTAGAATGAGAAGGTCGTAAGTGCTACATACAACCTTATAAGACCCATACATATTTGAAATCTGCATCACAAGGCACTTCTAATGAGTCAATTTTCAGGAAACTCGTAACAGGTCACGTTGACCAAACTGAAGTTGATAAAGCTTGTTTTTCCATAAGTAAGGAGTACGTTTCAGACAGTGTTTTCAAAAGATCGTAATTACGACCTCATTTTAAGCCAGCGAATAGGTATTGCATCGTTAAAGCGGACTCGACCACTGCGTCACTCTAAAAGTATCCTAACTGGACAGTACATGAGAACAGTGTATAATATAAAATACAAATATAATTTTATGATTGTACATGTGTGTGTGTAATGTGCATGTATTTAAGATCGGTTAAGTAAGGACACGATTATAAGCCTTCCATTCAAATCGTACCATGATTATGTACTTTGCGATTTAAAATATCTCAGGCTATAAAATATATCTAAACAAAATAAGGAGATGCTTGAACAAAGTGTTTATTATAATTACCTAATTATTTTAAATTGTAGACCTCCTAACGATATAAACCTACTGTTGAGATTTCCAGTGTATGGGTCGCTACATCCAGTTCAATGTTGATGTTTCGAGTAGCCTATGACGAATGCTGCCCCGAGTACTTGCAATCCAATTTATGTTTAAATCCATGGCTTGTATTCGCAAAGCATCTTAAGGGAAAACTTAATAAACCTTTAGAGTTTAAGAAAATTGTAAGTTTTCATCTAAGATACTTTGTGAATACCAGCCCAGATTATTTCCGCGCGAGTCTGAAGTCACAACGGGTATCGTAATACAACAACGGTACATTTGATGAAGTTTCAGTTTTGAAATCTTCGAAGTCAGAAAAGTTTCAAATTGAGCAAAATGTCACCTCAAAATTGAAAGTGTTCAGTAATAAACTCCACAAACTGGAGGTTGAAAGGGTTGGAATCCTTACTTTCTGATTGAGATGGTTTGGGTTTATTCGAGAGTGCCTAATACGATGATGCCAAGTGAAAACGCCTTTTTACGATCCCACCATAAGGGCGTGCATATACGTTTGTTATAAGCTGAAATTTTTGCGCGAGTTAGCTTTTTCTGTTATTTTTTCAACTGAAAATAGGTCTTTCGGCCTTTAGACGGTTCATTTTCTCGTTAAGTGATGTGTTGGTCATTGTGTCGTGTAATTGTGGTATGTGATGTGTTTACGTTTTCTGTGCTCGGCTGTAAAGTTAAGTGCTGCCTTCCCGGACCAATGATCTACTAGTATCGTCTACTTGGTCTTGTTTACTTTGTTTACAAAATATGCAGTACTTCAGTTTAATACAATTTACATTTTAGATAACTGGGGACGGAGAGTGAGATAATATTTCAAGATGTCTGCTAGAGTTCAGTCCCGTGGACCAGGTTTTCTTACCAGTAGAGAACGTACGCAATGTAAGTATATATACTTCGTAGATGATAACACTAGCCTTTGTTTACAAATAAAAATGACCAGGCCCCGATCTCCCGAAGCATCTCAAGTAGAAATCTCAACTCAAATTGAGATTTCGCTCTTGTCAAGATAATTCTTAAGTTTGTGCTCAAATTGTTACTGTAACAAACTCAGAACAATGTATCTGTTTTGTGGTGCCAACTTTGAGTCTGGCCTCCTATGGAAATTATCTCGAAGACACGTGACAGTACTTGAGAATAATTTCGACTCAAATTCGGGAGATCGGGGCCAATGTTTTATTTCTAGTAATTGCTTGATTCGGTTTGAACAATGTAAAAACTTATAATATCGTTTAGCAGCATTTCAGTCATATCAACACTAACCAGTGAAATTAATCTGGCACAGGTCGAACCAGCAGTTACTGGAGCGCAAAGCAAGGGAGACTTGTCAATATCATTTTAACTAAATAAATAGTGTAGTGCACTGACAATCAAAAGTCACACATAAACGACGGCAGCGCCTAGTCATCCACGCAAAAGTCAGACATAGAACGAACCATCCACATCCCCAAAAATGGATATTTCAAGCAAGCCTATATCAGTATATACTCACTACTCCGCTAATTAAAACTTTGGTATGTCGTAACCTGGGCTCGAGCCCGAGACCCCTTGTACTCTACCACTAGGCTATATGGGCGGATTCAATGACACAAGCATCCATTATTGTACTCGTTCGGCGTCAATCGTGAAAGCTCGGCCATTTCCGTTTTTCCCCGGTAAATAAACTATTGCAATGCATAAAGGCCGGGTGATCAGAATGGTACTGCGTGTCAAAGTCAGTCAGAATCATGAATAGAATCGTAGAATAACCAACGAACAAATCGTAAGCTTAGTTTAGGTCAAATCGTAGTATGTCAATGAGTCCTATTTTATATCAATACAGACGATGGATTTACACGTCCAATGCCCAGCAGCCGGTGTAGATATAGAAGTATGGATGATTCATCAATGAAATCATTGACATTACCACCGTTACAGCGAAGCATTACAGACCTTGGTAATATATTTATTATCTCCCTTTGTTCATTACTTCTATACATGTATATGTAAATTACATGTTTGCAGCACACACAAACTCCGAACGCGCCACTCTTAAAAAGTGTTTTGGACAACAGGGCTGGTATTCACAAAACATATTTAGGAAAAACTTAAATATTTTGACTTAAGTTAAAAACTTGAGCTGCACATATTTCCCAAGAAACGAAGAATAACCCATGTTTTCTTTGTGATTATTGTAGCTCTTTACATAATGCTTTTAAACTATGTAAACAATTGAAAATCTTGATTTTCCTGTTGAGCTGATACACGTTTTCCCTTAAGATGCTTTGTGAATACCACACCAGGTGCTCGCAATGTGGATATGACCCCCATGCTCCTCTTTACAACCCCATGGTCTCCTCTACAACCCAGCAACAAATAAATCAAGATAGAGCACTAGTTTGTAGAAATCTGAAAAAAGATTTGTTGTAGGCTCGGTTGTAAAGGGGACAATGGGGGTTGTAGAGGGTATCATGGGGTCATATCCATATGCCGACTAACCTGTGTTTTGGACACCATTTAATCTATCCTGTCATTATTTCGGGTGCGTGGTTGTACATATAATTTGATTTCTTGCTCTATACACTAATTTATTTAGAAAGGAGTAAGAATATGAGTCGGCTACTGTATGTTTATGAGTCGAGCCGTGTTTTACCAAAATCTATAAATTTATAGAATCATACTCCCAATAAGACCCATGCATCGATATACATGTATATACATGTACTTTGATCTTTAAGTTTTAGTTCGACTGCGGGAGTTGGTCGGGTGTATAAAGAGCACTCTATACACAGTTAAAATAAAGTTTTCGCGAAGCCTGACCTTTAAAGTAAGCATGATAAATGACTAAGCATTTTTTCGTCATGCCTTCTATATGGTTCTGACTGTATAGTCCCAATGGTAGCAAACAAATTCCTTGGTCCTTTTTTCCTCTGCCAGATTATCCAAAGACCTGATGTGTAATCCCCTACTGGATGCATTTCATTTGTTCATATTAAAGAATACGTATGTGGTAACAAAGAACGTCTGGTACTATTGTTCATATTGTACCACCCATCGAGTACTAACTGGTCCCAGGTTAGCTAAACCTCACAAAAATATAATATTAAGTCAGACAGGGAAGGCAGCACTCAGCTTAACCAGCCGAGCACAGAAAACATAAAAACATACAAGGCACAATACCCAACTAAATAAGCAATGGTCCTCCCATGTCCAAGCTGTCGAAATTCTAAATGAACCAGTTTCAGCAATCAAAAGCTGAATGCTCAAGCTGAATGACCTAGTTCCAACAGTTAATTAAATGGCTGAAATACCTAGTTTTAGCTGTCAGAAGTCCTAAAAAGTAGAAATATTTTTATGACCTTTTGTCAGTTTATATCTCATATTTATTTGACAGGAACGATACGAACGATGTATAAAAGACCAAAGTCTCCTACACCAAACTTTACCATGATAAATCAACGAGACCCAGAATTACAAAATAAGAGAGATATAACTGCCTTGTTAACCAAATCCAGTCCTATACCAAACCTGTTCGACAAACCGAAGAAGAAACCTGATTTTGAAGCGCCTCCAACAAAGGAACTAAGTCTATGGAAAAATGAGGTTAAAAAGTAAGTGAAATATTAATGTGGCTTTTTGACACCAGGAAAAAACTTAAGTTATTGCTCAGCTGAGACTGTTATTTTAAAAACATATTTTGGATGTTAAATGACTCAAATGTATATTTGAATACATTGTTTCATCACAGTTAGATGTCAATTAATAGTACAATACATACCCAGTCCCCTTTTACAGAAAATATTGCTTTACAGTTATAAACATGTAAAGTAAAATCTTAAATCTGTTATAACAAGCTCAAGTACGAAGTGCTTTATTGTTTATTACTGTTGGATTTCCATGAGCATTTCATACTAAAATCACCTACTAAATCATTACTTAGCAATAAATACACAGTTTCTGGTATCAATCTACATCACAAGACTATTATTGTAGTCATATAATAAATTCAAAATAGCAATCTCAGCTGAGCAATAACTTAAGTGTTTTCGTGGAAACTAGTTATTTCGCCGTTTTTACCGCTAAAACTACATGTTTTTATTTCGGCTTTTTGACCACTTAAAGTAGTCATTTCAGCTTTTTGATAGCTGAAACTTGACTTTTGGCTTTTTGAAAGCTGAAACTTGGACTTTGAGTGGTTCAATTTCATTTTCTCGTTCAGTTGTGTGTTGAACATTGCACCGTGTAATTGTGGTATGTGTAATTTCTGTTTTGCGAGCTCAGTTGTTTCTGTCTGTTGAGTGCTGCCTTCCCTGTCCGATTTTTTATTATCATTTTCTCTATTTATAATCCTCCAAAAAGCATTGTGGTTTAAAGTTTCAATAAATGGGCCAGAGAAGAGTAAGTTCTTTAGTGTATGGTCAAACATTTCGGTTATGATCACACAAGAAGTATTTAGTGACAGGTAGTCTCTCATTCTGATCACCTCGACCTTTATGCATATTGACGGATACATGATTTGTTACTTTCACGCGAACGTAGCTGAACTTATTACTCAGGCGAAACACGTTGGTGTATTACTACAGTTAGACACGAGGTTTATTTACCGAAGACAAACGGAAATGACCGAGCTTTCACGATTGGTAGTCTCTCTTAACAGGTTAAATATCCGAGAGTGAAAATGGTCTGATGGGAGATAAATTTGGTGGTCATTCCAGACAAGTTATGATTGTTATAATGGTCTTTGATTGCAGACGGTCTTTCTCACTAAATAGAAGATAATATTAAGTCAGACAGGGAAGGCAGCACTCAGCTTTACCAGCCGAGCATAGAAAACAGAAAAACACCCATGCGGCACAATGCCCACCTGAACCAGCCAAGCACAGAAAACATAAAAACATACAAGACACAATGCCCACCTGAACCAGCCGAGCACAGAAAACATAAAAACATACAAGGCACAATACCCACCTGAACCAGCCGAGCACAGAAAACACAAAAACATACAAGACACAATGCCCACCTGAACCAGCCGAGCACAGAAAACATAAAAACATACAAGGCACAATGCCAACCTGAACCAGCCGAGCACAGAAAACATAAAAACATACAAGACACAATGCCCACCTGAACCAGCCGAGCACAGAAAACATAAAACATACAAGGCACAATGCCCACCTGAACCAGCCGAGCACAGAAAACATAAAAACATACAAGACACAATGCCCACCTGAACCAGCCGAGCACAGAAAACATAAAAACATACAAGACACAATGCCCACCTGAACCAGCCGAGCACAGAAAACATAAAACATACAAGGCACAATGCCCACCTGAACCAGCCGAGCACAGAAAACATAAAAACATACAAGACACAATGCCCACCTGAACCAGCCGAGCACAGAAAACATAAAAACATACAAGACACAATGCCCACCTGAACCAGCCGAGCACAGAAAACACAAAAACATACAAGGCACAATGCCCACCTGAACCAGCCGAGCACAGAAAACATACAAGACACAATGCCCACCTGAACAAGCCGAGCACAGAAAACATAAAAACATACAAGGCACAATGCCCACCTGAACCAGCCGAGCACAGAAAACACAAAAACATACAAGACACAATGCCCACCTGAACCAGCCGAGCACAGAAAACATAAAAACATACACGAGGCACAATGCCCACCTGAACCAGCCGAGCACAGAAAACATAAAAACATACACGAGGCACAATGCCAACCTGAACCAGCCGAGCACAGAAAACATAAAAACATACAAGACACAATGCCCACCTGAACCAGCCGAGCACAGAAAACACAAAAACATACAAGACACAATGCCCACCTGAACCAGCCGAGCACAGAAAACATAAAAACATACACGAGGCCAATGCCAACCTGAACCAGCCGAGCACAGAAAACATAAAAACATACATGAGGCACAATGCCCACCTGAACCAGCCGAGCACAGAAAACATAAAAACATACACGAGGCACAATGCCAACCTGAACCAGCCGAGCACAGAAAACATAAAAACATACACGAGGCACAATGCCCACCTGAACCAACCGAGCACAGAAAACATAAAAACATACACGAGGCACAATGCCCACCTGAACCAACCGAGCACAGAAAACATAAAAACATACACGACAGAAAACATAAAAACATACACGAGGCACAATGCCCACCTGAACCAGCCGAGCACAGAAAACATAAAAACATACACGACAGAAAACATAAAAACATACACGAGGCACAATGCCCATCTGAACCAACCGAGCACAGAAAACATAAAAACATACACGAGGCACAATGCCAACTTGAACCAACCGAGCACAGAAAACATAAAAACATACAAGGCACATGCCCAACAAACAAGTTATGATCTCCCCATGTCAAAGCTGACGAAATTCTAAATGAACCAGTTTTAGCAAACAAAAAGAAAACATGTTATAATGTAACCGGCAGTTTTTTTACAATATTACAATGTATATTTTTTAAATATTGTATCAGTGGATATTTCGCAGGTCAAACAGTTTGCAAATTCTGAAATTTAGACATTTGGCGTGCATAAATTGAAAAGCGATGTTTACCATTTCTTAGTACTAAAGTTACGCTCAAATTTAATTTATTTATAGTTTTTGTAACAACTGCGAATTGGTGACGGGTATGGTTTGTAGAAGTTCATTAACTGAATCAGTATTAGTATTGCAGCTCCATTTACCACACTTTATAATTGTAAACAAATTATGAAGAATTTAAATTTGATCGTAAGTTTATGTTTTCCGTATATGCTTTGATAAATCAGTACCATGTAGTACATGTATTATAATTTATATTCGCTATTACAGGGTTGTACCTTCCAGGCCTGCTATAGCCATACACTCCGACTGGAAGGCCCCGCCAGCAGACTGGGATGATAGGGATCAGTATATTTACGGAGCTAAACCAGTTTTCTACAAAAATATTAAATATACCGAGCACAAGGACTTTGTTGTTAATCCAGAATGGTTGTCCGAATTCATGACAGTGTCCACGTATTCTCAAGCGTACCGCACTTGCGCACTGCGATACGGTTGGTGCGCTTAAATAATTATATGTTTTATGTTGTATTTATATATAAACAACGGCTTGTGATCGTCATATAATTTCTCCCCTTTGTTGAATTTGAATTTTGATTGATTAAATTTTCAACCCAAGACGAGCTTTTTAGACAAATTTGCCGACATACATGCGCAACAGTAAAGGCATCAATCGTGAACTATCTATCCTTACCGTATTTCGATGGTTTGGCGGAAAACTATTGTAACTCCCTCTGTTTTATATAGGAGTTACAATAGTTTTCCGCCAACTCATCGATTTTGTCATGCGTATTTGTGAAAAATCGTTTGTATGTTGCAAGTCATTATACCAATGTGGACCCCGACAACCTAGAGTATGTCCCTTTATGTTTTAGTTTGACTGGAATACTGGCCAAAAACTTCAACATCGCCCTTGGAACTGCTCAGTGTGGCCAGTATCCCAGTCAATCTGAAGCAGAAAGGTATTGCTAGTGTAACTTTACTCTATTTCACGGAAGCATATTTCTGTATAGCGAAGGGGGCTTACTATAGACAATCGAATGTGCACTTATTGACTTGATATTGTATCTGTACTGGACATAACGCTTAGTTTAATCATGCATGAACGTTGTCATATCTTAGGTATATGTCTTATTAGTATACCATATTCCAGTTGTCATTTTAGCATGTCTTTCAATCAGAGGACAGGCGTTCGTAGTTTTTTTGTCCAAGACCTTATGGACTGAAAATTCATCTCTCGAAGCAGAGTTACGTGTATAGCCGTAGCAGATACAACCATAAAGCTATTGTATTAAACACGCGGACATATCGCTGACGAATGAGAAGGTCGTAAGTGCTATTTACGACCTTATAGGACTCATATAAATTTGAAATCTGCATCACAAGGCGCTTCTTATGAGCCTATTTTCAAGAAAATCGGGACAGGTCATGTTGACCAAACTGAAGTTGAAAAAGCTTGTTTTCCGTAAGTAAAGAGTACTTTTCAGACAGTTTGTTCTTGTTTTCTCAAAATATCTATTTTGTACTTACGACCTTCATATTCTAAGCCAATGATATGCATTGTCAGTCCCAAAGATGAAAATCATTGTCTTGCTTAGGTTGGCGTATGGTACCGAATTCGTTATACAACTCGGCAATCAATATGTTATTTTTTCGCTGCAAAATATTAATACCATTACCTAGGTCTACTGTTATTTCTCTTGTATTCAAGTGTTTGTGGAATTAAGTTTTGTATAAACATGTTTGCATTTTGCTCATTCAACGTTTTTTGTTGCTGTTACTGTTGATGTTGCTTTCTTATTGTTGACACGATCAGTATTATTTATATTGTTGTTAACTTTATGTTGTTATAGGAAAGAAATATTTATACAATGGTTTCTCTCATTTTATTAAATTTTGTTGTTTATAACATTTGAATAAAACAAAATGGCGGAAACATTTTTGTCCTTGTTATACTATCTGTCCGACAACTTGAAAATTTCCGATAATTTCCGTACAGATGGAAAATTGTATTTACCTCGAACAACGATAGTGTTTTTAGTTATGTACAACCTTAGGCGTAGGCTTCAAATTATCTGAGTGTAGCCTGTAAATAGAGACGTATTACGTTACAGGAACTGGTATCCGTGTTAGCAGTAACAAAAGTAGAAAAAACGTGTTACCAGCTTTCATAACGTCATATCCGTTGCGGCTAAACATGGCCGCTGTACTACCTTTTCTATTTACAATGCACCGGTATAGGGTACACTCAGATAATTTAAAACCATGTGCTATGTGTACAACGTCTGATTCACCAAACCAGTTTTCAGTGTCTGTTTCATAACCAGTTCTAACTTACCCTTCCACAATTAACCAACAACTTCTCCACATGTGAAGGAAATTTCTGTCAATGGTATGACCTTCCGCGACGATTGGATAATACATTCTCGACATATGTCCGTATGTTGTCGCTCGTCAGTTAGTACGGCATGATATTGCCTCCAGAAATAATTATTTTGATCTGGCCAACACTGACTTCCTTTTATGATTTCATTCAAATGAATTATTGAAAATTAATCTGAGTGAATCCGGAACAAACAAACACATTAAAACACATAATAGTATATTCCAACAAACATTCATTCGTATCTTATCTTATCGTATCTTAGGTAAGGCATCTGTATAATACAGATTGAAAGCATCTGACGACATTGATAACGTCAGGCAACGCCATTAAACCAAGAATTTATCTGAGTGAATCCGGAACAAAACACATAAGAGTAATTCAAACAAACATTTATTCGTATCAAACTCGTTGGAACTTTAGGTAAGACATCTGTGTAATACAGACATACAGCATCTGACGACATTGATGACGTCAGGCAACACCATTGAACCAACAACAGCAATTAACACAGCTACACCAAACTTTCCCATCAGTGTCGCGGATTTTCTGTCGTCTTGTTGACACATCCGTTTCATGGTGGATTTGAACGTCTCTGATTTATTCACAGTCATATCTTTGATGAGTTTTTCAAACGCTGGGGTTTGTAACATATCATCTGCGGTGTCTATGGTTTCGTGGCTACATATACTGTAGTGTTTGGTGTCACATCCCGGCATTGATATACTCGCAACATTACTGTCATATATCAAACAGTCCGCATGGTCACCTAGACAAGTAAATAAGTAAATAAAGTATTTGCCAGCATAAATGAAGTTTATCATGCTATTGTAAGTATGATAAGTCTATGCAGCACCTCCGAATTGATTATATTGCAAGAAGAAATATTTAGAAAAAGAGTATGAATGTGTTCGTTGTTTAAAAGATATGAGCCAGTCTCCAGGAAACCCTGCTATTTTGACAAAACATTTGATTTTGAGATTTTTTATGATCTAAAAGAGTAATCTTAATGAAGCAAAATGCAAAAGAAATTTTGTTAATATCATGATTTTTAAAGAAGTTACAGCTGTTTAGTTGAGGCCCTGTTCAGACCCTTTTTGCGTGACGTCGCAAGCGTCATTCAAACGTTATTCGACGTCGTTGTAACAAGTACTTTATAAATACATTTGTACTGCATTTGATCAATCCTTGACGTAAACTGGTCAAAATGGTATCAAGTTTTAGAATGATGTTTTTTAAGTTTTAAAATATACATCCAAATTGTAAATGTTCACATTTAGAGAAGGACTACTTCTGTTTTAAACAACTAACTCCTCGTTTTTCTCAATCAGATTACTTTTCTGAAATAGGTCACCATGGCAACGAAGTAAATGATTTCGACATTTTTGATAAGAAACCTTTAAGCTAAAATATAGCAATATATGGACAAATGACTTAAAATCGAATCTATTGATATGTCATTTTTCTTATTTGAAATCTTTTTAAAAGCTTGTTACATGCAGTAATTACATAATGTCAATATAGCAGGTTTTCCTGGAGACTGGCTCATATGTTTAATCGGCACTAGAATTGTATTGACATAATATCATAGAAATATAGATGTACTATTCATTTCTGATACCCAATACAATCAGAAACAAAGACTTATGAGAACGTACAATCGAACAGCCAGTCGATCAAGACATTATGCATATGCGCTGGAGATGGTTATATCACACACTACGAGAAACAGCTTCAAACCACTAGATAATCAATTTCATTGAACCCTAAAGGGAAGAGAAAGAGAGGAAGACCAAAAAACAATTGGTGCTGAGATCTTGACGCAGATAATAAGAGGACAGACCACTCCTGGGCATAGGTGGAGACGGGATGCCTCGGCTTGTGAGCGGCCTATGACACAAGATGGGTAATAGGCGTACGTAAGTAAGTAATTCATTTCTGAATAAGAATCTGAATAAGAATGCGTGATTGAATTCATACGACATAGCAATTATAATTCATACGACATAGCAGTTATTAAACAAACAACATGGCGGACTATATAAATCAACAACATGGCGGACTAACGTTATATAAATCAACAACATGGCGGACTATATAAATCAACAACATGGCGGACTATATAAATCAACAACATGGCGGGCTATATAAATCAACAACATGGCGGACTAACGTAATATAAATCAACAACATGGCGGACTATATAAATCAACAACATGGCGGACTAACGTTATATAAATCAACAACATGGCGGACTATATAAATCAACAACATGGCGGACTATATAAATCAACAACATGGCGGACTATATAAATCAACAACATGGCGGGCTATATAAATCAACAACATGGCGGACTATATAAATCAACAACATGGCGGACTATATAAATCAACAACATGGCGGACTATATAAATCAATAACATGGCGGGCTATATAAATCAATAACATGGCGGACTATATAAATCAACAACATAGCGGACTATATAAATCAATAACATGGCGGACTATATAAATCAACAACATGGCGGACTATATTACCGGTGTATCCACCAATCCAGTATGTCCCATTTCTCAGATGTAGCATTTTAATTGCCGTAAAATAATTGGCGATAGATCCATGAATGATGAGAGAGCCATTGTTCTTCACATTGCAACCCATTTCTGCAGCATGGTGGTTTCTTACTTCATAGTTGACAAAAAGGTCACCTTGTATAATACTAGTATCCACCAGGGAATCTAAAATATGAAATGATATACAGTGTATATGTTGAAATATCATAATACAAATGTATAACTATTAGGCACATGGGAAATCATTTTATTTTAAAAATTAAATTAAATTTTATGATTTTATAGACTTTATTGTCAGTATGGTTCCAAATGTTTTCCTTAGATTTTCAATATGGGGGTGATCACCAAAAAAAAATTATTTTTTTCAAAACCTGTGGTAATTTTTTTTTCATATTTCACATCATGCTTGCTTAGGATGTGTAGTAATAACAAAATGCTGAAGCAACAAAATTTTAATATCTTTGTATTACGGTCCCACTACCTTAATACTTATTATGCTATGACGTGATTGCTGTATACGATAAGGGAACACCCACGTGTCACATGATTACATAATTCAATGAGTTCACTTTCAAGAATACCACAGACAAATAATAACGTTCTGATGTGCCTCTGCAATGGCTTTATGGAATTTGATAGATGTGTTAAAGAGAGTTTGTTGCTCGACAGAATTATGTAAATTTGCTTCAAGCGTTGAAGAAATGTTTTTGGTCAAGACGGGTAGTTTGATGACAGATTTCGCGATAGGGATAAATGAAAAGCACCCTTTATTTGGGAAAACTACAAAAAAACATTTTTATGTCATTAAATAGGAACCCCTCTAGAGAATCCTTAATCAGGGAGGCGATCAGGTTATTATTATTATTATTGTTGTTGTTGTTGTTGTTGTTGTTAGGCATATGTGACTTTATAGGCATGTGACGTATCTACATAATTGTAAAAAAGGAGCATATTATTTTGCATACATGTATTGAATGCGTATATCAAAAGTAGCACTAAAATAATTATTAGCGCATATTTACCATATTCTACAGTACCCTTGTAAACACTGACCTCACAGCTTGATTTCGATTAAGCGAGACACGTCTATAGAAAGCTAATATATATCTGGGTCAGTGCCACACTATATAATTTCGTAACAGTCCTTGCAGACGAGAGTACCATTCATTCATAAAAGCAAATTGATCGCGTGACTCTGAACAATATGGAATCGAGTGTAGTAATCGTTATTAACTGTTATTTTTTAAAAGAAATCAGTCAGTGTAAATTACGTTTAGTCGAAATAAACACTGTGTATTAATATGAATTTCAGTGTCTTCAAGGAGTAAGTTGATGTAATAAGTTTACACACTTTAGAACTACTTCGCTTCGTGTAGAAATACTAAAATAGCCTAAAATAGCTACATCCGGGACATTCAAAGAATGTCATTTTGATAATACGAAACAAGTGCGATATAGCTCCAGCGGAGTGATTATCTGCAAAAATTTCGACTTAACGAACAGTTTGACAATAATTCGTCCCTTTGGCGCAACAAGGTTGTATTTCACTATATAGAGTATATAATGAGATACAACCGTGTTGTACCAAAGGGACGAATTGTTGATTTTAAAATAAACAAATGGTGCTGATTTAAGTAGACCAGTTTAAATATTTGGAGAAACATGCACGTATGTAGCAGTATTGAAAATGTTGACAGTTTCTGGAACTACTTGAATGTGGATTCACATTGTTTAGCCTAAAGGTGTTAAGTTGATACTTAGAAATAGGCAATGCTACCTTTGAGAGGCTCACGCCTCCCCAAAACCACTGTTTTCCTCTTATAGGATATGTTCGTAACGTCTGTTTCGCACACTGTGCAGGATGTTCTACTCCGAACAACTTATGATCAAAACGGAACTGATCTGCACAGTGTGCCGAATGTTCTACTCCAAACACCTTACGAACAAAACGGAACAGAAAGTAAAATGTTAAGATGACCAAAATTGTAGTTGCAGTCGTAATATTGGGGGAAGAAATATGCATGTGGATATATTTAAATGTGACACATCGCGAAAATACTCAAACTGAGGGATGCGATTAATGAAGATGATGATGATGACTGTTTGCCCGCAATGACCCATAATTGGAAAATAATTTTATTATATTCTATTTTATGACACAAGCGACCATTGTTCTTGCTGTAATCACGTGACTGTTCTGGCTGCACCACCTCTGTGGCGGGCACAGGAAGAACATGTTCCGAACAGTGTTCCGGATGTGCGGAACAGCGTTACGAACGCGCCCAGACTTTTGTCTAGTCCGGACGAGAGAGTATTTAAAATGTTGTCACGATCTTTCATAGTTACTCACCTAACGTGCTTGTAGTAACGTCCGTGTTGACTATTGTTGTGATCGCAATTGGTGACGTTGTGACAGTTGTTGGTTGTGTCACGTTTGGTGTTGTTTTTGTTGCTGGTCGTGTCCTATATGGAGTTTTTGTTTTCGTTGCTAATTTTGTCTGGTATGGTGTTGTTGTTTTCGTCATTGATTGTGTCCGATATGGTGTTGTTATTTTTGATGTTGATTGTGTCCTAAATGGTGTTGTTGTTTTCGTCGTTGATTGTGTCCGATATGGTGTTGTTGTTTTTGTTGTTTTGGTTGTTGATTGTGTCCGGTATGGTGTTGTTATTTTTGATGTTGATTGTGTCCTAAATGGTGTTGTTGTTTTCGTCGTTGATTGTGTCCGATATGGTGTTGTTGTTTTTGTTGTTTTGGTTGTTGATTGTGTCCGGTATGGTGTTGTTATTTTTGATGTTGATTGTGTCCTAAATGGTGTTGTTGTTTTCGTCGTTGATTGTGTCCGATATGGTGTTGTTGTTTTTGTTGTTTTGGTTGTTGATTGTGTCCGGTATGGTGTTGTTATTGGTTGAGTCACATACGGGGTTGTTGTTGTAGTAGTAGAAGCAGTTGTTGTTGGTGTTGTTGTTGTTGTTGTAACATCTCTTCTCATGGAAGGTGTTATTGGAAGTGAAGCAGAGTTTGCACTAGTCAGACTGCAAATTGGAGTGAACCTTTCTGAACATGACGAAGTCCTTGGTAAAAAGTTAGCTCCGTTTAGGACAACACACAATGTCAGGAAATGACCATCTGTGAAGTATAAGAAACGTGCTTGTTACCATAGCGATTGAATGCAGTAACAAAGCATTAAAGGGGGGTAAATAATACAGATAGCATATTGAAGTACCAAGAAATTATTTTTACTATCAGTTTTCGTTTTATATGCATGTATTAGGTCAAGCCTTTTTGATTGCTCTTCATATATGAGGTGTGGTGAGAATATTTATAATTTTAACACGATCTGCGGATTAATCCATATACGCATAGAGGAATCCAAGCTGTATATTATTACCGCAACAAAATACACCTGGCAAATTGGCTGGTACTTTACGCCCCACAAACAGCAAATTGGTCATATTTGTTTGTGCGCTCAAAAATGACAAAACAACTATATAAAATACATTAACAAGCATTTATTGAATATACTGTTAAAGTTGTTTTTGCAAATAAACAAATTAGACTCCAAAAATATGTTTCGTTCCTTCACACATCAGCATGTTCAATTTAAAAGTAGTTCAGTGAAAATTAATATCACGTGATACATTTATGTATGAATCAACGTAAACTTTGTAGTAAAAACTAAAACGAGTTGCGAATAAGGCATTTTGCACGGGTGTCCACTGTTACAGCAAAGACGCATCTATTTTTAGAAACTCCAATATACTCTCGACACTAAGTTTCATAAAAACTTCTTATAATCACTTCATTTATATTTTTCATTTCATGCAATAGATACCTAATACTCGCGTTATTAAAATTGTTTCAATGTTTAAAATGTGTTATTTTCCTCAGAAAATTACGAAGATTGTTTTCATTATCGAGGAGGTTAATTGTATCAGCTAATAAGCCACTCACTTTCGGCGTGGAATTATGTTCAGTGTAAAAAGGGTGAAAATGGAATGCGCGTAGTTAAATAGTACCGGATATTATTGTGTTTAGAATCGAAATAAAAACTCTGTTCTTGTATTTTGTCGGTGAATAAAACACTGGCACTTGTTCGGATGCGGAAAATAAATTAATTTATTTCTTAAACATAACACGGATTATGAGAACGATATATATTATATATATATATTATTCTTTATTAATGTCTCATCAATGTACGTATACAATTATTATAAAACATCATAAAAATCCATATAGTTATATGTATATACATTGCCATTCTATACAGAATTATAAGAGACAGTGATACATAATTATCTTACATATTATCACAGTTTAACTTAATCACATAGTTTAAATCCAAAACACCACCGTTAATCTATCCTTAAAAGCTTAAAAGCTGCATTAAAACACTAGTAAAAAACTGAATTTTGTAAATATGGTACTATTGCACTAATTAGAAAATGAGTGTAAGAAGTCGTATCTACATTTGATCAGATCATATGTAGTTTGATTAACGGAGGTGTTTGGTGAGTACTGTAAAATCATTATTTTGCGAGGGAATTTTCGTTGATTTCGTTGTTAAACTCGACCACGAAATCTAATCCCCACGAATATTTCGAACTCCCAAATACACAACACTGTTTTACCCTTCCATGTTTTGAAATCCACGAATTTACGACCCCGCGAAAATGGATTTTTATCAAGATCTACGAAATTTAATATGTGATTTTACAATAATCAACTTACCAATCCAAAATGACCGATTTTCTACCGAATGCTGACAATTCGTCTTAATATAGAGTGTGTCATTTGTGCTTGCTAGGTTAGACACTCGATGAAGATTCTTACAAAATGTTGGTGCCTCATTTCCTAGCATCTTATTCGTGGAAAAATAGAATTCTTTGTCGCGTCCACAATGTTGCCATGATCCAGATACGTGGTTATCCATAGAGCAGCACTTCCATGACAACGCTTGAAATATAGATTGAAAATGTTTTGTAAATGACGTCATTATTCTAATCCTTTGGGGATGCTTTTCGACGATTTGGGGGATAAACTTGCTATTCCAAATATAGGAAGTAAAGTGTCCAGTTAAAGTCTATTGACAGACATGCGTCCCGGTTCAACCGACTGTAAATTAAAAATGATTTACCTCTGAGCATTGAGTTGACAGTTGGCTGTTAGACACAGTGACGCTGGCAGCCACAGCACATTGGCTGTTGACTACTAGTATCTCAGATACCTATTTATACGTCTTGGTAAAGTGAAGCATGTGCGTTATTCCTGCTCAGAAAAATTAAGCTGTGTCGCAGATAGGGTTAGAACCCGGGACCTCTCCATCCCAAAGCGCACATCTCCCTTTCTCAAGTACGGGTCTTATGATGACGTATGCAGGACGTATGATCTTATTCTTCTTAGCCAGCGTTTTTTGTGTTCTTGTTAAAGTACAAATGGTTCTCGCTTGGGTAAAAACTAAATAAAAAATAATGTCTTTGTGATAAGACGTTTTTAAAAAGTTAATTTTCGAATTTATTGCAAACATAATTAACATATCCGATTTGGAGCTTTCATTGTGGGCCGTATTTCAACAATAATGATTCAAACCCGTCAAAAACGGCACATAATGAAATAAACATTATATAAATGCGTAACCAATGATCCCAGGCCGCGTTATACCTAAGACGAAATTAAAATGGCACCAGAAATTCCCTTGCTAGACGTTCGGCTTCCAAAGGAGAAACTGGCTTCTCTTCTATCATATCGCCATAGCGTTGGATAATTTCAAGTTTGAAAAACCTGTTTCACAGTCGACCTAAAATAAATTAGTATAAACCAATAAAAATAACATTATTGCTCTACTCACAACTTATAAAAACTAACAATCCGACACTCTTCATTTCGCGTCTTCGTCTGATTTGTTTCATTCTACAAAACTGGTATGAATTACACCAATATGCGAGGGATGTTCAAAAATAACGTAAACTTTTGCTCTGGATTTCGCAATTGTTGTATATGTAGTACAAAAATAATAAATACACCACCACAGTTCGAAATCTTTCCGCGATCAGTACACCAAATTAAGTATATCTGTAACAAGTACGTCATAAATGTTTTAGAAAATATACTAATAGATGACCATATAATTCCAAATTCAGATAGCATGTTCATACATGTATGCAATCTGTCTACAACATGAATTTTACCTGTTTACACCTATAGTCTACGTTGTTTTTGAACTGCCCTCGTATACGTTTTTGTAGTACCCACGTTGATAAGGTAATCACACGGATACATGCACGGAAGTTTTCGCAGATTGGTTTATCTAAATTGCTTGACACAAGAAACAATGTTTGCAGAAATTGTTTAACTTGAACAATTATTGACAGTGTAAGGTTAGAATTTAATTTATAATGACAGAATTCCACATAAAAGGTGCTGTAATTATTTGTTTTAGACTTAAGCTATTATTATTATTACTTCCGTACTCACAACAATATCATGTTCAAACAACGATTGGCCAGTTCATTTAAAACTGGATTTAAATATTATACAACTGTAAATATTTTAGATTTTAGAGAACTAGCCCATATAATTATGTAATAGTATTTTCTGGACTCAAAAAGTTTATTCAGTATGTTTCAATTGCGATTTATACTTTTCGACAGCTTGAACATGGGCGGATCTTTGCTTGTTTAGTTTGGCATTGTGCCTTGTATGTGTTTTATGTTTTCTGTGCTCGGTTAGTTCAGTTTGGCATTTTGCTTTGTGTGTTTTTCATGTTTACTGTGCTCGGCTGGTTAATTTGAGTGCTGCCTTCCCTGTCTGACTTAATATAATCTTTTAGATAACACACTATTGACCAAAACAATGAAAAAATTAGTACGACAAGAGAAGAGAACATATCTGCATTCACACAATATGCTTGACGAGTATTCTGTTCCGACAACACCGCAAATTGGACGTTCGTGTCATGGCAGTTACAGCAACAATCATTGGAGGTATTATTCTGCATTATTTCAACTGTATGCCTACTTTGTGCGCATTCAAAAAGTCAACAGAAAAACTTCAAATTTCCATCATAGACGAAAATCGTTACCTAGTGACGTCATTCTGACGTAATATTTAAAAAGTTGATAGTTGCAGTTAGGTTCTAGCACGAGGCCGACGATGCTTTTGTGCAAAGGCATGGAGTTTACAAACGATATTGAGAAGCTTCAGAGTTTTGGTTATGTTCCCCATATTAGACACTCGACAACATATCTTTCACATGTACATTGTACATGTATTAAACTTACGACATCTCTGTAAAACGTTTTTATCATTGCTGAAGTAACTTTTACCTATGAAGAAATAACGTAGAAGAACAAAAAAACAACGAAAAACACTTCAATGAATGTATGCTTATTAACTGCATGTATCGATATATTTTAGTGGTTTTATTAACTGTTTGGTGAGTTGATTGATTGTGATTTTGATTGAAATTGGAACTGGATTGGGATTGGGATTGGGATCGTGATTGCGATTCGGATCATTCGGGACCGGGAAAGGGATTGAGATCGTGATTGGGATCGATCGTTATTGGGATTGGAATGTGATCGTTATTGGGATAGGGAATGAGATCGTTATTGGGATTGGACTTGGGATCGTTATTGGGATTGGGACTGGGATCGTGATTGGGATCACGCATGTTAAAAAGTGATTGGGATCACGCATGTTAATTTAATTAACATGCGTGTTGTGATCGATTCGGGTCAGTCGGGATTTGATGGGATCAGTCGGGATTTGGATTGGGATTGGATTGGGGTCGGGATTGCATTAAGAATTGGTATGTCAAAAGTTCATAATTTTCTATTATTTGATTTAATTATTTTGTTAACACTTATTATTATTTTATAACTAGCCATACCTAGGCTATATCATTCATAAGATACGTAAGGTACGTTAGTGTGTCCTACAAAAAAGTGTACATTTTCGCGAGTTAACTCGTTGCGTGTAAAATATTATATCCGCTCAACGTGCCCAGTTCGTTTCTTAGTTTGAAGCGCTTGTGTGACCCAGATTTCCGGGAAAGTTTGAAACGATAAATTTTCGATGAATTTACAAAATGTTGGTCCAGGTTGTTTTCCTTATAGACACAGATATTGACAAGTGTTATAAAGACTCCCCGGTGTTGTTATCAAACGCTGTGTGTCGATCCTGCTTTCGTTTGTTGCATCATTATTCTTCAACTTTTGAAAAACGTGGGACTGTCGGAAAATCCAGACTTTCACAAACAAATGTCAAATGGGGTTATAAGTTCTTTAGTAGACGTATTGCCCAGAGTAAGATCGAGTCACATAAATTGTTTGATTTTAAATTAAAATATTTCGAAGAGTTTGAAAATGATGTCCATAGACGGTTTGAAGCTAGTCGCAATTTGCATCACCGTGTCGCTGTCGGTGAATCAAAATCTTGTAAACCTGTGGACTCACTTAGTAGAGCATTTACGGAATTGTTAGCTGACTTTCAGTGGGAAAACCCTGACCTGATGTCACCTGTAAAAGGCCGAAGAAATAAAAAGGAGGAACATTTCAGTACAAATTGTGTGTTCCTGTTTTCTAAGTGTCCGAAGAACGGTGTGGAACTGAAGGAATTCACGGGGAAACAAGTACCTGACGAAGATGTTTTACTTTATTCAATGTTTCCTTATACATTATTTCAACAGTTCTGTCAGGTTGCTAAGTTATCAATGCATTGGATTGATACTGAACATATCTCATTTCTGGTAAGTTACGGTCCGAGACAGGTTTCACCCGTTTGTGTTGTATATAAACTGTTTCGTAACTTAAGGCATTTGTACAGGTACTGCTAGCCAGTCCTCTCTGTGTTCTCTAGCTGCACGGAACTTTTTCACTGAAATATGGCGATAATATTGATTATATAGAGGATCTTACATGAGTGTCTTTCTATATTGAATTTATTAAACGAGTTGGATAAAATGATAAAATGCGAGGCTCTGCCGAGCATTTTATCACTTTTATTCAACGAGTTTAATAAATTTAATATGGAATGACACGAATGTAAGATTCTTTTTATCACATAAACTAAATACACAGTAAAAGTTTGTCAAGAATGCACACACTTCCCCTATAGCAAATAAACTCCATAGGAGTAAAGCGGCTCATTGAAAGAGCTAAGAAAATAGTGCATCAATGTATACTCCAATATGTTAATGTTTCTGCCTTTTGGAAATAATATTTTTAGGGTATCTAAAATCCTGCAGATGTAAAACTACCCTTAACAAAATAAATAATTAAAAAAAGCAACACAACGTATTCTGTTCAGTTCCGTGTTCCGTTCCGGGTTTTAGTAACAACCAAGGACAGGGGAAGTAACTAGGTTTTCCGCGTGAATTTATTCGCGATTCGTCTGAATAGCCGAAAATAACTGATTGTACATGATGCTAGTACTTGGTAAGCAAGGAAAATCGTCTTTAATACTCAAAATTAACGGATTTATACAATGAAATCAACATCCGATGCCGTGTGTTTGTGTTGATGCCAGATATTTGGTATGTACATTTCGTCCCGATCTTATTCGTACACACGTTTAACGGACCTACCGTCATGTTTACTTACAGTTATATCTCTTAATTTCTTGTACATCTGTTATTGTGTGATTATAACATGCCATAGAGTGTTCATAATCGGATATAAAATTTATTCTATTCTAAAAATGTATTATTTTTCTTTTTTGACAACGTGTATGAATACATAAATAAAGTGACTCGCCCTTGTAAATACCTCATTTGCATGTTTATTACACGTGTGTATTATGACTTTTATGTAATGGGTTTATTAAACTCCCAGAGCCTATATTATGTGATAAAATAATATAAGAATTTTTTTAAGATTATTGTTTGGATTCAATATAATTAGTTATTATTTACTACACACTGTATCGGCAAAACGCAATGGGTACGGTTTAACGATGCGGGTTCGGCTAACGTAGCGAAAATGATCCGGCTAAAAATGGTGGATATCAACAATAAAACGCTGGTGAGTGTAACATTTTTGCGTATTTTGTATGGTTATTCTTGAATTCTGAAGACAGGAATACTCTTACGGAATGCCCACGTTTGTCCTGCATGCTCGTAGCTACTTGGTTTTGTCTTGCATCAATGCATATGCACTTAATGTACGTTGAAAGTTATGATTCAATCGTAAACAATGCAAAACAGACATGAAATGCGGACATTTTAGACAGATTAGACAAAGTAAGAGCTTACCGAGTCTAAACTATGTACTTGCATGTATTGTAGGGTTACATTTTTCCCCAGATACTCCTTTTTTATTAATAATGTATTTACAGTAAACTCCCTCAAAACCGGACCCTTTCCGGACCGGTTCGAAAGTCCGGTTTTGTGGGAGGTCCGGTTTTAAGGGAGTTCTGTATCATGTACACTTTGATATGTTATCATAGGGAATATACTGTGTGTTTCATGATACATGTTTAGGTTACATGTACAGTGCAACCTTTGAAGAGCATCACCATTAAGGGAGCTGCAAATATTTCAATTCTAACATCGATGAGTACTCAAATTGCTCATTTTTTCATTGGCCATCAAAACTATCCAATGACATAGACAGTGCAATCTTACAAATCCCGAAATGCAAGTGTGAGCTAATTGGAGACATATTAATTAAATACGATTGAGTGCAGTGTTTGTCGTAATTACAACATTTTGATGGGCTAAACGATCCTTTGTTCCAGTAAATGTTTGTTGCAATACCTACATCAAGAACAAAACATCAAATGGAAGGATCGTTTTCTTATTACGTTCGTAATTAGGCAATTATTTAATTTCATCGCGGCGAATTTCACAAGTGCAAATTACACGCGAGACCGTTTAAAAGTAAACATTAAAAACTCGACTTGTTAATCGCACCTTTTGTTATGACACGTTCTTTAACTAACAATTAACAAAGTGACATTTTAGACAAGAAAAATGTAGGGGTTAAGTTTTCCGTCAGGTGAGACAAATATACGCGTCCGGTATTCCGCAAGTAATTATCGTTTAAAATCTTGTCAGCGGACCGAAAATGCCGTCCGGAATCCGGAATTATGAGAGTCCGGTATTGCGGGAGCTTTTTAAGTTAACTTTATAAGAAGAAAATACGGGACCTAGGAAATCGTCCGATTTTATGGGGATTCCGGTTTTGAGGGAGTCCGGTTTTGAGGGAGTTTACTGTATATAGGCCAAAATCTAACGTTTTCTAAGTTGAACGAATCAGGGTCCGGTTGTCGATAGAACGCAAATGATCCGGTTCGCTTTTACAATTATATTTGCATCGGCATTATGTACAGATATGGACATTAATATTTTAGCAATGTTTGAAATACACGTACATCACTTCATTTCTCACGTAGTAAGATTATTTTGAACTAAACGTCTTCTCAAAGGACTTAGCTCAGTGGTAACACACTGGACTGTCTATCCAGAGGTCGTGGGTTCAATCCCCGGCGTTTGAACTAGACATTTCTGAACTTCTATTCGTAGTAATTCCCCGCTATATCGGACCATTTGACTGCACATTGTCTGGTGAAAAGTGCCAGTAAGCTGTGTATCCGTGCTATACACCTGACACATTAAAGAACTGTTCGAAATAAGAGCTAGGCGCATGTCTGCAGCACCGGACATGCCTGTATCTGATGTATCTCTCTCTCCATTCGGGTGCCTTCTCTCAGTCTGTCCCTCTGTTCCGATCATGCTGTATCTGCACCGGTAGGCCCCGGGATGAACCTGTGCCCTAGTGACTGCAACACTCTATGTGAAGCGCCTTTGTATGTGCGTTCGCATGAAAATGCGCTATATAAATCTACTTTATTTATTTATTTTATTCAAAGGACACCTCTGATAGTTCTTTTTTATAAAAACGTCTTTCAAAACCCCATGGATAATACCAAATACATACACGTATTGACATTTTTCAAGATATTGAGCTGAATTAAATGCTCTACCTGTTTTTGTTTATATTTTGTAGGGATCGCAGCTTCGGCTAGTGTAATAAAAGAATGACTAAACCACACAGAAAGACTTGAACAGTGAACAGGAATTTGGATGAAGCCCCGTGCGGAAAAAAATATTTTAAATGTGATGAATCCAAAATTGACCCGCTAGTTAAAACGAGCAGGATATCAACTTAGAAATCACGTGCAAAGTGCATGTACTGTATGAATACTACTAGTTAACACAAAGTTGGAATATGCATATTATTTATTTTGCATTTCTTGCTTCAGTTGTTAAATACTATACATCAGAATCACAGTAAAATAAACACTTCTCCACTGAAGATAAAATATAATAACATACTAGTATGTTAACAAACGGTACATGTTTGTAATTCCTGCTAAAATATCGTTTCGACACAACAACGTTTGTCTAATACAAAGGGTCCCTATATAGAAAGAAGGTTGCGCAGCTGCCATGTTTAGGACCCATGGCGGTAATCGTTAAGCGGCATCCATATAGCCGAGACAACCATATATAACGTAGGTTACAGTAATTTCCGTAACACCGCCTTCAACTGTCAGAGGGGCATGGCTTATGTGACATGAGTTGGAACTCCTATGTTTAAAACCACTGCACATATTTCATAATTGTATATTGACATACTATAATTCCATTATACGTGCGAACCAAGTACAATGGTGATATAACAAAACTATTTGACTTAAATGAGATTACATGAACCTTTCAAACCTTCATCTAAAACATTCCCGAAGTTCCTATATTTCAGCAACTTTAACGAACAAAATATCCAATGCATTCATCGTATTCTTTAAGAGTTGTGAATGAATATAATTTGCTAACCGTCGCCACAATAAGTCGTAGTGCAATACAATGTTTCCCCATGTATGTTTAGTAGTGAAAATCTACTATAGGGAAACAACCACTTCCCAAGGAATAATACAGGACTATCTGCACATGGGAGGGAAATTGACAACCGATTTCCAAAATTCAATCAATCCAAGTATAATTCGGACCGTATAATTATTTCCTTGAAAAGTAGCATTCCTATCAACAACATTGGAAAGGAAGACGACTTTGCGGTAAAACTTTGCAACACTGGGTACATTAATGTCTTTCAAAATGTTGTCCACGACTTAGTCTTTGCCTAGACATGGTCGAAATAAATATGAATGTCTTTGCACATAGGTCACATTGGAACCTTGATTTTTTCCTGAAAATAAATATAAAGAAGAATCAGTTGATTGGTTGTACATACACGTTCATATCGATGTCTGCATGTCAAAATATCTTGACACATCTAGACAAATATTCAAGTCAACTTTAAAGACTCATCTATGACAATCTATTCTTCATCTATATTTGTGCAACCAGGCCGGGGCTCGAACCCATAATTCAGCAGTCAGTGCTATATGAGAGGGCATGTAAATTATTCAATTATACACAAGCAACAAAAAGTAGAAAATGATGTTAAAATTAAAATAGTCAGAGTAATACAAGAAAATGACATTGCAATAGTAGTTATGGCGAGTAAAACACGAGCCGGACCATTTTCGCTGTATCGACAACCGGACCATGATTCGTTCAACTTTGAAATCGTTAGATTTTGGCCTATATAAATACAGTATTAATAAAAGATGAGTATCTGGGAAAGAAATGTAACCCTACAATACATGCAAACACATAGTTAAGACTCGGTAAGCTCTTACTTTGTCTAATTTGTCTAAAATGTCCGCATTTCATGTCTGTTTTGCATTGTTTACGATTGAATCATAACTTTCAACGTGCATTACGTGCATATGCATTGATGCAAGACAAAACCAAGTAGCTACGATCATGCAGGACAAACGTGGGCATTCCGTAAGAGTATTCCTGTCTCCAGAATTTAAGAATAACCATACACAATATGTAAAAATGCTACACTCACCTGCTAATTTTTGTTGATATCCACCATTTTTTAGCCGGATCATTTTCGCTACGTTAGCCGAACCCGCGTCGTTAAACCGTACCCATTGCGTTTTGCCGATACAGTGTGTACTAGTGATGTAACGATTAATCGATTTTATCGATTAATCAGCTATTTGAAGCCCGCCGATTCAATCATCGATTATAAGTTTTTATAATCGATTAATCGGCTATGAACTACATGCATGTGCATTCCTGTTTAAGAACAATTTTTCCAAGTTCTTAAATCTAGACTACATTCTGGCTGTAAAATCTTCACATTAAATTGATTTAGTAATAATATTAGAAATATTGAAAGAACCTGTTTACTAAATGGCAGTGTATGGTGTTTGAAATGGATAATAAAAGTTACGTGTTGACTTGAATATTACTTGCATTACTCAGCAAGTTGCCAATGTTGAATGGAATTTTCCTCAACTACAGGGTTTTCTGTCACAGAAATAGATACAGGCATGTCCGGCACTGCAGAAGTGCACCTAGCTCTTATTTCGAATAGACAGCCTGGTTCTTTAATGTGCCCGGTGTATAGCACCGATACACAGCTTCCTGGCATTTCCAGATACTTTGCAGACCACACGGCCAGATAACGCGGGAAATATTATAAATATTTCAGAAATGTCAAGTTCCGATGCCAGGGATTGAACCCACGACCTCTGGATCCATTGACAGCCCAGTGTGTCACCACTGAGCTAAATCCGCTTATATATCCTTTAATATATCACATCTAATAGTATCCACTCTTTAAGAGTATTTCAGTACTACTGATACAATGTATGTAGTGTTCAAAACTAAAGAAGTTTTTAGAAACAGACAGCAGTTTCACATATTGGTATCATAAATGATGATATAACAATAGTGAAAATGGTAATGAAATAAACATATCCAAAATGGATAACAATAACAAGGTAAAGCTGTGATAAAAAAAGCTGATTAATTGTTCACAATATTAAAGCTCACCGTAAAAAATAAACAGAAAGTGAATAAACTACTAAGTGGTTATCTGACCCCTGAAAATGTACTTAAACAGAATATTCCCTAAATTTGATGACCAGCACTTTCCTGACATGTGCTATCTTGTTCATAAATATGAATTCTGAAAAATGGTAGATTTTTCGATTATTTTCCGATAGTAAATCGAAATGACCTCTTCGATTCAATTCGATTATCGATTATGATTTCAGACCGATTTTCTAACACTATTATTTACCTTCGCTTACATTGATGTTTACTAATTGAAGCAGCAGATGATTCAAAACAGCAGCTGAAGGTATATTTGTGGTACATGTTTGTATGTTTTAACCAATATTTCGGAGCACTTCAATGTAATACGGTACAACATATCAACACACTGCAGTGATATTACTTATTTTAATTGATGAATATATATTTCAGACAAATCCAGATATACAATCAGTCCAGACTGTGGAGAAAGCCGTGAATAAAGTCGGAGGAAATCTGACACTTCTAGATGCCATCGTGAAGAATGGAAGTCACCATTTCACTGACGTTGACATGTTGTTCAATGATGAAACAATCGAGCCAGAAGTTGCTTTATACACTGGCAAGGTGGCCAGTAATACGTCGTCATTGATACCCAGTTCATCATTTATAGATTCACTTCTATCTAGACAAGTTCCAGTGGATAAAAAGAACACAAAACAGGCCAACAATGAAGTGTTTATACAATTAGGTAAGATCAACTTACAAATTTCGAGTCTAATCATAATGATGTTAGTAATGATATACAGTCAACTCTCGTTATCTCGAATTTCACGGGACCGTGGAAATTACTTCGACATAACGAAAATTCGAGATAGAATTTTCGGCATCGAAGTTGCAAGTTTTCCAGTTTCTGTCATTTTACGCCGCCATATTGTTACGGTCGTAAGAACGACATATTCGTGAGAATTGCTTGTTGTGATATTTATGTACATGTATTTCTCCTCGAGAAAAAGCATTTTATTTTAATTATTATTTTTACAAACAATTGTTCGAGATGACATGTTTATTGATGTTAGTACTAACCCGAAGCTTTATGACTTGTTTGCGCAAATTTTTGCAAACAAATATTTGTTCAACAATGGAAGGCGCGAAAATAACAGGTAAATCGGAGATTTCAGACAGGCGAAGTGTGAAAAACATTCGACGCTAGTCGAATACGATCAGACTTCGACCCGACTTCGAGATGAACAATAGATTTAAAGTGCAAATTGGTTAATCGGGACCAAAAAATAATTCGACATAACGAAAAATTCGAGCCGAATTCGAGATGGGTCTCGAGATTTCATATAGACAAAGAAGGAGAAAAATCGGGACTTGAAAAAAACTTCGACATAACGGAAAATTCGATATAAGCGAGTTCGAGATAACGAGAGTTGACTGTACATTCATATCTATTATTTGTAATAAGCTCCTTATTGTGTTATGGGCCGGTGGCCTTTATCATGAATAAACTATTGTATTGTATATATATTTATATATATTAATGAACTTCGGTATTAACTTCATTGCTAACACTATCAGGTCAGTGTTAGGATTTATCATGAAGTGTAATTATGGACAAGTCTTTGTAATCAATACTACAATATTTTTGCATTTATATGCTTAGCCCGGCCATTATATTGTAATAGCCCCCAAGTGTGATAGATAGCCTACAGTCATGCTTTGTGCGGGCCGATTTTCAAGATCCCGGCCCTATTCCACTGTGTGTTTATTATCTTTTCAATATAAAATATATATCAAATTATGATTTATTGTAGGTAAACAACAGTATGTGATGAGCCTTAAACCTGTGGAGAAGGAGAGTAGACACAAGGGAAGTAATAAGAGGTAAGACTTTGTTGTCTTGGTCAGAGAATTTGCAAGGGTGTCTTTTAATTCTTTGAAGTAGCTAGTACAAAATCATGTAAAGTACCTAGACAGAATTTGTCTGGAGGTTTTGTTTAATAATAATCATTTGTTGCCTAAAATACGGGGTCATTGGACAATCCAGCAGGGAAACAAATGAATGACCAAGCCCTAAGGACTGTCGTTGAATGCAAACAAACAATGTAAACATTTGTTCAAGAAAGTTACTGTAATGGGATGATAATGTTGTAATTTTCCCAGCTGTTAGTCAATGGTATGAAGTAGATATCATATATGGCTTAAAGTATTTGATTTATATGGAAAAAAAGCAATGTGCAAGATTTTTGTGAAACTTTGTGTAAATATTTTAAATATATATGTATTATTTTATGTATGTTTAAATTCACAAATAATTTGTTTAGAATGCCAAGCCATAATGTTGAAGGGAGGAATTCAGTCAGCTGTCCTATAGATATGAAACAGCTACAAGGTTATGGCATCCTCAACAAAAGTTCAGTAGGGAGCCTAGGTGTGACCATACAGAAGAGTTATGTATGTGCACAGTCTAATGGTTGTTTACCTCGGAAGAAATCTGAGAATGACAAAACTGGAGAATTCAACAAACTTCTGTCAAAGCTGGCTTCAATGGACCTTATTTTGGTAAGTAATTTATCGTTCAATTATTTTTAAAAAAATTCATTCTCTTCTAAACTAGCATGTGCAGTCTGCAAAGTTATCGCTTGTCTGGTTGTTGATTTGGAGACGTAGCTTTTGCAGTAAATTATGCATATACAATACATGTACAAACCTGGTATTTTTCAGGCTTGTGTCTGATTTCAGGTTTATGAATCCCGAATATTCTTTCTTTGTCTATATCGAAAAGTTGTGTTTCAGGCTTTGAAAGAGGGATTTTCAGGCTTGAGAATGATTGCTCATTACCAAGCCTGATATAGGAAAACTATTCAGTTTTGCTGATTTGAGCAAATAGTTTCAAATCCACAGACTACATGTGTTATCTTGGCTATATTCTGTTGAAGACCTCTATAGCCTAGTGGTAAAGTGGGGGGGGGGGGGTCTGGGATTAGCTCTGCCGATGCGCCATACCGCAATTGGTATCAGTATTTATTCTGCTTGAATAATAAGTACACTAGGGAATACTGGCTTCTCTTCTCTCATATCCTTGTGGCAGACAGAGTCACTGATAACATCAGGAATGAGATAGTTATAGTAAATAATAATATAAGATGAAGATTGTGTTTCACAATCAACCTAAAATAAATCAGTCAGGTCTCCTACAATTCCAGATTGCACTAAAATCTGCAGAAAATACAAGATATTTGATGTAAACATTCATAAGATTTTGTAAATTACAAAATTACAGTTATTTGAAATTTCATCAGCTGAATTTTAACAATAGAACGCTCTGAACTGAGTTTTGGTATATACTGGTGCATGCTAATGGCACTCCAAACCAGACATGCTACTCATTTTCAAGATTGGGAATTGTGCCTCAATAGGATCCCTCTTAATAGCGGGGTTGTCAATTTTCTGATTAATCCGGAATTCTGTAATTTAGCATGACTGAAAAAGCAATGGCTTCTGACCAAAATAAAAGTTTTTTGATGAAAATATCTAAAAAATTGGCAAAGTTATGGTGAATTTAATCTGCTCTGAAGGATTTTCTTTAATACAAACTGAGTTAATTATGGAAACAATGTCATTGAAGGTCTCTCGTTTGGCAAAAATGGTCGGCCAAATACAATTTTCCTGATTGTTAATTTGGCCCTGTTGACACCCCTGTAATAGTATAAAGTTCCTATCTTATTGCAGGTACTGATATCTCATGGTTCTGGACATCTGTTACTGTTAAATCCACTCACAGTGCACACAGCTACAGTGAGTTTGGTCGCTATGGAAATGTCATTGACGTTAGAGAAACAAATGTTGTCCGATGCAGCAAGCAGTCAAACTGTATCACATGACTCGAGTCCACCACGGACAGGTACAGGAAATGATCTGATTGATAGACTGGTCTCTTCGGTTCATGTTTCCAGACAAAATGGTAAGGATTTTAGACACAGGATTTAACAAAATTTTAGGTATTTTGGCTATAAAAATATAAAAAAATTCAACAAAACTACCAAAATAACATTTGAGATTCAGCACTTTGTGAAACACCTTTATCAATTCAGGGGTTTCATTTGACCCTTGAAAAGTCCCTTTGACCTGAAAATTCCATTTTGACCCTCAGAATTCTTCTTAAAGTGATTCTTATTATAGAGCTCTGTAACATAGTAACATTCAGTGCAAAATTATCAAAGTGACCCTTATGAATCAGCCCCCTGTACTTCAATGTTTTGGGAATTGAATTTTTTATCACCCTGTATACAGTGTATAAATTTATTTGACTATGTCAGAGCCAGTAGAGAACAGTGAAGTGCCTCACTTTGATGGTAGACAGATGGATCGTTGGATAATACCAGGGCAGTCAGAAACTCTACAAACATTAGTCACTAAACTTTATGACAGGTAAATTAAAACAATAAAGTGAGAACTGAAAATCTTATATTCTGCTATTTATGTATTATTTTAAAACATATATTGGGGGGACTTAAGGATCTGTCATAAGTTCTCTTTGTAGTTCAACATTTCCTAAAGGAGTCTTGAAAACACAATTTGTTATTAAAGTGGCCTTTGACGAGCTTAATAAATTTAGGAAATGTTGAACTTGATGCTCAAGGCAACAAGTGACAGCTTCTTTTTATGACATTACCATAGTTCCAGGGTTAAACTAACGCTAGAAATATCAAATTTAAGCCGACAACGTTACTTATGTCTCAAAATTGCTGTCAACATCATCATTTGTTTTCACATAGAAGATAAGGATATTATCATACTTATTCTAACATAATCAACAATTTCAACTATATAGACAAAGAACTAAATAGCGTTGTATAATGTCTTATATACAATGAAAGTGATGTCATGTTGGTTTTATGACGTCATGCAGGTAAACATGTAAAGTAAACAACATGCAAAGTAACCCTGGCTTAATATATAACTGCGAGCTTAAATCATGTTAGAATTGAAATGAAATATTCAAAAGCTATGGTATACCTACAGCCTTCGTGGTTAATTCCTACATGTCAGAACTCAAAACCATTGTATATCAGCCGGTATACTATGGTTTTTCATAGTTTTTTCTTAATTATATCATTTTGTTTGCAGAATATCAGACCTGGATTTCTTGTCACCAAATGAGGCTGGTTTATTGAAAGAACTACAGAAATGTTACAAACAACACAACAAACCACCTGGATTGAGAGACTCCACTGTACCCATAAACAGTAATAGTGATATATCCATTATCTATACATTAATCTCTGTTAACATTTTATTAGAGGCTCGCTTAATAAAATTTCCAAAACTTGTTTTCGATCATCTATATACCCTGCAAACCAAGCTGTTATGATTGATCCAAGTCTGTTGTCCATTAATCTTTACTAGTATGTTGCCTGGATGGATAATAAAAAAAACATTGCTGCCGGGGAGGCTCGTTTTCTCAATAAGAACTTTGAAACGGCAAGCTCAATTTCAAAATAATTTCACCGAAATAGTTACTTTATCTTCTTCTTTATTCCTTATGGTCCCAATTTGCATGTTGATTTCCTAAATGCCGACAATTTTCTTCCAGGCCTGATTTCAGGTTTTTGAATCCTGAATTTTGCTTCTTTGTTTATATTGAAAAAGAGTTTTTCTGGTTTTGAAACTTAAATTTTCATGCATGAGAATGATTGAAAAATACCAGGCATGTCTATTCAAGAAATGCTTGTTTTCAGGTGTTTTACCTGAAGCTAGTGAACTGTTAGAACTACCATATAAGGGTAAAACGTCACGTATGTCACTGAGCCGTACAGATATGATACTGTCAAAAAGTAAAGCCGTAGTGAGGGAACGTGGACAAGTCAAAGAAGGGGCTAAAATAGGAGAGAAACCAGACAGAAGTAGACAGGATATTGCTGCTCATTTAGCAGGTGTGTTCATGCTTAACAAATCCAAGATTATAAATGACGTTGTAGTTCACGTATTACAAAAATTTGCAGACACACTCTTTACCCCATCAGCTGTCTGAAAATGTCAATGCAGTCAGGGTTTGAAAAAATCTAAATATTGTGATAGTGCATAAAATTAGTCTTAAAATTTTAAAGGAATATTAGTCAGTGTGTTTAATATTTTGATTCAGATTTGTCCTGTATAAGCAGAGTTGTGGCCCTTGAAAAGATGAAATTTTGCTTGTGTTGCTCATAAGTCTTGTAAGGATTTGAGCTACTGGCATCAAACTGTGTAGGAATATTAGTCAGCATATGTAGTTGAGTTATGACCCTTGACATGTTCAAATGGCAAGTGGGGGCAACTGTTTCATGTCAGGGCTTTTATTCGCTGAATTGTGAAGAGGCCCAAGCCCTTTTGTTTTGTGAAAATTTAGCGCGAAAATTCTCAAAATTGTGAAAAGGTAGGAATGGAACTTTTCAAATTGGGAAAAACTTAACACGATAAATCCTCAAATTATGATATAAAATTTTTGAGATGCTTAGTTCATTTTTGTCAACTTTTCCCAAACATGCATGTATCAATGATATAATACTTTATATCAAGTCCTCTACAGGAATATATGACTTTTATCTGTGATTTGTTTGTTCGGTGCTTTGTGGTGATGTTGAATTTACAAAAACCATGACCCAAATTCTAATTGTGAAGGGGCCTTTTGGGTTTGTGACAGGGGCCTACAGGAAATTGTGAAGGGGCCTAATATAGGCCCCTCGTATATAGTGGAAAAAAAGCCCTGCATGTCCTATGGACCACTCTAGTTTTCTCTGTGTAATTAAAAATTATTTATTCTCCTGGTGAACTGAATACATGTTTGACATTGAGTAAACTTTATGTTTTAGATTTTGCGAGTGTGGATGAATTAAAGCAGTATTTGGTCTCCACGTACGAGAGAGTTACATCAGGGGAGATAAGCAGTATCGACTCTATGGTACAATCAATGGTGACAATAGTTCAACATTACATGAAACAAGCGGAACCAGCGGAGGACGTCGAGGTAAGTGTAAATATTGTCAAAATTAATGGTAAAAAGAATTGAATTTGATGCCTAGCACTTGAAAAGTATTTGAATTTGAAAAAAAGATGAGTAAATTTTGTTAAAATATATTTGAACTCTTGTCCATCAAATAGAAAATCAGAAGAAGAAAAAACAAATTAGACCAACATATCACAAAAAAAGGTGAACAAAGGCAAACGTGTATATGAATATGATAGTATAGTAAGGTCCTGTGGAAGATTTTAGTACTCTAAAGCAATTTTCACAATGTGCAATGTTAACCGTCCGGAATTAAAGGTAATTTTCAGGTAGTGTTTATTTTGTAAATAAATCAAAAGTATAATTGCGGCCACAATAAGAGCCCTTTTGTTATCCTTGAAAATGGGGATTATTCTAGAAAATGAGGAAGAGTCCTTGAAAAGTACTTGAATTTTGTTTTGAAAGTGGTGTATGAACTATGAATTATTGTTGTATTTCCATGTTTGTCTATGTTTTATGAGATGAAATACTTTCTGGTTACAGGAGAAATGTGTCAAGCTACTTGAAGATACGATCATATTGACAGGTACCAACCTTAGAGAGAAATACATCAACTCAGCCGACATAACTGTACAACAGAAAATAGCAGAGTAAGTATATGGTGTAAACAGGGAAATTTGTCTACAGTAGCCAATCAATGGATCCTTGAAATATGGAAATTGATATTATAGATCATAATTATAGAAATTAATTTTATTGAAAACAAAATTAATATTGAAACTGCATGGAAAAATACCCAATTGACTAAAGTCGGCTCTGACTGTTGTTTGACGTGATCCTAACCTTTATGCATAAATATTTTACAAAGTCCTTGCATTGAATATAATTTCTGCGAGCAAATTGTACAACATCGGTCCTTTACATTTGTGTTGGTATTACACATCGAGTGTCTTCGTGATACTTCCCGCTTATGAAAGCATACAACGTGAGTTTATAAATATAGACAATTTATTGGCTGTTAAATTATGTTAATAGAATGTCGAGAGTCGTGTAAAGTTCTCTGCACTATATGTATTGTATATGTGATATTATACATGTATTGTTGTTGATTATTGTAGATATGAGACACAAGTATTGTTAAGGTTAGAGATGATAGCATCCTTACAGAATAAAGATCAAACCAGCAATGATGAGGTCAATGAAGAGGTAGTACTGTTCTTATATACAACTGTATATTAATTCCCTGGAATATACATGTATTGTAGTAATGTTGTTACCAATCTATACCAATCATCCTGATATAATGTCTGAATGAGATATTAGTAGTTATTTGAGTATGTCCGGATGTGATCAATATAACATTACAAGAAAATCGAAAAGCAATAGAAACTGTAAAATAATTAATTTTCGCAGGTATTAAATTGCACGGATTGTGGTAAAATGATTATTTGGTAGTTTCTGAAATTCATGGATTTAAAATATTAAAAGAAAAATATCTTGTTACCGGTATGTATTTTTGAGATCAATTATTCAAGGCGATTTATTTTGCGATCTAGTTTACCCACAAAATCAACGAAATTTAGTCCACAATGAATATTAATAACCTTGCAGTATTCATTTCATGTACTGTTTGATGTCTGAACGGATGGATGTCATAAAGGTTGTACTTGTTCTTCTTAACCACTGGTCACTTCACAGGAATAGTTAGTATCAAGGCAAGTTGTATGTATTGTTAGGAATATTAGGTTTGATGAAAAATGTATAATCAAGTTTTATTGTATTCACAGATTGTTGGCTTTTTGAGAGCTTTGTCGTTCATGTCTGAACCAGGCCTGCTGTCAAAGTTTATGGAGTCATGTCTCGTAGTCAAGTAAGTCTCCATTTATTCATGTGTCATCAAAACTTTAATTGTTGAAGTGTGTTTTACTTTGCTCGTATCAGTAAATCTGTTCATAGATAGACCTTGTAAACCAATGTGCATCACCCATTACACATAAGTATGGAGGATATTTGATTTTGGTGTAAGACCAAATTTTACACAGAAATCAATATTTTCATGAGCGTGATCTGTGATCAAAAGTGAAATATAATTTGATCAACAGATTTTCCGTTTATTAAATGCTTTAATTTCTCTTAAAATGGCATACATGTACAGGCTTCAACAAATATTTTTTATAAGCACTCATCCTGCAATATAGACAAAGAAAAAAAACAAAATCTTACTTGTCCTGCTATATAAGAAAGAAGGAAAAAATTGTGCAGGACGAGCAGACGAGTGGATTTATTGAGGCCTGATGTAGGCACTCAGTCTCTACCACTAGGCTATTGAGGACGTGGTTGAAGTATTTGTTACCATTAGGAGGCAGTAACTATTATTATGAAGCAGCTTTTAAGTTTATTTATTGTATATAAAGTTGTATATATTTATTGTATAGTTACATGCACAGTATACCACAAACTCTGGCCAACTTGTTTGATGAATTGATGCAACCATTACCGGAGGAGTTAGCTAACATTCTGTCGCCAGAGAGTTCCAGTCCGGATCGTTCGGTGTTCAATAATTCACTGATTGGTGGACCTCCGTCAGCAAGAACGCGATCACATGGCTCTGTCGGACCATTCTCCAACCAATCGGGTTCTCAGCCAGGGTTCAATCTGGATACATCATTAAATAAATCAAGGTACGACAAAAATATGAATATCTCTGGGCTCCCATTTGACTCTTCAGTCTTTAAACTACGTTGTCTCTCAATTCTGGCAAAAGTGCCAGTTTGGACTCTTCAAAATTTAAGCTGAAGAGTAAAATGATTGTGCTTTACTTATAATATGATATGATTCTTTCAATCAGTTTATCTTTCAAAGTATTTCTCACATATCGTTCAAAATATATATACCGGTACATCAATGAAACTTGATGTACAGATAGATGATGAAGTAACAATAATCATTTGTCAAGATTGTTTTACTCTGCCTTTCACTAATTATGTCTCCCATCTTTGAAGAAAGGTTATATTACTTTGCACATGTATGTAGGTCTGTCTGTCCATCATACAAGCATCAGTTTCCTTTCAAAAACTAGGGAACACATGTACATAGGAACCTGAACAGCAACTTAAGATGACCTCTCTTGTTAAAATTAATGTCAAGCCTGTGTTTCAGACCATCTGTATTGTAATGTTTTGCTGATGGTATTTTACAGGGGAGGAAGAAAACTTGTCCAGCATTATAGTGTGGATCTTGGTACAAAACGTCAAATTGTTGTAGACAAGATGCCAAATAAAAAGGTAAGTGTCATCTTCCATTCATCTACTGTAAAATCATTAATGTTCCTTGGTATTTAATTTGGCAGATTTTGGTAATTTGGTAGTTTCTTAAATTCATTGATTTAAAATTTTGAAAGAAAAATCACTTGTTACATACTTTCGAGCTCAATTATTCAAGGTGATTTAATTTTGCGATCTAGTTTGTCTGTGAATTCAATAAAAATTTATCTGCAGCGAATATTAACAATTTTACAGTGAGTGTAATCTTCTATCCATCTATCTGTCCATACAAACAAGATGGTACTTACGTGCCTTGTTTGCGCTGTAACTTTGGGGGATTTTGTTCCGATTTCTGCCTCTTTTTGAGACACATGTCTACCTTATCTTGGTAGAAAACCCATAAATGAAGTATGCATACATAATACTTTGTTAGTTTTGAAATAAGTTGAGCAGAATAAAACAATTTCTATCATAGAACCAGTTAGCAATAGTTCTTGATATTTAGAAATAAAAAAATTCTTGTTAAGTTGTTTCTATAAGTATTGTAATATTTCAGACTGAGAAACAATCGTCCAAGTCTTCCAGGAAGAGGAAAGATAGTCACAAACAATCCAAGGAAAAAGGTGAAATAATGTATCTTTATATACTGTCTTATTTAATGTTTATCCTTTTTTTATAGGTTTTTCTGTTCAATAAAATGTTCAGTTGACAATCATAAATGATAAATTTAGTCATATGTGATGGCCAGTTTTCCTGAGCCAATTCTCTGGAATTATTTCTCAACCTGGGGTATATGTTATATGTTAACACATGGACAACTAACTTTGTAATTTAACTATGGTCCAGTGGTTAGTGTGCTGGATTTCTTTCCCAGCAATCTGGGTTTTATTTCGTAGGTCATACCCTTCAATAAAAATTTGACTACAATGTCGATTTTTCTTCACATGTAAAGATTGTGGTTTGGTACATTTAACCAAATAAACAAACAAATTTTGTAATTCAGTCAGTGATGATCTACTTGGTAGTTATTATAACCTATATACGTTTGAATAGTTGATTAAAAAATATGTAATGTTGTGTTATTTATGTTTACAGTTGCTAAAGCGTTGTTTGGTAAATCTCGAGATGGTGTGAAACTTGAACGTCGTCAATCTGTCGCTGTGATGCAACATTCTAACAAAACCCCTAAAAAACAACAACGGCTTCATATGAGTCCAAGAAGTAAGTTTAAAGAAATAAATAGTTCTTATCAAAACACTCTTGAAATTTCTTTTTATGCCCCCGTATCGATAGATCGGGAGGCATATAGTGATCCACCTGTCCGTCCGTCCGTTCGTCTGTTCGTCCGTCCGTCCTGGTTAACCCAAATTGACCGTTTCTTCTAGCATCATTATGGCTTGCTACAAAGCTTCCATACTTGCATGGATGTTGTATATGAACACTCTCTACACGCCTGTATCACCTGACCCCATTTTGACCTTCACCTTGACCTAATTTTGGACTTAGACTTATTTATGGACAAGGCTTCCACAGGGGGCATAAGCGTTTATTGAATGCAGTCTTGTTTTCACTACAAACTTAAGTCAAACTATGTTATATCAGGAAAGGCCTAAAATAAAATATTGTTTGTTTCCCCTTCCCCTACCTACTCGAAAAAAACGGCCCTACCCAAAATATTTTATTGCCCAAATTGAAATAATATTTTTTTTATGAAATATTGGGGATGAAAATTTTATTTTTGTTTAAAGGCTTGTTTCTTACCAGTACATTTTGTACATATTTTAAATTTATTATTGTTGGTTTTCACCTTATAGTTACATGTATCACTACATTTCATTATTTGTATGTCTTGACTAATTACTATTATTCTGAAATGATTTAAAAAATATTTAACCTACCTTCCTACCCATTCTAAATCTGCTTTGGTTGGGATGGGAAACAAAGAATATTTTAAGTTTGGCCTCACTGAAAAAACATTTAAATAAGTCTTCAGTCACAGATTCGGTTGTAAACTGTATGTGAAGAAATTGAATTCTATGTTTGGTATTGAATTCTACTGATGAAGCAAGCTGAAATATTGGAATCACTGATTCAGGTTGAAGTTTCATTGAGTATCATTCTACTACCGGTATCCTATGCATTATTTTAATCATCCAATTACAATTTCAGGGTATGTTTCGTCACATAGAAAAACTTGTTGCTTATTCCAAGAAAGATTTGTTCATCTAATGTTATCATCCAATTACTATTTCAGAGTATGTTTCACCTCGTAGAAAACTTGTCGCTGAGACACCCACTCATAAACAAGTGTCTCATGTACTAAAGAAAGAGTCGATGGTACGACGTCACAGTATGGCTGAGGATATAATGACCGATGTGGTCGCTGAATCTCCGGAGAAAGCTTGTGGTTGGTATTATTATACTCTATCCAGCAAATGGGATATTTCTTTGGCAATTCATGATCAAATTTTCCTATTTGTCAAAATAATAAACTACATCCAAATTTCATTATTGCAGTATTTTTTAGAAATAAATACACTGTTTCTGGATGAAATCTTCATCAAAGACTACAATGGTATGTTTTTTTTTACAATTTGCTAAGCAATTACTGAAATATTTCCATGTAATGGGGGCCTGTGGTTTGGTTAGTCTGAACTACGTTTCAGTTGAGTTATATCCCTTGTTTGAAGACTTGGTTTTCATGGGCTTTGCACATTTCTTGTTTGTTTTTTCAGATACTTCTCTCAGAGTATCACCCACCAAAGGTAAGAGGACGAAGGCTTTGTTGAGACGTTCATTCTACTCAGCTGGACCTGTGAAAAGAACGAAGAATATGACTCAGTATTTCCAGTTAGCGGACAGAATCGCTGGACGTAAACGACAAATATCTGGTTCCGAAAATAACAGACCTGCTAAACTGTTAAAACTTGAACCGTCTGCTCAGTTTAAGTCACCAGATAAGAACTCTAGTTTCCTGTTATCGCAGCTGGTAGCTAGTCCATCCCCAGCAAAAACTACACCAAGAAAACTCAAAATGACTCCACAGAAAGTGCTGAACTCTCCGTCTCAACATACACGATCTAAACTTGGTATGTCTCCAGCGATGGATTTATTCAGAAGTCCAAGCAGACGACCGAGGCTAGCATCCCCTGCTCCACGTGTAATGGAGAGTCCAGTTACCAGACGAAATTCACCTAGAGTATTGGTAGCTGATTCAGATGTGAAAACTGGTCCTAAGTCACCGGTGACAACTCCGGAAAAAAGTCCCGTCTGTGGAGTGGTTTCGTTCGGTCTCGATTCACCAGTTCATAACTCCAGGAAGAAGATCTCTCAGACGCCAACACGTAGATCTGTTCGAGCTGCCCTGTTTGCTAAAAGTCCGGCTGCTTCAAGAAGGGAATCCCCTTTTAGGGGCACTGCTAGTCCCAGGACTCTATTGCAAAATTTTGGCTCACCTTCCAAAAATGTGCAAGATCGCTGTGTTAGTGTTAAGCCTATTGGAAATCTGCTGATGGAGACTAATTCAAACATTTCCAGTTTGTCAGAAAATGTGAACTCTGATAACAAGAGTAAAGGACCTTCTGTACACGTTGTGAAATCATCGGGTACCAATTCGGCACAAAAAGTGTGTGGGAATATTTCTGAAAATAGTCAGGGTTCTGAAGTCCCTTTGATTGCAAGGACTCCTACACGTAGTAAAAAAGTAACAAAAACTCCAGACTCATTTGATAAATGGCATCGACGTAAACCTCGTATGTCGCAGGTGTCCCCAAATACACGTAAACTCACCATGACCACACAACTTGATGAGGTCACACAAATTGCCAAAAATATTGATACTAAGGATTCTATCAATGAAGCTGTTCAAAAAAATCTTGGAATGTCTCGAAATAAACGTAGTCTGGTTCTCTCCCCTGATAAGACTATGAATCCTTCTAATAAACGGAGGAGAACATTAAAAAATGAAGTAGGATTTAGTACTGGTAGTCAAGGTTTTGATGTTACGTCGTCGTTCGATGAACTGTCTCAAATAAGTGTAGCAAGTTCTTTAGATTATTTCTCATCAACGAATGATGAGGTTTTCTTGTCGCAGCACAGCGAGGAAATGGACACAGAAGACACTGAAAACAATGATGGTCGTCTAAGGAATAATTCTGTGTTAAAAAGTAAAGCATTGGCGAGACTTAAAAGCGATAAAGTTGCTTTGCTTGAGAATTCGCAGACAGAACGGTCAGAGTCTCCAATTTTTGGTAAACCACCCCGTACCAGAAATAAATCAGGAAATTTTGAAAAAATATTTAGCTCTGTGTCATGTGATATTCCAGAGGGATCAACTCAGGATCAGTACTCGCCAAAACCAAACAAACGTTCTCCTGTGTCTAAAAAGTTCTCTCCCAGTGTCTCAGCTAAAAGTTTGATGCATCTGATACAGTCGCCGCTTCTAAAGTCTCCAGATGGTAGTGGTAGCAAGTCCGACAAATCACAGAAATCTACTCTTGGTGAACGTTCAAGAAGATCTCTAAAACTACAAAATTGACATATAGATACTGGTAAATGTTTATAAATGTGTATTAAAGATGCTGCTCTCCAGGCTACTGTTTTATCAAAGCACTTTATGCGAAATTCTTAAATTTATGATCAAATTTAAATTCTACATAATTTTTTTTTGGGGGGGGTATTGGGATAATTTTATTGATACAGCTCATATAAATTTACAAACAAATTCTTCATAATTTGTTTAAAATTATACAGTGTGGTTAATGGAAATGCTATACTTATAATGGTTCAGTTAATGAACTCCTACAAACCATTTCCGTTACTAATTTGCAGTTGTTAAAGAATTATAAGGAATTTAGATTTGAAGGTGAGTTTAAGAGTTCCACAAGTGCTTTGATAAAACTAACCTGAAGCCCATTTGATACAAAATATCTTTAAAATACTGCAACTATTTCATACATATAATCGATACAAAACATTGCTATTTTTTACCATATATGCCCAATAATGGTTTCTTGCAAATATTTCTAAGAGTCACTACACTCTAAACACTAAATTATTTGAGTTATATTACCATCAAATCTAGTAGAATAGAAGTCCCGTAAAAAGTCCATAGAAGCTTACTTCGGTATGTTTACTGGTCAGGTAAAATAGTGACTTAAAAAGCATATTTTGTCATGAAAAAAGTATATGTACCTTTAAATGTATTATAGTGCTCTTTTTTTTTCGTGTTCACATACATACAGTTTGTCTATTATTCATTTTTAGTTGTGATTGATAAAATTTTATCTGGTTCATCGAATAATGTGAAATAATATTAATTGTATACTAAATTTGTAATATAAAATCATGAAAGTCACATTGTTTCTTTTATTGTGAATAAATATTGATATCTGTTTAGTGTCTACTTGTAACTATTATTTACTCACTTGCACAAAGTGCTTGAATGATATTAGGATAATTAGTTGTCTGTCATCCACAATTTGTGTGTGTGTATATATACAAAGGCTTGTGTTATCGTTAGCAGACTATAACTTCCAAATGTCATAATGCACTGACCAGTTATTGAGATATTTGTTTACATAAGGCATACTGTCACTGCCGAGTCAGTAGACCTAACTAACTAGTTCTATTTAGCAACCAGTTTACCTAAATAATCAGACAGGGAAGGCAGCACTCAACTGAAACAGCCAAGCACAGACCACAATTACACCGCACAATGCCCAACATACAACTGAACGAGACTGTGAAACCACAGGCCTAAGACATTATATCACAAAATACAGAGTTTTGAAATTCCCTATCATCAGGTCATTACATTTGTACTGTAATTACCTGATGATTGGGAATTTCAAAACTATATTTTGTGATATAATTTCTTAGGCCTGTGGTGAAATTAACAGCCTTCAAAAGCCCAAGTTTCATCTGTCAGGAGCTAGCATGATATACTATGTATCAACCTTCTTTCCTTGTACCTATAACAACTTCTCATGCGACTTGTCCAAAGGCCTGGAAGCACAATGTTTCCAACACGAATCAAACCTTCTGCTAGGTGGCAGTTCAATACTGAGTATCTTTTAAATTTGGAAATTAAAAACAACAGAAAACACTTTTATATATTTTATTATATATAAAAATAATAAGATTTATGTGTATTTCTTGTTCAAAATAATACAATAATTATCATTACAACAAATCGCAACAATCGGAATGATATGGAATACATAAATCAAAGACAATCCAATGATTAAAGTATGATCACAAGATGATATGTATGTATAGTATATGATATGTACATAACAATAGCCCTTAACAACAATGCAGAATGATATATAACTCTCACGCGATAAATTGCAATACAAACACAAAATCCGCTATATTTAACGTTTCTGAATATTTAGGAGCATGGAAACCTTACATGTTGTGCTAAATGTTTGAATACTTTCATTGGTAAGTGTTACGGTCCTTGATTTTAATCCATAACAAAAGTATAGGCAATATTGTGTTTGTTTTTGTACTGCAATTTATCGCGTTGGAGTTATAGTCTGTTTATTCAGGTCTGTCACTTGTATACAAACATTACAATATGAAAACATTGTAGGCCTATTTTTATTGTTTTAAACATTTTGATTGGAGAAAAAGGACAGTGAAAACCAATACCTTATTCACTAAGGTACACAAAATATGACATTATAGGTGAGGCCATTTGTGTGTTTTCATTATTGTACCGAAAGAATGTTTTGATTAGTTAAAATAACAACTAATTGGACATCGGATAAGCACAGATATTCAAGGATGACCTGTTACTTGTGCTAAGCTATAATAAAAGAAATTGAAATGTTATGTAAACAAGTGACTGACCTGAATAATTGATTTATACATGTATATATTGGTGCTTATAGTAAAACAACGTAATGTAAAAACATGAGCTTTTGATGTGGAGATTATATCGGGTACAATAAAATGTAATTAATGCCAAATTTTGGATAAAGAAAATGTTGCCATGACGACAAAAATGATAATTGAATGACATGTAAAACCTGAATATATGACAACAACCATTATGATAAAATACACAACAGGAGTTCTACCATTCTGGAATAATCTGGATTCGCTGCAGTAGAAAGAATGTACTTTTCTGCAGAAAATGAAAGTTATTTTATGTAAAAATGCCAAATATTGACCAAGTTATGATCATTTGAAATTTGATATGCTGAATTTTTTCACTAAAAGAATGTAACAGTTTTGATGTACGGATGTGTGCAAATGGCATCCAAAAAAGATTTACTTTTTCAGAATATGGCATTATGCCGCAGTAGGACCCCTGATTCTAGTACCTGTGGATACAGAGACAAACTCCAGTGGAGAGTACAGGGGTGTCAATTTTCCGGATTTATCCGGAATTCCGGATTTGTCTTTCCTGGAAGAGCTATGCTTTCTGACCAAAATAAAAGTTATTTGATGAAAATATCTCAAGAATTGGCAAAGTTATGGTCAATTATATCTCTGCTCTAAAGGATTTTCTTCAATAAAGTTTGAAAAACTGAGTTTTATATGGTTGACGGCCTCTAGTTTGTCGAAAATGGTCAGCCGCATATGATTTTCAGGATTTTTAATTTGGCTCTGTTGACACCCCTGAGAGTAACAGTTACTGTTTTACAAAAAATGTGCTCAAACGAGCAAGACAATACGATTCATTTGTTGCGTTTTAATGAAAACGATATCATGAGCTATGTTCATATCAGCAGTTACTATTGAATAACAAGTTAAATATAAAAATAAACTAACAGTAATGTATTGGTAGAAAACACACTGGAAGAAAATTTCATGGAAGATACGAATAATATATGTAAAATAATAGGTAATAGTTTAAATCCAGCAGTTTTATGTTAACTGTAACAAGTTTTAATCAGAATTGGTCTAAATAACCGAATTAGGTCTGTAATTCATTAATATATCATATTTTTTAAGATTTATGGTATTATTTGATTGTATACTATTATAAATGAAATAGTTAATTTACCAAATGGTTAACATAAACCAAAATTTACTTAATGAGCTGAATATTCAGGTAAAAGGTGACTGTTAAAAAAACTCGTTAATGCAAAACCTGGCGTTGATTCATCACCAATATGTATATAGTACAGAACAGTTCTGTTCTGTTCCGTAAATAGTAGGGAATAATGTGGCCAAATAGCCAGGGGAGGGGTATATAATCTTTACCAGAAATGTAATTTTCTCTTTCAGCAGTAGTTATTAGTTATATGAAATGACTAATGTGGCTTGACTTGTAAGAATATATATAGAACATTCATGAGGTATAAATACTTATTTTGTATGATGATTTCATTTATACATGATTTCTAAAATATCAACTATGGCAAGAATAGTACCTAATCATAAAGTTAGTTACATGTAATATAGTAATACAATGTAAATATGAAAATGTTGACATTCAGAGAAAAAAACCCAGGTTTTTCAAACTATAACAATAAATCTGCTGGAACTCTGTCCCAGGAAATACAAAATCTCAGCTGTGTAGGTTTAACAGCTGACATTTGTTCCAGTGAAGTTTTCACGACCATAGCTGTCTTTCGAGATCGGTTCAACATGTATATAATCCATTATGTTGACACCAGCCGAATTTGCCAATCCATCAGCCAGGTTATTTTCCATTGAAAGAACCTGTTTAAAATTCTCTTTCAGTAAAATGAATGATACAAATACTTATAATATTTGACTTGATGAGACCATAGCATTAAAAAAATATAAGAATAAAATCTCGTTCTAAAATGACTACTAATAAACACCTAGAGATCTGCTACATTCTTTGTGATTTTATAAATCGTAAGATAAAATTATTTTGATATCAGCCTTGCTCAACGCTCAGCTTAATTAGTTCCGGGTAACTGCTGGTTTGCCGGATAATGTGGCTGGGTTATCTTAATATGACAGAAATACTGTTGATCAGTGGGACATAAAACAGTATTTATAAAAAATATTTGATTCAACATGTAAATTAGGTAAGATTTAATGTTAAAAAAGGATATATTCAGCTCGAGACCAATTTAATCTAGGAGTCAGAAGAGTGATAATCACAGGACTGTACTAGCAGTATTACACTTAAATACTGTAACACATAGACAACACACAGCGCCTAGCCATCCAAGCAAGAGTCAGACATAGAACGAACCATCTGCATCCCCAAAAAATGGATATTTCAAGCAAGCCTATATACTCACTCCGCAATGAATGACACACTGTGGACTTTGAATTGAAAGGTCATTACCTCAAAAAATATTGGGTTATGGAAGACATGATATAATCATATAATAACATATCAATTAAACGAAAAACTATGTCAAAAACTACAATCTACTTAAAATAAATTTTCTACAAAATCAACAAACAGAGCTATTTATTAATTTGAAAACATGATTTGACACAAAATGTATGGCAGTAATTTACTCACAATGTCAGGCCAATCTTCTAAAAAATTTAGGCCACAGTTTATGTTTGATTTCTAGGGAAATTTTGCTGTCTATGGAGGGGGATAGGAAAAATAGCATGAGGGTAAAAAGGCCCTTAGGTTGCACACCTGTTGTTTGAGCGACCTAGTGCGAAATGGGGAAAAGTCGATGAGGTGTTTGCACAAAAGAGGTTATGACCACAGGTAACTGTATCATTGATTAAGAGTAAAAAAATAAAATTTATGTATTCATGTTATGAATACATAAATTTTCCAAAAAAAAAGTTTCTTCTTTTTTCTTTTTTTTAACTCTGATACAGTTACCGGTGGTTTTGACATTCCAAAAACAAAGTCTAAGCTCTAGTCCTTGTATACCTGAGAATCCCTGAAGATTATTCACATTGACTTATTGGAAGCACCCAATCATTTACAACCAAAATTAAGCTGAATCAATTAAAATCTAATTAGGATATAAACCGAACATGTACAAACAATGTCTAAACGAGGAATGTTTAATATTGATTTTTATATATGATTATCACAATTATGTTGGTAAAATGAATGTAGAATATAAAACACTGTATGTATATAGACTGGTTGGAATGTAATACTGTTCTATTCTATAAAACAATGTCGGGAAAAAACATGTTAGAACCAGTCCAAGAATATAAATTAAAATAGAAGGGTTTTTGATGTAAAAAGTTCCCCACAAATGGCCATAACTCCGGCAATAATCATCCAACACAAAACTCCTGACAATATGCACAACTAGGTTTGGTATCAAGTATTCATGTGAAGTTTCATTGAAATCGTACAGTGTTTGAGGAGAGAGCGGACAAACTTTGTGGCATCCAGACAGACGCTCAGCACAAAATGGATCATAGGATGTCTCCCCAACAATATGCGGAAGAGTCATAAAAACATGCTTAATACTGAAAAAGCATAAAATAAATGAATAAAACATTGACAGCACATGTTGATAACATAATTGTTTACAGCTGGTGTACATGTACATATATTTACGAAAGCCTGTTAATTTGAAACATGCTGTCTCTCCAGATGACCACAAAAACACAAAATATTTCAAACCACTGAAAATGCCTAAAAAATATTCATTTTTTGTAAACATTTGTAACTAGGTAAAACATGAATACATACACCAAAATTTCCGTCTTTTCAAAACTGTCTCAACACAAATGACTTCTGAATATCATATCAGGGGTAACATATAAAAGTTTCACACGTAATAATTGCAAATACATAAAATGTGTGGTTACATAATCCATAGTACAGATGATAAAAAATGTGTATTGCTAAGCAACAAAATAATATGCAGTGTAGATACATGGAATGCACGAGAAATTGTAACAATGATGTAAAAAACAACACTTGACCACTGTACAACGTAGTATTTCACTTGCCAATATGTAAGGTAAAATCAAGTTAAACAATTTCCAAAACATCGACTGAATTGACCTAGGCCAAAATATACAAACTATGATATCTGGAATGTTTTGATTACAATGTAGCAGTGTGTAACATAAAGATTAAATTATGGCTATTTCAAACAATAACTCATCGGTTATAACTATCAATATATTCAAGCAAGCACAAGTTATCTTAGTAATTGTAGCAGGATTGTTGACTGGAAAGCCTTTGAGTTTGACTCTATCGTGCGAAATTTTAAAACCTGACCACTCATTAATTTTTGACAGTTTTTGTATCTGTACCAAAAGGATTTTTTGTCTTATAAATTTGGACAATAAAAGATACTAAAGAAACAGTTACAGAAGTATTACTGTGTTTTACATGTCTTCGCTTTAGAACATCTAAACTTCACAGGGTAAGAAAAATGTGCAGCCTGACCTGGGCTCAAACCCAGAACCCTTCAATTTCAGGGCAAATTCTCTCCAAACTGAGCAATCCAGCCACCTACACACAATCAATCATTAGAGAAGACAAGAGGTTCTGACTGTGACACAAACATTAACCAAGATATATGATACTGGTGCCCTAGCAAAGGTGAGTAGTTCAACAAATAATCAAGCTAAAAAGATGGAAACAAACTACACTAAGGTTTGGTGCGATATGAGAGATCACCGTATTCATATGCAAAATGCCCACTGGCAATCTATTGGATGAACGAACAATAAAAACCTGCCATTCACCAATAGCTAGCTGGTGGCATGAATGCCTTTATATACAAGCATGATCTCTCCTATAGTGTCGTAACTCGGTGTAGGTAAACTATTACAACAGTCTAGCTACCACCGTCAGTAGCATGCTGTCCACTACTTGATGTGCTATGTACAATAATGATCTAAGACCTGATTTTATTATGAAACAGACAGCAACTTCTAGGCAATTATATCAATTATATATTAATCTAAAAATAGTAAGATATAATCTAACAAGATAGGTGGCAACCCCACAAACACACTGGTTTCCAAACAAGAGCAATAACTCGAAACCCCAGGTATGTCTGCACACCTTTTGTGCTGATAAACATTTCCTGCAAAGTTTCCAGACTGTAGCTTCAGTGCACTTTGAGATACTGTAAGTGCACAAATATTGTCGACGCCACCTCTTCAATCACCATCCAAATTCACCAATCTAGTAACTGGGTTTTTCCCATTGGAAAACCATGGTAAAATTAGTACAACCTAATCTAATTATAGTACATCTAATCTAAAAATAGAACAACAGGAGTGAATATATTCTCTTGTGCTAGCAGTACTGTTCCATACTACGTAGTTCTATGATGTTGTAAAGTGCTTGCCGTACGTCTGGATCCATGTGACCCTGTAAATATAAAAATACTCATGTATAATATCAACTTTATACACCATAAAGTCCACCAATAAATTTTTTTTATTAAACTAGACTGTGTTCAACAAAACGCTTATGCCCCAGTTGAAGACGTGTCCATAAAAATAGCAAAGTCAATCAGAGGTCAGAATTCTGTTGAAATGTACGATAGTGTACCATAGCCTTATGCAAGGTGTTTATGATGGTTAACAAGTATGCCAGGGGTTCTACTGAAACATAATGCCAAATCCTGAAAAAGAGTTGCAAGTCTGATTCGGATGCCATTGGCGCTAGGGGTGACTATTGAGTCCATTTTTTACTATTGCAATACTATTGATATTGCTGAAAGTACTATTGCGATACTATTGCAATAGTTATTGCCAAGATTTGAAACCCAGAGATTAACTTGCAAATGCAAATTTGCACTGTGTAAGATATCACTTTGTTATACAACATACAAATCTACTATATGTGGAAATGATTTAAAATAATTTGGACAGAAATAGATTAATAAAATTCAACTAAATAGTGCGACATTGGTCTTTTGTGGCAGTTTTGATGCGTGGGATTATTAACAATTAGTGTTTTTAACGAGAACAGAAATCGTTTTAAATCAATAATAAACTTTATTTATAAAAAGGAAACTATCGTAACTATCGATAGTTGAGCTAACTATCGGCGATAGTTATTGGATCGAGACTTTTACTATCGATCCATACTATCGGGACACTCGGGATCGCAATGCATCGATATTTCGATGCATCGGCCCACCCCTAATTGGCACACATCCCTACACAAGGTTAACAAGGTTTCAACCATGCTTTATTATTAAAATTCAGGTTATGGAACTTCAAATGACCATAACTTAGTCCATACTTTGAATATTTTCACCAAATAACTTTTATTTTCTGACAGAAAGTTTATTCCTTCTGGTACAACTAATCCGAATTGTATCAGAATAGTAGGACTCCTGTAAATACATACCTGTACAGCACTGAGTAGATGTGTTCTATACGTGTTAATGACTTCTCTATAATGGCGATCAGATTCCTGCAATAAAGAAATAAACATAAATATTAATATACCTGCATACCATTTGAGTGTTTATGCCGATGAAAAAATGGTTATATCCATAAATGACAATCAGTCTTGATCTTCCATCAAATCAGTACAAAAGTTATACAGTATCTTACACAAAACCATGTCACTCACCAAGGGCAATAACTCTGGCAAAAATTATAAGAACCAACTTTATATTCCTGCACAACTAGGTTTTAGTACCAAGTCTACATTTGAAGTACCATTGAAATCAGACCAAGAGTTAAGGAGAACACGCAGGGACAAACTTTGTAACATCCATCTGGACATTTAGCACAAAATCATTATGTGTGCAACTCCCAGACATGAAACTAGAATTAATTCTATAAATGTTTTCCTTAAGCACTATCAGGTCCAAACAGTAACCATACCACTTTCATCCATGAATATGCTAGAATTATAGCCTTATTGTTCTATTACACCATCCAGACAAACAATCCAGAAATGATTCCTAGAAATATGCATAGAAGTCAATTAAAATTTTTATTAAGGCCGTTTCTCAACAGTTTATCAGTTAAATACGGCGGCTGATTTACATAACCAGTTTTCTTGGACCGCATCCTAAGCAGTAACTTACCCTTCTACAAGGAACTATCAACTTCTCAACCGGTGGAGATCTATATTGATATTGTTGTCAAATTTTCATGTCACTACTGGGCATCTACACATTTCTTACCATTCAGTTAACTTAGAGAAAAAGCTAAGGTCCAAAATCAGAGAGCAAGAACACTTCAATGTTTGGGAGCATAATCATCATGTTACATACGGTAAGTAAACAAGAGGAAGTTAGCCGAAGATTGTTCACAGGGAAAGTGCAATATCTAATATCTACACAAACAGAAAACAATGAGAGTTGTAATCCCAGTACAAAGCAGATTGATAGTCGAATATAAACAATCCGCCATTCAGATACTAGCTAACAATGTGCACATTCCAAACCAGAACTTCTAAATCCCATCACAGAAAACAGGAAAACTCAAGTGCCACCATTTTCCAACAACTGACTACTACACACAAACAACCATCAAAACATTTAATACCTTAAAATCAAAATGTTCTCCATCTTTTATTTTCAAATACAAATTCTGGAAAAGACTAACTTCAACATCATTTAGATGCTAGCAGACGACAATCATTGCACTTTCCAAGACCTCCCCAGCAATTCAACAACAGTCATATCAAATAAGGAAGGCCAACATAGTTGAAGCTGACACAGCATTTATAATGACAAATCATCAACAGAGTTTATAAAAATAAACAGAAAAGAAAATTTAAAGTATGAAAGTGAAACTGTTCTAAGTGCAACTACTGAAAAATCAGAAATTATTTTGAGGGTTTAATTTTCACTATGTTCACTAAGGGTATGTTTGTAGCGTCTGTTCCGGACATGTGCGGGATGTTCTACTCCGAACAACTTACGAACAAACGGAACTGTCTTGGACAGTGTGCTGAATGTTCTACTCCAAACACCTTACGAACAAAACGGAACAGAAAGTAAAATGTTTAAGATGACTAACATTGTAGTTGCAGCCGTAATATTGGAGAAGAAATATGCAAGTAGATATATTTAAATGTGATTGTTTGCCTGCAATGGCCGATAATTGGAAAATAAATTTATTATATTCTATTTTATGACACAAGCGACCATTGTTCTTGCTGTAATCACGTGACTGTTCTGGCTGCACCACCTCTGTGGCGGGCACAGAAAGAACATGTTCCGAACAGTGTTCCGGTTTGTTCGTAAGTGTGTTCCACTGTCCGGGATGTGCGGAACAGCGTTACAAACGCGCCCTAAATGTATGCTTGTGAATTTTAACGCTGGCAGTAAAACTCAGAAAGAAGTTCTTTCTGAAGTTAAAATTTTGCAAACATTTAACCCCGTAAACTTCTTCAGAATAACAAATAAATAATTTTCAAAATTTTAACCTCGCAAAATTTTATGACTTTACAGTAATATAAGAAGCAGATAGAACAGTTTTGCTTTCTGTGAATGAATCAAAAACCTACGGCAAGTTGTTGTTGTAATCGCGATATCTGTATCTGAAGAGATCGTATCCGCCGATCTTTCTCAACAGCAGCATCGACAGAAGCTTTATCCATTCCATCTTTGATGTTTGTTTGTCCAACAGCATCTGGTTTCCCGATCTCTTCTTTTGTTTCAGTGTTTTTATTATCTTTTTCATCCTTTGTTTCACTTACATCCACTGCTTTCTGTAAGGTTGTTAACTCCTCTTGAATAAGAGCATTTGATTTCGAAAGTTCTTTTATTGTCATTTCTAATTGTTCCTTTTCCATTGCTAGAACTTGGTTTTCTTGTTGTAGTTTTTCCCTCTCTTCAGTCATTGCTGGATTATGATTTTCAACATTAACACTAGCAGTCTGAACATCCAGAAATTCTTGTTCAAGTTTTTCTTTATCTGCCAATAAATCTGAATAGTCCTGCTCCAACTGCGTATAATCTTGTTGCAAACCTTCCTGCGATCCCTGAACGTTTTCAAACTCATCTTGTAAAGAATCAAACTCCTGCTGAATCTGATCTCTCTCGTACTCCGCTCTCTGACAAGATGTCTGTAAACTCTGAACTTCCTCTATAACAATATCATGGTTTTGTTTTAATTCTTCACACACTTTTTCTAATTCTATAACTTTGTCAAACAATTTATCTCTCTCTTCGACTACTTTAGCAAACTCACTAGCTTTCCCACTATGATTGACTGTAGCATATTTCCTTTCTAAATCTTCCTTCTCTTTTAATGTACTTTGATTTTGATCATGCAGTTTTTCCACTTCATGAACCAAGCGTTCAATATCATCATGCATTGCATTAGCATCCGCTAAAAGATATTCATTCTCCTTAGCTAATTCTTGCTTTCCAGTAGCAACCTTCTCCATCTCTTCTAGTGTCTGTTCCTTTTCCAGCACTAACTGATCATACATTTCTTGTAGATTATCCCCGGCTATCACTAACTTACTATAAGTTTCCCGTAGCGCTTCAAGCTCTTCAGTTAATAGTGAATTTTCAGTTTGTAATGCCGTGTTTTCTTTCCGAGTTTCACCAAGTTCCTGTAACGCATCCTGAGCATGTTGCGATTCAATACTAGCTGGTTGTTTACCTTCAATTGCACTTTCTAATTCCTTAGTATGGTCACTTTTTACAGTCTCTTTATTAGCTTTTAGAACACTGATTTCAGAGCGTAACTTTTGAACCTCATTATGTAGTTGCGTATTCTCGCCTTCCAACACTTGTAGATTCTGAATCTGTTCCTCAGGGAAGACGTTGTTTTCTTGAACCTAATAACAGAATAATATTTTCATTACAAAATCAAAGCACTGACAACTGTTGCAATTCTATCCAACATAATGAACACATTAGAGTGTAGTCATATTGTTAATATGATAAAAGAAATATGGAAAAGGAGGTAGCGTAAGTTCATTTTCATCATAACTCATTTGTGCGACTGGGGGGTTATACCACTTACGGTCAATGATTCTGAAACCGGTATTAGGACTTTTTGGCAGCGGAAAATATGACTTTTTGAGGACTTTTTGACTGCTGAAACTAGGACTTTTATAAGACTTTTTGACAGCTAAAACTAGGACTTGTAGCAGTTTAATTTCATTTTCTCCCTCAGTTGTGTGATGGTGATTGTGCCGTGTGATTGTGTTTTTATTTCTGTTTTCTGTGCTGTTTCAGTTAGAGTGCTGCCTTCCCTGTCCGATTTTTTGTTACCTTTTTACTCTACATAAAGGCTGAGTTACATACTAGATTTTTTTAACTTTGACATACCTAACAAAGTTAGCTCGAAGTGGCTACACAATATTTATAATGTTAGCAATGATACATAATATTCTCCGACAATACGTATCAAGGCATACAGGAGAAGGGTCAAGGTGCATACAATTTATGTTTATGCAGTTCAACCTCTGTAGAGCAACACCTTTGGGAGCTGCAAATATTGGCCATTGGTAGAGGTTGTTGCTCTATAGAGGTTAATTTAGAGTTTGAAGGTGTTGTTACAGAGAGGTTGTTGCTCTACAGAGGTTGTAGTGTACCTGTTTCTGAAGCTGTTGTCTGTCCATCTCTATTTCTTCTAGACGTCTCCGGAGGCGATCAATTTCTGAACCATCATCAAGAGAAGCCAGGGACGAAATACTTCCCGTCTTTTCCTAAATATACAACAACAATGGTTACTATGGAGACGGTTTTACCAACAACAACAACAAACTAATATCCAGTATTCTTTCCAGCATTGCCCACACTTTTATCAACCCAGAAACTTAACAAAAATTGAATGCATCCTTTACACGCCTTTAGACATATTCAAGAACGGTAACAACTATTTCCTGATGAAATATTTTCACCATTTTTCGCATAAAAATTTTGAATTTCTTTGAATCTTCTTCGTTTTGTTTTTTTACAGCTGTGTGCAATACTTGGGAGAATGCGGTATATAATATGGTATGTCAAAACCACCGAAGATCAAACTGAGTGCTCGTCTTTCATTTTAAAGGTTCTCTGCTGGAGTTACATATATTTTTGCAATTTTGAAAAATTAAACACTGATATTTTATATTATGATCACCAAATAAAACAGAATAGCAAAATATCTGCAAAAAATTTTTTTTTATAAATTTTATGTGAAGACACAAAATATAACCAGATCAAAATAGCAATAATATCATAAATATTTCCGAAAGGTATAAAGTCTCTATTCTATTAATGTTAAAATATGGTTCTCTAAAACCGTAAAACAAAATATCAATTCATAAAAAGCACAAAAATCAAAACTCTCAAAAAAGCATTAATAATATAACATTCACAAGAAAACACAAATCTAAACATATGTGCTTGTACTGGTAGAAAAAAGATCATCTCTAGCCTAAAAGTTGGTTGAGCAAAATGACTCTTCATCAGCCAAATGTTAAGAAGATTATAGTAGATTTCCTGCTGAAAATCAGTCTGACAACAAACACATTTGTGTTATAATAACACACAGCAGAAACTCATGAATGAATTAAACTTGAAATACACTACAAAACAACTCTAGCAGCAAAAAAGAACAAAATCAATGTCAAAACTGACCAGAAATCAACAAATATATCATGAGATGAATTTTGCTACAAAATGTATGTACCGTATAACCCCATATGATTGATTGATCATCCCAAGGGGCCATGCAATTTTTTCTAAAAAATATATGTTTAAAACTTATTTGAACATTGTGCGCTGGACTGTGTCCCAATTTACTGCACCCAATTACCGTACATTGAAACAAATTAATGTTAATATGCTGAGAGAAATCATATTTTTTTTTTATGTTTTATATAAATTAAACATTTTATAATATATTGGTCAATTATAGATATGAAGGAGTTAATATATCTAATTAGTTGAAAAAAGGACAATCACAAAGCGACAAAGATAATGTAAGCTATTGAAGCAAATTTTCCGAATTATTAATTACTTATTTGAGTAGAATTGGAACCATTGTATATGAAAAGTAAGAATATTCTAAAAAATCTACATGGTAAGTAGGGTGGTGGCAGGTCGTTAATTAGAGACGGGGAAATTAAACAGGGTTATACGGTAACCTAAAAAAGTGATTTCGGGTCAAAGATCATGGAACATCAATAATAATAATGACGACTTTAATTTAAGAGGCGACACAGAAACTGTTGGACAAGCCATGTTCCCCTTGAGGCTTTATTTAAAATTCCAGATCTAAGTCTGAAAGTCAGACAAGTACAAATTCAAATTCAGAAGATGAAGTGGGAAGGCTTTTATTGGGTGTACTTAAGGAACTTCCATTGTTTTGTGATCTTAAGGCCTGATTATGTATGAGGTATGATATTAAACAGTATAATATATCAAAGCGCCGAAAGCACTAAAGTTACATATGTGTCGGTAGTTACACAATATTACTTGCTGACCGGTTTACTATTGCAAAGGTGGCGCTGCCAAGCGGCGGCGTAGAAAGAAAAGTAGTTTCATCAACTAAACTAGGACCGATTGGTGAAAAATGTGTATATAACTATAGTTGTTCTAACAAACAACAAAAATGCAACTTCAATATATCGGTACATGTACGTGTAGACAAGAAAATTTGGAATTTCACTGAAAATGGGTTCTAAAACAAGGGCCATAACTCTGCTGCAAATCTGAACAAGTAGAACAAAACTTTAGGTGCGCAACTTCACATGCTGATTATCATTCCTGCAATGTTGTTTTTTTGAGATGTGACCTCAACAAATATTGCTGAAAAGCCAGCCATCCCATACCACCCCAAGTCTGTTGAATTTGCCACATTACTGACCAGGGTACTGTTTTATCAAGGCACTTACGGAAATCGTAAACTTACGAACAAATTTAAAGTCTTTATATTTTGTTTACAGTTATGTAGGGTGGTAAATGGAGCTGCACTATTAACAATGATTCAAGTAATTAACTCCTACAAACCATGTCTAGCCCAAATTTGCAGTTGTAAAAGAATTATAAAGAATTGAAATTTGAACGTAACTTTAAGATTTTTGTAAGTGCTTTGATAAAACAGTACCCAGGGCTTTTTCCATTGGAAGACCAGGTTAAAATATCGACAAAATTGATAATGTACGAGAAATTCTATTAATTTGATACTTTATAGTATGAATCAAATCACACAATACGAAGGAAACAAGGTAGTGTTTTAGTGGGAGACTTCTACTAAAGTATGACAATTATTTAGGTATTTATGGTAAGGTTATAAAATACACCATTGATGATCTAAATCCAAGGCACCTGTAATCTGCTGACAAATGAGATTGGTGGAAAAAAGGCATGGGCATAATAAAACGAGGCATTATATTATCAGAGTATCACAGATTTTAGTAACTTGGAGATTTTGGGCAAGATTAAGGAATGAACAAAAATCAAAGGGCTGAAAGTGTAACAACTACAGGTATTCGAGGGTATACCAATACAGTGATAGCCTTGTTACACCATAAGCATGGTAAATATGGAATAAACTTTAGTATGAAAACCTGCATGTGTTATAAACAAGAGAGGAAAATGACAAAATATCTACGACCTAGTTTAAACTCTACTCTAACAGGAGGTAGCCAATTAAAAAATAAATTGATCAGCACGTAAGAAAACTTGGGACAAACACTACGAATACTTACTCTCCAACCAAGAAGGCTGGTGACAGTCGTACCGTTCTTCTGAAATAATGGGTGGATAGAACCTTAGCAAAATTTAGTGACTTTTTTAGGGGGTAGTAGTCACGAGACAAACCCAGTGATTTTTTTCCTTCTTTAATAGGGTTCGGAAAACGGACCCTTTTCCAATTGCAAATAGGCTATAATTTTCCCAAATTTGAAAGGAGAAATTCCCAATTAACAATTTAAAAAAATAATTTTCAAAATCGGACATAAAATGATAAAGTTATGAATATTTTTGACAAGAGGTCAAGCATAAAAGTTCAAAGAAACCAGTAAACATTCAGATGTAATCTCTTTCTGTTTTATTTGGTCTTTCTGCTTCATGGAAATTCCCAATTTCAAGTTGTCACAACGCGAAAATTCCCAATCTGAACGGCCCTGGACACTTTCCCAAAGAGGCAAAAAAAAATAACTGAAACCGATTTAACTAGATTCTTGGTGACGTCATACAGCTGGTATGATGACATGTGAGTCGTTCTCTTTTAACGAAATTAAACAGTGGTTTGTCTTTGTGATATATATCTACCAAAATGTCTTCTCTTAATAGGTCAAAAATTGATTAATCTTAACTCATGTTTGGTTGTTGTTTTTTAGTTCAGTATATCCTATTGTTAATCAATTAACTGATTTCTTGATTGCAAACAAAAACTGTCTTAATTACACACAGCATAAACTTTACCTGAACAGAAACTTATAATATATAGAGGATATTACATGAGTGTCTTTTCATATTGAATTTATTAAACGAGTTGAAAAAATAATAAAATGCGAGGCTCTGCCAATCATTTTATCGATTTTATTCAACGAGTTTAATAAATTCAATATGAAAAGACACAAATGTAATGTTCTTTTTATCATATGTAATTAGCCATTTCTGGCTGAAACATAAAATAACTACTAATTTTTACTATAATAAACGCGCAACTTTGACGACGTCGCCTATACTTTGAGTGACGTCACGTCAAAGCTTTATTACACTAGTGTATTATCAAAAATAAATAATGGCTTTATTACGCTGCCGCTACGTCAAACATGTGATAAATCAAGATTATTTGACTTCCATTTGTATTTAGTTAATTGGTGCAAGAGCAGTAAGATAGAGCAGAGAGCTATGTATAAAGTCACACTGGGAGAGGGACAGCAGCAAGGATTATATGATATATTTCTGTTTATACGAAGAAACCAGTGAAGTAAGATATACACTGCCCACCAAAAATAAGTATACAAATGTTATTTGCGCACTTACTTACTTGTAATAATACTATTTGTTGAACAGAGAAGCAACAATATATTTGGAGAAAATGAATATTTTTGTTTATTAAATGGAAAGGCCATACATTGATTGGTACCCTAGGTGCAAAATCTAAAGTTTCATTGTCCCTCTTGAATGGTAACTTTGTCACAAAAAGATGGAAAATTAAGCCTTTTTGATCACATGATTATTTTAGTTCCAAACATCTTCATCTTTATTTCTATCTCTATTTTGACTCATTTAGTAACTGTAGTTTCAGAAACTAGTATAATAGTGACCGTCTGATAAACTGATATTGCATAATTTTACCAAATTTAATTTTGCAACAATTATTTACTGTATACTTATTTTTCGTGGGCACTGCATTATTAGACTGCACACAGTTTATTCTAGAACAATAGTTTGTAAATTTCTAACATATTTTCATAAAACAAATCTAAAACAATACTTGCTAAATTTGTAGAAGAATTTCATCTATAAATTGTAGAACAATTAATGCTAAAATTCTATAAGAGTTTTGTCAAGAAGTTCTAGAACAATTATTGTTAAAGTTCTAAAAACTGTTTGTGTAAATAACGCGCACATTTCATTCTTTAATCAACAAAACATGGTTGGTACAAAGACGTTAACTATTAACTATAAATTCTTCTGTCAGAAAAAGTTTGTTTAAGATAGAAAGATGAAAGGGCCAATCTCTAAAGAGTTTGGCATACACAATACGATTGGGTGGTTTTTGGGGGGGTGATAAGCCCACCAATGTTTTTTACTGGGGTTCTCTACGTAACGACCTGTTAGAATGAGCGTGTGTCATCTTACAAGAGCACTATGCTTGTGAGCTTTGTGATACAAGATATGTACATGTGTCACCTTTGACTTAATTTATAGTTAAAGAGAAAAATTTACATAAATTTTTAGTAACAGCCTAAAGGTCATAAAACAATAATGAAACTTTTGTCTGAATCCTCATTATTACATTACATTATTACCCACTCAACACTAAAAAGAAGCCATTTTTTGTCATAATACTTATCGCAATAACAATGAAGGCATACAAAGAATTTTTAATATTTTTTATATTTAGACCTAAGTTTCAGTCAAAAAATGTCTGTGAAGACGGGCGGCCCTAGGAATTTGTATATTGCAAGTTCTAATTGTTTCTAGTTACATGAGATTACAGAAAAACCAGCATGCAGCAGACAGAAGGTTCTGATTGATCGATATACTTACATGTAAACGTTCTCGTAAACCTTTGTTCTCTTGACGGAGTTGTTGGACTTGATTATGCAGTAATAACAACGTCTGTGGTTTATGATCTACTACTGTCGTTTTCCTTGCTGTAAATACAGTTGTTACAGTACAGAGATATGAACCTGATCCTGAACTTTATGCAAGAATATATAAGAAGGTTTAATTAATCGAAAATAAATCCCCATTCAAGGCAATGCCTTAGTTGATATCATAAGTTATAAGAACTTGTGTCACAATAAACAGAAATAAATCCCTGTTCAAGGCAGTGCCTTAGTTGATTTATACGTTGTAAGAACTTGTGTCACAACAAAATAAAATAAATTAGTATAAACTAATAAATACGAAAGATTTCGCAGTATAACCAACATTGTATCAATCCTGAAAATCAGACTCAAGTTCTATTGTTTATTTGAGCTTATCAAAAGACAATAAAACTAAGTCAATATTTGAATTCTTTTTATCAAATAACTTCTATTTTCTGCAGTAAATTTCGTTCTTTCTAGCACAGCATATCGATGGTTTGGCAGAAAACTATGGTTACTCACTATGTTTTATATTGGAGTTACAATAGTTTTCTGCCAACCAATCGAAATTCGGGTTTCTGATCATTCCAGAAATTAAGGACCGCTGATTGTATGGGGTACTCACCAGTAACCGGATCAAACAATTCATCATCTTCACTGTCATCATTCCAACTATCTTCACCGGCTGATTCCACACCATTCATCTCCTGTAATATATAGTCATACCCTGATAACTAAATACAGTCTAACTTGTACTAGCGACCACGCGTATTAAGCGACCTTTGTCTTAAACGACCAGTTTCAATTCCTCCCGACCATATTTGTTCTATTTGTCTATTGTATTAAGCGACTTTTGTCTTACGCGACCAGCGACCACTGTTTAAGCACTTTAATTGATTGGTAAAATTGCATTAAGCGACCAAAAATTTGTTAATCACTGGTCGTATGTAGTGACAGGTTGTTAATTTCTTGATACCTCGTCATAAATCATTGTTTGTTCACACTTCAGAGTTTGTCTTTTGTTAACTAGGCCCCAATTAACGACATTGATAATCACAATTGTGTCCGTAGGGCATGTCATACAGATGATTTTAATCCCATTACACAAATTATTACGGATTAATTGTTGTATCTTTTGCTGCAATCAGCTTGTTGTCAACGTCCATTAGATTGGGCAAAAACCCGGTCTTTTCCGTTTTCTTTCTTCGAGTGCAAGCAAATCTGACTTACATTAATTGCATTGTATAATATATCAGTAAGTTTATTAAAATGACAAATTGAAATGCTTATGAAGATATGCATACAAGTAAGAATCATCATAAAACTTATTTACATACTAATGTTTATAAACTGAAGTTGAATAGAAGTCGGACAGCCTATATTTGATATTCGTTATTTACACCAGGAGCTGTTCGATAAATATCATTGTGTTATCTATGCCCTATGATTACACTAAATGTTTCTTACATTTGTGTTAAACGACCATTCTGTTAAGCGACCATTTTCAGACCTTCCCCAGGGTGGTCGCTTAATACAAGTTAGACTGTACAATTAATCTTAGCTCCCTTACTAGACAGTGTGTAAACCCTGTTCTTTAGTCACCGTGACAACCATACAAGTTTTATTGAATACATAAATTGTCATGCCTCGTTAGATGATGGATGTATTCTTATAATATAGGGTTAACGCATGCTTTTTAACGGGCTTGGGCACCAACCGTCCCTCGGGACTCTGCAGATGTTATAGCACAAAAAAGCATGCGTAAACGCTATTATAGCATACAAAACATCATTAATGCGTTTGTATTTGGAAATAATTACATTTTGGCGGGAAATTTTGTGGCGACGTCGCGTAAACAAATGTGACGTCGCGAAAATAAATGTTACGTCATAACAGTTTTTGTTATGAGCGTCGAATTCCGGGATCGGCAAATACCAAGAAAACATGGATAATGCGGTTTGTTTAAAATTATTAATTAGATCTGATAGAAAATTAATTAGTAGTTACAAATAAAATGGGAATTGCAGTTCATAAGAAGCTGTAAAATCGTTTATTTTCGTCGGTGAGGCCCTGAAATGAGTATACATAAAACTGGACGTTAACAGCGCGTTCTCGCGTGAATCTTTATGTTTACGCATGGTTTTTGTCCCGTTAACGTATGGGCAAAATCACCGTTTTTATGCAATAATATACATGTATGTAGGTTATGTTAATAAGACAGCTTCAATTGATTTGATGTCATGCAGATATTTGCAATGTTAAGAAACAAAAGTCTTAATCTTAGAACAAACAATGTTTGCTATTAAGGTCACAAACCACTAAATAAAATTGTTCTTTAGCTAAATGTAAAGTGACAATTGTCAGCCCCAGATTATATCATGTTAAAGTCTATGGCCAGTTGACAGACCTATATCATTGAAAAGCAGTATGTTTCAGCTACAAAATAAGACCAAAACAAGACTGCGTTCAATAAACGCTTATGCCCCCTGTGGAAGCCTTGTCCATAAATAAGTCTAAGTCCAAAATTAGGTCAAGGTGAAGGTCAAAATGGGGTCAGGTGATACACGTGTGTGGAGAGTGTTCATATACAACATCCATGCAAGTTTGGAAGCTTTGTAGCAAGCCATAATGATGCTAGAAGAAACGGTCAATTTGGGTTAACCAGGACGGACGGACGAACGAACGGACGGACGGACGAACGGACGGACGGACGGACAGGTGAATCACTATATGCCTCCCGATCTATCGATACGGGGGCATAAAAACAGGGGGGTCATGTTTAATATAAGAAAGATTTTGTTCGTCAAAGGTGGTAGACAAATTTTTAGAGACTTGCAGACCGATCCAATGAGGGTTTTACCCTACTCTAATTTCGCCAAAATCACAAAATATTCAAGATAAAACACATTCACTCATTCAACTACATGTTTACAATACCTTTAAACTCAATAAGATGATTCTAGTTTTGTCAAGGCATATCATCATTTCCAGGCATACAGAAGTTTCTGTAAGGACTATTTGAGTGTATCCGATTTAGTGGTTTATAACCTTAAGACAAATTTGCAATGAACACCTTACAGGCTGGTCATATTACTAATTAGTGGAACTTTGATGACTGCATTAACACTTCCACTTACAGGTGTTTTATATTTTTTCTTTATTTTCTTCATTTTATCCAGCATTCTGACATTTTTATCTTGTTCTTCAGCGAGCTGTGATTTCAGGGAAGATAACTCATCCTCTAACTCTTGTACCTCTTCCACGTCCTGAAATCATACATGTGTAACATACGACACATATAATACAACAACTAAAACGTTTTTTTAATACAAAAATGTGTGTCTCACACAAATGGCTGTCACTTCAGCAATAATCATCCAATCTTATACAAAGCTTTTCATCAAGTATTCATGTAAAGTTATATTGAAATCCGACCAATGGTTAAGAAAAGCAAACATGAACAGACTTAGTTTTACCATTGAAGGACCGTAACTCCAGGAATATTCATCCATCCTAAAATTCTTGACAATATGCACAACTACGGTTGGTACTATGTATTTATGTGCAGTTTCATTTAAATCCGACCAGTTTCAGATACCTAGTACACTCAATGACTAATTGCATGAACCAAGTCGATTACCATAAAAGAACAAAGGCAGATATAACAAGAGACAAACACATACCACAGGGGGTGGGGCCGGTGTAAGACAAAGACATGTACATACCACAGGGGTTGGGGGTTTAGAACAAAGATTTATACATACCACAGGGGGTTGGGGTTTAGAACAAAGATTTATACATACCACAGGGGGTTGGGGTTTAGAACAAAGATTTATACATACCCGGTACCACAGGGGGTTGGGGTTTAGAACAAAGATTTATACATACCACAGGAGGCGGGGCTGGTGTTGATAATTGTTTCTTTAAACCATCATATGATTCTTGTAGTTTTTTATGTTCCACTCTCAAGTTGGTTAAATCTTCGTTTATATGTTCATTCTCTTCCTCCAGTTCCTATGGTAACAAAAAACGACAACAACATTAAACCACATATAGCTAAAATATTTGTCTTCAAAAGATTTCTTTTCATTTTGAACCCAAAAGTGACATTCTGCAACATTTTCAATTAACTAAGGTATAAATATAAAAAAAAAAAAAATTTTTTTACAAGATATTTTTCATTTCAACAAAATAAAATGAAAATGCTACTGAGACAAAAAAGTACCAGGATGTCAGTTTAGGAACTATCTATCTATGGTATTAACCCTCTACTCCATTTTTCTTCACAAACATCCTCTAACTATTTAACGATACATATATATATATTGATATAACAATTAAAATTGGAAACTAACTCATTTTTTATGGTATTAACCCTCTACTGCATAAACAAAAGTCATTTTTCTTCACAAACATCCTCTAGCTTTTTTAACAATACAATTGATATAACAATTGAAATTTGAGACTAATTAATTTTTTTTAAATATTTCTTTTTGTTTCCAAAGCCACCAGCCACACACAACATGTCTACTATTCTGATTATAAACAAAAGTCTCTATCCTCTAACTTTTTTAACGATACAATTGATATGACAATTTAAATTTGAGACTAACTCAATTTTTTTTAAATATTTCTTTTTGTTTCCAAAGCCACCAGCTACACACAACATGTCTACTATTCTGATTATATATTTGTTTGTAAAGGTTCTACAGAATAGAAAGATGGACAGTAAACACTAATTACAACATACATTCAGCCGATATTAATTCATACGGATTATTGCTTCATATTTAATATTAAACTCATTGGATAGTCATCTTCATTTTTCTAGGTAAATATTATTAAACATAATCCTTGTCATTGTGTGGGCGACCTTGATCGAATCCCCAGAGAGCTTCTTCTTATCAAACTATCAATTGGGTTGATTTGTTAATTTGCAATACAGTAAGCTCTCTTCCTGACTGCAATACTTTATATAATTTCCCGTAAACTTAAACACAAACAAGACATCAGAACAGTATGAAACAAGAAATATCACTGAATCTGATGAATACCCCCAGATACTGCTTGAAACAGCTAGTCACTTAAATGTGCTCTGACAAACAATTAGACTTAGTACTGATCATTAATGCAAACGTTCATAGAAATCTCACCAATTGTTACAAAGGAAAAGTGTAGACAAAATTTTAAGTGTAAAACAACAAAGGGCCATAACTTACTTAAACCTACCAATGTGTGCCGAGGATAATGCACAACTAGACTTGATACTGATCATTCGTGCAAAATTTCATTGAAATCCGACCATTGGTAAAAGAGAAATAGTGCTGACAAAATTTATAAGTACAAAACAATAAAGGGCCATAAGTCCCTTAAAATTTATCCGACCGGTGTGTGTCGATGATATGCACCACTAGACTTGGTACAGATCAGTCATGCAAAGTTTCAATGAAATCCGACCAATGGTTACAGAGAAATAGCGTGGACAAAATTTCCACAGACCAACCAACCAACAGACCATCCTCGAGCATGACTCCAATATAGCCCCCATATACTATGTATCTAGGGGTATAATTATCGACATGTGATATGAAAAGTATCCAAATGTATTTCACTACAACCCACATCAAACAAGTTTAAACATACAAAAACAATGAGATAAGATGAGTAAATGAGGAGTATATGAGTAAATGAGGAGTAAGTACATGGCTATGGAAAGGTGATGATGATATGAAAACATGCAGCATTCCCTGATACATTGGTACATACGTACAGTAGGCAATATAATCTACATATGCTATACCAAACTGTCCTATGTATAGACAGATGGTCCAAAACCAAAACCGATACATTCCACATTTCATTGTTATAATAAAGGCCAGGGGTTCCACTAGCTTCTTAATCTGAGTAAGTCATTTTGATACATTTGACCATAATTTTATTATTTTATTGGCAAAATACACAGTCATGATTTTAAGAGAAAATGACCCTTCAAAGCAAAATCTTGAGGGTCAAAATGTGGCCTTTTGGAAATTTCAGGGGTCAAAACCCCCACTTCCAAGTCAAATGGAACCCCTGAAAGGCTACATCCGCATAATAATAACACAGCTACTGGATATATGAATGCAGGTTCAATCGGTCAATTAGGGAGTACATGACAAGCACTGGATATACGAGGAATGTTCAGAAAGTCTCGGGACAAGTGCAACAATATTTTTATTTCTTGATATTTTTCTATGAAATTTTCTACAATTGTAGCGACATGTTTCATCTACTCATCAGGATAATGAGAAAGGCAAGAAAATTAGGTTTATTCCACAACGGTGGATTAATCAGATGTGCATGATTTATCAGTGATGTTTTGAGTACAATACTGACCTTATCTGTTTACTTTAGTAATTTGTAAAACCAATTTTGCAACAGTTGACCAAACTGATTCATGTTTGTAAACATCACATTGTCCTGGGCGCACTATAGTATTATTTCATAGAAAAATATCAAGAAATAAAAATATTACGACACTTATCCCGAGACTTTCCAAACACCCCTTGTACTACATTAGGTATACACTTGATATTATACATCCGGGGGATACGTATGGAAAGCATGCATGACGTGCACAGTGTTAAATCCTCTAAAGCACAAAAAAAATAACGGAAATAAATGCTGTGAGTTTTTTTTAAAAAACATAGTGACACTCATCTTGTTACCATGGCAACAGAAAACTAACCAATCAGCCAGAACTTACCAGTCTTCTGTGGGCCTATGATTGGATAATGTAATTCAAATATTAACCAATCAAACAACAGCAATATTATACAGTTATTGTATATTATAATATAACACTTCATTGAAACCTTTAACAGTTCCTGGGTATCTGCTCTTTAATCTAAATTGATTTCAAGAATATTATTGATGCATATTTATGAGCCAATTTATTATTGATGCATATTTATTTATGACTGATGCATATTTATGAGCAAATTTGGTGTTTGTTTGAAGAGCACAACAACACAACAAAATTTAACAAGGTATCGCCAAAAGCCCGAGCAAGATAGACTAAATCAGCATTTAAATGTGACATTTCTGTTAAATTCAGATGTCCACGCAGGTGTTAGCCAAACTCTGAATTCTAACTCTTCTATTGAACTAAAATCATACGGAGCACACCTAGCTAGTAAACTACAGTCTAGCAATACCGTGTGACTTTGACAGCACTAAAAGACTACAAATCCAAGACGAAAGTTGCTTCACTTCAAAAACCAAAATAGCCTAAAGTATTTTATTTCTTCACCAATTTCTATGAAACATACTCCAAGCTTAGTGAAAAATTATAAGCTTTCCACGAAATATAGGATCTTTTTCCCGCACCCTGTGAAACCTTGGGAGTTGTTGTTTGCAATCGGACTACAGTTTGAAGCAGTCTTCTTTTCCAAGGTTTCACAGGGTGCTGGAAAAACCCAGCTGCTGACACGGATGCAGCATTTTGTGGAAAGCTTACTTTTGTTCCCTAAGACTTAAAAAGTTTCATAGAAATCAGTATAGAAAAAAATACTGCAATTTTTGTTTTCCAATGTTGACAAATTTTGTCTTGGATTTGTAGCCTTTAGTGATATCAAAGTCACGTGGTATTGCTACACTGAAACTAGCAACATAGGTAAAACACCTAGCTAGTAACATAGCAACATAGGTAAAACACCTAGCTAGTAACATAGCAACATAGGTAAAACACCTAACAACCTAGCAATATAGGTAAAACAACTAGCTAGTAACCTAGCAACATAGGTAAAACACCTAGCAATATCTCCTAGCAACAATGTTTACCTATAACAATATGACACCCAGTGCAAATTTAAAAGTTCCGTTTATATGATATAACAGCTGTGTATGTGATATAATACATTTTATTACTGTCTTGATTAATATCATAGAATATATCATATATTAATTATGACTAATTGTTTATTAATTGATTACATTTTGGTAACAATGATTTGTAATGATTTGAATGATGAAAATGAAATTTTCCACATGAATAACAGAAACACTCCATAGTGATTCTAACATACTGATAATAGAGTTAAATAAAGCATGATCATACATAAAAACCAAAACTGAAGCTTTACAAAAATCAAAGCCCAACTTTTTGTTCAAAAATAAAACCACAAAATAAAGCATCAATATTGTCAGAGGTGTTTTTGTCATAAATTTAAAACCAAAATAAAACCATGAAATAAATGGTGTAACATGTCTCCAGCGTGGCAAGTATAAGGCTCATACTGACGACCTGATCATGCCATAGAAAGCCACAGTGACCAAAAGAAGAGAATGGATCCATCACCAACCAGGAAGTTATCTAGCTAACACACCGTCTACAAATTTACCTTGTAAGCCTCCAGCGTCCGCTGTTCTATAACAGACTTGGGTGGACATGCTGCTTGTAGAGCAAGGGTTTCATCATCAGGCTCGTCCTGTCAGAATTAATAATGTCTTACCATGTATAATACTAAACTATACTATACACACTCAACATGACCCATCACATCACCGTACATATACAGTCAACTCTCTTAAAACTGGACCCTCATCCAGACTCAACCCCTATTCAGCTCGGGCCCGATCCAAACATGTTGAAATCCCCATCTAAACATGGTGACTCTATACCCATTCAGCCTGGGTGGTATTCAATATTGATCTTACTTGACTTAAAGGATAATGACAACCAATCAGATTACACCATATGAAACTCTTGGTCAGTAACAAGCGATACGATTGGCTATCCTTATTCTCCATTTAAATAACATCAATATTGAATACCACCATCCAAACAGTGAAATATCTCACTATACACAAGCCTGATACCAATCATAAACCTCCAATTTCATTTAAAGAATTACTGACCTAATATCAAGGAGAGAAATTTGAATAACGTGCAGACTTTTTCTAAATCCTGCATTTAACTTATAAAGAAATATTTGCTATTTTCTATTAATAAATAAAATTTTAACTACAAATTCAAATGAAATCAACTTTAACAAAATGAGATTTTAAGATAATTTGAATTTGAGACCGATTTCAAACTTAAGCTGTTTAGTGTGATTCAAGGACGAGATTTTCAGAGAGTCCAGTTTCGTGGAAGTTAACTCTACGATATATTTCTTAATGTATGAGAACAGGTCAGAAAATGTATGTAAACACAGCGGAGAGATTACATTTGGTTCGCATAGTGTGTAATGATTGCCTATATACATATAATTTTATAGCTTGCTGTGTGACAATGAATGATCAATGAGATTTTAATAATAGCTATCAGTGGGAAAAAACTAGCCTACTAATAATGTCTTTACAATGGACAATGATCGAAAGTAATAAAAGCATGTATACATTATATAACAAGCAGAAACAACATTACAATGTACATGCTCTCGATATAGGTTGGCATGACTTAAAGGAAGGTTTGCGACAATGTTCATAATGAGTAGTATGATGTAGAGGAATCATGACGTAGGGTAACACTTCATACGCATGCAGTGAGGGAAGTGGGAGGTTGTGTCAAACAAACGGGTATTAAACATTGTTATATTTTATATAATATATATTATATAAACATCATGCAACATGCTAGGTCATTGTTTTATATTATAACATGCTCTAGTATACTGGTAGTACCTGCCATCAAACACAAACTTCTATGGAACATTTCTCTCTATACCTATCATGCCACTACTGAAGTCACATGACCACTGATGACATCACCGTATTTTAGTCACATGACCACTGATGACATCACAGTATTAAAGTCACATGGCCACTGATGACATCACAGTATTTAAGTCACATGACCACTGATGACATCACAGTATCAAAGTCACATGACCTCTGATGACATCACAGTATTTAAGTCAGATGACCACTGATGACATCACAGTATTTAAGTAACAGGACCACTGATGACATCACAGTATTAAAGTCACATGACTATTGATGACATTATATCATCTATGGCACAAAACTAATGATGACATCACAGTTTCTAGGTCACATGGCCATTGATGACATTATATCCTCTGTCACATGACTAAAGATGACATCATAACATCTAGGTCACATGACTACAAGTGACATCACAGTTTCTAGGTCACATGACTAATGATGACATCATTCTATGACTAGGTAGCATCTACTGAGATGGTCAGACAGGCAGCATACACCAGTCAGCCAATGACAAGATTACCTTAGATAATTTAACAGCTAGAATTTGGGTTACCTCTTCTGGGTCCTCAACAGGTTCGGGAACTCGATGTACCGGTTCCGGAGTTGATTCTGGGACAAACTTAGCAACCATGTTTTCCTGCCAAGGGAGATAACTAACTAATGAAAACACTTGAATGAACAAGCAGATGATGTTTCATGTTTTACCCAAGCATGAATACATACGGTACATGATATAGGTACACATGTGAGTAACCCCTGTCACATATGGTTGTCATGGTAATCCAGCTACCTCTCATCCAGGGACATGAGTAAAAGCAAAACTGATCTATCAGTAGTAATACAAGCCACAATATGAGAAAAGGGTCTTTCACATTTGAATATGATATATCAAAGTGATTTTTGGCAGGAACATCACAGAATATTGTCGGAGGTAAATTTTGTCAAACAATACGAGACTTCCGGAAAACCGTCTGACCAACAGACCTGGTCGACAAATTTCAACCAGGTCCGTAGCAATATTTCAGAAATTCCGTCTGACGTGATTTTTTTAAATTTCCAGAGAAGTATGCAATTTGTGTACACTTTCATAGGTTTGTTTGTAGTTCTTTAAAAATATTTCAAGGAATAAAATTTTGAGAAAGCTTAATATCAAATTTTTGTGAAAAGTTGAAAGTTAAGCATTTATGAAAGACACCTTTCCTGGACCCATTCATTGACCCTTATCTGGATTTATGACTTGATTATATAGATAGACAATTTAAGCTCACCTCAAAGCACAGTTAGAATTCAGATTGAGTAAGTTGAATTATCAGTACTCACAACATAATCCAGGCAAGTTAACATAACACAGCAATGATTACGCAATAATGTGTACGTGGATATTTTCAGCATGTCAGAAATTTTGCCAATTCAGAATTTCAGACATTCTGACGTGTGAAAATTTAGCAATTTCTAAACTACCGGTAACTATTCTATGTTGGCTAACTTATCCACATATACAGTAGTTGCAAAATGCATGCTAGAAAAATGAAACAAGTTGAAATTATGTGTATAGCAATACATTGTATCTAGCACAGGAAAAGTGAAAGAAATGAAATTGACTTTGGTTCCCAGCAGCCTAGGATCAAACCTGAGACCTCGCACTTGAAGCTGACGATCGTACCGCTAGGCTTACAAGGCAGACATAAGTTCAATTATAAACGAACTGAGTTCAATATAGAACGGCAAATTTGACCTGATCCTGACCTTTATGCATGAATACATTACAAAGTTCTTGCATTGAATATATAAATTTTGGCCAGCAAATCGTGCAATATTGGTCCTTTAGATTCATGTTTGCATTACACCTCAAGTGTTTTCATGATACTACCCGCTTATGAAAACATACAACCACAGTCAATAAAGGTTATAAATTTGAACACAAGATATCAGCTGTTTAATTATGCTAAAAGAAGGTTGAGAATCAAGTCAAATTCTCCGTACTAGACTAAACAAATTCTGACATTAAGGTTATAATGAGATGAATTGGCTATTTTCCTTCACAGACAAAAACTATCACTCTACCTAAGACATTAACAAACTAGCAGAAGACAAGTCACCATGAGATACCGGCGGTACATTTAGCATGAAGATATGATAGAACCGTGGAACCGACCACCTTCAAGCATAGAGAATTATACGACCATACAGCACAATACATGTATATGTATAATATATACAATTATATATGGAACAAATAAATGTATGAAAAGAACTTGATCAATCAATGAAAGTGATTTTGAATACCTAATTTTGAAATAGCATGTTGTCCAACATGATAATAATTAGTATTGAAGGTCCAAGATTGCTGCCATTTTGAGTGATCGGAATTAAAGAGAAAAGTAACATATTTCAGCACACTATGTACTATGCAGTGTAGTTTGACAAAAAGCCACCATAAAATGTTACAGTAAATTGCGCCACAGACTAACTAACAGAGGAGAGCATCTCCAGTATATCCCCAAATATACGTTTTTAGGGGACATACGGGGGTTCCACTAGCTTCTTAATCTGAAAAGTCATTATGAAACTTTTAACTAAATGTTACCATTTTATAGAAAAAATTAATTGAGGGTCAAAATGTGAATTTTTGGAAACATCATAGGTCAAAACCCCTACTCCCGAGTCAAACGGAACACCTGGTATAGACTTACAATATTGGTTTAAGTAATACAAAAGAAACATATTCTACACATCAGAATTTACAATCTTACAAAAAGGAGCATATATTATGACAACAGACAAATTCCATTTCTTTCAATATAAAATAATGAATGTGCTCTAAGCTTAAGCCGAAAGATTTTCAACATTGTGAGTAGGACTAGGCAAAGCACAGCACAACTCAAACAAGGTCAATTAACAACATTTCATACAGAGCTCCAGATAAGATGCATCCTCACCCAAACTGTTTCTTTCAGGTGTTCCACTAGAGGCCCAATCTCATCAAGATTTTTACCATTCAATAAATATCAAGCGAAATCATTTGTTATTCAAAGAAAATTCGGCCCCTTTAGTCAGAAATCCTGAGTGGTTTAACTGTGACCTGTTGGAAATTTAACGGTCAAAGGGTCAATTCAATGGTCAAGAGAAACCCCTTTTCCTTGGTTCTCCAACAAACCTTATGTTGTAACCATTTGTAATAATAATCATCTCTTCTAGGCATTTATCTTGTAGAAAAACTTTTTTTTTGTACGTCACAGCCAGGGATTGAACCCGAGAGCTCTTTCACACAAAGCAGAGGCTCGACAACTAGACTATTAAGGCAGATTAGAAAAGCAATAGCTGAGTTAACATTTACCAGGAGCTCTGTATGATAAAACTTTATAAAGTAACTCAGATTTATGAAATTGTGAAATTATTAGTTTTAACTCAAAACTTGTAACAAGGGAGGATGAAAATAAATTTTAGCATTGATGAATCAGACCCCACGCTCACAAAATTATTTGAGACTGAAATCGGTCATAAGTAGAGCTTCTTCTTATTTGAGTCACAGGTTTGAGTAACGTGCATTCTATGCAGGGGTTCTACTGAGGCATAATGCCTAATCCTGAAAATTTCCCATAAGTCTGTTTCGAGTGCCGTAAGCACACACCCCTACACCAAAACATTGTTCTATTGTCAAAATTCAGGGTATGAAATTTCAAATGACCGAAATGCAGTCAATACTTGATATTTTTACATCAAATAACTTTTACTTTCTGCAGAAAAGTTCATTTTTTCTATTGCAGCAAATTCGGATTTCTGGACTATTCTAGAACTGTAGGATCCCTGTCTATGAAGAACCCAACTCAGTAATAGGAAGCAGAAGAAGAAGAGTTTCAGTCTAGGCTGATAATGAGATTCAACCTATGAAATTTTGTGAGCGCAGGGGCAGATAATCTGTGAATGGTTGTAACAACAACAGCTGTATCAAAGAACATGGTTTGAAATATGATATATATCTACATATACACGACATTCTCACCTTATCTACTGGTGCAGCATGATCCGTCTCATCTACAACAATCTCTGGACCCGCTGCTGCTTCTGCTGAGTAAAGGGAGATAATACATGATATTATTACGTAAAGAGTAGTTGTTTCCCTTTGATATCAAATTGATAAACAACTACTCGTTACATTATCAACAATTTATGTAATTAGGAGTTGGTTCCCTTTGATATTAACCATGAAACAATTATTTGCTTCCCTTTGATATTAACCATGACACATTCACAATGAGTTGTTTCCCTTTGATATTAACCAAGATTGATATTAACCAAGAAACAATGAGGCACTTCCCTTTGATATTAACCATGACACAATCACAATGAGTTGTTTCCCTTTGATATTAACCAAGATTGATATTAACCAAGAAACAATGAGGCACTTCCCTTTGATATTAACCATGAAGCTATGAGTCGCTTCCCTTTAACATTGAATTTTACAATATTTATGAACAATGAGTTGCATTCCTTTATTAATAACAATTGTGAAAAATCAGGAGTTGTTTCCCTTTGATATTTACATTTATTAATCGAATAGTTACTTCCCTTTAATATAAGCACTTATGAAACAAGCGTTGCTTCCATTTGATCAAAACATAGAACATGCTTTGAGGATTTCAAAATGGTTGAATGCCACAAAAGATATCTAAATATCTTTAGTCTGTATTGCTGGACATTTTTCAAGAATTTATCAGTTAAAATGCAATGTGACTACAATCCATAACAAATTTACCATTTTTGGCTTCTTCTGGTTGTTTTATCTGTTCTTTAACTGGTTGTTCTTGCTGACCAACTGACCATTGTGCTTGAGTTGGTGCCCGGCTGAACACATCACGTAAAATCTCAAAGCCAGAATCCAGACCGTATGATAAAGCATCGTGACCTGATGTACAAATGTATGTTATGTTTAAAATCTCCTATATAGACCACCTCAAAATTAAGACCACCTTTGGCAACATGGTTTATACAAAATTCTCACACCAAAATTTAAGGGCTTGCAAGAACTTTAAAGGTAGAATGTAATGCAATTTCAAGGCGTTTTTCAAAACATTCACCACAGTTATAAATTGTACGAAAATGCAAACATTCACTGCCACTTTATACTCTATTTCTAGTCATACCCGAAAGTGCTTAATTCATCAAATAACAGTGACATTTGCACTCATACATTTATGCATTTTTTATTTCTTTTTTACGCTGATATTAAATGTGCCATCTTGATAACATCAATAAGCTTTTATGGATATTCAAGGCTGTTGCCTGAATTCAAGGATGTTCAGTTAAATTCAAGTACCATTTTGGCAATTTTTCAAGGAAGCACTAAATTCAAGTACTTTTCAAGGTTGAAACCAAATTCAAGGACTTTTCAAGGTTGAAACCAAATTCAAGGACTTTTCAAGGCCTGTATGAACCTTGACGATGAACTCCAGAATAAAAAAACACAAAAATAATTGAAAATATGAAATATTTAAAACCCCACTGAATATAAGTTAAAGAAATTTAAGCATTTAATAAAAATAAATTGTGATTGAAACACACTTAAAAACTCCTATTTTATCAACATGTATGCATGGTATCTGGTAGACTTAGTACTTGACTTTTGAATAAAATTTATTGTACCTTGAACATTTTACAAATACAGCTAAGATGCTCTGCATACAAATGATAAGAATTTGGACACTGACCTGCTTCATCACATAATCTGACGTCTGCTCCTTTCTTTATTAAAAACTCACATACATCTACACTACCCTTCTTTGCTGCAGCCATTAATGGTGTTCTAAAAATATACAACAACATTAGGTCAGGCCTTGATAAATCTATTTGTCCGCTCGTCCTGCAAAATGTTTCCTACTTAACAGGGCGATTAGATTCCAGTTTTTTTCTGTGCTTTTTAAAATATTACTTGAGGCCTGAAGGAGTGAAGGTGTAATAAACTCAATGAAAATTTATCCAAGCATAATATGCACCACTAGGCTTGGTATCAACAGTTACTATTCATGTAACTTTTAATTGAAATCCTACCAGTCTTTTTGGAGAACAAGTGCCGACAAACTTTTCAACATCCATCCATCCAGATGTCCAGTACAAAATTAATATGTCTCACACCACTACATGTGAGAGACATAATCAGTGAGTGATTAAGATAGGTTACAAAAATAATTTGTTTCATAATCATATGACACTATATATCGCTAGCTTAGAATGAGACTCATATCTATTTGAAATCAGCATCACAAGGCGCTTGCTTCTTCTGAGCCTATTTTCATGAAAATAACAACTAGTCAAGTTGACCAAACTGAAGTTGAAAAAGCTTGTTTTTCCATAAGTAAAAAGTAATTTTCAGACAGTTTTTACTGGTTTTCTCTAATATCTATTTTGTACTTAAGACCTTCTGATTCTAAGCCAGCAAACTAGTGAGTGATTAACATAGGTTGCAGTGAGTTATTTAATTAGCATTTCACAATAGATATAATACAATGTATGTTAAACATGTGTATACTTACAGCTTATGTTCATCACAAGCATTGACATTTCCGCCTTTATCAACTAACTCCTTACATATAGGTAAATCTTCCGAGAAAGCCGCATAAAACAAGGGAGGTTTACCAGTCTGTAAATACAAGAAACACAATATATTGACATGCTCATTATTGGTGACAAAACTAGAAGGTTTTTTTATACAAAAACCTACATTCCCCACATAGGGTCATTACTCTACACTCTAATACAACTTCTATAACGATATAAAATCAAGTGCATGCCCAAAAGTTTTTTTAAATAAGGTCAAACAAGCTAGTTTGTAGCTTTAATACGCTAAATACACTGTGATGTTCTTAAAGTCCATCATATCTACGAACAATCTTTTGGTAAATTCTTAATTTTATGGAGGAAATAGTCGAATCTCAATTTTATGGATGCATACCGAATACAGCCCCTGGTCCTGTTTTTCCATATTGCAGACATGATAGACTTACCTTATCACGACTGTTTGGATCAGCTCCATGTTTCAGTAATACTTGAACACAATGTATTTTACCACGAACACATGCATGATGTAATGCTGTAAGACTTAGACTGTCTTTATGATCTATTACCCCACCCACCTGAAATCAACAAACAAATTTCTGAATTAAAATTGAGTAAGTTATTAGACTGTCATTCATTTGATGCAGACTGTCGGTCAACATTCTATACAATTGAATAAGTTGATACAAGGTTTTATGCATACTCTTTTTTGTTCACTTTCAGCATAATTTTATGCACACTCAACAATTGTTAATGCAAACTCAGCATAGTTTTATGCATATTTAGCAAATTTTTCAATACAATTACACTCAAGCAATAATATACTCTTAACATGCAATACCATGTTTACCTAGAAGTTATTTCGGGTAATTCTGTAACACGACATCAACATTAGCTTGTATCTGTCAATCAATCGGGGCATTAACATACCAAATATGGTCACTAATTGCACCATTATCAGTCTGAATACACTACACATTAATTAAACTAAACAACCAAATTAGAAAATTTAGACTCAAACATTATCGATCAACGGAACTAACATTTTACAGATATAGAAATTTACAAGTATTTTTTGTGACCTTAATCATGCAGCCATTTCAGGAAATAATGTACCCATAATAATACATCAAAATTTGTAACAAGAGACAAAATTACCAGTGTGATCAATTTATAGATACCGTACAACAGTGTAGCAATACCACGTGACTTTTGACTACAGTTACAAGAAGAAATTTGTAAACATTGGAAAATAAAATAGTCATAAATATTTTATTTCTTCATCGATTTCTATGAAATATACACCACGCTAAGGAGACAAGTATTTGCTTTCCATGAAATATAAAATCTTTTTCAACGGTTGTGCCATTTTGTCAATTACCTTGTGAAACCGTGGAACGTGTAGGTTTCACAGGGTAATGGAAAAATCGGTAATACTCCTGAAAAAGATCTTATATTTCATGGAAAGCAAATGCTTTACCCCTTAGCGTGGAGTATATTTTATAGAAATCGATAAAGAAATAAAATACTTCTGGCTATATTTGTGTTCCAATGTTAACACATTCCTACTTGTAACTGTAGTCAAAAGCCACTTGGTATTGCTACACTGTACAAGCACTCATATTAATGCTGCAGGTTATCCATCGTCTAAATTTTCATTGAAATCCGACCAATGGTTAAGGAGAACAAGTGCAGACAAACTTTGTGATATCGAGATAATATTATACATTAATGTACGATACCTCAATCAGTTTCTCCACTACTCTTGGATGTCCATCTCTTGCTGCCAACTGTACCGATGTGTTACCTGAAATAATGTTAATATACGAGGGGTCATCAAAATGTCTTACAGCGATGGCTAAAAAGATAGAGCATTTTTCTAAGTATTTATTGATCATCCCTCGTAACATTCTGTAATCCGTTTCTTTTTAAGATTTTTTGGTGAAGAACAAAATAAGATTGCGGATTTCTTTCACATTAGAACTTGACCACAAATTCTTATTCTCCATGAAGTGTTTTATTTTCTTTTTTCTTTTCTTTAGATACGTCTTTTACACAGCTTTAGACTTTAGTAAAGTCTCCAATCCGTAAATTGGGAGTGGTCATTTACCATTGATAGTATCTGAATTTTTTCCTTTGAATTTTTTACCTGCATTCAATACACAGCTGTGTGCAGTACTCTGGTGAATACAGTAATTAGAGACATATGAAGTATCAAATCAATGTTTATTTGATAATCGGCCTCCGGCTACAACAAATAATGAACATACATATCTGTGAGCTAAAAAAAGAAACAAATAATGTTTAACTTTTGTTTTGATTTCACAAAGACAGTGAAAAAGAAATTCGCAAATACCTTGTATAGAGAGAACGTTAACTTCCGCTCCGTGTAAAATCAGGGTCGCAACAACTTCAATATATCCTAGGCTACACGCAACATGTAATCTGAAAAATTAAAGTACAATTGGAGATATAATTAAATAATAAGGGAGATAATTGAAAACAGTCAAGACAGAGTTGTAGGTCTTGCAACATCGCACTTCCTCTTAATGAGCTCTGTAATTTTTAAAAATATTGGGAGCTTATAATGCTGTGATAAACTAGGGTCACAGAAAGAGACAATAGAAAATATCATCCCCTTTTGTCTTCGACAGCTAAATTTCAACCCAAATTTTTTTAATAAATAAATCATAATACGGAGTTTACAAATTAACGCTTTGTGTGTTGAAGTTCTTTGCTGATATGGTGAGCTGGTTGGTGTTGTAACACCCATCACCCCCAGGCACACATCTTTAGAGTTATCATTATAAACCGCTCAAAACATTGTTTAAAACTGTATTTGAATCAGGGGGGGGGGTCTTTTTTTAAAAATAAAATATTTTTATTAACAATTACTATAGAATGGGTCCTAATAAATCAGTTGTTTTTTCCTGCCAATCGGTTATCAATAATAATAATGATGTAAACCCTGCATCATATTTTTGAAGACATCCAGTTTGGTAAAAGTTCAAAGCAAGCAGAATTGATCTGATCAAGTTAGATTGTAACCAATGTTACATTGTTATACAATGGGAACCGAATGCAATGATTTAGCATGAAGTTTGTGATGAGGTGAGGGTAAATATATTGTGATTTATTGCAATGTCTGGTCATATATGATGGATGGAAGAATATTTCCTGGCGTTACATACAACAGAAACATGTTAACATGTATGTATGATAACATTGTACAGACACACACACTGAGTGCCAGGATGGTTTCTATAGGCTTAACCCTTTACTCCATAGATATATCAATTCTTGCATGTGACAACCACCAATTATTCTACACCAGTATTATAATGAGTCTAAAGGAGGGGAGACAATCCAATACTGATTTACGTCTATATAGCTCAACGATGTTCATCAGAATCCGAAATTTAATCTGGTTTTTCAACACTAAAATCGTGCGTTACAAATAATACTTTTATTGTTATCTATTTTAAGGTATTTAATAGCATATTAGCAAATAAGTTTACAGTATCTCATGTAATTTAGAGGGAAACCAAACCCAATCTTGATAGTTTCAAATCACACCAATTATTCTACATTTGATCAACAAGGGAAATCACTCTTGATATTTGTTTCAAAAAGCTGCAAATGAGCTGTGCCATGTGAACTCATTCTTAGGTAATTTTTTATCAAAATGGAATAAGTTGAAAGCATAATTCAACATTTTCAAAGTACTTGGAAGAGGCCTAAATAATAATTACAAATTTAGCGATAGGTTTATCAGCAACGTTTTCACTATAAGAATATATGTTTGTAATTACTATAATATAAAGCTAAATCACGATTTAAAAATGTGAAAATATATATGGTTACATCCCCATTAAAACATAAAATATTTCAAAATAACACACCTTTATTAAATCATTTATTGAATCAATCTAAAGAGGAAAAGGGACTCTGGGTAAATATTTAAACGAGTTAAAGAGGAGGGAACTGGATAAATATTTAATCGAGTTAAAGAGGAGGGAACTGGATAAATATTTAAACGAGTTAAAGAGGAGGGAACTCTGGGTAAACATTAAGCTCTTGGTCAATATTTGTTCTACATCCTTCATACAATTTATCAGCTTGTTGAAAGGATGGGACAATATAAAGATAAAACATGGTATGTGTAATATACCACACTAAACACTGAATCACAACAAATACCCGGCTGATAGAGACACAATTTACTCACAATTATTTACAAAATCTTCATAAGCTGTAAAGCCCGCGCATTACTGTCCTATTGCAGCTCAGTTAGTGTATAATCTGATCATAGGTACAGCATTTAACCTCCAACTATCACACTGACATGATCACAACCTTGTTAGGTTGTTTGTTAATGTTTTCATTCAGGTTAATCCTCTGTCCTCCTTTTATTAACAAAGTTTTGTATCTTCATTTTCAACTGAATGAAGAGCTTTGAACGTTTTTTTTCCCTAACAGCAACATTGAAGATCAATATTAAAGCAGGAATTACTTCATCTTTAACTCCATTTGAAAACCAATTAAGTTGAATTAACCCATGACTTATGTTACATATCAAATTAAATTGCATCAAACACTACTCAAGCAAATACAATAACTTTATGTGCATTCTCATGTGCAATTTGTTTTTAATTTATTTTTGTTAGATAAAATGCTACGAAACATGATGGTAACTTAATAAATAAACAGTGTAATAACAACATATTTTACCAAAAGTGACATTTTTATAGTCTTTCATGCTTAGTAAACTTGTCAAATATTTTTAGTTGAAATTAAAATTCACTCAACTGTAGTCAAATAAAACAGCATCTGACCAGGCCGTTTACCTCAAACAAGTTTTATTTGAATACCTCTAGATAATATAACAGACATTCATTGGCAGTTCATAGAGCTGATGACTCTATGTTTGCATACCGTGAGATTCTTTTATTAGTCTCTATTATTGTAAATGTGACCTTGACCTAATTATATATTTTCTGACTTTAATACACAAAACTTATTCGGTCTAGGAAATGAAGACTTATGCCAAGTTTCATTGAAATCCATCCAGTTATGGATTTGAGTATCTAATGAAGTCACAGTGTATAAGCAAGTCAACTTCCGGTCATCGCAATAAGGCATACATGTTGAATAGTATAGCATCCTAATAAGTCATACATTGATCAGAAATCACAGATGCTTTTGCTCGCAATAATTCATGCAAGTTGAATTGTATTGTATCCCAATAAGTCATACAGTGATCAGAAATCACAGATGCTTTTGCTTGCAATAAGTCATACAAGTTGAGTTGTATAGTATCCCAATAAGTCATACAGTGATCAGAAATCACAGATGCTTTTGCTCGCAATAGGTCATACAAGTTGAATTGTATTGTATCCCAATAAGTCATACAGTGATCAGAAATCACAGATGCTTTTGCTCGCAATAAGTCATACAAGTTGAATTGTATAGTATCCCAATAAGACATACAGTGATCAGAAATCACAGATGATTTTGCTCGCAATAAGTCATACAAGTTGAATTGTATAGTATCCCAATAAGTCATACAGTGATCAGAAATCACAGATGCTTTTGCACGCAATAAGTCATACAAGTTGAATCGTATAGTATCCCAATAAGTCATACAGTGATTTGGTTTATAATGCTATGGAGAAGCTACTGAGTTTGCAACAGACATTCATCGAGGTGGAAAAGACAAAATGTCTCCCATAAATACATGGAGCAGACACACATAATGGAGCAGACAAACAATATTAGATACACAATGCTGTTAATGAGTAATAGAGATTTAAAACACATTGTGTGTCAGTAATCACTTGAGAATGAGTATACAATACAAATAAAGGGTTTTACAATTGTTACGATCTACAGTCCTATAGATGGTATGTGGAGATAACGTCAAGGTATGTGAATATATTGGGACACGGATACGACTACTGTAAGACTATACAATACGGTACGACACACCGCGTTTATGACAATGCTATAGACGTAGTAATGTTAGCGATATAGGAATGCATAAATCATAAAATTAATTTACAAATTTTATGAATTGACCAAATTTGCAAACAATCCCAACTATTGCATGAATTATAGCATTTGCATTCTGTTAATTGATCACAGCAACATGTGATAATAATTAACTAAAATTTACGCATACTCAAATTTTTGAAACTCAAAATATTTTTACTTGCGTAAATACCTACACATACAGTATATCTACAACAACAACTATACCCATTGATCTGTTTCAGACACACCCAAACATTACAATGTCGAAACATTTAGCTTTTAAAAATGTTAAAAGACCGTGTTTTGTTTAACAAAATCCTCAATATTTAGGTAGAAATCTTTTTTTTAAATAAACCAACAAGCCAAACTGAGCCAAGCAAACAAGAAAAGGGGCCAACTTATTGAGCATGTTTACACAGACTGGCTGAGCAAATTGCCAATTGAGCATATATTGAGCAGAGCGATAAGGCAAAGTAATAAGTTGGGTATATTGAAAACAAAATTTAATGAGAACATGATAAAATTTAAGATGTTGTATTAATGCAAGGATAATAACCTTTCATACATTGATGGAAAACAACCCATAAAAGGTGAACGAGTAATTACATTATACTACTCTCATTACATCACCATGAAATATCAAATACATAAAACACTTTATTCAAAGATTATATTGATTTCATTTTTTTACATCTAAACAAAACCTTACCCAAATTTTCATCTCAATTTTACGAGATTGAAGAAAAGTTTTTTGCACATTTTCATTTTTGCTCAATTAAATTAATTTCTTTAACCGATTATTTCTTTGTGTGCCGTTTCATCACTCGATCACGGTTGACGAAATCTATTAAATATCAACTAAATCATGCGTATGAATGTAAAATCTCACCTGGCCCAGATTTATTGCGTATTATCATGTATTATCAAACAATAACAAACGTTTAATACAGTGACTGGTACTTGAGGGGTGTATACTGCGGCCACGATAGTGAAAAAGGCGTGAAAACTTGGTATATTCCCCAATGGTGGATTAATCAGATGTGCACGATTTATCAGTGATGTTTTTAGTACAAAACTGACCTTATCTATTTATTTAAGTAATTTGTACAACAAATTTTGCGACAGTTGACTATGTAATCATCACATATCCTGGGCGCACGATAGATATGTAAACATAAAACATTGATCTGTGTAATGCATACCATGCACAGGTTAACAGAAACAGAACTAGAGTAACAACAAGGATTTCTTATTTCACATTTTGACCTAGTTTTTACCCTGATGACCCAGTATCAAAATTGACCTAGATTTGATCGAATCAAACACCGACCATTTTTCAAAAAGATTAAGTAGAAACGGATGCTGACAACGGAGTAGGTGACGTCAGACGTATGACAGATAAAGATTGACAGATATCCAACAATCGAACGAGCTTATATCGTCAGGAGAGGTTAAAATTTAATAAAATATTTCATGGATGTTCAATAACTAATACTTAAAAGCTTAAATCCTTTTTAAATCCTTGTAACACTTAACTTGCTTGACCTAAGTAGCTAGATAATATATAATAGGATTATAATTATCTTGGTAGTAAAATATAACACATGATTGCATGATCTGAGGTCTAAAATAAAATATTGACCTCAGTTTGGCTCATAATTTCTCACATAGATTGCTAAAGTGTGCCCAGGATAATGTGATATTTACAAACATGAATCGGTTTGAACAACTGTTGCAAAATTGGTTTCACAAATTACTAAAGTAAATAGATATGGTCAGTATTGCACTCAAAACATCACTGATAAATCGTGCACATCTGATTAATCCACCTTAAGTTTGTGGAATATACCAAATTTCTCGGCTTTTCTCATTATCTTTGGAGCACTTATAACAGCCAAAAGAAAACAATAATAACAAATCAAAGTTCAGACAGGAAAGGCAGCACTGAACTCAGACACCAAAACAATTAGTGTACAAATTGCTAGCTCTGCATGAGTGTGATCCTGATCAAAATAAAGCACTATATATAGTATATTAATATGAACAAATGCACTGCATCCAGTGGGGATTTCCCATCAGGTTTTTGGACAATCTGATAGAGGAAAAAAATGACTAAGGAATTTGTTTGCTCCACAGGGACTAGATCTAGCCTCTGGCTGCCAGACAGCACCACATAGGAGACCAGGCGAACAAATACTTAGAAAAGAGTGTTTTCCGATCTAGGAGACGGGTTGCACAGATATGTCCTATAAATAGTTGTTATAGTTTTACACTCGTCTTTTATTTGCTATTTATATTTCAATTCAACATATTCACAAGTTGGCGCGCTATGCCGTGCGACAACGTCGCGTATACGGGCGATGACGTCGCGTTAAATGGTGTGACGTCATTACCGACGTCGCCATATTGTTTTTGTTACGTTGGATTTATTAAGATATGTATTTTTTCAATAATTTTCATGGTTTGAATCAGGCTTATATGCCAAAACCTTATTAAAAGAATGGAACTGTATTTATATTTCATATTGGTAAAAATAAAGTAAACATGATTGGTTTTCAAATCTTGAGCAACAACTTGCCTCTACCGGAAGTGGGACGTGAAATTCAGTCTACCGAATCATTATTATGCATCTGGTCTGTCAAAAAAATATAGGCCATAGCCAATGCAACTACAACAACAACAATCACGTGTTTTTCGCAAGTAATCGTTAAAGAGGATTTTCCCGGCCGCATAAATCCCCTATAATAATTATATCCACAGAGTGACAGGCACATTATAAGACTGAATTTCAATGCATTTCAAGACATCAGCGCTCAGTGCCAGCTGAGGTTGGGATACGTGTTGGAAGAAACTGGCTTTATTTCAATTGTATAAATGCACGTTTGCATTCAGGCTTTTAGTACTAGCCCTACGTTACCAGTACGTATTTGGTGTAAAATGAAACAACAAATTCTATATTCATCTTTGTGGTATTTATAAAGTAAACCACATCTTATTCTATCTCAGATTTAAAGGCAAGTTACACTTAACACATGTCAGACAAATTAATTTAAGTCAATCTGACGGAGATCATGTTCTCAGGATGTAGCTCTGTTTGTGTCAGTTTGAACAATGTAAACATGCGTTATAATATATAGTTCAAATAATGAAAACATGTATTATAATATATAGCCCAAACAAGTACAAAAGCTGTAAAATACATCCAGTACAGAACAGAATAGCTTATTGTCATAAATAATGGATATAACCATTGAAAAAACAAGGAAGTGTTGAACAAGTTTTGTAAACAAGGGCCTTAACCAGGTTTCAACAAAACATTAGCCTCTATCACTGGCACTTGACCAAAGAAATGTTTCTATGAATTGCTGTGGCCTATAATCTATATCTAGGCCACAACTATTTATGAAAGTGTTCGTCTGGTCGAGTGCCAGTGGCCTCTATACAAAGGGTGTCCCATAATACGTGTTACAACTACAACCAAATCTCATGAGAAAATGCTTGATCTCAAACGTTATTTTCCTATTTTACATATCAATGAAAAACTAACATTTCAAAGTTTAATTCAACATATAGCATGGTCATTGATCATATTGCTTTCAATTTATGTAACACACAGGTTAGTAGTATTGTAACGCTCGTGTGTGTGTATGCGTGAACTGAGTGGCTGTGAAACTGTATCTCTATAATTTCAAATTTCTTCACCGCCCAAACAAAAAGAAATACTATTGCAATAATGTTTATTATCAATTTTAGTATGAATTACATTCATACCCCTCCTGATTCATACATAACATTTTATAATGATGCATGATCATCAACCTGTTGCCTGTTAATTATGACAATTAACATTCTTAATTAATGAGAATGTCGGGATAGAATGAAAACTGGAGTAGCTGAGTAGGGTGACAGATGCTAAAATACACTGGTGGTGGTATTACACGGTAGAAGAATTACTAGGACAATTTGACCTACGTCCCTAAGAACAGATTTGCCCGTTAATTAGCGGGATTTTTACTAACTGTGGGGATCGGGCCCATCGAGGATACGTATTCTGGTAGCTTAAGAACTAATTTTGTCCTAACAGGTAGTCTTCAATTTAGAGGTAAATTAGATGATTTAAAAACATTTGAACAGAACTGGTGAAGCTTTAATTGTCTAAGCTTCCTTAAAACTGCCTAACTTTAAACATGTATAATGAATAAGAGCCATATGTTCACATGTGCCATCTACGATAACACCCAATTTGCTCAACACTGAAACATCCTGCGTACAAATGTTTATCTTAAGGTCAATAGTTCCACTAGCTTCTGAATCTTAAGGGTGATTTTATATACTTTTGACTAAATTTTAAACGTTTTTAGTCAAATATCCATCATTTTAAGAGAAATTTGAAGGGTCAAAACCCCCTTCTCCTGTGTGCAATGGAACCCCTGAATATTAAACATGCATACTTACACTGATAGGCCTTTTGGTCCAAGTTTTGTAGGATTGAGACTTTTCTTTCTAAGTAGTTCATCAACTTTCGACACATCATTCCCCTCCACAGATTTCATTAATTTCTCGTCATTTTTACTCCACTCTGAGAGCTGTAATATAATAATATAAGGTAGAATTATTCTTTTATTTGATGGTGCTTTAAGGCACATCAACAGCTAGGGTCTGAGTTAGCGTGCATTTACAGATACTAGTATAGATGATCTATCATGAGTTGTCAATTGATATAAACTTATATTAAACAAATTCAGGAAATTTTATGAAGAGAGCCTCTGGCGAAGTTTGTATCGATTGATAACGAATGTTAGAGTCTTTTTATCATTTAACACCAATCACTTGAAAATATGCATATGTCCGCTGAAAAACACTGAAAATAATGTCATTTACTGCATATAATGACGTCAATTAGGAGAGAAAAGTCAAGTGAATGTTATACTACTATAGTGTAGTATAGGAATATTATATGTACTCCTTATACTAACCCGGATAAAAGAAAGCTGGTCTGATACAATGATCTGGTGTGCTACCCTAGCGCTTTATGAATGGACACCTTGGTTCCTTAACATAACCAGTGTATAGCAACAATACACACAATTTAGACTTGTAACCTCTACCAACTAGTTTATTTCTAGTACTAGGGTGGGAAACACTGGATAGCGTTTGAGAAATGACCAAGTGCACTAGCCGAGATTTGAACCAGGGACCTCTTGATCTGTAATCAAGATGTTACCTACTCGACCACTGTGCCAGCCACGGCACCCTCATCAAAATAATATTAATAAACAATGCAATTTTCTTACATCAGTTGTACTTTTCCTCAGCCCTTTAAACAGGCTTTTCATCTTCGACGGTTTATGCTCCTTCTTTGACATCGTTTCTACCGTCTCTCATTCACACTCATAGTAAGATTCCACGTCCTTGTGTGCAGAATTACCTCCCTTCAGCTACAACATATTTCTGGCGTCCTGCCAAGTACATCTGAAAAATAAGACATATTCGGTATGATTATGATATTACATTAAGTATAGTACTAGTCTTCATTTAGGGATTTTTAGGGGGCTGATGATTTATAGGATTTGGTGGATTGAGGGGGGCTGGCATACAGGGGGGGGGGGGGGCTCATTTACTTAGGAGGGGCAGGCATTTATACTTTATGGGGCTGGTAGAGTTAGGAATTGTGGGTACTTGGAATATTTGAGGGCTGGTGAATCTAGGGGAATGTGGGTTTGGAGCATTATTGGAAGAGCATTAATATTGATACGAAATTGATCAAAAATTTAGTATCTATCAATAGCAACATTCTTTGGGACTTTTCTTGAGAATCAGGAAAAGCTAACCAAATTCATCTTGTGTTGAACTCTGTTAAGATGAATGATTTTGCATCTGATAGAAGCACGTCACTTGTGAACCTTTCTGTTACAAACTATGGTAGATTTACTTAAAGTAATAATTTATTATCTTCATAGCAAATCTACAATTGCATGTCTACGATATCAAATATATATATACGTCCAGAGAATTTGACACGATCCTCGACCTGCATTTAGCATATTATACTCATAACACCCGTAGTATGTTTTCATAACCAGGGAGTATCATGAAGACATTTGAGGTGTAATACTCGTATACTTGTATGTACAAACACAAATCTAAAGGACCGATATTGCACGATATGCTTGCGGAAATTTATATATTCAAGCAAGAACCTTGTAATATATTATTGCATTAAGGTCAGGATAAAGTTTAATTCTCCGTGCTATACATACATTGGATCCTGTAAAGCACAATTAAACATGGTTTTGTATTAACGGTGATAAATCATGGTCAATGAATCAATTCTGATTTCATAACGGGACATTCCGCTAACACTGAGTAAATCAATATTACATATTGCTGCTATTGAATACATTGAAACCTTCCTTGTCATAAATCATTCAAACAAGGCGATAATTCAGACAATTCAATGAAAAGAGCAAACATGTCGAGTGTGTTTCAGCAGGACTGGGTTGGGTCGTAAGCTGTGAACGTCAAACTATCAACATATTGATATGCCTCCTTGACCTGACAAATATCTTTGATAAGCGGTTTGTTCAGCAAGTATACAACAAATGCAAACACTACAGTTCAAATAACTATGAAATATTTTAAACCTTTTTCCAAATTCTTATTCATATTTATTCTAACTGATAGAATGGAGTTGTCATCATTTCACGCAATATTTGGTCATTTGCTCGAGATTTGACTCAACCTGAGTCTTCCAAGATTGTTCATGTAAAACCAACAATCCATTTCAAGGCAGAAGAAAATAAAAATTCCATGAAAAAAGGATGTAAGTCTGGAATGTTGTTACAGCTGAAACGAAAACCCTTAGGAGAACAGTTTTGTTCGATAATACTAGCCATACCGATTAATTTGCCAATCTTGTAACTGTTTTGAATTCATGAACAGTACCTGCATTAGTGACTGAGGACAGGTTTTGACTTCATGAACATTTACACCTGCATTGGTGACTGAGGTCAGGTTTTTATTTCATCAACAACACCTGCATTGATGACTGAGGACAGGTTTTTATTTCATGAACAACACCTTCTTTAGTGACTGAGGACAGGTTTTTATTACATGAACAACACCTACATTAGTGACTGAGGACAGGTTTTTATTTCATGAACAACACCTGCGTTGGTGACTGAGGACAGGTTTTGACTTCATGAACATTTACATCTGCATTGATGACTGAGGATAGGTTTTTATTTCATGAACAACACCTGCATTGGTGACTGAGGACAGGTTTTGACTTCATGAACAACATCTGCCTTGGTGACTAGATACTTTTTGACTTTATGAACAATATTTGCTCTGGCGACTGACTGGACAGCTTTTTATATCATGAACATTATGTCATTGACTTGTGGTTTTTTACATGATGAACAAAGTCTTATGTTGATATAATATCTGAGTTTTTCATTCCAATAAACGATATGAGAGATGTTAATGTGACATTCAGGTGACATTGGTATCTGTATGTTCATGGTTTAATGTCGACTGTTACTTTGATTGATACGATACATGATCTAATTGATAGACAATCATACAACAAACACAACACCACCATTATCTATTCAATAATAAACTTGTGACCATATATACTATATAGGCTGCATAGCCTATATAAACCTGTATCAAAAACTTGTTTATTATACAGTGTAGCAATACCACGTGGTTTTTTTACTACAGTTCCAAGTAGAAATTTGTAAACATTGGAACACAAATGTAGCCATAAGTATTTTATTTCTTCATTGATTTCTATGAAATCTACGCCAAGCTAAGGAGAACATATTTGCTTTCCATGAAATATAAAATATTTTTCAGCGGATGTGCCGTTTAGTCCATTACCCTGTGAAACCGTGGAACGTGTAGATTTCACAGGGTAATGAAAAAACCGGTAAAGCTCCTGAAAAAGATCTTATATTTCATGGAAAGCAAATACTTTTCCCCTTAGCGTGGCGTATATTTCATAGAAATCGATTAAGAAATAAAATACTTATGGCTATTTTATTTTCCAAATTTCTTCTTGTAACTGTAGCCAAAAGTCACGTGGTATTGCTACACTGTTATAGATCAGTATAGGTCGGACGGTCTTCTCAATTTTATAATAATAGAACTTAAAACTTGATTTAAAATTGCGCTGGTCAATGACCCGGTCGTATTAAACTTGCAACTAAATATATAAATAAAGTGATTGTTAAAACTTAATAAAAGGTCTGTCACTGTCACTAAATGTCGATTATATTTACAACGGCCAAATTTGGGTCAGAATATATGTGAAGTAAATTACTAGTATAATATAGGTATTAAATAAACTTATGAAATCGTGACTTAAGATGATGATCAATAATTTAGGGTTTTCATTATTATCTTTTATTAATAACTGATTGCTGATTGAAAACATTGTTTTAAATTGTGTTTGGATTGGTTGTTTTTTTTAAAATAGAAGACTTTTATAAAGATATATAAGGCCGAACTTAAAATATTCTTGGTTTCCCCATCCCGACCCTAGCAGATTTAGAATGGGTAGGTAGGTAGGGTTAAATTTTTTTTTTGGAACCGTTTCAGTATGATAGTTATTGGTTAAGACATACAAATAATGAAATTTAGAATTAACTTTAAGGTGAACACCAACAGTCCAAAATTTAATGGTAAGAAAGAAGTCAGTAAACAAAAATTAACATTTTCACTTCCAATTTTTAAAAAAAAAAATATTATTTCAATTTTGGCAATAAAATATTTTGGGTAGGGCCCTTTTTAGTCGGGTAGGTAGGGGATGGGGAAACAAACAATATTTTATTTTAGGCCTAATACAATGTATATGTTGATGGTTTTTTATATGAATGTACAACAAAGACCTAAAATAAATATTGTTTGTTCCCCCTCCCTCAGGTCAGGTTCCCTGGTCTGACCGCTACCTACCCAGCAGAATCCAAAATTGCCCCGATTTGAAAAATTGTATTGAGAAGTTAGAAACAAATCTTTGGGCATGAAATTGCAATTGCAGTGAAAGTCCTTCAATATTACTTCTGCAAAAGTATATTTAAGTATTTTTTCTACGTACCTACCCAGCCCTAAATGACAGGTCACAGGAGGGGATACAAGCAATATTCTATTTTAGGCGAAATGTTTATATTTTTGTTTTGGATCAAAATCACAGACCGCAGCACTACAATATAAGGAAGATCATTAAGTAATTCCATAACATTTAAACCTTGGATGCAACATATCTTAGAAAAATTCTGAGATGAAAAGAAAAAATCAAATTGAATACATGTATAGAGACTGCAATTATCAAATTCAGTTTACTTATTTATATGTTTACAAATAAAATTTCTTTTAAAGTTTATAACATCAAAATTGAAAGATCTTATCAATTCACAAAGTATGTTCATGGTTGGTCAAACACCACTAAATTACGTGAGAATAAAACCATACAGATCGGGATGATAAACAAAAATTATAATGAAATAAGAAAGAAACTGTATGATGTAATGAATGGTAGACGTAGTAAATTGTTTGAATTCATGTAACCTGTTCAAGCATACTGAATCCATTCATGTAATTAACACTGAACAACCAAACAACACCGAACAACCCAACAACATTTGTAAAGGCGAGACAAGACGATTTATGTATCACAGTATGTTATAACATGAACTTGAGCAGGAAGGACGCATCGTAATTATCACAGCGGCCAGTAAATAAACTAAATTTATTTTTTGAATATTTTTATAAGAGACCCACTGGCTAACAGTATTTCAGTCATAGGAAAACTATAAAATGAACTCTTAGTCTAGCAGGAAGGACACATCGTAATAACCATATCAGCTAGTATTTTTATTGTTTGAATATTGTTTTAAATCCCTTTGGTTAACTGTATTTCAGTCATACGAAGACTACTGGTAAGTCATCCAGACAGTCCGGGCAAACAAACAGTTACCTGGTACTTACTATGCTGAGCGTCAAGCAAGGGAGATAATTATATCTGACAGACCATACCATTTTAACAACTTTGGAACGCCATGGTGTGGGATCGAACATGAGACCTTTAGCACTTGAATACGACACTCTCCTAGGTCCACAAGGCTATCAAGGCTGCCCACTGGCCCAACACAATATATCTAAGCGCTTTATCTTTACTTAGTATATACTTAGACTAAGTAGGATAAGTCAGATTGCAGTACATACTCTATGAGAGGTATAATTAAGATAATCTGGTGCATGATGGGGGAACATTCCATGGTTACTATGACTGTGCTCTACAGGATAACAACATGTTTTCAAAACTGATAGGGAAAATATCAAGTGTAAATATTAGTAATTTTACCCCATGATAAAAATACCAGTCATATTTGGGTTATCAAACAGTGAATTTCTAACTACTTTATGAAACATTATCGTATTTAACCCAACGTGTTCACACAGTCGCACAGTTAGTCCATGTTATAGCTCAACGTCCAGCACAGTAGAAATCATTCAACTCCAAATATTCAAATCATATCCCAATTTTAAATCTATAAATCACGAATAACTTTTTGAATTTAAACGTCCATCATGAGTTCCCTAACTCATCCATCAGTTTTGTAACACAGACAATTATGGGAATGAGTTAAACAAGAGGGCCCAAAGGGCCCTAGGTCGCTCACCTGTCGAACTTGACCTAGATTTTGTAGAGATGATCATTGTGACCAAGTTTCATACAGATAAGGCCAATATTTTGACCTCTAGTGACTACACAAGGTTTTTATATGATGTGACTTAATGACCTAGTTTTTGACCCCAGATAAACCAATATCAAACTTGGCCTAGATTTTGTTGAGATGATCATTGTGACCAAGTTTCATAAAGATAAGGTCGACATTGTGACCTCTAGTGACTACACAAGGTTTTTCTATGATTTAACCATGTGACCTAGTTTTTGACCCAAGATGACCCAATATCAAACTTGACCTAGATATTGTTAAGATGATCATTGTGACCAAGTTTCATACAGATTAGGCCAATATTGTGACCTCTAGTGACTACACAAAGTTTTTCTATTATTTGACATTGTGAACTAGTTTTTCACCCCAGATGACCCAATATCAAACTTGACCTAGATTTTGTTGAGATGACCATTGTGACCAAGTTTCATAAAGATTGAGTCAAAATTGTGACCTCTAGTGACTACACAAGGTTTTTCTATGATTTGACCTAGTGACCTAGTTTTTGACCCCAGATGACCCCATATCAAACTTGGCCTAGATTTTGTTGAGATGATTATTGTGACCAAGTTTCATAAAGATTAGACCAAAATTGTGACCTCTAGTGACTACACAAGGTTTTTCTATGATTTGACCTTGTGACCTAGTTTTTAACCCCTTATGACTTAATATCGAACTTGACCTAGATTTTGTCGAGATGATCATTGTGACAAAGTTCCATAAAGATTTAGTCAAAATTGTGACCTCTAGTGACTACACAAGGTTTTTCTATGATTTGACCTTGTGACCTAGTTTTTAACCCCGGATGACCCAATATCGAACTTGACCTAGATTTTGTCGAGATGATCATTGTGACCAAGTTTCATAAAGATTAGGTCAAAATTGTGACCTCTAGTGACTACACAAGGTTTTTCTATGATTTGACCTTGTGACCTAGTTTTTGACCCCGGATGACCCAATATCGAACTTGACCTAGATTTTGTCGAGATGATCATTGTGACCAAGTTTCATAAAGATTAAGTCAAAATTGTGACCTCTAGTGACTACACAAGGTTTTTCTATGATTTGACCTAGTGACCTAGTTTTTGACCCCGGATGACCCAATATCGAACTTGGCCTAGATTTTGTTGAGATGATCATTGTGACCAAGTTTCATAAAGATTAGGCTAAAATTGTGACCTCTAGTGTCTACACAAGCCAATTGTTGACGGACGGACGGACGGACGACGGACGGACGACGGACGACGGACGAAGAGTGATCACAAAAGCTCACTCTGTCACTTTGTGACAGGTGAGCTAATAAACCACAGGCATAAAATGACAATCATGCCCGGATCCTGAGCTTATTCTCAGAAGAGGATCCAACCCAGTGATTTTTTTTGCCTCTTTGGGAAAGTGTCTGGGGCCGTTCAGATTGGGAATTTTCGCGTTGTGACAACTTGAAATTGGGAATTTCCATGAAGCAGAAAGGCCAAATAAAACAGAAAGAGATTACATCTGGACTGGTTTCTTTGAACTTTTATGCTTGACCTCTTGTCAAAAATGTTCATAACTTTATCATTTTATGTCCGATTTTGAAAATTATTTTTTTAAATTGTTAATTGGGAATTTCTCCCTTCAAATTTGGGAAAATTATAGCCTATTTGCAATTGGGAAAGGGTCCGTTTTCCGGACCCTATTAAAGAAGGAAAAAAATCACTGCAACCAGCTATTTTTTCTCAGAAATTAGGGCCCCGGCCAGGGAGGGAGGTCTGAACCATCGGCCCCCCTCTGGTTCAGTGAATGATACTGCTATGAGTGTCTAAGCTATATACTATGAAATTATTCTTTAAAGAACTTTAACTGTTTGGTTTTATGTTGGAAGGGTTTAGATAATCCCGATGAATAGAGTATTTGAGTGACATTTTCATTACTGAGACTTAGCCAGCTACAATTTATCCTGACACTAGACCAACCCAAGTCCATTTAATAACATCAATTTTAAAATAAAGGTAAAACAAGAGATGTTTGTAAAACATGTATTCCCCAGGGTTGGCAAAGTATTGACCATCTGGTTTTTCCCAGGCAGGAATACCCGGGCTGGGCAATACTCCCTAGAATTGGCTTAGTGGGCATGCAATACCGAGCAATGTGAAATATATTTTCTTATATTTTATTAAATCAAAGACAAAGCACTTTACATTTAGTTTAAAATAAGCGCAAACATTACATGGTGTAAGTTCTGAAGTATAAACACAGTCAGTAGAATTACGAAGAGTAGTAAGCACAATTTAACCGTTTGTTTTTACCATTCCAGCTCAATTTTGTCTCTGAGCATTTGGTAATAAAAACCTAACTAAGCACATTTGTGTATCCCAAGTTTGTTCCAAAGTTTTGTTTTGATTAATCCTAAGTTGGAGAAAATATGCTTAATTCGAGGCAGAACTGACTGGCATTATCAACATGTTCCAAACATTTGTTTAAGATATCCCAGTAGAATCCACTTTTGAAAACAAAATTAGTCCGAAAAAATATTATAACTATGTAAACCAGTACCTAAAATAAGTTATAACACCAGCAGAATTTAAAGTACAAATATGAACAATACCTACCCTGACACAAATATTCCATATTTTTTATCTTATAATCATGAAAAAAATGTGAAATGTAAGCAAATGAAATGACCTGGAACACCAAGACTATAGAATGACACACTTTGTTTCAAATCCTTTTCCACAATATTATGTTACCTTTTCTTCCAAATTTACATTCACATAAATAGGTTAACAAGATCAAAGATATATGTATATATATTGACTTATTAGTGAATACCATATAGTATATACAGGAATGTCTTTATCAATGGTTTCATACATTTCGCTCAGTGTGGGACTGCCATTAGCAAGTATTTAAACCATAAATAATTTACTTACGTTTATTCAATTAATTTATAATTAACTTAAACACATTGATGATGCAAGTCAGTCCACAAATCTTGGATAAAAGAAAATTATTTTACTGGCATACAAAAGGAACATGATAGATTTTGTAAATGCTTAAATTTCTAGTTAAGTTTAAATACCAGCTTGCTAAAATTTTAGGACCGAACTAAGATTAGAATTAAATTTTGAATTAAGATGCCTAAAATTATGTATTCACCATTTAGAAAAGATAATAAGAGTACAAAAGATGCAAAAGAACAAACAGAACAGGTGAACACATATAATAACTTCAAAGGAAAGGGATTATTGAACTTTAAAGTTTTAGAGTTCACGAAAAGTTGGCACATGAATTGAGAGTTTGAGACGCATGAAGAATTTATAAAATTAATAAACTATGGTAAAAGTTACAATACCACAGTGAAATTAAAGGTAGTTTAAAGCAACCAAATTACAGTGGCTAAGTACATGTAGTTTAGGTGTATGCATTAACAGCAATAACGCTACATGTTGTAAACACTTCAGAGTACACGTAGTAAACCACAATTTAATTAACAGAATTTATTTAAACCCAATTTCGTGACAAGAATGACAAATATTACCAAAACTTTTAGAATACACAGACAACTTAATTTATTGGCTACACCTGAAATAAATAACTGGACATTCCCCGACAGGGACATGTGGTTAAATGAAGAAACAAAATTTTCAAACTATTATTATTAATTTAAGTCTGTTTTCTAATTGAATGACACAAACTGTTGTATTTTATAGACAAATTTTGAAATACAATGCAAAATTTACACTAGTAATCCACAAAGCTAGTTTCTCAAACAGGCACCTGTGTTAAGGACCATCTGCAAACAACGACCACTATAATAAAATCTTTAATGATCACCAATTATCAGATATTTTAACCTGTTAGTGTTATGAGAGGTCCCATGTAGACCATTTTTAGCTGTTCCCATGGGTGTTCTTTGAAGGCTGGTATGAATATTATGTTAACCAAACATGGATGTTATAAATAATTGTACATTCCAACCCCTGTATGTAGTCACTTCAATTAACAATTAAGCAACCACCTGTCCAATATTGAACTTAATATATTAAATGTCATTCGTACAGCGACCTGGTTTAAGCATTCACATTTGAATTGACTACACCATAACTTGTTGGTTAAGCATTTTACATGATAGATACTTCTTGTTTTATATAAATAATAAATGATACAACCTAAAAAATTATGCACCAGTCAATTAAAACCAGCCCCCCCCCCAATCTCAGGAAACAGTCCCGTGTTTTTACCTTTCCAATGTCCTGCACTGCTGGGCGAATGCGGAGCTTTTGTTTCATGTCAAAATAGCAGGGAAATATACCCATGGATGACTATAGGGCAGGGTAACTTGCGTGGGTTTGACCATTTGTATTCCTCAGGGTTGGGAGCGTGGTTTCAATTGACTGGTGCATTACTGAGTGTCATTTTTTCTCAAAATGTTAAATTTCACAGATCCGGGCGACACTTTAAATACTTGTAGGATGATGTACGATAGTCCTCGGCACCACAGGTAACATCCATGCAATTTGAAATTATGAATGTCATGCTAATATTTTCTCATTCAGCCATTGACATCTCAATTATCTATGAAGCTGCCTCCTTCAGCAATAAAAACACCATTTGCCATAATGTACACAATAATTACAATAGATCTAGAATTTTGTAAGTATTTCAAGCTACTGATTATACCAAATATGTACCAAATTGTCAGTGTTCAAACTTCTATTTCTAAAATATAACACAAGTCCAGGCACCACCGAACGTATTGTCAATAGAATATAAATTTGGGTGGATGCATTCAAATTGCCGCATTCTTTCGTGAGCAATGCATGCTTGAGTCACATTCAACATGATCAAAGCCCTGTCATCTACACAAACCAATACACAAACGCTACAACAATTGGTTATTCAAATTCATCGTATTTACATTAAATTCTCCATAAATAGATACTTTTAGAGACACAATTTTGATAATTATTTGTTTAATGATGTAATTTCACTTACTGTCACGAAAATTATTCCATGTTTGTGGCTTTAAACCAAATTCTAACTGTTTACAACGTTCTGACACCTGCACAGGTAACAATATGCAATGCGCATGCTCAATCTGATTTAGAAACTACTTCCTGGTTTGGGGAGCGTCTCAAACTTGTGTTAATAAATTAGCGGAAATAGTTTTAAAAGAACGAAAAGAGCTCGAGATACGATTTGTTTCGTAGCTGCTTTTTTACGCAGTTTTGCAAATTAACATGCGTGCTTAAAGTAAACTTTCTTTCATAGTTTCTGACTGAAACATGGAATTATGCTAATATAAATAATTTGAAAATGAACACGTTACTTTAAAAGTAACTTTTTTTAATGTGCATAAAGAATGTCAATGTTATATATGAGGCTCATAGGGGGACTGGATATACCCAAATGTGTTGTCTCTTTAAATAAAGTCTTTATTATTATTTTAATTATTATTATATGTGACACATACGAAGTAGCGAAAAAAGGCCCACTAACCAAAGAGGATTAGGGACCAGAAAGGCTCAGTGACTACGCAGAATCAGTTTTAAATAAATTACATTTATAGATGTATATTACATATGTTTATTTATCATACCAAATATCGCACAAATAATTTATCACGTATTCTTTGATCATATAACCAAAGAGGACTAGTGACCAGAAAGGCTCAGTGACTACGCAGAATCAGTTTTAAATAAATTACGTTTATAGATGTATACATGTATTACATAATTTTTTATGAGCCAGTCTCCAGGAAAACCTTCTATTTTGACAAAACATTTGATTTTGAGAATTTATTATCTCAAAGAGTAATCTTAATGAAGCAAAATACAAAAGAAATTTTGTTAATATCATGATTTTTAAGGAAGTTACAGCTGTTTAGTTGAGGCCCTATTCAGACCCTCTTTGTGTGACGTCGCAAACGTCATTCAAACGTTATTTGACGTAACTGAAATAAGTATTCTATTAGTACACCATTTGATCAATTCATGACATAAACTGTTCAAAATAGTACCAAATTCTATAATTATGTTTCACTTTTCAAAATATATATCAAAATCGAAATTTTTTCCATTCAGAGAAAGGCTACGTTTGTTTTAAACAACTAAATCCTCGTTTTTCTCAATCGGAGTACTTTTCTGAAATTGGTCACCATAGCAACGAAGTATGTGTTTTCGACATAATTCACAGGAAAATTCAAAGCTAAGGTATAGTACTATATGGGTTAATTACTTAAAATAGAATCAATAGATATGTGTTTTTCCTTATTTTAGAACTTTATCAAAATCTTGTTACATATAGTAATTACATAACGTCATTATAGCAGGTTTTCCTGGAGACTGGCTCATATGTTTATTTATCATACCAAAGATCATATAAATAATTTATCACGTATTCTTTGATCAAATGTATGTTTCTAATGACTCTTTAGTTTCAAATAGTAAATGCTCTGTTAGAACAGACAGGTATGAAAAACGAAACCACATAAAAAGAGTATATTAAGTCAGACAGGGAAGGCAGCACTCAACTTAACCAGCCGAGCACAGAAAACATTAAAAACACATAAAGCACAATGCCCAACTAAACAAGCGCAGATCCGCCCAAGTCCAAGCTGTCGAAAAGTATAATAAATTATAACTAGCTGAATGACCCAGTAGAAAAGATACAGCAACCAAAGGCGGAATACATTACATCGCATAGCTAGTACACTGTACCCTATACTGGGATAATATATACCAAGCTAGCCTAATGAAAAAAACGATAAACGTACGGGGAAGGCAGCACTCAGCTTAAACTCATGTTTACTCATAGCAATTTGAACAGAATTTTAGGTTTCAGGGAATACTATTCTGCCCCCATCCCATCATCCGATCACCCATATATACACAAACATTATGATATGACAATATAATTTTATTTGCATAGAGGATATGTGTTTTTTATTGAATATGGTTTATATCTCATCGTATAGTGATAAAATTCAATATTTTCATGAGCGCTAGAAAATATTAGAATGTTATCACCACAAGATGAGGTCTTAACCATATTCAGTCAAAACAAACACATATTCTAATTATTTTTTGTTTATCTGGTGTCAAAACTGGTACTATTTACGCCAAATTACCACTGGGGTTAAACTGTGTATGAATATGTTATAACATTTATATTTTTCAATTCAAAATCCGCCATCTAGGATTTATGGTGAATATGTGAAAACGACTTTTTGAGAATCTTGCATCAAATCATTCACCAAATTGTAAGAAATGGCCCAACTAAGAATATGACCCCCACATGACATGTTTACGTGCAGTAATAAAAAAGTTTAGTATTGAGTTTTTGGTAAAGTTAAAGGAGCCCCTGTGGGGCGGAGCTTATATCAGTCACAGTGTGAGTGATAACCAGTGACAGATATAGGTTTTATTTCACTGATAGAGATCCATATCTCATCAGTTAAATAAAATCATTTATATAATTATAAAAAGAACATGTTGCCTAGCAAGAACTGATATGACGATAACAAAGTACTGTATGTCATGCATACAAAACCCCGATGGTTACACCAAATCCATAGTTCTCACTTCATAGCTCATACTTCATAGTTACCGTTCATAATTCGCACTTCATAGTTCAGACTTCAAAGTTCATTAATTTTATTCGTGGCGTGCCCCTACTTGAGGTTACACCCTACTTGCTTGGAAGTGGTTATGGTATTCTAAAACTACTGCTCGTTGCTGTTATTATTAGTTATAATGTAATATTTTTATTATAGTAAAGAATTATCAAAAAAAAGTTTTAACTAGAGCTGTCATTGATTCCATCTGAGGCATATATATCTTAAGTTTGGATGTGGTGATGAACTTCACCTTCTACTGCAAGGTACTAGCTTCTCATCACAGTTTGGTATCGAAAGACGATTTAGTAAGCCGAACTTTCTGGCGTTTATCCCCAGAGTTCAGATTGGGCCATAGTGCAGTAAATGGTTTTGTGTTTGCTCTTCTGTACCGCACTAACACCCTGTTGTCACCAGAAGACCCCGTCTATTAATATATTTCATGCCGAGAGCACATGCACTGCCGACGTTGAGTGTGTTAGAAACAAAGACAACTCTTTCCTTTGGATAGACCATTGGAGTGCGGCTGCTGTGACGGCTTGCATCTAGATTTTGTAATTAAGAACATCTCTTGCCTTCTAAAAGAGACTTTAGTCAGTGATGATGTAGACTCAACTCCCTACATTCCTAATGGTCTTTTCTGCTGATCCATCAGTGAATGCTTATATCCTGAAGAGAAGAGTTCACGAATCCTCGCTAGTGTAACATATTACTGGAGAGCTTGGTGTTGTATTCCCTGTCCTTCCTGTCCATGTACTTCTGGATGATTTTGGGAGCATCCTGTCTTGGAACCCATTTGTTCGGTACTGGCATCCCTGTCTCTGTATCAGAAGCTGCTGTTTTCCCCATTGCATTTCCTTAACAAATGATACTAAGTGTTGAAGGATGTCTTTTCCATTAACTTTATTGAAGATAATTTAATGGCTCCATGAGTAATTCTTAGGTCTGTTTTTTTACCTGGTCCACTTTGGATTCGCAAGTCCGATTACAGTTATCCATGAGTTGGCGTCATTCGCTGCTTGCTGTCAGTGTAGAAGTACCATAGAATCTTTGCATTTGCTCTCCAGCCAGTTTCTTTAATGGAGACAAACTTTTTGAAGGACCTCCCTGAAAAGTTTTTATTTTTGAGGTTTCCACGTGCAGAGAGTCAAGTGTGGTACCACTTAAAATTGTTGGCAGTGAGTGTTCACTTGCCTGTCCCTTGATTTTGACAGTCTGGATTCTTATTTTGGATGTGGTTGTAGTTCTCTCGGCAGTCCAGATGACAAGATCATCAGAAGGTAGGATGTTCAAAACATGTCTTGTCAGGTTTGACACCAGTTTATGTTCATGTACACGAGAAACATGGTGGGAATGATAACACCAACCTGTTGGACTCCATCTCTCATTTTTACACTGTTGCTGAAAGTGCCGTTGAGTTTTAATCTTTACTTGTTTAGTTGGGCATTGTGCCTTGTATGTGTTTTATGTTTTCTGTGCTCGGTTGGTCCAGTTGGCATTGTGCCTTGTATGTTTTTAATGTTTTCTGTGCTCGGCTGGTTAAGTTGAGTGCTGCATTCCCTGTCTGACTTAACATTATCTTTTTGCAGATCGGTTGTACATATAATTCTTGTAAACGCCAGTGTCACATATTTCCTTAGATCCCATTTTGGAGGAACTCCAGAAGTAGACATACCTTCCATGGCAGACTCTGTCGAAAGCCTTGGACAGTCATCACTGGCTTGAGCGAAATAAGTCAGTTCTTCTTCTGTATTGTAAGGCTGGCAATATCCAGTATGTTGGTACAAGAATATTATTTGGCTCAATGCGCCAGAGCTTCAATTGTCTTTCCCTTTCTTCAGGATTGGATGAATGTGTGTCTCTTTCAAATTCGATGGGATATTTCAAGAGTGTCAGCTGTAGCTGAATATCTAGAAAATGGTTCTTTATGCCTAACAAGTATACCCATTGTTCAATGTTCTTATAATATGTTGGTGATGCCAACTGCTCCTGTGGACTTCCTTTTCGGATTTTTCAACGCTGAATGTACCTCCTGCGTAGTTTAACAGAATTTATACACCCACTGTGTCTTCTGCCTGTAAGGAACGAGTCCCCTGTGTAACATCTGTTATCCTGCCTTGTTAAAGATTCACTCTGCCCTCCGTCTCATAAGCTTCGGAAATGACTTTCGCTGTCGCTTTTCCTGGACGGGTATGGATCACAGTATTCATCCGATGACGATTGTCATCATTCAGATTCAGTGAGTTGCAACCCCTTTTTGAGGCTTATTTGAGATTAAGAGATACTTTTTTAAATACCAACTCTTATGCTCCGGGATCTCACTGATCTGTTTGTGGAGAGTGTCTGTCCAGGGCTCAAGAACGGCTATCTTATAGTCCAATCTTCGTCGCCAGTGAATGGAATATATTCATGCACTGCACGTAGAATAGCCACAGTGAACATTTGTGATACCTTGTCGTATATAAGCTCTATATATAATCTCTGTGTCTAGATATTAGCAGTGTAGTTTCTTATATATTGCTCAATTTGCTTTCTTATATTTCCATCTGGTTGTTGTTTGTTCTCTCTGGTAACTTGTTTCAGAAAAGAGATGATGACAGGCATGTTGTCGCTCTCTGCTAACTCGGTGGAAACTTTCTTTTGTACTCTATTGAATGCCATTTGAAGCAATGGCTAGATCAGGGGCAGCCGACTCTTGCAGGAGTAGAAGAAAAAGTCGTAGAAATCGAAAAAAGAAGAAAAAAGAAAAGGAAGAAAGAGACGAAAAAGAAGAAAAGGAAGAAAAGGAAGAAAAAGATAATGAAGATAATGAAGATGATGAAGAAGACGAAGACATGTTGGATTACAACTACTGTAGATTTGTTTACAATGAATATTTATGTATCCCACATAGATGTTTATAAAAAATAATCGTTCGGTTTGATATCATTTGCATTTCACAATTGACTTCAACTCACCAAAAATGAAATATCTAGCCTTTGAGCGCATGACAAATAAGTATGATGCAATTTTGTTGAAACTACGCAAGAAATCCACACATTTTGGTTATTTTCTCAAAATGCATTCGTATCTTCTTTTTTTTTCAAAAGACAGTTAAATAGAATTATGAAGCATGTAAAATGTAATCAGTGGAGACGACCAATGTCATCCATATCATTCGTTTCTATTCTTTCGTACCTTTGCGCTCATTTCAAACTTTTGTATAATATTTTGAGACGCTCCCCACGTGTGTACACATTTCCGTTGTACACAGCGCCTCCTATGTCAATAATCCAAATGTGTTCGTCAGTGGTTAAACTGACAGCTGAAAGAACACAACTCACTGCAATAATTTTGATCGCAGTTATGTGAATGAGATGGAATATGGTTAAATCATTCGATAGTAGGACTTTTATTCTCAATTGTCATGCGTGGTTTTGAACTGTTTATTTAATGTTTCTTACTGTAAACGCACGGATAGTCTAAATTGACAGCGCATCCCCATATAGCATAGGCATTTGAGTGGTCATAGTAAATTACAGTTAACATGGACACACGTGTTGCTTTAATAGCCATTACCTTTTCTGGACTTATTTCTGTTGTTTTTTGTTTGAGTACCAATGGTCTTCATTATACAGACGAATGGGCAGTTGAAGTGAAAGGTGGAGAAAATGTTGCAAGGCAACTGGCCAGAGACTATGGCTTCATATTAGTGGACAGGGTATGTATGTTATTGTTATGTTCATTTAGTTACTGACGTAACTCTGTTGATAAAACTGTTGTTATTTATATGCTAATTGCATTTACAACTGCTATACAAATTCTTTTTTTGCAGCAAAGACAAATTAATTTATTTACCGCATGTTTTTTATGCGCAATTGCACTAATCGGTTCCCCACGCACTTGTCAGTTTAAATGCCAGTTCATGTTTATGCTTCAGTACAATGTAAGGCCTCGTTGATGTCCGTGCCACATTAAGTGTGGCCCGAAATCAATGTTGACAGTGTCCAGATACCATCTATTCAGGTTTTTGGACTGTATAAATATGGTTATAAATACTCTTTACAAAATCAAATATTGAAAATTAATATTCACTGATCTGCTATGGATATGCTTGAATTTGAAAGCACATTGCCTGTTGTAAAGAGTGATTAATTTAGTTTCATTAACTTATGATTAATGGGAGGTTTCCATAAATTGTAAGACCAATTATTAATTTACTAATTGAATATGCTGTGCATTAATATTATAATAAACGTCATGCAGTGGATCTAATTAAGGTTGAATAAAGCTTGAGGCTGATGAAATTTCAGTGGTGCATTGGTTTTTCTCAGAATTGAAAGACTGTCAACATCTAATTGGTGCAATTAAGAAAACAACAGAAAAATGAATGATAGAAGTTTTTTTTAAAAGATTTTAAACACTTTCAAATTTGATTTCCTTAACATGTCTGTATTATAATGTTTATAAATATTTACATTTAGAAGGTGTAATAAATTAGTAAATAATTGAGAAATCAAGCATCAATTCAGTTATCATCCATTCCAATCTGATGATTTCATTAACTTTCTTTCGTCTGAGACATTACTTAAATATTTCGCATAAATCTGAATTTATTATTGCAAAGAGAGATTTTATACTTGCTTTCATGTTCTTTGCTTGAAAGTTTCTTTGAAAGTGGTCTCATCCATAGCTTGTGATGTTTAATTTCGTTTTATCTTAGCTTCTTTTAATTTAATGCACTTGCAGTTGCTACTTGGCATTATAATATAAACGTTTAAATCATAAATGCACAAAAACTTGGAAAAGCTTTGCATTCATCTCCCACCCCAATACTGCAAGAAATTGGCCCATTCATCATCAGGCTTTCAGCATTGTATACTTTGGAATGCAACCGTTGAACGCTATAAAACATTTAAATGCCACTGTTAAGCATGCAGTGTGGCACATATTCTGCCAAAATAATAAAGTAAAATATTGAATCTAATATCTATAATCATTAAATGTTGTTGTGTGGTATTTATATAAACACAAGAAAAACTTTATCAAACATGCCATTTTATGCTTGGTGATCAAAATTAATGGAATTTAAATTGTAAAATTTACTTACAATCTCTGTATGGTTTATAGCATTTTTGCGGAAGAATTAAGTCATTTTTTCTCCTGTGAAATATAGTAGTAAGCCATTACATGTGTTGATATCTTCCTTTAGGTTAAAATTTTGTTTAAAACTCAAGTATCTTTCAAGCATGTTATTTGTGGGCATAAAAATTATTTCGTTCATTTTATCATAGAATATTTTAATCTAAGTTAAACACCTTGAATGTTACATTCAAATAAATGCAAGGTATATTTATACTGTAAATATTAATTAATGTAAATATGATTTGTGGGGCAAATATTTGTGATAGGATGTTAAATAAACATACTTTCTTTTCAAGTAGAATTTATGTAGAAGGCACCATTTACATCTAATGTTTAGTTATATGATGAGACCTTGGTGTGTGATTTTATTTTATACCCTATGAATCCATCCTCTGTTTTGACTTTAGCCTGTGTTCATGTGATAGCCCTGTATATTGTAAACAATCGTCTTTGAACTTTTTCTTTGGTCTACATACTTAGTACACTACATACCTTGTTAAAGCTGGTGGATTAACATGATCAAAATATCTAATATTGATAACCTTAGTTGCTTTTATAAAATAAGTTGAAGAGTACTCTAGCTTAAAACAAACACAACTTGAATTTTCAGAGATTAAGGGGCTTCCTAATACTTTGTTGGTGTTTATTCCGTTACCTGTGAAAGTTCAGGAAATAATTAGAATAGTTTCGCTATGTTTGTCAAGCCTTATACAAACACTTTTCATGGCTTCGCTTTTGATGTTGATTCTATTTAGGTTCTTGACCTCTGCACTTATAAAATCATATCAAATATGTATTTAATATACTAGTAGGCCTAATATACATGTAAAGTTAAAAACCAAAACAAAATAGTTTGAAACTGTCCTCTAATAGTGGGATTCAAACCCATCCAGTACGGCGCCATCGCCTAGACTAGCAAACATTAGGTTGCACAATAACAGGTATCTACAATATAACGAGAAGTTACAACACACCGCACCGTACACAGTATGTGGAACGGCTAACTTTTTAAGATTCAAATCTTCAATCATCGCTGGAGTATGACTAATATATAGTCTGTACGAATCTCATGATGTTCTAGAGTGAAACATTCATACAAACATGTATATTTGGGCAATGTGTTTGGTCTCTACCGATCGAAGAAGAGTATTTTCAGTTATAAGTGAATGGAAAAGGTCGACAATCAAACACACCATGTCTTCACTGTGTGTCGTCATTTGTTTTAACAAAATCTGCTTCACTCTTCCAATTGTGAGCCTCTTCTAAATATCAGGCAGAAGAGACGGAAGAGCTTCTAAAAACAGGAAAGGTCCTGAATCGAACAAATCCAAAGACCACTTGTGAAAGTAGAAACTCTTCCATTTGCCTGAACCAGCCAAAGATAGATGTAAATGTAATGTGTACTGATAGGTTCCATTCGTCCACTCTTTTAGAGTTGACACATTCCATAAGGACCAATTTGCTGATTTGATCTATACAGGGGTTCCATTTGACTCAGGAGTACTCAGTAGGGGTTTTGACCCTTGAAATTTCCAAAAAGCAACATTTTGACTCGAGATTTTGGTTTGAAGGGTCATTTTCTTTAAAATCATGGGTATTTTGTCTTTAAAATGATAAAATTTAGTCAAAAGTATCAAAATGACCCTTCAGATTCAGAAGCGTAGTCAAACCCCTGATCTATATACAATGTACAGATCTTGGAGTGCATAGGATATTTCAAATATGTCAATTTATATAAAATAAGTTATATTTTATGAATGAATTCAATTGTCAATGTTGTTTTTCCATAAAATGATCATTGTAGACTAGTGTGCACATCAATATTGCCACCTGTTGGCATGTTCTGCTCACATATATATCAGGGTAGCAATACCATGTGGCTTTTGACTACAGTTACAAGTAGAATTTTGTAAACATTGGAACACAAATATAGCCATAAGTATTTTATTTCTTCATCGATTTCTGTAAAATATACGCCACGCTAAGGGGAAAATTATTTGCTTTCCGTGAAATATAAGATCTTTTCAGCAGCTTTACCGATTTTTCCATTACCCTGTGAAACCTACACGTTCCACGGTTTCACAAGGTAATGGACAAAACTTCACAGCCGCTGAAAAAGATTTTATAATTCACGGAAAGCAAATAATTGTCTCCTTAGCGTGGCGTATATTTCATAGAAATTGATGAAGAAATAAAATACTTATGGCTATTTTATTTTCCAATGTTTACAAATTTCTACTTGTAACTGTAGTCAAAAGTCACTAGGTATTGTGCTACACTGTATATGTGCATACATCGGTTTGATGACATTATAAATCATATGTTGGCATATATAAGATAATGGGCTTGGCATTGGACGTATCTAGCATTACAATCATCAGTCATCTTTGTTTGAAACTTGGCAACTATGTAAAAACATTGTTCAGTTGGTGTGCAAAAACTGAAAACTATGATCCAGTGTTACTTCTATGAGTGTTCAAGCCAGTGATATACTGTTAAATTATTAATATTTGCGGCAGATTAATTTTCCTTCATTTGGAGGATGAATTTGAGCGCAAAATTAAATCCCAGGGGTTCCACTAGCTTCTGAATCTGAAGGGTCAATTTTATACTTTTGACCATATTTTAACACTTTATGGACAAAATATCCATGATTTTAAGAGAAAATGACCCTTCAAACCAAAATCTTGAGGGTCAAAATGTGACTTTTTGGAAATTTTAGAGGTCAAAACCCCTACTCCCGAGTCAAATGAACCCCTGAAATCCCATTTAAAAATAGATCTAAAAAATAAGCAGTTTTGTGTGTCCTTTGTTTGCCATAGTCTATATCCTGCATGGAATATAAATCATAAATGATAGAACATCATATTGTAACAAATTTGCACTGTAATCTTGGCAGGAAGTATATAAAATCTCGTCCTGCATGATCAAAAATAATTTCACAGTATTTGCAATCGCGCAGAATTATTAAAAAACAATTCATGCACATGTCTTGTAGCATTACATACATGTAATAAATATATTTTTACACTTTGATACAACGTTCAGGGATTATATGATAGAAATTTCCCAAAAACATAATCATAATAAATTAATAATCAACAAAATTATTGCTTGTCCATTTGTTCAGAACAAATACTTTCTGAAAAGTAATTTCTGCAGGATTTATTCACACAATATAAAGGATTTAAAACTATTCAAAACAATGCTGATTCGGACAAGTAGTTGCAAATACAATATTCACAGTCACTTATTATCATAAATAGCTTTACAAATTGCGCAGCATTGATGTATTAAATGTCTCTGATTTGTTCCTCATAATTCATGCCTTTGATCCGTGCATTTGTTGACCTCCCATTCTCTGGACCCTCGCAAGCATGAATATTTTCTGCAAAATTTTACAGTTATTCTGCATTATCTGTGATCAGGCTATACTTGGCTCATTAACAAATATTCTCTCCAGCGTTCACAAATCATGCAATGTTTCTCCATTGATTGATTTGCATTTTTCCATTTCTTTGCATGGCAAATAACAATTCATGTAAATACTTGCATCCTCCAGATGCAACTAACTTCGTAAAAGTGTCGATTATATTTGTCTGTTGGAACAATCTATTTCAAACTTTGCTCGTTGCTCAGAGACGTAGCTATGCTAATTTCGACGGACCAATGGTTAGGTTTTCCTTCATTTTATGCATGTTTTGCATTTATTTTCTTATTTCTCAGATTCTGGTGTTTGGCATTCGGACACAGACAGATCAATGCTTGCCTGATACATCGTACAAACACATTCATTTCTCAATGCTCCGTCTCCAGTAACTGCATTTACACTTCTTTCTCTTTTACTGTAACATCAGTTGAATTTGCTGCGATTAAAGTTTGTGCAACAACAAAACAGACTGTTTCATTCTTGATTAATTTGTTGCCTAGATTTTTTTCTTGGGATATTTTTTTCATTTATGTAACATTATCATCTCCAGTAATCTAAGCTGCATTACACTTTCTCTCTTAAATCTTAATTTGTCTAAGACTTATATATATACTATAATGTTACATCATTTGATTTTTTGCAGAAAAAAATAGTAAAAATTAATTCAATCTTGCACATTAACAAATATTGTCTGCATTTTACTGTTCAAGTGTTGGTACGAAATGTAACTACATTCATTGCTGATAGCCAGGCCTCAATGAATCCACTCGTCCGCTCGTCCTGCACAATATCTTCCTTCTTTATTTATATAGCAGGACAAGTAAGATTTTGGAGTTTTCTTCTTTGTCTATATTGCCGGACGAGTGCTTTTAAAAATATTTGTTGAGGCCTAATATCTTAATGATGTGTTTAATTTATATAATACTGGCATAAATTAAACTGCACTTCATAATAAAGCGCACTCATGTGAAAAACGTGAAAATTTGTCGCTGCACAATATGATTTCTCACTACTTTTGCACTGTTATATACTTATGTGCAGAATTTGATAACAATTTAAAAGTTGATAAATAGCTACTAGCAGTTACAAGGAAAATATGTGTGTGTGGTCTTGTTTGTTGGTGATTTACACAATGTGAAAGTATTTCTAAAGAAATTCAAGATTCACTTTGATCATCAACAATTATCATATTACAATAGGGTTACAAAGAATCATAGTTTCCATCACATTACGCGATAAATTACACCATCCAAACAAAGAAAACATTTTTAAGGGGGACACAACAGTTTCAATGTAAAAGCACCCAAGTGTCTGAGGCATTCAAATGTAGTGGTTTAAAACCAATCAAAACCATAATATTTCATTCTGAATAATCAACCATGAGGGAGAAATACCTAAGTTTTCATTGGTCAACATTTTGTTTAACATGATTTCATTGGCTGATGACCTGAAAGTTAGTAAAACTTCTTTTCATTGGCTGATGACCTAAAAGTTTGTAAGACTTGTTATCATTAGCTAATGCCAGTATAATGAAGCGGTTTGCGGTGTGTTGTTGTGTTGACTATGTGGTGGCGCGTAATGTTAGCCACGCTCACCGGTTGCTGCTGCTGACGTTGGTATAAGTTTCCAAACGTTGATGTTAATAGATATAAGTGTTCAACCGTTGATGTAAAACTAACTTTGCCAGGTTTAGATATTTAATTCAGTTGTTCAACAAATGTATATTTCACAAAGTTTATAATAATGCATATTGTCACAAAGTTAAGTTCTCACAAAGTTATTATCAATTGGTAATCCAATAATCATATTTTAACTTGAACTCAAGTTACTATTTAATATGGTACTCCATAATTTAGTCCTACTTATGTGCTAGTTAGGAACTCCTAACTAACACAACCTAACGCCTAAAAATTACTAGTTTTTAATGTACTCTTAATAAGATTTCCTTGACTTATATACAAAGTCTGTAGACATTGACGCCTAGAGCAATTGATCTCAAAGGAAGTGGCTTTTAACACTTAATAATAAAACAGTCAAACATAATTATTTTAAGACTTCAATCTATGACAATTAAACAATAGGTGTAAAAATAATAAAAGAAAGTTTGCAACATGGTTTGAAAGATATGGCTTGATAGGAAATTGATAATATCTCAGGAAACAAGGTATTATAATTAAGAACTCAAAATTGACATGTGTTCAGAGATTGAGCAATATTATTAGAAGTTGAATTTTAAACAATAGAAACCGTGGTTGGTTGTATATCAATAATTATGAAAAATAAATGGCAAATTTTACATCATAAAAGTTCTCCCCAACTTAATTAACTTTCGACCTCGAAAGTAAAAAGTTAGAACAATCATAAGGACATTTAAATCACTTGACAATTATGCTAAATTTGCATGTAATTTCATAAGTTCAATAATATTGCAACATTCAAATTATCCCTAGTTAACCTATCAAAAGGAATGCAATAGCACATAGTCATATTAGGAAGCATATCTCCTGTATGAAATAAGTTTTAATATTTTTCAAAGTTAATAATTAAGTACAGCACACACATAGTGCACAAAACAGTAACAAATCCGGTGCATATAGTCAAATGCTGTCACTTCACCACTGTCCACACTTCACTATTTATGTCCTCAGAACTTCATGATCGACTGCAAACTTGGAACTTGCCGGTTGTTGCCTATTATGGTCTGACGGACTCCATCTTGACGCCTTTGGCATTATTCGGTGTTCACTGCACGTCTTCACAAGTACGGGGAATACTCGCTTGCTGTTCCCGAGGATCCAAGGTACCGAGAAAGCTACGACAGCTAGAAAGTGTCGTACCCGGATTCTCCACCAAAACTATTATGTTGAAACACTTGGTGTGTATGTGGTGTGGCTAGCTGTTGGATTGGTTGTTGTTGGATTCTTGTAGTTTGGAGTAGGCTAATCTGGTTGTAGCCTTTGACTCCAGTCGTTGATAAATATTTCAATAAATTGTCCACAAAGTAATTATAAAT